>CM053793.1:605723974-606446474 GCA_028749045.1 Cupressus sempervirens
TCACCTCTCAGCTTTGAGTATATTAATGGAGATGAAGCAGAGAGAAGAGAGAATATAATATGAAAGTTGTTTACCTGAGGGCCTTGATGCGGTTGTTTTGAGAAGCAGCATCTCGCTCATGTTGGTCATGGCCTTGTAGCCTTGTTCAATTTCATAGTTATACCCAGACCCCTTCACCCATCCATCCAAGAGGCGGAGAATACTCCACGTCTCGAGGACTCCTTGGCTTTTGATCTCTTCAAGATTGTTCTTCACTTCCTCCACACTCGCCAAACGCCACTCTCCTGATACCAACAGGTTTGCATCCCTCGACGCCCTCTGGAATTCCATGCCTTTCAACACACTTTTCACCAACCAATTAACTCACTGATATCATCAGGTTTGCCTTTCCCCTTGTATTCGCTGGAAGGGAATTTATAGACGTGATCACCCTGCCTTTCACATCATTTTTGCTGTAAGGGGATTTCACATGGCCTAATTATCTGAATTAGGTACGCTTGTTTTCATTCAAATGTGACAGTGCCAACTGCATCTACGCGAAAAGAGTTAAATTAAAAAAGATGAAACTTCACATTTCATACATTTCACATGGATGTATATAAAAAATATGAAGGTACATTTGTTTCCATTCAAATGTGACGTGCATCTTATCTTATCTTTCGTCTAACAGGCCAAAACACTATTTGATCATATTACAAAATGGGGAAGAAATATTTGGGATCTAGTCACAAAAATTTGAAATAAAAAAAATATGTCATATTCATTTTCCTACAAATACAACTCATCAAAAATTATTCTCAATTTGAATTTTACTAAAGATAAAAAATGGTACCTAATTGAGAAAATTCTCATAAAAAATAAAAGATTGCAAAAAATCTATAATATATATTCTAAAAATATTTTTAAAAAAATTGTATAATAGTATGTTATTAAACCTAAATGCAAACATTATAAATGTTTATGGTTACCGTGATAGAAATTTTTACATAATTTTGTTGTCATCTCAATCACTCAAAGATAAAAGGCATACATTTATTTGTATTATATATTCTTTGTGCAAAAAGGAAAATTCTATCAAATGAGAATTCAATTAATGTAAGAGTTTAGAAAAGCGATATTTTCTTGAGTTCATTCTAGTCTTAATATAAATTAAAGTAGAGGAAAGGAATAAAATTTTGCTTAAAGAAAATGCTTTATTTATTCATATGTTCATCAATATACTTCTTAGACAATTTATCAAAATGACTAAACTATACTCAATGAAAAATTAATGTGCAAATACAAAAATGATATATAGAAAGCTAAGGTGACCTCCCATTTGTTGATTGATGATGAATATAGTGGTTGGAGTTGAATCTTTAGCTCCTTATCTCTATAAGTGTCTTGTCATATATCTATTACTTACAGGAAGAGAGAAAGGTTTTTTGGAGACGAGGGTGGTCTAAATTATTAAATCGGTTATAACAACAATATGTGGTATGAATAAAAAGCATGCAATATCTATGTTCAATTTAGAAAAACTTACAAACTCAAAAGAGTTCTATGGAATCTAAAACTCTTTTTTTTTTTCAAAACTGTAAAAGCATATATTTAATTGTAGAAAATCAAAAGTCACCAAAGTCATAAGAATTAGAAATGAATATCTAGGTGTAATAAATAAAAAATTTAAATTTTTAAAAATGGGAATTTATTTACCCCAGGTCATAACTTTTGACATTGTTCTCAATATTTAAAATACTTTTCACCATTGGAAAGAAGAAATAAGGATCTTGTTTTAGTTCCTAAAATAGTGAGCCTTTAATTGTAAAATTTTAGTGTCCAATAAAAGTCTCAACTTTATATTTTAACCAATAGACCTCTAAAAATGTCATTAACAAGAACCTAAAATATACTTTAAAAAATCTTTTAATCTTTTGATTCATTTGAGTTTAATTTCCTTAAACACTCTATGTCATTCCTCTCCCCTTGAGAGAAAATGGACCCCATTTCACTAAGCTTCTTCAATAGATGAGGGAATTGCTCTCTCTCTCTCTCTCTCTCTCTCTCTCTCTCTCTCTCTCTATGTGTGTGTGTGTGTGTGTGTGTGTGTCTGTGTACCCTTCTCTCTATCCTCTCTCTCTCTCTCTCTCTCTCTCTCTCTCTCTCATGCACACACATCCTATATGATTCTTTCTATTTTTCCCTCTCACTCCCTCTCTTTTTCTCTCCATTGTATCCTCTCTATCTACTTCTCTCTCTACATCATATCCACTCCCTCTATTCCCATCATATCCCCCATCTCTCATCCTATTCCTTTCTCTCTATTACACCATCTTACTCCCTATCTTTGTCTCACCATCCTATCCCTTTTATCTCTCCACTACTCCCTCTCACTCTCTCTCTCTCTCTCTCTCTCTCTCTCTCTCTCTCTCTCTCTCTCTCTCCCCCTCTCCCTTCCCATATTATCTCCTTCTCTCCATTATTCCATTTTACTCCCTCCCTTTATCAAGTATGTTAACCTTCTTAATAGAATTTAATAATAAATAAATATAAGTAAATATATAATATAACATGGAATAATATAAATTAACAAAATCTAATGAAAAGTGATGAGATATTTAACAAATAGGCACAACTCATTACAATTAAGATATACAAGGGAAGAGAGTTTATTTTAGAGAGGGGGAAAAAAGGATAACACATGAGTTCAAGAAGGAAAAATGGAAGTGGAAAGTAATATGAAGAAAATAAGGAAGTGAATTTATTAAAAGGTATTAATGATATTGAAAGTATGCAAACCTTCAAAAAGGCCATAATTATGAATAGTTGCAACTCTTCAAAATTGTTGTAATTATAACATATTGGGAATTTTCCAAAGGATTTTTTTTTGTTGTCAATATGGCTAGGTAAGATGAGTTAGGGTTATCATTTATGGAAACATATATTTTAGGATGTATTAACAAAATATAATATTGAAAGTTCTATAGTCAGAGATAGGAAATTTTTTAGACAGTTTCAATGGTAGTGCAAAGATTATTTTTGGTATAGAAAAGGCTACAAAGATATTTTTCATGAGTAAACTTAAGGGAAATTATATTAGATTTTCATGATGATGTACCTAAGTGCACAAGTCAGTAGGGAGAGTATGACCAAAGTTACAGGCTAAATACCATTAAAGGTAGTGTGCACAATAGAATAGAGTACATCGAGAAAAGAGGTATAAAGTATTAAAGAATTATATTGCTCATGAAATAATTACTTATATTTCTAGTAATGACATCTTAGATGTTTACCCTAAGTCCATGTAACATTTTTTTTCATTTTGATGACTGCACAAGATGTTTGTGAAAGGAAATGGTATAAGTAAAGAGTTACTTTATGCAAAGTGTTCTGAAGTGCAATATGTGATATATCTGCGAATGCGATATATATATATATATATATATATATATATATATATATATATATATATATATATATATATATATATATATATATATATATATATATGTATGAAAGCTATGTATATGACATGTAAATTTATATGAGAGATTTGTGATGAAAATTATGATGTTAGATTAGGCTATGCAATGTATGATAGTCAACAACAAAGAGGTTTTTGTACCTATCTCTTTTTTATAAAGGCACTATATTGTATAGTTACATATTAGAGTAGTGCACTCTTATTTCATATAGTTGTAATTGTAATACCAACTCCTAACAGGGTTGATTCTTTTAATAGGTTCTAGTCCTCTAACAAGGACTGAGACACTATATGTAATTCATCGACTCCTAACAAGGTCAATCTCCTTAATAGGATTCTTTTATATATAATGGATCATTTTTTTGGTACCACCCCCACTAAGGCTTTCCCTTGGCCATAGTTTCCCTAGTTAACAAATAATGGTGTTATGAGTTATCTTTATGTATGGTTATATTTAATGTTCAACATTATTGGTTTAATTTCTTATGCATGTTACAAAGTAATCAATAATATCTAGTTGTGGAAAAATGTTTGTAGAATACTAATTCAACCCCCCACCCCAACACCACTAATTATTATCTATTTCTAATAATTGGTACAAGAGCCTAGTTACTCAGAAGAGGTTTAACAGCTTGAGTAAGATCCCTATGGATATGGAATAGTTAAAGAGAAATCTTGAAGAAGCCCTTTAAAAAATTGATCTTCTTACATAATAAAAAGATAACCTAAAAGATAGGTATGAAGATGAAAAAGATTACATTGGTAAACTAAAAGATCAAATTGACTACCTAAAATTGAGAAAGGACTCAAAAGAGAAGATTAGTGAAAGTGATGAAATAGAAACCCTCAAGAAAGAAAATGAGATCTTGAAACATGAGTTGAAAATAGTTGAACTTGAGTTAAGTCTTAAGAAGGATGATAGTAAGATTCAACTAGATTTGAAATCTTAGAATACAAACCTAAGATTTCAACTGACTCAAATAAAATTTGAATCGGGTACATTTGTTCCCATTCAAATGTAACATGCATCTTATCTTATCTCTATTTTCATTCATTCAAATGTGATGTGCATGTTTTTGGGCCTCATTATAAACATCTAACTCATTGTTTTTATTCATTCAAACATGATGTGCATGTGATGTTCAATTTTTCCTTTTCACCACCATATTTTGATATACATTCATTTTTCCATCTACAAACCCTAATCTTAAAATAATTATTGCGTACATCTCACATGAATGTAAATCACAAAGATGAAGGTACCAACTAAGTCCACATGGAGATTGAGAAATATTGTGAAATCAAACACATGGTGGTCCATTATCCACATTTTCTATAAAGAAAATTAAAAGCACTAATGTACATTTGACATGGTCCCCACTTACAATATCACTCCTCACTTCTTCTATCATTTTCAAAACATACATTAAAATCTAAGTAACAACGTGATGATGTAAAATTTGAATATCTCTAAGAGTGGGTTCTATAAATTTTAAATTAAATGGTAGACATCAAAAGAGGTAAAATGTGAAAATTCTTGATGCAAGAACTAGTGGCCAACATATGAAGAATCCATGTCCTAGAGATAGCTTTTGTATAGAGCTTCCTTAGAAAATGCTTGCATTATCTATTGTCCAAAATTAAAGGACAATGTATTGTTAGAGAAGTATATCATACCATAATGATATTGCAAAAAAAGAACTCAAAACTAATGTTATAAAATAACATTATTAAAAATGAATCCATAGACATAAATAGCAATAAAATAGACACAAACTCACCAATGACAAAAAAATGCTTACAAATAAGCATAGAACCATACCTAATTTTTGGCAAACAAAAAGAAATGAATGACATGCTACCCAATGGTTAAGATTTTTGTAATAGACTCCTAAACCAAATCCAATATTATTAATTATGATGAACAATTACTAGAATGCTTGATTCCATTCAAAACTCAACCATTAGAAAAACCCAAAGTGATATCTAATTGATGGTGGTTCTTGTACTAGTAAATTTGATCTAATATAGATTCTTAAAATAAGAGAATTAAATTTTGTATTGTAATATGTTAGTAAGTTTGAATCCAAAAATTGTGAAGTTCATTATAAGAAAGATAATGACAATAATCAAAATCATTTGCACCATTGGAAAGAAATACTAAGACTCTAGTTTTAGTCCCTAAAATAGTGATCGTTTAGGTGCCCAATTTTAAGGACCAATAAAAGTATCAACTTTTTATCTTAACCAAAAGACCTTTGAATATGCAACTTACTAGAACCTAGAATAATAATAATAAAAAATTATGAGCTTTTTAAAAATTTAAAAAAAGAATTACATTTCAATTTGATGTCTCTAGACATTGTAGATCATAGGGATCGATATTAAATTTTTAATGAAATCAATACAAGCCCAGTTATATTACACAGTGTATACATTTAGGGAGGAAAGTAAAAGAACATTTTAAAATTTTTCTTTCTTTCTAACATACATTTATTCACACTATAGGTATATTTATGATTAGAATGAGTATTTTAATTTAATTTCATAAGCATCATACCAAATGGAGTGAAATGTACTCCCTCAAGGGTAGAGACTAAGGTGTTCTCCTATAAAAGTGTGAAAAGAGTATTATTTTTACTAGATCTTAGTTATATTTAGTAGCTATGCATCATTCATCGTTGTGCATTCATGGATCCATTTTCATTAAAAAAAATTATTAAATATAACTAAGATAACATAAATGATGTTCACTTCATTAAAAAGTCCTCAAGACAATCATAGCAGCAACATGGCCCACAAAAAGCACAAGAAATTTGTTCATTTTCATTGAAATTTGGTAAAGAGACATGCAATAAATTCCTTGTACAATGTTGTGCTTGAATAAATAGTGGGCTTCAAGAAAATAAAGTTACAAACTTTAAGAAAAATAAATCTCTAAAAAACCGTTAGTTTTTTTTTGACCAGTTAACAACCATAGCCTTTGATTATATTTTTAAACAAATAAAGATACATCATAATTATCTCTATTCAAATGGGCACTGGTAGAGAAGAATGAAGAAAAAAACCTCCAATCTTGCCTAGGACTGTAGTCCTTTATTACAATATAAAAGGGGCATACCCCAATTTTAAATTTGAATTTTATTACAAAGGAGCGAACAAGAGCCCTAAGCTACATTTTGACAGTTTTGATTGGGCCAATCCAATTATAATCCTATTATGAGAGAACCACTCTAACCAGAGTTTTAAATTCTTAGTGGGCATCCCTTCTTTCCTATTTTATTTGAAACTCACATGCCTTACTATTCTACTAAATAGTAGATTGCTTAAGAAGAAATTGTTAGTATCATTTATTAAGAGTAATTTGAAAAAGGCTTACTTGATTAGATGTTAACACGCATTTCTAACCCATAATCAGTTTAAAAAATTGATCATTTCCAAATTTGATTGAAAAATACACTTAGTCCTAACATTTTCTTAGTCCTAACATTCTTTAGTCCTAACATTCTTTAATAAATTTAGATATCATCATAAAATTAGAATCCTACTAAAGACTAGGTTTTAATTTAACATTCTAAATTCCATAGAGAAATTAATTCTAACATAATTGCATAGGGGATACAAACTAGAAATGCCTTAAAAGAAGTCCTATTATTGGATTTTTCTTTCTTGATTTGGTTTTGGTTATATTATAGAGAAACTTAATTACGTGTTAAATGTTATTTAGTTTATTAGTCCTTATTTGTATGGTCCTAATCTAAAATATCTACAATCCCTACTATAATCATAGTCCTAATTTTTGACTCAAGCGAGGACCTTCCCTAGCTTGTTTGAATTAGAAAAAATACACCATTCAGAATAGCAAACCTTCTTAAAATGTATGTTTCTACTTTAGTTTTGATTAGGATTTCTCTACAATATATAGTATAGAGATTTCAAAAAAACATTAACAAACAGTGAATAACTACATATTTTCTTCATTTGTTTTTATTTTTAGTTATTGAAGAACTAAGCTCATTACCTCTATAATTGTTGAGAGACTGCACAACTGAACAAGATAGAAGGGAAAATAAAGAGCCTCACAAGCATCAAAGTTTCAAAGTGACAGATAATCAATATAAATAAAGTCCACAAATACAGAAGTACCATTTTTATATTATAAGTGGGTAAATTTCATATTGTTTAAATTCATGAAAGATATACTACCCTATATGAAAACCATCATCAGAAAAAGGGACTAGGATGCAAAGTGGATAACCAATATCTACAATCCTTCCATGCTCTATAATAAGCTAGATACAAAATACAAAAATACAAGATGAGAATCCAGATAGAGACCCATTAAAACATAGGGAAAGGCAACCAAACTACTAGACCAGAATGGAAATAAAAGGCTTACATATTTCCACAAGAAAATAGAGGGGAAAAAATAGGGGACACCCCCAACAAACCCTATTGGAAGCTAAACTGATAACTAGTCACCAATGCAGTGCAAGAAAGCCCACCTAGCCCAGACACCTACTTCCAATAAACCATAATGATCTCTGATATGTCATTGGGCTTCTCAATGTGGAAGTTAGGTAGGAATTCAAATGCATTTTTCTCTTTGTTGGATTTGTCCATGTTAGGGGTTCAAAAATTCAAAGGCCTTAGGTTGTCCAGAATCACTCCTAGATGAATATAAGCCTTAAAAATGTTTAGGTAGTCTTTACTGTCATCTTCAACAATCCCTCTCCATCAAAGGAGGAACTGAATGTTGGCCTCCATTTTTAACCATTCCTTGTAGAAAGCCAAGTTCTCATGAATGACTAGGGAAGGACACCGAATCGCTACAAACAAATTAGGACTTCTAGGTGGGTGTGCCATGTACCTTTCTAGAAGGGGAATCCTAAGCTTCTTGTCGATGTTTTTTATGACTTCCTCTAGCCCCTTTCAGCAAATTGGGTCAAAAATATTGCAACAGTTCCTAATCATAGACCACTGCTCCACCCTAGCTCTAGCCAAACAACCAAAAATGTCCCAATAATATCACTATTGGTCTACCATGTATAATCATTGTTTAAAGTACCTTCACCAATGGCCCAACTAACTATGATGCTGGTCATATCATCAACAAGCTTCAAAATTCTGCTCGATCTCTCAACCTTTACATTTTTTGTAGAATTCCATCGTCTGTACCTCTGTGGTATTATAAAGACTGATATTAGAATCCATCAAAAAGGTTAAATTCACTCAAATTGATAGAGATGGAAAAAGACAGTGAATGTATAGATTGGAAAAAGCTGTCAAAGAAGGTCCTAGAAAAACCTAGAGGTGGTGATGTCATCCATAAATGATGCCAGCAAGGGCTAAGGCATGAAGGAAGCCAATGGTCATCTGATGATGGAAAACTAGAGATGATTACCAATGATACTATCATGGGATCTTATAGAACAAAAAACATGACTAGGACCAATTTAAGGGGATGGATAAACAGCTAAGCCAGAAGATTAAGCAAGGATAGAAAAAGCAGATAAACTAAATAGAGATTAATGAAGGAGCTATAAAAATAGCTATTATAAGGGCCTAAATACTAATACTCCATTTCCCCAATGATAACAAGCCTACAAAAACTATGATTATACAAACATAGTGTAATAGGGAGATGAAAAAGAATTATTCCAATTTTATATGGGGTGGAATTATATTACTAATTGAATAATTTAAGGTTGAAAGTGGGGATTAAAATTGCAAAATCTAGATACCTAAGGAAGTTATAAAAAAAAAACCTTCAGTGCCCTTGATAGCTAGCTAGTCTACCATCTTATTTCCTTCTTGATAAATATGTAGAATTTGAGTGTCTATGAAACAGTCCAAGATTTTGAGGACTACTTCTAATTTTGAATTAAGGACCTATATTGGAGTAGTGTGTTTCCTAATGGAATTAAGGAATATATGAGAGATGCCTACAATAATGACCTTTGATACTCCTAAAACACTAGCGGAAGGGTACCTGAGGGAGAAACCAAGTAACCAAAACTCAACTAAAACATAGTCCAAGGATAACTGACAATTGTAAAGGTTTTAATGAAGAGCATTATTACCTTGGTAAAAAGTGGTGAAGTGACTCAAGGCTTATAATAAGATTACCAATATCTAATAACTAGAAAAGTTTTGCCATCAACCCCCTCATTTTGCAATTGGTCTACCTTCTTATTACCTTCTCGAAAAATGTGATAAATTTGAATATCTACAAACCTATCAAGAATATTGAGAACCTGTTCTAATTTTGAATTCAAGACTTAGTTGGGCATAGCTCTTTTCCTTATAGCTTTTAATATGATTTTGGAATCTCCTTTAATGATGATTTTGGGTAGTCCTAATTTCAGGCAAAGCTAAAGCCCTTCTTGCAAAGCTTCGAGCTCAACTAAGTTATTAGTGGTTGGGTCAATAGATTTAGCCCTTTTAGCTATCCCATTGCCTAACTCATAGGTAATGATACAATCAATGCCTGCTAGGCCTGGGTTGCCTTCGGATGCTCTGTCAAAATTTAACTTAGATGATCCCTTTGGAGGGGGTGCCCATCTAAAATTTTCCCTTGCCCCTTTGTTCTTCTTTCTATAGGTGAGCGGAGGATTAATAAGCTTACTCCACTTTTTTTGATAAAGCTATCCCAGCTTTAGAATGATCCTTCTTCTTTCTAGGACTTCATGAGATGGGAATTTAATGTCTCAACTATGCTTGCTTCTATTTTATTAACAATCTCTTCTAGCTGCATTTCCTGGTCCTTGAATAATCTCCTGTTTCTTTTCTTCCACAACTCGAACATGAGGATAGATGGGAAAATATTCCAAATTCTACTGTAAACACATTTAAAAATATTAGTGGGCCAACTATTAACAAGATTAACTAAAGAATTTGGGATGGGGGCATGCCATCCTAACATGTGTTTGAACCAATCCCAACAATGTTAGGTGTAAAGACGACTGAATAAGATGTGATTTGTATCTTCATTGTTATGTCTGCATAACACACATCTAGAGGGAACTTCAAAGCCTAGTTTGCAAAATCTGCCAGCCATGAGGATCCTATTTTGGAATGCCAATAACAAAAAGAACCTAGCCTTTGGCAGAGATGAAGGAGCCCAATAGAGTTTGAGTGAGAGTTCCACTTCATCCCATATTTGGGAGTGAATGAGGGCTTTATATCCATTTTTAACACTAGTCATTTTTGATGCTTCCCAAATAAGATTATCTTTCCTCTAATTATTTGATTTTCCTGGTCTTGATGATCTTTTCATATATCTCTTTTGTTGAAGGTTCCAAATCTATATCATCCAAAGAATTCCATACCCAACTAGAAGTACCATTTAGAGTGTTCTTTTTTTTTTGTAATCAGTGACCTTACTTCCCTATAATTTGACTAATTTCTCTTTGAGAACTACATGAATCTCCAAGTTATCTATAGGGGGATGCCCATCCCATGAGTCCTCCCAGAATAAGGCTTCATCCCCCTTACTAATATCCCAAGTGAGATATTTATTCATGAGGGCTCAACACCTAACAATAAAATTCCAACTCTTTGATCCTTTAGGGAGAGTCTTCAACCTAAAATGGAAAAGGGATCCATAGCATTAAGATACTTGTTATACATAATTTTAGCCCACTTCTTATTTCTTTCAACAAAGAGGTGCCATATTAGTTTGGCCCCAAATGCTTCATTTTGGAAAAATAAGTTTTTAATCTCTGTATCTCCAGAATCCTTTGGTTTACAAATGTTTTCCCATGTTATGAGGGCAAGTTTTTTAGAATCCTCATAATCATCCTGGAGGAAGCTTCTAAGAATTGCCTCAAGCTTTTTATTGATATTCTTGGATAGAGGGAGCCAGGATAATGGATAAATTAGAATGGAAGACATAACTGATTTAATCTTGCTTATTTTCTAGCTTTAGAGAGCCATTTATCTTTCCAACTACCTATCCTGATCTCTAATCTATCCAAAATATTTTTCCATACCTTGTTGGATTTGCTAGCTTTTTCTAGATCAATACCCAGGTATTTGTAAGGAAATTCACCCTTCTTATATCCCATGATATGATAGATTTTCTTTTCTATTTTCAGTTTACTATTAATAAAGAAGATTTCAGATTTTGTTGTGTTTACTTTTTGACTTGAAGCTACCATGTATAGTTGAATGATAGACTTGATGTTCAATTCCTCTTTTGTGGTGTTGTCACTAGGCAGAATAGTGTCATCTACAAATTGTTGATGAGTAATATAGGTAATACTTTATGTTACAGTAATACCCTTGATATCCACTTTTCTATAAACATGAAAAAGTGCTCTCCTGAAGGCTTCTACCATAATGATATATAGAAATGGAGAAAGGGGGTCTCCCTGTCTAATACCTCTTGAAGTTTCAAAGAAGCCCTTAGGGATACCATTAATAAGAACTGAGATCTTGGTGGTTGAGATGCACTTATATATGAGGTTGATCCATTGACATGAAATACCAAAAGCTTCTAAGGTTTTTCATAGGAACCTCCAATCCAATATGTCATATGCTTTTAGGATATCTAATTTCATGAACATGCTTTCTCTTTTGTTCTTATATGCTAAATTGATTGCTTTGTTGGATAATAAGTATACCATCTAAGATTGATCTTCTTGGAATAGAACTAGTTTGCTTTTTAGGAATAATTTTAGGGAGTATTAATTTAAGTCTATTTGCTAAAATTTTAGATAAGATTTTATAGATAGTGTTACACAAAGCTATTGGTCTAAAATCCCCTGGATTTTTAGGGTCCTCCTATTTTAGAATCAAAGAAAGAAAAGTGTGGCTAATTTTAGATAGCAACGAACCACCATTTCTTGAATCTTCAATAGCTTTCCAAAGGTCTTCACCAATAATATCCCAACATTTCTGATAGAAAAATGTCTAGAAACCATCTAGACCTGGAGATTTGTCAAGATTCATATTGAATACTACTAGTCTGACTTCTTCCAAGGTGATGGGTTTGTTTAATAATTTATTACCTTCTAGAAATACTACTTTAGGAATGACTTCAATCATTTTTTAGTGGGATATCTTATTGGAGTAGTCATAATTATTTAATGTATACTAAAAGTGATTAACTAAAATCTTGGATATTTTAATTGGATCCTCAGTAATAGTACCTAGGTGATTTTTAATTTTGACTATTTTAATTTTAGCTCTATTGTGGAGAGTGGAGTTATGGAGGAACTTCATGTTCCTATCTCCTTCATCTAGCCATTTTTCTTTTGATTTTTGTCAACAAAAAACTTCTTCTTTAGCCAATATATTTTCTTGTTTGGTAATTAATTCTTTTTCCAAGAGACAATTGTCATTATTCATACCCTTTTTTATTACCTCTAAATATAGCTTCTTCAATCCTTCCTCAATCTCTAGTT
The DNA here is from genome assembly GCA_028749045.1 of Cupressus sempervirens. Taxonomy (NCBI): domain Eukaryota; kingdom Viridiplantae; phylum Streptophyta; class Pinopsida; order Cupressales; family Cupressaceae; genus Cupressus; species Cupressus sempervirens. The sequence continues at coordinate 605,736,848 of CM053793.1, forward strand.
TTTCTTTGAAAATATTATTGAAATGATCTTTGTTCCATTTAAGAATGTTTTCTTTAAGCATTTTCATGTTTGAGACAAAGATATACATTTTAGATCCTTTGAAGCTACCTAGATTCCACCAATCTTTAATGCATTTTAGAAAGTTTGAGTGTAAAAACCACATTTTTTCACACTTAAAAGGATTTCTCACTAGTTTAGAAGGTTCACTAAATTCAATTCTAATTGGGCAATGGTCAGATCCAGCTATTAGAAGGATAGAAGAATGGATGTTAGCATTAATTTCACTCAACTCTCCTTTGAGAAAAAACCTATCCAATTTCTCAGTAATATACGAGAAGTCCTTCCTTTTATTGTTCCATGTGTAATTCCCATTATTAAGCAGGATGTTGATTAGATTGTTGAAATTACACCAGTATTTAAAATCTTTAGAAGCTTGGGAGGATTGTTGATTACCTCCATATTTTTCATTAATGTTTTAAAATAGTGTTAAAGTCTCCTCCTAAGAGGATTAGATCATTATTATGATTATTAATGAATAAAATGATTTCATCCCATAAGAGTTTCTTGTCTATATTATAGGTTGGACCATATATGTCCACAAGAATAAATTGAGGATTGGTTTTAATGCTTTTGACTCTACTACTTAACCAATTTTTATTTTAGTTTAAAATAGCAAAAGATACTTTCCTAAGGTTCAAAATGAAGCCTAAATCTTCAGAAGCCCCTCTAGATTCATGTAGTTTAATATTCCAGCTACCTATCATCTTTTCTAACTTGATTTCTTCTTCCTTATTTAACTTGGTTTCCTGTAATAGAATAATTTCATATTCAAATAATTTGAATTTTTTTTTTGATAGTCTATTCTTGCTAGGGGCATTTAAGCCCCTAACATTCCAAGTAGTGATCTTCATGTTTCCTTGGGAAGGATCTTCCTCTTCCATATGTTAAATAATTGAATGGTCTTTTGCTGCTCTCTAGCCCGTCTATCTGCTTCTCTGACTTCCTTAAGGGATTTTCTACCTCTTTTAGATTTCACCTTACCATACTTAGAGAAATTAAATCCTTCCTAATTCATCTCGATACCCATCTATTGTATATTCTTCTAAGCACTTAATACAATTTTGGATTGATTAGCTCTTTTACCTTCCATGTCGTCACTTTCTAGTTCTTATGAAATTTGTTCTACAATGCTTAGCTGGTTATTTGTGGATTTGTCCTTTGTAGATGTTAGCTTCCTGAAACCATTCCCCTTGAAGTCCTTACCTTTCATTATCTTTGGAACATCTTTGATTATCTATAAAGCTTCCTTGTCTTTATCATCACCTTCTATCTTTAATAAATCTCTTTTTAGATCTTTGTAGGTATAATTATCTTCTCCTAATTTTAAGACTCTTTATATTGAGCTTGTTGAGATAATGGGTGTTGCACACATTGCATAATATTGTTATTTTATTATTTTATTTTTTATTATGTAATTTTGTACCTAGATGGACGTGCAACATTTAAAGATTTCCATGGAATATTCTTGATGAGTTGTATTGTAACATTGTGATAATATTTTATGTAATTATTTAATATTGGGGAAAAGAATTAAATGCCCAATATTAAACGTGGGGTTAGTGGGTTAGGTAGCACATGGTTTTAGCACATGGTTTATGTAATACCACTTAGTGGTTTTGTGGGACTTGCTACTATATAAGCAGCCACAAGGGTAGTTGTTGTAGATAGAGAGTGACAAGGAGAAGACAAAAGGCAAGAGTCGAGCGAGACAAGGCTTGACAGGTTAGCCAAGGGAGCATTTGTGAAGCTTGAAAGCATGGCATGGGATGTGTGAATTCATGCTTGTTCACATAGTTTGCTCGGTTGTGGCTATGGCCATGAAGGCTTCCATGGTTGTATGGCAATGGTATTTTTGCTGAATAATACATGATGATGGATGCTCTTGGAGGCTGGGTTTTTTTCCCTCAATGAGGGTTTCCCAGGGTATATCTTGTGTCACATTTAATGGGTATGTTGTCTATTCTCTTGCATGTGAATTTTAATTCCGTGTTTATTTCAGATCTATTATGGGTTATGTGGAAACGGTTATATTCTTTATTGCCAAGTTTCCTTACAAGTGGTATCAGAGCTATGGTTTTATTATTGTAACCCTAGATTGAATCCATGGGAATGCATGAGAGGATAAAAGAAAGGGCAAGATATATGAATGATTTATTGTAGATCTGAGGTTTTTGGATTTGCTGTTATGATGGGATGTTAAGGCATGTGAAATTGTTGGAGAAAAGGATTTTTTTGGATGTTTCATTTAAATGAGGGTTTTGGGGGGTAGCTTGCAGAAATGACCTCCTGGGTAAAAATAGACCTCACCATTGGATCCGGGTCGACATTTTCATAAAATTTGATATATAATATGCCCTAGTTTGGCCATGTTAAGAGGAAATGAAAGAGTTTTTTGGTTTCAGCCCATGATGGCCGTCAAATTTAATCCCGTCGAAATTTTCGTCACTGAAACAATAAAAAATAAAAAATCGTACTGAAAATGGTAAAAAGACTATCTTAGTAAAATGGCCATAACTTTCTCTCAGAATATCAGATTTCAGAGTTCTTGCAGGCGTTGGAAAGCTAATTTAGAGCACTACAACATGGTGTAGGTTTGATTCTATAATTTTGAGATTTTGTTAGGTTTTAAGAGCCCTAAAGTCAGATGTTGTTTATTTTGAGCATGAATTGGAGCATAACTTGGGCATACGGAGTCGAATTTTGGACTTCGAGTAGTCAACGAAAAGCTCTTGGAGAGCTCTACACATTGGTTCAGATTTGGTGTAGGTTTGGCATGATTTATTTATTGATATATTGATCTGAACAGTTTATAGATATATTTTGACTATGGTAACATTGTGAGTTTATGGCATTGGAGATTTAAGTTTTAATGTCATTGTATACTCAAGTTTGGTCTCATGATGATATGGTTATTAGTGTTTGGTTTGGATATGCATGATGACTTGTTGGATCTACAAGTTGTGCAGTGTTGTAAGCGGTCTATACTTACAAGTTGCATTTATAGCTTGATTATGGGTTGTCTTTGCCCATTGATCTTTCATTATTGATGCATATTCAGATTGGTGGCTTGGATTTGGGTTGTCTATGCCCTTAGTCACATGATTTACTATTTTCTTCATGTAGAAGGGATGAGATCTTGTTACCAGGTATAGTCATGGCAGAGGATTGTGGTTGACTATGCTAACAGGTTGGACATATTGAGAGCCAGATGCTCAGTTCATGGATGTGATCATGGTGTCATGGATTTTGGCATGACATGATTGGTTATACAGGTACATCCTTGATGTTTATTAGCTTGGATTTTTTGATTTGGTTATGGTGGTATATCTTCTTGGTTGAGGATCATAGTTATTTAGTTTCTTTTGAGGAGCTCATGATGTGCACTTTGAGTTCTTTGCTGGTTTGATGCCTTAATTGATTCTCATGGTTAGAGGATGGTTTTTCATCATGATGTCATCAATAGCTTTGATACATGGTTTAGTGGGAGCTTGTGATAGTGATGAGGTGACAGTGCAGGATTAGTTCCTAGTTTGGTTTATATCTTCTTGGTTTGGAGAGGATGGATTTTATAATGCCATAGGTGACTTGGTACCACAATTAAATGGGAGTTGTTGGCATTGATATATTTATTGAGTGTTTACAGATGTTGGAGGTTTTTCTTAGATCCTGTTGCTGCAGAAGCGTCTTTGACATTTGCATGGTGCACTTGTTATCTTCATGGTGTTTGAAGATGGTTAGATCTTGAGGACTCATGGAGTTCTTGGTTATCTTCATGGTATGTGGAGATGGTTCTCCCTGGTATGTGGAGATGGTTTTCTTCATGGTGTGTGGAGATGGTTGCATCTTGAGGACTCACAGGGTTCTTGGCAAAGGTGTGGTTTATATTTTTATTTGGCATGTTATCTTTGGTGTGAGGATGGTTTCATTATTATGTCATGGTATACTCTTGATACGCATTTAGAGTTGTGACATGTTATGGTGTGTTCATGTGGAGCATGTTATCTCTTTAGTTGAGATGGTAAGATCATGTTGTCATGTTTATGTTGCTGAGGCCATGGTTGGAACTTTGACATTGATCTTGGTTTAGTTTCTTGGTATTGAGTACACTGATCATAAGCTGGATACTTCATGATATTTCTATGTTGCATTTGGAGTTGGCATGAATTGATTGGTTACAGGTGCTCATGGATACTTAGAGACAATGGTGACGCTGATTTCTCTTCGATTAGAGAAGTATTTGTTGAGATGGTTGATGGTTTCAGCAGGAAGTCTGAGGGGCAGTCACCTGATATGGACTTGAGAGGAGATTGTTCTTAGATGAGTCTTGGTTGAAGACTTGGGTATCTTGATGAGCATTCTCATTCCCCACTCTTAGTCTACTCGGCGGTTTGCTACTTGAGAGGTATAGCCCATTGTTTCTCTCAGTTGCATTATATTTATGCTTGTCTTTCATGGATATGGATCTTGAGCTATGGTACATGAGTTAGTTCTGGAGGGTTCATTTGAGAGATGGTTTAGCATTGGTTATCTCCATGTGCATATGTTGTTATGCTGGTTGAGTTTGGGAGATGGTTTTATATTGGGCATTTTCCTTGGATTAGGAATGGTTATTCCTTGGTTTAGGAATAGTTTATTGAGTTTGATCTTCTTGTGAGAGGCTTACATCCATAATTAGTTATATGGTATGGTTTGGGTGTTGTTGAGGCTTCTTGTTGGGGTTTTATGGAGGAGATCATACTTGCACAGTTTACATCTAGAGGTGTGTGTAGAAGGACATGATACAGGTTACAAATTGGATTATGTATTGTGGATGTCCTTGATACTACATGGATTCACTTCTTTGAGATGTTGTAAGTGGATCGGTTATAGATTTGACATTATCTTTTGCAGTGGGAGCTTCTTGGTATATATGTGGCAGGTATTGCCCTTGAGGCTTATGATTGCAGATTATAGATTGGATATGTCAGTGATATGAGATTCACTTGTTATACCTTTGAGGTATGGATAGTTGGATGGGTTTGACACTTGCTGTGGGTGCTATTTCAGCTATGGATATTTTGACAACTATGGATACATGTGATTACCTTTGGATCAGGTTTTTTTGTGCTTGGAATTTCAGTTGGTACAATATTTTATGATCTTCTAATGTGACAGGTTGGGTGGTTTTCTCTTTGGATGGCTTCTATGTATGTCCAGTGGTAGTGGCATAATAGAAGGTGAGATCATTCATGATTGAGATGTTGGATACTTTGATTTTGTTGCGGGTACCAGGATGGAGCACTTGGTGTATTTTGATCCATGATGGTGGATGTGCTAGGAGGGATTGTTCCCTTGTTCATTTATGTGGCTACGGATTGACCCTATGCAATGTATACAACAAGTGGGAGATTTTTGAGATAATGGGTGTTGCACACATTGCATAATATTGTTATTTTATTATTTTATTTTTTATTATGTAATGTTGTACCTAGATGGACGTGCAACATGTAAAGATTCCCATGGAATATTCTTGATGAGTTGTATTGTAACATTGTGATAATATTTTATGTAATTATTTAATATTGGGGAAAAGAATTAAATGCCCAATATTAAATGTGGGGTCAGTGGGTTAGGTAGCACATGGTTTTAGCACATGGTTTATGTAATACCACTTAGTGGTTTTGTGGGACTTGCTACTATATAAGCAGCCACAAGGGTAGTTGTTGTAGATAGAGAGTGACAAGGAGAAGACAAAAGGCAAGAGTCGAGCGGGACAAGGCTTGACAGGTTAGCCAAGGGAGCATTTGTGAAGCTTGAAAGCATGGCATGGGATGTGTGGATTCATGCTTGTTCACATAGTTTGCTCGGTTGTGGCTATGGCCATGAAGGCTTCCATGGTTGTATGGCAATGGTATTTTTGCTGAATAATACATGATGATGGATGCTTTTGGAGGCTGGGTTTTTTTCCTCAATGAGGGTTTCCCAGGGTATATCTTGTGTCACATTTTATGGGTATGTTGTCTATTCTCTTGCATGTGGATTTTAATTCCGTGTTTGTTTTAGATCTATTATGGGTTATGTGGAAACGGTTATATTCTTTATTGCCAAGTTTCCTTACAAAGCTCTCTTTCTATGCTTCACTACTTCTGTCATTATTCTCAAAGCTAAAAACTTCAATTAATTCCTCAATTAAAGATTCCAGATTGTCTACTTGAGTCTTGTTAAGGTTTAGTCTATCCAAATCTTCCTCCCATACCAAGTCTCTATGTAGAAATTCTTGAAAATCTTGTGCTAGAAATCTTTCTATTTTACTCTATTCACTAGTCTTATCCTTATGACTACAACCAAAGGGAGCTATGGATTTTGATTTAGATAGTGGCATTTGCCAAAATTTGGAAAACTTGCTGATTGATTCTTGGTTGATAGTTTTGGTTTCTTTCCCATTATTTATTTTCTAATACTATGGAGATCCTAGAACATCTTCTATATTCTTGACTATCCCATTTTCTGATTCTACCCCTATGAATAGAAGGGTATTTTTTGTTTCTTCTATGTTGCTGACCCCATAATCCAGTAGCTTCTTGAGTTGTTGTATCTCCAATTTCCTTTTACAATACCTCATAAGCTCAACTGGGAATCTCCTTCCAGATGGATCTTTTGAGCCCCTACTTTCAACCCTAGCAAGATTGTCTACACTATGTTAGTCTATAGTGACTTGTACACTCTCTATAATTCCTTAGTAGGGTTTGGGGTCAAGGCAGGCTCCAAGAGGGAGTTTTGGGTCAGGCCTCAAGTAGGTGTTTTTGGGCCTATTGAGTTGTAAGGGATTACAAATTATAATCAGGTTGTAATCATTAGATAATTAAAAATATTGGTCTCATTGTTTAGTAGATCTAGTCCATGGATTGGGTTAACCACACAAAATTTGTGTGTCTTATATTCTCTTTTGTGTTCATTATTATTTTTTATATTGGATATGCTTGTGTGTAATTGTTATTTATGTCTTATTAATCCTAACAAACTACTTTTTGCCTAATTATTTGTTTTGTCTACAATACATTTTATGGATAGTGCTAGAATGCTACCATCTACTCCTCTTGCAACTACTTCAATTCTTGAAGAGGTTGGTTTTCGCCATGATGCAAAATAAAAATTATTTTGTATCTAATTTTCTTTAACCAATTTTCATTGAACAATCTCCTTAATTCTAGCATGAGGATTATCCCCCATGTACCATAGTACATTATTAAATGTAAAATAAAATGTTTTAAAAAATTATGGTAACCAAGATTAAAAAAAATTTCCTAATTAAGTGTTCATTGTGCAAAAAGAAAAATACTATCAAAGAAGCAGTTAATTAGTGCAAGTGTTTAGAAAAGTTATATGTCATTAAATTAGTTCTAGTCTTAATTTATAAATACAAATCGAAGAAAGGATTGGAATAGTGCTTAAAGAAAATTATGCATGTATTCATATGTTCATTAGAATACTTCCCACACAACTTCTAGAAATGAATAAACTCTACTCTATGAAAAAATAATGTGCATGTATAAAATTGACATATAGAGATAGCAAAGGGGACCTACCATTTCTTGATTGATGATGAATGTTGTGGTTAAAGTTGAATCTTCATTTCCTTGTCTCAATAAGCATGTTATCATATCTTTGTTACCCATAGGAAGAGAGAGAAAGGCTTAAATTAGATATTCAAGTGATATGAACTAAGAAATGGGTTAAAACAATAATATCCAGTGCAAAACATCAATATTTAATGTTAACAAAAAATATGCAATATCTACATTTAATTTGGAAAACATACAAACTCAAAATTGTTGTATGCAATCCAAAATCCATCTTCTTATTCAAAATTGTAAGAATATATACAATTATAGAAAAATAAAAGTCATTGATGCCATAAGAATTTTAATTGAATATAAAGATATAAAAAAATAAAATAAATTATACAATTTTTTTAAAATAGAAATTTATTTATCCTAACTCGGTACAGCCATAAATTTTGACTCATTGCTCCAAATTCAAAAAAAATTGCATTATTCGAAGAGAAAAAAGAAAGAAAGAAAGAAACTAAGAATCTAGTTATACTCTGTAATAACATGAGCCTTTGATTGTCCAATTTTAGACACCAATCAAATTCTTAACTTTAGATTTTGACTAGATGCCCTCCCAAAATGTCATTTATTATGAAATTTATTTTTATTATTTGTTACATTTCAGAATGATACATAACAATTTTATATAGTGATACATTTTATTTTATTTATTTTTTGTTAAAGAATAAATAACAATTTTATATATTGAAGGTGGACATTTAGTATCTATATTTATCACAATTTTTCGATTATTACGTATTTTACAATAGTAGTGATCTACAACATGTACCTTATGTGTGCTCATTTCACACACATTTATAGTGAGCATAGAATAGAAAGGAAAAAATATATCAATGCATTCATAAACAATTAAGAAATTGGAAAGGAAAGATTAATGTAAATTATTAAAATTAGAATGGGCAATAATTTGATGAACAAGGGCTGCGTGCAGCACTAGTCCCTGCCTGATGAGCTTAGTTAATGAATGAAAGGAACATAGAGTATTAAAAGTGGTCAAGAATAACAATAGGTGTAACTAGTTCAGTCATTGGATATAGTGGACATAAATGCAGGAGCAGTCTGGGAGCATAACCCATGTATACGGAGTAGTGCAATTAATTCTATGGACCAGATATTAAATGAATAAGATTGCTACAAGCGTGTCGTCTGAAAATTGTAGAAAAAGAAGTGTAAGTCTGCAGTCATATGCTTGGAACCAATAAATTTCTTGGTAAAGCAAGAATCAAATCAAAAGTTAAATAGACCAACATCCCATACACCTACAAATTATCTTGGCAGTAACCAGTTATGATGATGAATTGAGAATTTTCTAGCCCCTCTAAAAGGAGAGGTCTTGATAAAGTTAATAAAGACTTACCTTGAAAAACATGCTAGGGATGGCAGTAAGTACAGAAAAAATGAGTGTAGATCTAGAAGGCATGAATGGGGTATTGTTCCAGCAAGGATTGGAATTACCAAAAGAAGGCAAATGTACTCGAGACCATACAAGTTAAGGCCCATTTCAACACAATAAAAAATGAATTGTTTCCTATGAAATCGTGAGCACAACATGTAGTTTATAGCCATAACAAAAGACAACTGCCAATGTTTGCAATGGTCACGCTGGTAAGGTGAAATACCTATGTTTCATCGTATACCACATCACTCACTGATCATTGTTTTGCCAAGCCAAAATAGTTAGGGATACAACATACAATTTTTTGCAACATTTAAGTAAAGGTCAGTCAAGAGTAAACCGTTTCAAGTAGAAAAACCTCTGCAAACATTTTCCAATGTATTTTTATGAATTATAAGGCTTCTTGGACCTAATACAAAGCACAAACAACTCAAAAGAAAAGAAGAAACCTTTTGAGGCTTTAAATTATGCCAACTGGGAAGACTGAACAAAATGGATGCAGACATAAAGATTTGCAAGAGCTTGAGAGTGACTAGAAGCCGACTTTTAAAAATCAAGAAAATTTAGAACTGTTCTTTCACGTGAGAGCAATATCGAATATGTTGGTACAATTACACACATTAAAAAGTCAGACGTCAATTTTTAGCGTCAATTTCTAGCACCAAAACACTAGAGTATTGAACAATCAGAGTCTGTTGACTACAATTTCTTCTCTGTGAAATCTGTGAAACAGAAATTGAATGGAAGTTCTCACATCCAATCATTTATGTCGCTCGTTACAGCCAGTCAGAATTCTTTGACATTTTCTGGGTAGGATTTCTCCAATTGATTCCTTAACATTTTTTCTTCAACCATTATTAATTTTCCATTCTTTACTTCAATTAATTTAAAGTGGACTGTTAGGGCAAGATTACAAGAGTAAATTTGTAATTTAAATCGGGTTTGAGTGACCTCTAAAGTTTATGCTTTTCCATGGAACATCCTTGTTAAATGATTCTCCTTACAGCCAGTCATAATTCTTTTTTGGTTGTGCATTTGATTTGTTAATGTAAATTATCATTTCTGTTAAAAAAACTAATTTTTAGTGCCATGACTGTTTCACACCATTTAAACCCTCAAAAAACCTAGAAGCCCTAACCTTTACAAGCTCATTTGGTAGAGCTCATTTGATAGATACAGACATAAAATCGATACTTCTTAGCTTTATTATAGCACCATGTTCAAATACCGATTGATTTCTCAGTGTGTATTACATATACATCTACTTTCAAATTAGAAGAGAACGAAAAAAAAAGGTGTAATGAAACAATTTTAAGAAATGCATACTCTCAGAAGCCTCCTGTTGGTGTTATAAGATGAACTGAGCACAGATAGTTTGTTAGAAATGCATACTTGATGGCCAGTGGCTGGCAGGCGAAGCAATTTTGTAAACCAAGTCTGCAATAACAAAAGAAATTCACTAGAAAAATGTAATATGAGAAAACATGGAGAAGCCATGGTAAAATGGAGACCCAGCAACGCATGAGGCAGGTGTTGTAGGCTGTGGGAATAACACATGGAATGTATGCAACTTTACTGTTGGCAGGTGTTGTAGGCTATGGGAATAACATGTTGAATGCATGCAGCTGTAATGTTAATTTTTAAGGCAAGAAAATAAAAAGACTACAGAGGAAAATCTTCCCAGCCAATAGAAATGGCCAGAAATTCAAGGGAATAATAATGAAAAATGGAACTGCAGCTGTAGAGATGATTTTAATGGGATTGTTTTAAGGTTTTCCCTGACTCCCGAGGTAGTGACTAATTGAAGAGTGCAGTGAAAACATTAGTCCCCGCCTATAGGCTGTAGGGACTAATAATAATAAAGTAGATGCCATCTTATATTTTATTTATTTAGATATAAGTAATAGATATAGTAAGGAAGAAATATGACACGACATGACATATAAGAGTTGGTATACCCAGACCCTGTCACCCATCCATCCAAGAGGCAGAGAATACTCCCCCTCTCGAGGATTCCTTGGTTTTTAATCTCTTCAAGATTGCTCTTCACTTCCTCCACACTCGCCAAACGCCACTCTCCTGATACCTACAGGTTTGCATCCCTCGACGCCCTCTGGAATTCCATGCCTTTCAACACACTTTTCACCAATCAATTAACTCACTGATATTATCAGGTTTGCCTTTCCCATTTTATTTTCTGGAAGGGAATTTATAGACATGATCACCCTGCCTTTCACAGCATTTTTGCTGTAAGGCGATTTCACGTGGCCTAATTATCTGAATTAGGTACGCTTGTTTTCATTCAAATGTGACAGTGCCAACTGCATCCACAGTGCACACGAAAAGAGTTAAATAAAAAAGATGAAATTTCACATTTCACATGGATGTATATAAAAGAGATGAACGTACACACTGCGTCTAAGATGAGACAGAGCAATATTGCCAAAAACGTTCATATCATATCATATATCTTGTAATCAGCCTGCCTTTTCCTTTCCCGTTGTGTACATGGAATCTCACAGAGATATGAGCCATATCACACAAATATTGATCTACTTTAGTTTCCCATTAACCCTAATTACTGGAAGGGAATTTCACTTGCCCTAATCAGGTACATTTGTTTCCATTCAAATGTGACGTGCATCTTATCTTATCGCTGTTTTCATTCATTCAAACGTGATGTGCATGTTTTTTGGCCTCGTCATAAACATCTAATTCTCAACAAAATGTCGTGCTCCATCTTAGCATAGTACACACTCCATACAACCCCATTTCGACAAACCTCAAATCTTAGAATAGTCAATTCAAAGGCAACACATGGTGGTCCACCGTGTCTGAAAGAATATATAATATGGTACCATTCCCAAAGAAAACAGATACATCAATATATTATATTGGTTCTAATTTATAATATCATTGTCAAAACTTATATCGAAAGCTGAATTTAGACATCTTTATGTAAATTTTGAGCATTTTGAGACAAGTCTATCCAAAATATGTAAACCTTAATAATTTTTTTCCCAATCAACTATGTTCAGTTTTTCCTTTCACAGCCATAATTCGATATACATTCATTTTTGCATCTACAATCCCCAATCTTAAAATAGTTGTTGCGTGCATCTCACATGGATGTAAATCACAAAGATGAAGGTACTCACCAAGTCCAAGTGGAGATGGAGCAATATTGCTAAATTAAACACATGGTGGTCCATTATCCACATTGTCTACAAAGAAAATTAAAATAACAAATGTATATTTGACATGGTCCGCACTTACAATATCACTCCAAAAATATGAATTAATACATGTACTCCTCTCTTTGCTATTATTTTCAAAGCATATATTAAAATCTAAGTAACACAATGATGTAAATTTTGAATATCTCTAAGAGTAGGTTCTATAAATTATAAATTAAATGTTAGATATTTGAATAGGTAAAATGTGAAAATTCTTGATGCCAGAACTAGTGGCCAACATAAGAATAACCCAAGTCCTAGAGATAGCTTTTGTATAGAGCTTCCATAGAAAATGCTTGCATTATCTCTTGTCCAAAATTAAAGGACCATGCATTGTTTGAGAAGTATAACATACCATAATGATATTACTAACAAAGAATTCAAATCTAATGTTATAAAATTACATTATTATAGATGAATCCATAGACATAAATAGCCATAAAATAAACACAAACTCGTCAATGACAAAAAAATGCTTACAAATAAGCAATACAACAATACCTGATCTTTAGCAAACAAAACAAAATGAATAACATGCTAACCAGTGGTTAAGAGGTTTGTAATAGACTCCTAAACCAAATCCAATATTATTAATTATGATGAGCAATTACTAGAATATTTATTCCATTCAAAACCCAACCATTAGAAAAAACCCAAAGTGACATCTTATTTCCGATGGTTCTTGTACTACTAAATTTGATCTAATATGGATTCTTAAAATAACATAATCAAATTTTGTATTGTAATATGTTAGTAAGTTTGAATCCAAAAATTGTGAAGTTCATTATAAGAAAGATAGTGACAATAATCAAAATCAGTTGAACCATTGGAAAGAAAAACTATGACTCTAGTTTTAGTCCCTAAAATAGTGATCCCTTTAGGTGCCCAATTTTAAGGACCAATAAAAGTATCAACTTTATATCTTGACTAGAAGACCTCTAAATATGCAATTTTCTATAAACTAGGATATTTTTTTAAAAATGTGAGATTTAAAAAAATAAAATAAAATAAAAATTACATTTCAGTTTGATGTCTCTAGACATTGTAGATCATAGGGATCAATATTAAATTTTTAATGAAATCAATACAAGCCCAGTTATATTACATAGTGTATACATTTAGGGAGGAAAGTAAAGGAACACATTAAAAATAAATAAAAATTATTTTTATCTAACATACATTTATTCACACTATAGGTATATTTATGATTATAATGAGTATTTTAAGTTAATTTCATAAGCATCATACCAAATGGAGTGAAATGTACTCCCTCAAGGGTAGAGCCTAAGGTGTTCTCCTATGAAAGTGTGAAAAGTGTATTATTTTTACTAGATTTGAGTTAGAATTAGTAGCTATGCATCATTCATCATTGTGCATTCATAGATCCATTTTTATTAAAAAAAAATTATTAAATATAACTAAGATAACATAAATGATGTTGACTTCATAAAAAAGTCATCTAGACAATCATAGTAGCAACATGGCCCACAAAAGTACAAGAAATTTGTTCATTTTGATTGACTCTTGTGAAAGAGATATTTAATAAATTCTTTGTACAATTTTGTGCTTGAATCAATAGTGGGTTTCAAGAAAATAAAGTCACAAACTTTAAGAAAAATAAATATCTGAAAAACCATTAGTTTCTATTTTTTTTATCGGTTAATGGCTAAAGCCTTTGATTATATTTTTAAACAAAGAAAGATACATCATAATTATCTCCATTCAAATGGGCACTGGTACAAAAGAATGGAGAAGAAAATCTCCAGTCTTGCCCGTGACCGTAGTCCTTTATTATTACAATATAAAATGGGCATACCCTAGTTTCAAATTTGATTTTTATTACAAAGGAGCAGACAAGAGTCTTAAACTATATTTTGATGGTTTTGATTAGACCAATCCAATTATAATCCTATTATGAGAGAACCACTCTAACCAGAGTTTTAGATTCTTAGTGGGCATCCCTTCTTTGTTGTTTTATCTGAAACTCACATGCCTTACTATTCTGCTAATTAGTAGCTTCTTAAGAAGAAATTTTTACTATTATTTATTAAGAGTAATTTGAAAAAGGCTTACCTGATTAGATGTTAACACACTTTGCTAACCCATAATCAGTAAAAAAATTGATCATTTCTAAATTTGATTGAAAAATTCTCTTACTCCTAACATTCTTTAATAAATTCAGATATCATTATAAAATTAGAATCCTACTAAAGACCAGGTTTTAATTTAACATTCTAAATTCAATAGAGATATTAATTCTAACGTAATCGCATAGGGGATACAAACCAAAAATGCCTTAAAAGAAGTCCTATTATTGGACTATTCTTTCTTGATTTGTTTTTGGTTATATTATAGAGAAACTAAATTACCTATTTGTTGGTAAACATATTTGTTCTTTCAGATTATCACTCTTTAATGCCTAATTTGGAACAATATTTGATCATAAATAGTTGGAAAGCTCTTTGTGAATGTACTAGTTTTCCTTTGAATTGGTAGGTACAGCTCCCTGAAATAAATTTGCAATGAATTTTGTTTTCTTCCTAAACTACTTTGGGGTATGTTCTTAACCAGAGAATAGTAGAGGGATAACTGAGCTAGACCTAAATAAAATCCAACTTAGGCAAGTAAAAACTTCTCAACACTAGAACAGATTCATGTACCCACACATCTTATGAGTCCATAAATCTCATCTACATAATTACCTAATGCTGGACTAAGAAAATTCAAACCTAAACTATAACTAATAAATCAGAAATACTAACAAAATCTCTTTGTCAAATGAACTATAACAATACTTATCACACTCATCTGTTGCCTTGAAATAGGGGGGGTGAAGCTCTATTCTTCCTTTATTCCTAGTAAAACCGAAAGAGAAACATGAACTAAATACAATACCTATTGGAACATAAAATAATTGACATAAAATACCATTCAATTGTATTTGCAACAAAAAGTACTTCACACCAAAAATTTGCTGATCTTTTATTAATCTTTTTGATTCATACATATAGAGTTTTTTGAGATGACCGTTACAATGGAAGTTTAGTTGGTTCATCTTCTGAGGGTGACAAATGGAAAGGCACCAGTTTGTCATATTATAAAATTACAAAAGAAAACAAAAAGAGGGCATCATATGAATCATTTAGGCTTCTTCCCCTTTTCTGTTTTTACTCTATGTGACTTGGTGGCAACCATTACTGGGATCATTTCCTCATGATTGGGCACATGTATATTGGTGAATCTCAAAAGCCATTTTGCATGTTCCCTTGCCAACTCTTTTATGCTATTCAACTTATTTGGAAAATCCATCGTGGCCACTTGTATCCATCCACTGAGTGCCTGGAGTTCTTTAGTTCAGTTTTGGCTATTGGATGCCACTACAGACAAATTATCCAAATAGGTTGAGAAGTTTCTTTTCATCACTTCCTCTCTAAAGAGGTCTTTTCCTTGACCACTGGTTTGAGAGTCAGTATGTAGCCCTCTCATCAATTCAAATCCTCTATCTTGGGTCTTTTTTAATCTTATCTTCTGTCTTTTTGAACCCTTTCTCAACTTCTTGGATCATTTTGAGCTTGAACTGCATAGTTTGGAACCATTCAAACAAAGGTTCATTACCCTTTTTTAGAATCTTGGCTTCGATTGCTTCCTTGGCTTTCATGTGCATGATCATCTGTAAGAGGGAGAGACATTCATCACACCTGAATCTTTCTTCAGCCAGAGTGTTATTGTTAGATAATATATTATCTTTTTCTATTTCCAATTTGAGGATAACATTTCCAATTTGATCTATAAGAGAAACTCCTTCTGACTTGAGTTTCTTAGTCCACTCTCTTCCGATTTGGCCATAGTGCCTATCTTCTTGGAGCTGGGAAATGAGAGCTTGCACTTCAGCTGCACTAGGAGTCTGAGTCACAGACATTCCAGAAATAGTTGCCAATGAAGTAACTAGCTACCAAATAAACTTATTCAACTCTTCTATTTCTGCCTTCATCTTGATCCTGGACAATTTGAGAGTCTCTAATTATCCTTCCATCACTTCATTTCTCAATCTCCATAAGCCAACCTCTGTATCATGTTTGATTTCCCCAAGATCTATTTTATGTAAAGTAAAATCCTTAGGAGTCATATCCTCAATTCTCTCTCCTTTGTTTGGCTTTGTGATCTCCATTGTCAGTTTCCCTATTTTTGGATCTTGTCCAAGTATGGACAAAGTTTTATGCTTTTAACTTTTCCCAATGCAGTCCCAAAACAAATCGCGAGGGACACTGTGTCTTTTGCAGAAAAACCCTCATCTTTTCTCTTTCTTTTCCTCTCCAAACTATCTTCTAGCCAAGAGTCAGTTCCTATCACCTTGGAAATTGTTCTGAGTGATTTGATGTTGAACATCTTCTTCTTCACTTGAGTCATCGCCATATTAGTTGAAGAGAAAGGATTCTTTGAATCCTTGGAGATGAGTCTAGAAGAATCCTAGCCCTTCTCCATCTCCAAAGTCTTCCTTGTCTCTTCATCTAATTTAGGTGACTCACTAGTGCTACTTTTTCCATCCCCTACGTCCACTATCTGTATGGGGGAACCACCTGGTCTCAAAAGGGAAGTGCTTGCTGATGGCACGAGGCTATGATGAGGGGATGGGATTGGAGTGGTATGAGAAGAAGGAATAGGGGTAGTGTGTGGAGATGGAACAAGAGTAGGAACACTGTCTTTTGGCTCTTCTTCTTTCTTCTCTTCAGTGCCAGTCTGGGTTCCTATAATTGGGAAGGATCCATCATGACATGTTGGGGCTATAGGAACATTCTTATCTAGGGGTTGATCACCTCTGCCCATGGGTTGAGCTGGTCCTTGGGTGGAAGTTATGGTCATACCCACTGTAACACTCTGAGATGAAGTAGGCGTTGCAACTATTGGAGAGGCTTGAGTGGCTGCACCCTTACTCCGGCTCTTTCTAACTATCCACTCAATCCACTTCCCAGTTCTTTTGATTATCCTTACCATCATAATATCAAGACTCTCATCCATGTCCACATATGGCTCAAAACTGATAAGAATTATTCTTAATTTAGTAAGATATGTATTTCTATACATATTTTGACCATCATTCTCTAATCCCTCTACATTGAGATCAACACCATATGTCTTTATTTGTTCCACCGTGAGTCTGGCAAATGCATAATCATGGTTCTCCAACTCATCTCTGCAATCTACCCAATAATCTTCTAGAGTGGTGACATGTTTGACCACACTCCCAATCTAAAGCACCTCCCTTGCATATACATTTGGATCAAACATGGGCCTCATAACTTCATATTCCTCAAATTTGTACTTACTGTCGAATTCCTTAAGCATGTTTTTAGTATCAAATCTAGAATCACAACCGTAAGCCCCAACCTTCATAGGGAACTCATATCCCTTCTTCCTTAGACTTTCACTCAACACATTCACTTGGATATCTTGTCTTATGATCTCTATGAGCACGATCATGTTGCTTGGGTATTTAGGTAGCTTCAGAGGAAATCCACCGAAAGCTGCAAGACACAAATATGAAAAGAATGAGAATTGAATGAAATAGCTACCAAACTGGTTGATGGCTGCCATTGCTTCTAGGCTAAACCTCCTCTTCGGGCATCCTTATAGTTCCTTGAAAATCCTCATTGTAAAAGAGTCATTAACCTTGACGTACTCTACATAACTATTTTGTAACTGCAAGCACGGATAAAATTCATAACTTTTTACATCATCAGGAAAATCCTCTATTTTGGGGAGGCCCGACCACAATTGTAAAGATGCCAACACATAAATTAGGAAAGAGGACATGTAGAAGTTATTGTAGAATTTTGCAACACTCAAAGCTTTAGACAGATGTTCACTCACCTCACATGCTCAATCAACATAATGTGTGTCTAAACAAATGATTTGCACTAAAAAGAAATATTGTTCTACGAAATTGAGTGCTTCTATCTCACCTTTCAACCAATGTAAAAGAACTAGGATGACCACAATTTCAGGCTTAAGATTAGTGTTGAAAAGAGTCTTAGGAACTTTACTCTTAGGTCCTCATGGTTTTTGGAACCAAGACCTCATGATTTCCTTCCGCCACACCATCTTCTTCAAGGAGAACTCAGATATGGCTCCTCCCATGGTCAATTCAAAAAATTCTTCCCGTTCTGGAATCCAAAGGCAATTGGCTATAGTTTGCCAGTCAGTTGAGATTAAAACTATATGATCCGGCAATAGAATTTTTTTAGTATCTAGATTGTAATGGTTAATGCATTCAATACTTAGCTCAGGGGCTTGAATTGCTACTGGAAACTCAGCTGCTTCCACTAACCCGCTTCCTTAGAGTTTCTCTATTATTGAGTTGATTGGCTCTTTTTTCAACCTTCTTTTGAAATCTTGCATGTCAAAGAAGTGGAGTGAAGTATCTCTAACATTTTGCAATGTTGACTTAATCCCACCCAGTCCATCCAAACCAATGAATCTTGTTGCCATCTTAACTGAGACAGAGATGGATTGCAAATCTTAAAATTGAAAATAGTACAGAGACTAGGGCCTTGTAATTGTGAGAATTATAAAATAACTTTCCAATTCAATAGCATAATAGTTCAAATAAAAAAGTGGTAGTTTAAAAATTAGTTATGTTCATCTCTATATAGAAATCTCAATCCACCCGTTAATCTTCAAGATTCGCGCCACACAAGTGAATTAAAGGATAAATCTGTTAGATTAGTAAATACTGGCGTCTCTAACAAATTTTTACATGTCATTTCAGTATTCTTGTTGGCCCAACAGTTACTTTCCTTTATTGTAGACTTACTTTCCCGCTCTTCACTAAGTTGCGGAGAATCAAGAATGGAGTACTCCATGGGGAAAAATTTGCCCAACCAGATATTGCTCAAGATTACTTCCCAAATGTGATCAACTAGCTTGCATTATCCTTTTTAAGCATCTTGCAATTGATCTATGAGCCCAACATGCTTGTAGATGTGATTTTTCAATAGATGAGGAAAATTGTTTCAAAGGGTTGAAACCCACCGCGGAGAAGGCAACTTCTATTTTTCCACCCTTGCTCTTACTTTCACTTAGCCTTTTAAGTTAATATGTCTCTAGGCTTTGGAGTGTCTCAAAAGAGCTATGAAAATGAAAAAGGAAACCACTTACTTGCTTTTCTCCCTTACAAATGCCTTTCTTAGAAAACTGACTTCCGAAGTCGAAAACCTACAGTGGAGAAGTTGCTTTAGAATTTTCTACCAGATGCTATTTTGATCATTATGATGATTTTTGAGTCATTCCTGAGGTAGAATACTGCAACTTAGGAACAATCCATCCATAAAACAACTCATTTCCTCTTTGTTCTAGCTTGTATACCTCTTTTGTTGATCTCTGCAAAAAATCACCCTCGTAGTTCAAAATTCTGCCAAGGAGAAGCCGATGCTAGGTTTTTTGTAGACTTCATTTTCTTTATGTGCAAACTATAATAAGTCATGAGAAGGTTCATTCTTGGAAATGATTTTGTGAAGATCATGATATGACCCAAGAATCTCCATTAGAAGATTCCTATACTACCCATTTGACTCATGACAACAAGGGGAAACCCACTTAGTTATGTAATGTAGGAGAAGAAGGAAGATGAAAACCCAATGGAGAGACTTTGCACTTAGGAAAAGAAACAAACTCAAACATACCTAAACCAAATTGAGAAACAAGACCATTTTTCACTTTGCATAATGGGTATAGGGTGAAAAGAGGGACAATAGCTAGCTCTAACTAGGGACTTGGGTTGAGTAAACCCAAGCAAGGAAGTCAAAATCTCTGGATTCAAAAAAGAAGGAAAAAATGTGGAAACTCAACAAAACACAACAAGACAAAAAATAGGGAAACAAAAGCAAAGGGAAAGGACTAGCTAGGAAACACGAAAAGATACTAAGTGTAACTATAATACAAATACAGGGGTTACCTATTTTTAGTTAGCAATTTGATAAAGGTTTAGATCTCGACCATTATAGGTCAGGGGTAGTACTTCGCCATCTTCATATGCCAATTCGAAAGAATTGTTTTCAAATTCCTGATGAATCTTGAACAAGCCTTTCCATTAAGTATCAAACTTCTTATGTGTTCCTTTCAGAGCACTTTGATTATCCCAGAGCAACACTCTATCTCCCACCATGAATTTTTGTGCTCTTGTTCTCTTATCAAAGAGATCCTTCACTCGCATCTAGTTTTGTGTGATGTGGTCTACGATTTCCTCCCTTTCTTCTTCAATTTTACTCAAGTACATGATCCTCTTTTCTAAACTATCCTTGAAAACATCATCTTTAATCACCATTCTTAGTTTATTTGTGGCCAACTCCAAAGGCAAGGGAAGATTAGTTTTAGTTTCGTAAACCAATTCGAAGGGAGATATGTCAATTTCCCTTTTAGGTGTCACTTTATTTTCCCACAACGCTTCGTGAATCTTTTTGTGACAATTCTTTTGATTATCTGAAACCAATTTCTTAACAATATTCATCATATTCTTATTACTAGATTAAGCTTGACCGTTCCCTTGAGGAAAGTAATCAAATGAATGTCCCACAATGATCCCATATTCAAAGGAAAAATTGGTAATTTCAATTGAAGAAAAGTAAGATACATTATCCATCACCAGTTTAATAGGAACACCAAAACTAACCAATATGGTCTCCTTTATGAATTCACACACCACTTCAAAAGTAGTTTTCTTAGTAGCTTTAGCTTCTACCCCACTTAGTGAAGTAGTCAGTCACAGTTATCACATATTGGTGATTGACACTAGATGTAGAAAAATTGGACCAATAAAGTCAAGACCCCATTTCTGAAAAGGTCCTTCAATGATAACAGGTCTTAATCGCAGAGCAACTAATTAAGGATGTCCAAAGAACATCTTGCACTTCTCACATTTTGCTACCCAGGTATATGCATCTTTAAACATCCCAGGCCAGTAATAAAACTACCTTAGTATCTTAAAAGCTATGACTAAAGACAAGAAATGACCTCTACAAGCCTCATCATGAAATATTTTCAATAGTTTTTCTTGTTGTTGTTTGTCCACACACCTAAGGAAAGTGCCATCAGTGGCTTTTTTGAATAGCTTACCATCCCAAATCACATACTTGGCTACTTTCAATTTGAGATCTCACCTTTGTTTTTCATTTAAGCCTTATGGGCATTCACCATATGTCAACAGATAAGAAATATTCTCAAACCATGAATCATAGAGGCCTGTAGCTAAGACCAATTGCTTCTCCTCCCATTCTTCTGATTCTTCAATTTTCTTATTTTCTGCACTCACTTTGCACAAAGCATTTCCCCTTATTAGCCTGGTAGGTTTTATTTCTATATCATACTCTTGTATCTTTGCCACCCATGCTCCTCTGACATTGCAGCCCACATCCTATTGGCATAAAGGTATTTGCCATTAGTGACAACACTCATTATATAGTTCAAACTGAGCGTCAAAGACACAGTTCAAACCGAGCGTCGAAGACATAGTTCAAACCGAGCGTCAAAGACACAGTTCAAACTGAGCATCGAAGACACAGTTCAAACTAAGCGTCGAAGACACAATTCAAACCGAGTAAAGTTGCACTTAGTGTTAACCGAGTGAAGTGTTAACTGAGTAAAGATAGAAGCAGTGTTAACCGAGTAAAGATGGATGCAGTGTTAACCGAGTGAAGATGTACTTAGTGTTAACTGAGTAAAGATGGACTCAGTATTGATCGAGTGAAGAAGGACTCGGTGTTAACCGAGCTCAGTCAGTTAACAAAGAAATTAGTTTTTACCGAGTGACACTATATCTACCGAGTCACCAATGGTTACTGAGTTCCAGGCAACGTTGTATGACTAGTATGAACTGAGCCACTACCTCTACCAAGTACATGACGATTTCATGTAACGTAGTGGATGCCGTGTATCAGAAGGTCATCAAGTCTGTCTGAAGAACCCAAGTTTATTTTACTATTTGGCCGACTCAATTATATTTTGTTTACTTGTGTTCAGCCGACCTTGCATCTATAATTACTGAAATGGTATATATATGTGTATAATACAGAGTTGTAATTTTTGTAATGGATAAGAGACATTTATGATACAAGAGACAGATGCAAATTCAGCATCAGAGCAATATATTAGCAAGGTTCACAAGGTGCAGTAAAGATTTCATCAATCACAAGAGGTGATTATTGCAAAGGATCTAATCAAGGTATATGTAGATCTGATTGGTTCATCCTAATAGGTGAATCATCTAAAAATCCTCTAACAAGGTAGACTTAACAGTCTTTGTATAAATCTCCTAACAAAGTGCATACTTGTAAAGTATGTTTTAAATCCTTTGACAAGGTGGATCTAGCAATCCTCTTTGCTCCTAATAGGGCAGATCACCATAAGTGATCACTGTATGCCTTAACCGGCTAACTTCCTACTGCAGAAAAGAAGCTTTGTGGGTTTCATCTCCACCCCAGTTTTACTTTCTATTTTGGAAGGTTTCTAGGTCACCAAAATCTCTGTGCATATGTGTTATGAATATTTATTTATCTCTTACATGCATCAGATTAGGTGAATGAATGATTTTCAGTTTATGCTGAATTAACTTAAAAGTTGTATTGTTACTGATTCACCCCTCCCCTCTCAATAATTTTTTATATCTTGAATATTTCCAACACATCCTGTTGTGTTAATACACTCTTTACTACTACATTCGGGACAAAGACCACAAAATGTGAATGCAAGATATAAAATCAAAAAAATTTAAGGGCTTTGACTACTATAATGGCATGCTTTTCAATCTATGAATATTTCAATTCATGAATCTTCAAAGGTATGCTCATGAAAGTTATTGGGGCTTGTATACCCTCATCATTTTCTTGCATAAGTATGGCCGATAGGGTATGTTCAGAAGCATAACAATAGATTATGAAATCTCATTTATAATTCAGATGACATAACACCAGGGCATTAGCATTAGAAGTCTTTATATCTTGAAAGGCTCACTTTCCCACCTCATTCCATTTGAAACTTGAATTTCCTTTCATCATATCCACTATATGTTTAGTTGTTTCTACAAAATCAGGCATAAACCTTATGAGGAAATTCACCTGCCCAAAGAAAGATTTAACTCTTGTCTTATTCAAAGGCAAGCTTAATCTTTGAATAGCCTTTACTCATTCAAGGTCAATCCTAATGCCTTCCTGGGATACTATATGACCTAGGAGTTTCCCTTCTGTTATATAGAAAACTGACTTCTTGGGATTGAGAGAAATTCCACGCTCTCTGCATCTTTGCAAAAATTTCCTCAAATCTTCCATATGATCTTTCCTTTTGCTCGAGAACATGGTGAGGTCATCTAGGTATATGACTATGATTCGATCTTTCAAATTGGCAAATTTCTTACTCATGCATCTTTGGAATGTAGCGCTAGCATTGATAAGTCCAAAAGGCATTCTGCGATACAAAAATGTACCCCAAGGAGTAGTGAATGCCGTCTTGTGCTGGTTTTTCTCCTCTAATTTGACTTGATTATAACCCGAGAAGCCATCGAGAATAGACATCATTTTAGATTCTACCACTGTTTACAACAAATAATCCATATTAGGGAGAGAAAAGTTATCTTTAAGGGATGCTTGGTTTAGATTGCAGAAATCAACACAAATTCTTATTTCTCCATTCTTCTTTCAGACAAGTACTATATTGGCTATCCAGGTGGAATAATGAATGGGATAAATGATTCTCACTTTTAACATCTTATCTACTTCTCAAAAGATGGAATTAGTGACTTGAGGATTATAGTTCCTTTATTTTTGTCAGAAAGGGACTGCATCAGGCTTCAGTGGGATTTCATGTTTTACCTTCCCATCTTTATAACTTTTCAAATCTTCATGGCTCCAAGAAAAAACATCTCTATATTCCATAAATAGATTTTTTGTGGCTTCTTTCTCTTTAGGCAAATAACACTTCGTGATGTTAATCAGTTTGAGATTATGAATATCTCCAATGTTAACTCCTTCATATTCACCCATTGTCTCTTCTACTTCCATCAAATTCAAGTGTCCATATGCTCGATGCATCTCTATTTCCTTTTAAAACTTCCTTGCTTTGACTCTCATCTACTTGTCCATCTAGGCCATCTTCAATAAACAACATATAGTTACCAAATTCTAGCTCTTCATGGAGAATCTGAGCTTTGGGGTCATCTAATTTCAAAACTGTGAACTTTTCCTTCTCCTTAGGTTCTAATTTAACCTTTTTATTCCCAATGGGTATCAACGCCTGAGACCAGTCTAGCTTTATTTCTCCTCCCAAGTCCCAGAAAAAAAATTCTACTTAAAAGGAGTCCATAACTGGCTAGAATATTAGCTACCAGAATAGTCAATAGGAGCTTCTTATCTGGGTGAGAAGCTAAAGCTAACTAAGAGTCTTTAATCTATCCAAGTAGGGGAAATTTTTTAGCATCCAGTGAGTAGCACCTTCCATGTACTTTAGTGAGATTAAGACCCAAGGCTTTGGCTACGGAATAAGGCATAACATCATCTGATGCACTTAAATCTATTGTACAATTACTGAGTTTACATCCATTAATATACAATGAAATATAAAAAGGCTCAAGTTTTTGCCCTAGGGACGTCGCTAGAACTATAGAGTCTTCTTGGTTAAACAAACTAGATGTCAAGGTTTCATCCTCCTTCTCAAACATTAAATTGCAATTTTCATCTGATGTACTTCCTCTACATTGGTCTACCAATTTTTTTAACTTGGAAGGATGTGACTTTAAATAATCCATAGTGGAAATTTGAATTTTTGACTCTTCACAAAATTGAATGAAATCAAAGGATGTCTTATCCTTACTAGTTTGTGTAGAAGTTGTTCCTTGAAGCATGTGTATTACTTATTAAAGGACTAGAATCATTTTTGTGAATATGACTACAGGATTGATTCTTCAACCTTTGTGCATGGGTAAGCATTGTGTATGAAGTTCCATCAATGGTTGCATAACACTCACCTTTTGGTTCAAAATTTGATTCGTATTCCAAGAAAAAATTTCCAAAGTCACCATTTGGATAGGAATCTTGTTCTAAACAAGAAGACGTGGTGTTTAATTCATTAGTGGATAACAACTACAACATGTGGGCTATCTTCGAGTAGCTCTCACTATCATGATCTATGGTCAAATTAAAGACACACATATTTCCTTTTTTTTTTGGCTTTGCCTCAATTTGCAACCTGGGTTGTGAACTTGTAAGCTGCAAAAATCTACTTACATTGCTTCTTCTTGGTGAGTTTTAGTCGTTCCACTAATAAGAGCTATTGAATCTGGGTAATTACTTCTTCATTGCTACTAGCTCATTAGACAACTTCTGAATCATCTCCTCTGATGATGTGGTATTACTGGAACTTCCCTTAGTTTGAACTTCTCATTTCCATTTTCTCACAAAAATCAAATCATCCTCACATTCAATCACCTTCTTTTGTGCATTAGCTAGATCCATGGGATGTGCCCTCCTTAAATCATAATTGACATCTAGAGGCATTGCACTAATAAAGAAAGTTTTCAAATTACCAGGTGTGGGTCTATCAGGAACTATAATTCTACTAATAATCTTATTGAATTTGGCAATGAAATCCCTCATGCTCATAGTTGGTTGCTTCTTAATTGAAGTCAACTATGTTAGTAGGGCATGTTCATCTTCCATGGTCTTAAATCTTGTCTGAAAGGCTACCCTCAATGTATCCCAATCAGTTATTGAGCCATCGGCTAGATGGTAAAACTAGTCCACTACATTTTTTGTGAGGGTCTCTATGAACAACCTTATAGCCACATCTTCATTTCCCACCCCTAAGATATGAGTGGCTATGAAGAAAGCTTGAATGTGTTCATCTATAGTGACTTTCCCATCACTTTAGAATTTATGGAAATTCTTCCTCGAACCAGTCGGAAGTGGATTATAAGTGGTTAATGCTAAGGGTCTTGTTTTCATAGCCCTTGGAGTAGCCATGATTTTCCTAGAAGTATATGGTGGGAAATTAACAACTGGAGGGGTAGTAACTCTGTGAAGTGCTAAAACATGACATGTGGAACATGAAGTGCTAGCATCTTGATTTCTAACAAGGGAATGGGGTCTGCTCCAGCTTTTACCTTCACCTTTTCACTTTGGGATGTCTAAAAGAGGAAAATTGAGCTCTATGAGTTTATCAAAGATAGGATCTTACACACCCCGTTCCTTGGTACTTCTGAGGAATCTAAATTGTTCTAAGATGCTAGGTCTAGTTTATCTCTGAGCTACTTGTCTCAATTGTCTTTCTTCTCTAGATATCTCTCCTTTGAACAGCTCTCTCCAAGGCTTCAACTCTTCTTTCTTCTTTCTCTAATACTAGACTAGCATTCCTATAATGTTCAGTATTCCTTCAATGTCTCCAAAAAAATGTGTTAACAGATGAAAATATATCCTCTTGGTCGTCCTGAAAACCAAGATTAGGTTGGAGCACTGGGATTATATTTTCATGAGGTAGTAACATTTTCCCTCATGACATAGGATTTCTGATCAAGGGACTATTCATTCTCTCTAGTAGAGTTGCCAAAAATCTATTGGTAAAAAGATTTGTTCTTTCAGATTATCACACTTTAATGCCTAATTTGGAACAATATTTGATCATAAATAGTTGGAAAGCTCTTTGTGAATGTACTAGTTTTCCTTTGAATTGGTAGGTACAACTCCCTGAAATAAATTTGCAATGAATTTTGTTTTCTTCATAAACTAATTTGGGGTATGTTCTTAACCCAAGAATAGTAGAGGGATAACTAAGCTAGACCTAAATAAAATCCAACTCAGGCAGATATAAACTTCTCAACAGTGGAATAGATTCTTGTAACCACCTCTTATGAGTCTATAAATCTCATCTGCATAATTAACTGATGCTGGACTAAGAAAATTCAAACCTAAACTATAACTAATAAATTAGAAATACTAATAGAATCTCTTTGTCAAATGAACTATAACAATACTTATCACACTCATCCGTAGCCTCGAAATAGGGGGGGTGAAGCTCTATTCTTCCTTTATTCCTAGTAAAATGGAAAGAGAAACATGAACTAAATACAATACCTACTGGAATAAAAAATAATTGACATAAAATACCATTCAATTGTCTCTACAACAAAAAGTAATTCACACCAAAAATTTTCTGACCTTATATTAATCTTTTCAATTCATACATATAGAGTTCTTTGAGATGAGCGTTACAATGGAAGTTTAACTAGTTCATCTTCTGAGGGTGAAAAATGGCAAGGTGCCAGTTTGTCATATTACAAAATTACAAAAGAAAACAAAAAGAGAGTATCATATGAATCATTTAGGCTTCTTCCCCTTTTCAATTTTTTCTCTATGTGACTTGGCGGCAACCATTACTAGGATCAATTCCTCATGATTGGGCACGTGTATATTGGTGAATCTCAAAAGCCATTTTGCATGTTCCTTTGCCAACTCTGTTACGTTATTCAACTAATCTGGCAACTCCATCATAGCCACATGTATCCATCCATTGAGTGCCTAGAGTTCTTCAGTTTTGTTCTGACTACTAGATGCCACTATGGGCAAATTATCCAAATAGATTGAGAAGTTGGTTTTCATCACTTCCACTCTAATGAGGTCTTTTCCTTGACCATTGGTTTGATAGTTAGTGTGTAGCCCTCTCATCAATTCAAATCCTCTATCTTGGGTCTTTTTTATCTTATCTTTTGTCTCTGTAAGCCCTTTCTGAGATTCTTGGATCATTTCAAGCTTGAACTGCATACTTTGGAACCATTCAAACAAAGGTTCATTACCCTTTTTTAGAATCTTGTCTTTGACTACTTCCTTGGCGTTCATCTGCATGATCATCTTTAAGAGGGAGAGACATTCATCACACCTGACTCTTTCTCCAGCTAGAGTGTTACTGTTAGATAATATGTTATCTTTTTCTATTTCCAATATGAGGACAACATTTCCAATTTGATGTATGAGAGAAACTCCTTCTGACTTGAGTTTCTCAATCCACTCTCTTCTAATTTGGCCATAGTGCCTATCTTCTTGGAGTTGGGAAATGAGAGCTTGCACTTCGATTGTACTAGGAATCTAAGTCACAGACATTCCAAAAATAGTTGCCTGTGGAGTTAATAAACTTATTCAACTATTCTATTTATGCCTTCATCTTGATCTTGGATAATTTAAGACTCTCTAATTGTCCTTCTATCACTTCATTGCTTGATCTCCACAAGCCAACCTTTGTATTATGTCTAGCTTCCCCAAGGTCTATTGAATGCTCAAGATTACTTCCCAAATGTGATCAAGTAGCTTCGATTATCCTTTTTAAGCAACCTACGACTAATCTATGAGCCCAACATGCTTGTGGAAGTGATTTTTCAATAGATGCAAAAAATCGTTTCAAAGGGTTGAAAACCTACCACTGAGAAGACAACTTCTATTTTTCTGCTCGTGTTCTTATTTTCACTTAACCTTTTAAGTTAATATGTCTCTAGGATTCAGAGAGTTTCAAAAGAGCTACGAAAATGAAAAAGGAAGCCACTTGCTTTTCTCCCTTACAAATTCCTTTGTCTGAAAACTAACTTCTCGGGTCAAAAATTCGTAGTGGAGAAGCTACTTTAAAATTTGTTGCCAGATGCTATTTTGATCATTATGATGATTTTTGAGTCATTCGTGAGGTAGAATACTACATTGTAGGAACAATCCATCCATAAAACAACTCATTTCCTCTTTTTTCTAGCTTGTATACCTCTTTTGTTGACCTGCAGAGAAAATCACCCTTGCAATTTGAAATTGTGCCAACGAGAAGCCAATGCTAGGTTTTTCACAGACTTCATTTTCTTTATGTGAAAACTATAATAAGTCACAAGAAGGTTCATTCTTGGAAATGATTTTGTGAAGATCATGATATGACCCAAGAATCTCCATCGGAAGGTTCCTATACTACCCATTTGACTCATGACAACAAGGGGAAGATGAAAACACGATGGAGAGACTTTGCACTTAGGAAAATAAACAGACTCAAGAATATCTAAACCTAATTGAAACACAAGACCATTTTTCACTTTGCATAATGGTTATAGGGTGAAAAGTGGGGCAACACTGTTTAAAGCTATTTAGTTTATTAGCCCTTATTTGTATGGTCCTAATCTAAAATATTGACTATCCCTGCTATAATCATAGTCTTGATTTTTTTACTCAAGTGAGGATCTTCCCCAGCTTGTTTAAACTAGAAAAAATACACCATTCAAAATAAAAAACCTTCTTAAAATGTATGTTTCTACTTTAGTTTCAATTAGGATTTCTCTACAATCTATAGTACAAAGATTTAAAGAAAACATTAACTAATAGTGAATAAGGAACTACTTTGCTTCATTTTTTTTATTTTCAATTATTGAAGAACTGAGCTCATTACCTCTGTAATTGTTGAAAGACTACACAACCAAACAAGACAAAAGGGAAAATAAAGAACCTCACAAGCATCAAAGTTTGAAAGTGATAGATAATTAGTAAAAAAAGGGTCCACAAATATATAAGTAACATTCATATATAATAAGAGGGTAAATTACATATTGTTTAAATTCATGAAAGATTTACTACCCTTTAAACAAACCATCATCAAGAAAAGGGACCAGGATGCAGATTGGATAACTAATATCTACAATCATTCCATGCTTTATAATAAGCTAGATACAAAATAGGAAAAAATAGGACGAGAATCTAGATAGAGACCCACTAAAACATAGGGAAAGGAAACCAAACTACTAGACTAGAATGGAAACAAAAGGCTTACATACTACCGCAAGGAAATTAGAGGAGCAAAAGTAGGGGACACATACAACCAACCCTACTGGAAGCTAAATCAATAACTAGTCACCAATGCAATGTAAGAAAGCCCACCTAGCTTGAATGCCTACTTCTAGTAAACCATAATGATCTTTGATATGTCATTAGGCTTCTCAAGATGGAAGTTAGGTGGTAATTTAAATGCATTTTTCTCCTTGCTATTTTTGCCAATGTTAGGGGTGTAGAAATTCAAAGCATCTACATTGTCTAGAACCACCCCTCAATGACTATAAAGCTTAAAATTTTTTATGTAGTTTTAAAGCTAGTCTTTACTGTCATCTTCAAAAATCCCTCTACACCAAAGGAGGAACTAAATGTTGTCCTCCATTTTAAGTCATTCCTTGTAGAAAGCAAAGTTCTCACGAATGACTAGGGAAGGATGCCAAATCACTACAACCAAGTTAGGAATACCAGGTGGGTGTGGCATGTACCTTTTTGGAAGGGGAATCTTGAGATTCTCATCGATGCTTTTGATGGCATCTTCTAGCCCCTTTCACCAAATTAGGTCAAAAATATTGCAACAAAGCTTGATCATAGCCCACTGCTCCACCCTAGCTTTGGCCAAGCAACTGATAAATGTACCAATAATATCACTGTTGGTCTACCATGTATAATCATATTTGAAAGTGCCTTCACAATTGGTCTAACTAACTGTAGTCCTAGTCATATCATCAATAGGCTTTAGAACTCTACTCCATCTCTCAAGCTTTACATTTCCCTTGAATGTGATTGTCTGCACCTTCGTGGTATGAAAAAGACTAATATTAGAATCCATCCAAAAGGTTAAATTCACTCAGATTGATAGAGATGGAAAAAAACAGCGAAGGTAGAAATGGGAAAAAGCTATCAAAGAAGGTCCTCAAAAAACCTAGACTCAGTGACATCATCCATAAATGATGCTAGCAAGACTGAGGTACAAAGGAAGCCAATGGTCATCTAATGATGGAAAGTCAGAGAGGATTACCAATGATAATATCATGAGATGATAGGACAAAAAACATGGCTAGGACCAATTTAAGGGGACAGATAAACACCTAAGCTAGAAGATTAAGCAAGGATAGAAGAAGGGGATCATCTAAATGGAGATTAATGAAGGAGCTATAAAAATAGCTATTATAAAGGCCTAAATACTAATACTCCATTCCCCCAATGATAACAAGCCTACATAAACTATGATTATACAAACATAGCATAATAGGGAGATGAAAAAGAATTATTTTAGTTTTATATGTGGTGGAATTAGATTACTAATTGAATAATTTAAGGTTAAGAGTGGGGATTAAAATTGAAAAAACTAGATACCTAAGGAAGTTATAAAAAAAACCTTCAGTGCCCTTGATAGCCAGCTAGTCTACCATCTTATTTCCTTCCTTATAAATATGTAGAATTTGAGTGTCTATGAAACAGTCTAGGATTCTGAGGACTACTTTCAATTTTGAATTAAGGACCTAGATTGGAGTAGAGCATTTCCTAATGGAATTAACGATGATTTGAGAGATGCCTATATTAATGACCTTTAATACTCCTAAAACACTAGTGGAAGGGTACTTGAGAGAGATGTAAATCACAAAGATGAAGGTACTCACTAAGTCCAAGTGGAGATGGAGCAATATTGGGAAATTAAACACATGGTGGTCCATTATCCAAATTGTATACAAAGAAAATTAAAACAAAAAATTTATATTTGACATGGTCCACACTTATAATATCACTCCAAAATATGAATTAATATAATTTACACTTCACTTTTGCTATCATTTTCAAAGTATATATTAAAATCTTAGTAATAGTGCAATGGTGTAAACTTTGAATATCTCTAATAGTGGGTTTTATAAATTATAAATTAAATGGTGGATATTTGAATAGGTAAAATGTGAAAATTCTTGATGCCAGAACTAGTGGCCAACATAGGAATAACCCAAGTCCTATAGATAGCTTTTGTATAGAGCTTCCTTAGAAAATGCTTGCATTATCTCTTGTCCAAAATTAAAGGACCATGCATTGTTAGAGAAGTATAGCATACCATAACGATATTACTAACAAAGAATTAAAATCCAATGTTATAAACTAACATTATTATAGATTAATCCATAGACATAAATAGCAATAAAATAGAATTAAACTCACCAATGACAAAAAAATTCTTACAAATAAGCATACAACAATACCTAATATTTGGCAAACAATTAAAAATTAATGACATGCTAACCAATGGTTAAGAGGTTTTTAATAGACTCCTAAACCAAATCCAATATTATTAATTATGATGAGCAAGTACAAGAACATTTGATTCCATTCAAAACCCAACCATTAGAAAAACCCAAGGTGACATCTAATTGATAGTGGTTCTTGTACTAGGAAATTTGATCTAATATAGATTCTTAAAATAACATAATCAAATTTTGTATTGCAATGTGTTATTAAGTTTGAATCCAAAAATTGTGAAGTTCATTATAAGAAAGATGGTGACACTAATCAAAATTATTTGCACCATTGGAAAGAAAAACTAAGACTCTAGTTTTAGTCCCTAAAATAGTGATCCTTTAGGTGCTCAATTTTGAGGACTAATTAAAGTATCAACTTTATATCTTGACCACAATTTATTAGAACCTAGAATTTTTTTTTTTTAACTATGAACTTTTTTAAAATTAAAGAAAAATTACATTTCTGTTTGATGTCTCTAGATATTATAGATCATAGGGATCGATTTGTAATTTTTAATGAAATAAATAGAAGCCCAGTTATATTACATAGTGTATACATCTAGGGAGAAAGTAAAGGAACACATAAAAACATTATTATTTTTATCTAACATACAGATATCCACACTATAGGTATTTCTATGATTAGAATGAGCATTTTAAGTTAATTTCATAAGAATCATACCAAATGGAGTGAAATGTACTCCCTCAAGGGTAGAGCCTAAGGTGTTCTCCTATGAAAGTGTGAAAAGAGTATTATTTTTCCTAGATCTTAGTTATATTTAGTAGCTATGCATCATTCATCTTTGTGCATTCCTGGATCCATTTACATTAATTTTTTTAATATTAAATATAACTAAGATAACCTAAATGATGTTCACTTCATCAAAAAGTCGTCAAGACAATCATAGTAGCCACATGGCCCAAAAAGAAGAACAAGAAATTTGTTCATTTTTATTGACATTTGGGAACGAGATATGCAATAAGTTATTTGTACAATTTTTTGGTTGAATCACTAATGGGTTTTGAGAAAATAAAGTCACAAACTTTAAGGAAAATAAATCTCCAAAAAACCATCAGGTTCTTGAGCAAAAGGATTATACATATAAAATGAGGAAATTGTAGCCTGCAAAGTGAATTTAAAATTGTATTTCTTTATTTCTCTTGAGATACATACTAAAGACCCTACAAAGGGTAAAAATCTACTTTTTTATGGGAGGACTTCAACCACTAGTCAACATATACAATATGATTGACTAATTTATCAATAAAGCAAATATTCTAGATATATGTGGCCAAATTATAGAGATGTATGAAAACCTAGAAGAAATTAAAATAATAAAAAGCTCAAAATGCCAAGTACATAGAGGACTAAAATATTTTTTCTTATTTTTACAAAAACAAAATATGGGTTACCTTTTAAATGAGCCATGACCTGCAATAAGGAAACTCTACAACAAGGAATCTAAGAAAACACAATGAAAACCCTAAAAGCCTAGCATGGTAGTACCATGAGATGAATAGGATTTGAAAAAATATAATGATGGCCAAGGGTATGTTTAAGGTTTTTACACTAAGATGTCCTCATAGGAAGGATTTTTTCCATTTTCATTTTTATCTATATTTATTTTAATAATTATTTATAAAGGAAATAATATTATTAATAATTTAAAAATGTAAAAAAAAGAAGAAGAAGTATTAAAGTGAAATTAATGAAATAATTGTTTAAATATACTTATTATTATATTTCTAAATCGATTTAGATGGATATTAAAAAAAGATTGTGTGTCATGTAGAGATGAAGGGGGAGTTTTATTAAGTTCATGAGTAGTTATATGAAAGTTTAGAGTCTTTTTTAGCTTATAAATTAGTTGAGTGGTGAATTTAGTCCTCTTAACTCTAGTTCCACTTATTTTCATCCTCTTTTCATGCATGGTTTTATTCAAATCTGACCCAAGGAGATCCCTTTGCAAATGCAACAAGAAGTAATATGAAGTTTGATTCCAGCTTAGTTTTGATTTTAGTTCTACCTTATTATGGATTGAAGCCTTGGAATTACAATTTTTCTTTAGTTCTTTCTTTCTTTATTATTTTTCTATTGGAAGAGCTAAACAATTTTAGATAGAGCTCATCTAATTTTGGTTTTTGTAGAAATATTATTTCCTTTAGTTTTTAATGAAAAATAGAGTTTTCTATCTCAATTTTTTATAAGGACGATAAATATTTGGATAAGAAGATAAAAATTTGCAAAAAGGAGATCAAAATTACCAGTTTGAGATGTTTCATGTGTCACCAAATATTTTTATTTTTGTCATGAACTTTCACTCAATATGTATTTTGTAACTAATGTGGAATATGATTAAGTTGATGGGGATGTGGCTTAATAAAAAAATTTACTTTTTGATTCTAACAAGAAACGATTCTTTAAAAATAATATTCTTCTTGTGAAAATGATGCAAAAAATGAGATACAAAGGAAGAAGACAAGGCAAACATTGGCAAGCCATAAGAGTGTTGGACATATGGCTAGGTAGGATGAGTTAGGGTTGTTATTTATGGAAACATATATCTAAGGATAAGATGGCAGGATATATGTTGAAGATTCTACAATCATAAATAGAAAATTGTATAGAAAGGAATGACAAGGAAAGAATTCATTGATATTAAGGGTATAGCCTTGGAGATGAAGGCTAGTGGATAGTCTAACGTATTGGCAAGTACTCTTATTGTAATAATAGAATCTACTTCATAGATACCTATTGTTCTTTATGCCAAAATTGCTCAAGTGTAACCTAATGTTGTATAACCTTTGAAGAAAATTGATGAAGAGGAGGTATAGATTATTGAAGACAAATCATTTACTCCTCGAGATAAATGGAATTTAGGGAGAGTGATAAAGGTGAAAGAAGAAGTTGATTCACCTAGTAAGAAAAGGACCAAGCAACAATCTATTGCCCCTGGAAAGAGTAGAAAGACACTGCAAATGGTTGAATTAGACGAGTCTGATAAAAATGATGAAGAAGACATACCTAATTAACAAGTCATTAGCAAAGGAAGGATAGGCATAGGAAAGAAGACTTGGAAAGGTAAGGTAGAGAACTTGAACATGAAAATCATAAATGATAATAATTTTATTTAATTGAATAAATTTTATAGCATGTTTAGTAATATGGGTAAAATCTAGTTAGAAAATGCAGTAGTAAGGAATATGACTCTTAAGAATAAAAGATTTGAAAATGTTCAAAGGAACATTATAGAGAATTTGTACTATAGATTGATAAACAAAAGAAGTAGATTTATTTGTGGCGATAAGAAAATAACAGAAAATAATGATCAAGAAACTTTGCAAAATTAATAATGATGAAGAAGACTTGCAAGATATAGTGAAGGGAATTGATCCCTTGCCAAGGGATAAAAGAAGACACATTCTTTTGATGGAACACAATTAAGAAGAATTAAAAAGAGAAATAGAAGAAGCTATTATCAAATATATGAAATATTTACGAAAGGATGTGAGTGTAAAGTCTAGGAGAGTAAACCCTATATCTATTCAATAGAGTACTCTAGTAGTAGCAATAGTGGAATCTAAGGACACATAGATCGAATATCTATGTTTGCAGATATCCACTAGAAAAGATATTATGCAAATTGCCACTGCAAGTGTGACAATAAACATTGCAAAAGATCCTTTCAAGGATCTTGGGCTAAACATTGTTGGAAATATGAAAAATTACTCTAGTTGAGATGAGGAGGAAGAGATGAGAAAGATTGAGTCCAAAGAGAAGAAGAAGAAAAAAAATGAAAAGAAAGAAGAAGAATGAAAGAAGAGACACAAAGAAAAAGATGAAAAGAAATAGAAAGAAGAAGAGAAGAAAAAAACAAAAGAAAAAGAGGATAAGAAGAAGCAGGAAGAGGAGAAGAAAGGGAAAGAACAAGAAGAGAAGAGAAGGAAGAAACAAGAAGATAAAAAAATAAGAAAGGTAGAAGAAGATGAAAAGATGAAGAAAAAAGAAGAATAAAAAAAGAATGAAGAAGAAGAGGAAAAGATGAAAAAGGTCAAAGAAATCAAAAGGTAGGAAGATGAGAAGAAGAAAGAGGATGAGGAATAGAGGAAGAAGGAAGTAGAGAAGGATGACCAACCAAGTGCACTGAGCACATCTCTCAACCTTGTTTCACTTACTAGTTCAAATGATGATGACCAATCTAAATTGATATCATCCCTTAGAAAGACAATCAACAAAAAAAATAGGTAAAGAGTTTGTAGAAAACTCACATGGAAGTCATTGACAAGTTTTAGGGAGTGATAATAGTAAAATCACTTGATCATAACCTTGAGGATAAAGTAAAAGTTGTGATTCAAGCATTTAATGTTGAATTCACAAGTTTTTGAGAGGCTACAACAACACAAGTTCAAGCCAAGCATGATGCACAATTGTTTGACACTATCTATCAAAACATAAAAAATGACTTATTGACTCTTAATTCAAGTCATTAAGAAAGTGCTAGCTTGAAGAAGAACTTCTATATGAAAAATGATTGATGTCTTTTAGCTTCAAAAAAGACATTGATAGTGAGCTTATGGCCAAATTCACAAAAGTGGAAGCATTGGCAAGTCAGCTTAGTCAACCCGGTGTGCAGATCGAAACAATTGCAGCATAGATTAGCAAGTCCCATGATGAGATAATTCTCATTGAATACAAGAAATCAAAGATAACCAATATGTTGTCACTTCTAAGAGAACACTTATTTGTGAAGTTGACCACAATAGTGAGTCAATTGGAGGAATGTTTGTCAGTTAAGACATGTTTTGACAATTTTGTGTACTCAAATCTAAATGCAGTGGAGATAACATCTTACAGTTTGTGTTCTATACTCAACATTTTAGATGGATTCAAGGACTCATGGGAGAAGAATATGAATATTCTTGCAATCATTTTTTGTGATTGCATCTCTTGCTATTCATCCTAAGAATAGGTATGGAAATCATTGTAAAAGAAGAGATAAGGAATGATGGAAATATGATATGTAATGATCTATCAAGACATGAATAAAATTTTGGAGTTTTGAAAGCTAGTTTTTGAGAAGCTAATTTTTGTTTTTATTGTTATTTTGAATAACATTTTGGGACTTAGTCAATTTTCCCATATGTTTCCATCAATGTCAAAGGGAGATTTTTTTTGCAATATGGCTAGGTAAGATGAGTTAGGGTTTTCATTTATGGAAACATGTATTTTAGGATGTATTAAAAAAGCATATTGCAGAAGTTAAGGGAAGGTATATCACTATGTTATGATGACATACCTAAGAGTGCACATTAGTATGAACAATACGAACAAAGTTATAGGCTAAATACCACTAAAGGTAGTGTGCATAGTATAACATAGTAGAAAAGGAAAAGAGGTATAAAGTGTTAAGGAATTTTTTTTTCATGACATAATTACTTATGTTTGTAGGGAAGACATCCTAGATTTTAAACATAAGGCAGTGTAATGTGTGTTTGCATTAAGTCAACTACACTAGAGTTTTGTGAAAGTGTAAATGGTATAAGTAAAGAGTTTCTTTATTCAAAGTATTGTGAAGTGTGATATGTGTTATATTTGAGAATGTCAAGTATATGATGTATATGTGAACTATGTATATGCCATTAGAAGTTATATGAGAGATCTATGATGTGAATTCATATGTCAGATTAGGCTATGTGAGGTACGATAGTCAATGATAAGATGGCTTTTGTATCTATTTATTTTATATAAAGGCACTATATTGTATAATTACATGTTAGGGTAGTAGGATCTTCTTACATATAGTTATAATTGTAACACAAACTCCTAATAGAGTTGAGGATTTTAACATGACCTAGTCCTCTAACAAGGACTGAGACACTATATGTAATTCATAGATTCCTAATAGGTCAATATCCATAACATGATTCTTTTATTTACTGGATCATTTTTTGGGTACTATCCTCACTAGGGTTTTCCCTTGGCCAAGGTTCCGCTAGTTAACAAATAATGGTGTTATGAGTTCTCTATGTGTGTGGTTATATTTATTGTTCATTATTATTGGTTTATATTGTTATGCATGTTGTAAATTAAACAACAATATTCGTTTGTGGGAAAAATTTGTAGCATACTAATTTTACACCCCCCCTCTTAATATTATCTGTTTCTATAATATTTATGAAGTGGTGTTGCTTTTTGAAAGGATTATTACTATGAAGAGTTGTGACTTTTCAAAGGATTTTTATTATGAAAGATTGTGACTCTTGGAAAAGAAACACAAAAGTATATTTTATCCTTTCCTTATAATTAGAAATGGAAGAATTTTACAAAATAAATATAGAATTGAGATAATCTAGAAGGAATAATTCATTGAAGGGTTGGGTATTGATAGAACCACATGGACCAAGAAAATAGGAAGATAAGAAATTTATGTTTATGGATTATAATTGTTTAATTATATATATAAATTTATTTATATTAATGAATCATACTTGTGGATAATTTATGCATATACATATGTATATGTAAAGATGGAATTCAAAATGGATAACACACACGACTATATTGTTAATTGTTTAAGATCAAGATAGTCCCTTCTTAGGGAAGAGAGTTCTCTTAACATGGTTAATAGATTAAGATCAAGAAAGTCCCTTTGGGAAGAGAGTGGTCTTAATTTGGTTATAAGTCCAAAATATGTCATAGATATTAATGTGTGTGTGTGCGCGCACGCATGCGTGCATGTCTCTCTGTGTGTGTGTGTGTGTGTGTGTGTGTGTGTGTGTGTGTTAGTAATCCCGATATGGAGACATCTTTAAGGTTGGGTTAGGATAGAGGGTAGAATGGTAAAATATAATTTATTATTGTGTAAATTCAAAAATTTCTTTTCCAAGTATTCTTATATTTCACAATAATAAAGGGAAGAGGAAAGTAATATGAAGAAAATAAGGAAGTGACAATATTAAAAGGTATTAATGATATTGATAGTTTATGAACCTTCAAAAGCACAATAAGGAATATGAATTAGAATAATTATAATTTTCACAATAATAAATTATATTTTACTCTTCTAACCTCTATCCTAACCCAACCTTAAAGATGTCTTCACATCGAGATCAATAGCCCTCTTGAGGATCCTTAGATCCTCAATTACTTCTCCATCTATTATGAAATGCTCCCTATAAGGTCCTTCCTAGAAGAAAAATTCTCTTTCTAGATCCCTTGACACATATGCATATGATAACATGTATAGAATATTTTGGCCTTATAACCATAGTAATCAGTATTTATGCAATAGTTAGAATTTACACAATAATAAATTGTATTTCACTATTCTACCTTCTATACTAACCCAACTATAAAGACATGTTGACATTGGGATCAATAACCCTCTTGAGGATCTTTAGATCCACAGTTATGATTATTAATCGTGTTATAAGTAGCATTTGTAATATCGGTTGCTGGAACATTTTTTGGTATAGAATTAATGTTAAGGGTAGTAAAGTGGATACTAGTGTTTTGAAGGGTAATATTGGGGGTTTAAAGGTTAAGATATTTTTGATGTTTCATATATCTACGAAAGGTATTAGTTAGATAGCAAGGAGTAACTTCCGACTGGTCTCTATCACCTTGTACCACGGGGTCATCCCCACTCTTTTGGTTTCTATTTAAATACATTAAAATATTTTTGAAGAGTTGTAATTCATACTTATGGCCCTTTCAAAGATTCACACCCTTTCAATATCATTGATACTTTTTAAGAAAGTCATTTCCTTACACTCTTCATATACTTTCCTCCCATTTTTCCTTCTTGAACTCCTATCTCATCCTCTTCCATTTTCCCCCTCTCTTAAAAAAAACTCCCCTCCCTTTTATATCTTAATTTTAAGGATTCATGTCTATTTGTTAAATATCTCTTGAATTTTGATTATATTTTGTTAATTTATATTATTCCATGTTACATTATTTATTTATTTATTTGTGTTTATTTTTAAATTCTAGTCAACATACTTTCTACAATATTGTCTCTTGCATTTAATTTTATTTATTTATTTATTTATTGTAATTTTATTATTATTTAATTATTTAATATATCATACTAAATATTATTCCTTTGAGGATATAGATTGAATAATTATTAGTTCTTATTTTTATATTTTTGTAGTAGTTTAAATAAAATGATTTATTATCATTATTTATTTAATAATACTATATTATCTAATGATTATTTAAATTCTATCTTAAAATTGGGATATGACATATTTAATGCTTGATGAGTATGGTGGCATCTCTTGGAATAAGTGATATTTATAAGTATGTCAATGCATAATCATTGTTTTTAATTTAATCATATAGTCCACATGTTTTCATTTTGTTTAACAATATCATTGTTCATCTATATTTCTAAGTGTGATCAACATGATGGTCAAATCATTATACTAATCATTTCCATTATGAATCGATGGAAAATATAACCTTACTTATAGTTTTTATGAAATTGACTTTGACTTTTCTATGTAACATTTTATAGTTTTTGGCTACTTACTTATGTGGCATGCTTATAGTGAATTCACTCCTTACAAAATTAAATCATATAGTAATCATCTTTTAGTTTACAATATATACATTTACCACAATTTTGTAGACTATTTTCTTTATAGTAGTGGTGATGGTTTAAATAGTGATTTACAACATGTATAGTATGTGTGTGTTTGTCTCATTTATAGCAAGAGTGGACTGCAAATTTTATAATCCAAGTATTCACATATTCTAATTCCAATTGAGTTATTGGAAACAAAAAGCCCAAGGCCTATTTATTTGTTGGAATTTAACTAAAATGGGAATTGAGAAATTTATTTTTAGTTTTATGTTTGGTGCACCAAATCAAAATTTGTTTTTAATTCTTAATTTGGTGTGCCAAATAGGAATTGGGAATTAGAATTTGTATTCTCATTTTGAGCCCAAAATAGAAATATGTCAATCCTCTCCCTCAAAATACTTGTTATTAGAATTGTTATTCCAATTCTTATTTT
Organism: Cupressus sempervirens; assembly: GCA_028749045.1. Lineage (NCBI taxonomy): Eukaryota > Viridiplantae > Streptophyta > Pinopsida > Cupressales > Cupressaceae > Cupressus > Cupressus sempervirens. Next base: position 605,778,251 of record CM053793.1, read on the forward strand.
GAATTTTTCTTATTTTATAATTTTTTCAAGTTTGTTGATAATATTTTCACATCAGACTCTATCCATCACACCATGCTAGCAACTTAGAGTTTGACTCAACCTTTTAAAAATCATTGTAGGTCTAATTGTGGAATGCACATATCCATAAATCATTCCATCATGGATTGAATGGGAAACCCTTTTGTAAAATGGTGCCAAACACTATAACCGCAAGCCCATTATGGCGCCAAATAGATTTCTTCTATGGACTACAATGACAGACCCATTTCTTTCCAGCTAGATACTCCTCAACTCATTGATGGAAAACATGTGCCCAACTTCCAACCTATATTTCCTTTCAATTGGTATTTTTGGCAATTTCTTCAGTGTTCTTGGCTAACATTTGGATTTCTTGTTTTTTAAAAATATATTTATCACTCATTGTTTTTAAAATTTTTGTTTGAAATTATTTTTAAAAGCATGATTGTATAGATTTTTTTGTGCGTTGATCATTAGCTATTGTATATGTTATATGTAAATTGTTTTTATTTATTAATTAAAAGTCCATTGAATACAAAAATTAGTTGGAAATATAAAAGAGTCAACACAACTAATTAATTTTTTATCCAGTGAAGGAGAAAACATATTTTATTTTCATTTCAAATAGTCAAATTGGTTTTCTTTATTTTAATGAGAAGTTAGTAAGTTCTATATTGTTCTTTTTATTTAATTACCAAACCTACAATAAGCAAGTTTCATAAAATTGAACAGGGTGTGCAATAACAAATCATATTCCTATTTGTATTCCTATTGTTATGTCTTTTCTCTATTCCTATTTATGATTCCTAATTCTAATTTCCAGTCCTATTCCATACATGCCAAAATTTAAATGTTGCAATTTGTTTTATTCTATTAGGCAATTATTTTCCATTAAGACAATGTGCTACTTGAATTCACATAAGTATCAAAGGGACTTTGTAATGAAGCCTTGTATAAGATTTTCATGCAAATATTCATAACAAATAATCTAACATATTTCCTCATGTATTGTAAAGAATAACATTTAAAACATTTATTTTTGTGCTATTACAACACATGTTCTCCATATTTTAGAAAAATGGATTATGCCTATAATTTATGGTTAGGGTTTTCTCAAATTATACTTTATCTTGCATATTGCACAAAATATATAAATGAAGAAAACCTCTTACCATTCATTTTTATTAGTGTTGAGAAGCAACACATAAAAGTAAATAAATATATGTCTATTGAAAAAAAAATTAATAATTTTCCTTTTATGCATGTAAATGTGTGAATATTCTAAAATGGATTTCATTTCAATTAATATAAGTGAACTGCAGGTCTATTTATAGAGTAAAATAAAAATATTTACACTTGATGAGAAAAGTAAACTCTACCTCAATTTCCTAAATTAAAAGATGTTCATTATTTCTATACTTAACCAAAACTATAATTGAAAGGACTGAGCCTAGGAGGTTCCATGACATTAGGGTTTGTAATCTTCTAGTTCCATATTAAGTGTCACGATAAGGAATATTTGGCGATGGAAGACAAGAACTATCAAGCTCTTCCATATATTTCTTTGCATGCCTAATGAAAATATTAAATACAAAGAACAAGCAACATATTGAATTTTAGTATGCATTAGAAATAATAATTTTGGGAATCACACCACTCAATTTAGTTTTCATGTCACTTTATTAGCTTTACTTAACATATGATATACGTGCACATTGGAGAATTCAAAAAACCTACCGATATCATATGATACAATAATGATACTATTGTAGCTTTCATCTTCAACTATCTTATTTCTTTGCAAAAAAAAAAAAAAAAGGGTTTCAACTTAGTCATATCTTGTGATTGAAATTTAAAACTTGTTCATTTTTAGAATTTATCTAAATTGGAGCGTGTCATGAAAGGAAAACCTATGCATTTACACTCCTTAAGCTTTGAATTATCATTCAAATTTTGTGTTCAATATTTTTGTATTGTAATGGAGTTGAAGCATTTCTTAGCCTATTTCTAAGATTGTTTCTAGATTTCTACTATGCATAACATTTTTTCTACAAATTATTCTTTACAAGTTGCAATACAAAGTGTGGAATCATGTATACTATTTTAGTAGAATGGCTCAAAGAAATGTGCTCGATTGGATTGCGGTGTCTATTGACCATTCCCATAAAACTACAGCTAATATATGTGAAAATTTTAGTTGTATATTTCCTCTTACATCCTAAAGAGATGATATTCCATTTTAAAAATAAATTTTCTATTGAATCTTATGCAAAAATAACATGGCATGATTTAAGATAGTGTCTTGTACGAATTTCCTATTGAAATTTGTGAATACACTATTATGTTCAATTGAGCACACTGTACTTTGGGTTCATTTATCACATGCATGTTCTTTTCATTCTTAAAATGGTATAAATACTTATTACAAGATTGTGGACCTTTTCTAGGTTTCCTCTATTATTTTTTACTAACCAAATTTTATTAACATTTAACATATTTTATAATATTTTTCAAAGATTGAGTGTTAAAATTGTGCCAAAACTTAATACATGAGTTATATATTAGTTTAAGAAGACACTTTAAAGGGATACAACTTGAAAACTAGTTTCATGATGGTGGCATAATGATTAATTGTTAGTGTATAACTCATCCAATGTTTAATATTGTTTCACTAAGCTAAATAGATAATGCATCCTTTCATGTTAGCATATAGAACTCAAAATGGTTAATGTTGTTTCAATCAACTAAATATATAATGTGTCCTTTCATATTAGGGGGTGTCTCTTGCAATGTTTAATGTTGTTTCTATTGGATATAGTTGTCTAATTGTGTGTTGTCTTTGATGTCACACAAATGCCATAACAGTTGTTAGTTAGTGATTAATGAGCTCACTTGGTTAGCAAGATAGTTTTCCTTGTCTATTGAGCATTCTTGAAGTTTACTCTATGAACGTAGTATCTACCAAGCTCACTTGGGCATCTAAGGAAATTATGGAAAAAATGGTGTTAATCGAGTTCACATGGTTAACAAAGGAAAGTTGGACAAAGTTAGTGCTAATTGAGTTCACTCGGTTACCAAAGGATTTTTGCAAGTTCACAGTATTAACCAAGCTTCTGTTGGTTAACACAACAAATCATCTTAGAACTAGTGTTTACCAAGCAGGGTTGGCTAATGAAGGATTCTTTTATTTTGGCATATGAAGCTTAACTATTTCAAATATTGGTTCTGGCCGACTATGGTAATGATTATTGGTCACTCTAATTTTTAATGAGCTAACTTGACAATCTGGATGATATAAATATAAGGTAAAGTTGTGATTTTCAAGTGTGTGCAAGTGTGTTGATTGAATTGAAGAAGGAAAGAGAGGGGGAAATAAGCAAGTATCCTTGTAGAGTAGAAAAGTAATATTCGATTTGGAAGGATCAAATTTTAAGCAGAATAGAGATCTAGATTTAGCAATTTAGTTACATCACAATCAGGTCATTTCATTGTTACTTTCTAACCATTGTAGTAGTGACCTAAAATATTTTAACTGAGTTGGTTTAATAGCCAGTTGTAAATCCTCTAACAAGGTGGCAATTCCATTAATTTTTTTAAGACCTCTGGCAAGGCCTCTCTTAGTAGGATGATTAAATCCTCTAATAAGGTCACACCTAATAGTGTGTTTTGTAACCTTTAACAAGGTTGGCTCCTAACAAGGCTCACTTCAAAAGAATGAAAAATAGTAACTAGTTACATTGGTGGTTTTTCCCAAATTGGGTTTCCACATTAAATGGACTAGTGTCTCAAGTGTTCATGTTATTTCTCTTATGCTTGCAAATTAATTACTGTTAATTATTTAAATCTACTAAAAGCAATTCACACTTTGCGTATATCAAGTTATAGAATTTTCTGTGTGTTTACCAAGTTACAACATCTTATTTGTGTTTACCAAGTAACAACAATCAATTTTCTCAGTCTAAATTTTATTGTTTAAAAATAAAGGGGTATAAACTTTATTGAACTTTAGAACAAGGAATTACAAAACAAAAAAGGGCCAAAGCCCCGAGAACCACCAAAGATTACAAAACAACAAGAACTAAATCATGTCTCTCTAATTCCACTTACATCCTCCACAAGAATCCTCTCCAAATCCTAACCTAACTCACAAGGCATCTATTCCCACTCATCAATCTTCCCCCCATCTACATTCTCAAATGCCCATTATTCCAGATTATCAGCTGCCTTATTCCACTCCCTTGGAATATGGGCCTAAGTCACTAAATCCATTGAAGAGCTAACTTATAATATCCGTTGCACTATCGTAGACAACTACTAGCTAACATCCAAGATCTTCCTCTCAAGGAGAAGATTAACTAGAACTTGAGATTCAGATTCATAAACCACCTTGTGCCACCCAAGAGCATAGGCCCATTTCAAAGCACATAGAATAGCCAAACCTTCCATTTTGTTAATAGTCTACACTCCTTTATTAGCCAAGAAGATAAAAACCACTAATCTAGAGGAATCCCTACCAATCTTGCCAATCCTAGCTGGTCCTAGATTACCCCTAGAAGAGCCATCTGTATTAATTTTCAAGAAATTAGCTGGAGGGGGCATCCATCCTACCATCCTTTCAAATTTTTTCTTCGTACATCTACCTCTCCTGACATATGTTGATGCTGGAGATACCCCCTATATTCCAAACCTATCAACCATATCAACATCACTTTTCTCAAGTGGCAACACAATCTCACTCTTAGCTTTAATAGTCTCTTGGATCATTCCCATAATTCTAAACCAAACTAGTTGAATCTCCAATTTTTCACCCTAAAAGATTCTTCAATTTCTTTCCAACCAGACTTGCCATAGTAGAAAGATAGGTCTAGCATACCAAACATCTTGCAAGAAGGGAGCCAAGGAGGGGGGCCTCCCAAGACTCATTCAAAACTCCACCATGGATAAGGCATGAATGTAGGGGTCCCTCCAAACACTCCACTAGAAATGCCAAAGCTATTAGGTGAAAGAGAAATAGAAGTATAAATGTGTAGAGTCTTCCTCCCCCCTATTATAGAGAACATAGCATGAAGGACCAGAAAAACCCCTCTTCCAGATATTGTCCCAAGTCAAGCATCTATTCCAAGCTAAAGTCCAAATAAAGTAGTTACACTTTGGCCAAGAAAACTTATTCCAAATTTCATTCCACCATTGAACACCCCCCCCCAACAAGTTGTTGTAAGAGAAACTCCTGATACCCAGAAGAAACAATATAAGAGCCCCTGGGATTAAGGGACTAGGCCAATACATCATAATCCATAAGGGCACTATAATTTTGGCTAGAAATAATGTAATGTAGCTCTACTCGCTCCATTTATGAAACAAAAATTGGCCATTCCTCTGGGCTCCTCCATCTTGCCTCTACCATCTACCCCTATAGGGAAAAGGACTTAAATTCACTCACCTTAGACCATCTAGTTTCACAAAACCTTTGGGAAAATATGTGCAAATGATGAACTATGGGAGGGTAGCCATCCCAAGCATTGTTGCAAAAATTTTCCTTAGACCCATTCTTGCATATCTAGAGACGGCCACCTTTAATGAGCGTAGCCCCTTTCTTGAGGGTCGAGTATTCCAAATCATCGAACCCTTCCTTGACAATATATACTGGGGGATATCTTTCTAGGGGATTCCTAGAAGGTATTTATGACTCAAAACTCTAGCCCATACCTAGTCCTATTCCACACACCAGTGCCAATATAATTTGGTTGTAAAAGCGATACCAGTAAACACTAATTGCCATAATCCAAGACCACCAAACTTCTTTGGGAAATCAACAACTTCCCATTTAATAAGGTTCAACTTAGTTAAAGATAAACTGATAGCCCATAAAATTTTTTGGCTAAGGAATCTAGGTCTCTAACAAAACTCAACAGTGCTACTTGAATCATACACCTATAGAGAGGAAGAGCCTGAACCACAGATTGGAGCAGCTAGACTCGACCTGTAAAGGATAGCCATTGGTGGATCCAATGAGTGACTCTAACACGCAACTTGTCCAAAATGATCTACCAAGAATCCCTAGACTATTTGCCCACTAAGATAGGAATCCCAAGGTAGACCAATGGAAGACTCCCAATTTGAAATCTAAAAATATGAGCAACTCTCCTTTGAATTGATGGTGGAGTGTTGAAGAAAAAAATGGAAGACTTGCCTTCATCAATTAGCTAGCCTAAAGAAGAAAGATAGAAATCCAACACCTTGCATATATTAGAAGCCTCTTGAATGGTAACCATTCCCATCAAAGCCGTATCATCCACAAATTATAAGTGTGACTAAATAGGAAGGCCCCCTCCCCAATGCCAGCCCTGAATGAAGGCCCCTTCAATATTCCTTTAAAACAATCTTCCCAAACCTTCTACACTAAGAAGAAACAGGTAAGGAGAAAGGGGATCACCTTGCTATAAACCTTGAGAGGCACCAAAAAGCTCAAAATCCTCCATCAATCAAAACTAATAAAGAAGTCAAAGTCACATAGCTCAAAACCCATCAGATCAATTCTTCCTCAAAACCAAAGGCCCTCAAAACTTTTTGGAGGAATGACCAATGAACTCTGTAATAAGCCTTAGGCATGTCCAACTTGATGAACATAGCCTTTTCCTTAGAGTTGGCCATGGAATGAATCATCTTAGTAGCCACCACCACCCCGTCAAAGATCTAGCATCCTGCCACAAAGCCACTTTGTTCTTTAGAAATTAGCAATGATAGCCACTTTTTTAACCTATCAGTAATCAACTTAGATATAATTTTATATATAACATTGCAAAGAGAAATAGGGTGAAAGTGACTTAACCAATTAGCCCCATCCTCCTTCAAAATGAGAGCAAGAAAGGTAGAGTTTAGGGCCTAAAGCATCTGCTTATTCTACTGGGATTCTTGAACAACTACTAATTAATCTATTTTGATAATGTCCAAAAATTCCTTGAAAAACCCAACTGAAAAGCCATCTAGGCTGGGAGCTTTACCTTTTTCATCTGGAAGATAGTCCTCTCAAGCTCCTCCAAATTTATGGCCCGCATAACGTGCTCTTTCATTTCTAGAGAAACCAAAGAAGGAATACAAGAAAGGACCTGAGCTTCTTCAATCAAGTTCCCTTCGAATCCTCCCTAAATAAAGAAGTAAAATACTGCACAACTTCATTGGAGATATCCTGAGAAGAAGAAAGAACCTCCCCCCTATCTATCACCAAAGTAGATATAACATTATCATTATGTCTAGCCTTCACCGAATTGAAGAAGAAAGTAGTATTCTTATACCCCTCTTAAAGCCATTCAATCCAAGCTTTTTGTTTCCAAAAGTTTCCTCTCTTAGCTCCCATTCCTCCAAGGTTTTCAAAGCCCTAGCTTCCTTTCACAACAAATACTTTGACACCCCATCCTCCCTAACCATCCTAGTGATATCATTCAGCTCTACTTGGACCACATTTTTGCATGGAAAATATTTCAAAAACACTGCCTATTCCACTATTTGAGTTGAACCTTAAAAAATTGGAGGAGTTTGGAAAAAGTACACATTGCAGTACCAAAGGCAGGTCTACCATCCTTCCACCAATCAAACACACACCCATACAGGTTTGGGTCCCTCAACCACATGAGCTAAAATTTGAAGGGTGGCTTCTGAGGCAACTAGGTAGAAGAAATAACTAGCTTAATGAGCCAATGATTTGAACCTCTCCAATCTAAAATCGTAGAACTGGAAGACCAAAATATGCCCACCCAAAAGTAGGAAACCATGAACTGATCAAGAATAACATTAAAGTCTCCAACAATAATCCATGGAAAGTCAGGAAATCATCTATGGACAAAATGAATATTATTCCATACAAGAATTTTACTTTGGAACTCAATGGGAGCATAGACATTGGAAAAAAGAACAGATTCTCCTTACTCAAAGCACAGAGAGACCATGGATAAGGAGGATCTAAAGGATATCCACTACAATGGTTGAATCTTTTGTAGGTTCCAAAGACATGCCATGCCCCTTGAAGATCCCTGAGCTCCAATGCATTGGCATTGACCATTCTTCCATAATTTAGGAGCTATACTTGTCATGCACTCCACAAAATCTTTAGTCTCTTGAAGAAAAAGAACATCAGGAGAATGACTCCTAACCAATTCCTGAACAACTTTTTGTCTAGGGCCACTATTCAAGTCCCTTACATTCCAAGAAATAATGATCATTTTGGGAGAGTCAAAAAGTGGGAATCCAATGTCTTAACAGACCTCGACTCCACCAAAGTCTCCCCTATCATCTTGATCTTTTCCAAGTGCTTCTTACGACAAATTTTACCACTTTTTTTCTTAGATCCCCTTCTTTCCATCCTTTTGAAGAATACCGAAACGAGGAGAAGACTTTCCACACTTATCCAACTATGAGACAACAGTCTGTGTAGGAGGAGCTGAGCCCTCTCCTCCCTATCCCAAATCAACATTTGACTCTAGAATCATTTGTGGACTTTCTTGCCCATCCATGACCATAGGCATGGTAGATTCCACATGTGTAGTAGGAATAGGAATGGAAGAGGCCATCTCTGGGCCAGAATCCACCACAAATTGATCAACATTGGTAAATCCTAGATTAACTTCTTACTGACCTAGCTCAACCAGAACCTCAAATCTGTTAAATTTGTCCTCATCTTGTCTCTCCCTTAGAGTCCTCTTTTGACCTCTATTTTGGTTATGAGCCTTGACCTATGTAATGCCCCGCCAAGGGATCCAAAGAATTAACCTAGAATTTCACTAAGTTTGGCAACATTTTTTTTTTTAATAACATGAAAGTAAATACCACATATAACTTGTACATAATAATGGAAGCAATAGCAATGTCCATCTAAAAGTAAACATAACATACATAACCGATTTCATTCTTTAAGAATCCCTTAACGTTGAGTTACATCTAAACTAACTAACATACATGAATCCATCTAGTACAACATCCACCTGAATAATAATGATAAGTCCAATGTTCATACATTACATTTCCAAATGCTCAATCATCCACTGTACATGTCATAGGGTACGAAGGCTTAAAAGAATATACATATGTGAAATAAGGTACATCATCCTATTCCAATCCATGATACATCAAAGTAGAGATAATCACATGATACATCATCATAGAAGACATATACATCCATCATAAAGATCAAACAAAATAAACTAAGTGCACGGTTCCTCCCAACCGTTAATAGCATCATTAGACCATCGTGGGCCCTAGCCATCCCTCTGTGCGTAACATCCCAAATCACCGAAGAGATCATCGGTATTAACATAGTAGGAATTTCATTCCTAACATATACAACATCTTATGTAGAAAGTAATCTAACATGCAAATATAAGCATAAGATAACATCATCTAACATATGCTAATCATCAATGAAAGGATACATATCCACCATCACGAAGGACACATCAGCAATGATGTCTCAATGGATCTCAAATGATAAGAGTGAAAAATACACTACCACCCGACTGCGTGGTACCTAAGTGGTCCACTCCCACCATGCTGAGAAGATAATCTCAAGTCCCAAACAAACTATCCATAACACATAACACAAATCTCTATAGTCCAGGAATCCTAAAAGTATACTAACTCAAAGGTTCCAATCATGAAACTGACCTCTACTTCCCAGAGGCACACAATGACATGTAGGAACCTACTATGCAAGCGGAAAAGTGTCATCGCATTTATCACGTACAAGTTACCCTGGAAGTTAGCTAAAATCCATGGGTCCATACTGATCTCATGTGAAAACTAGTATCCTCTCATACTGACGAGGCGTACTACGAAATGCACGGTCGCAACCATGCGTTCTCACTACTTCCGTCCTAGCCTGTACAAGCACTCAAGGCATGGGCGAGAAAATCAAAAAAATTATCTTTTTAAGTTCATTTAATCCCCATTTAGTGTGTAAATGTTATCACTTATTAACCAAACTTACAATGAGTTACCCTGGCAGCCACTTAGGGCCCCAACCCCCATTGCAAGCCACTTTTCGACACTACAAATAGATTACTTACCCTAAGCTCATGGAATCATAAATTTCAAAATCACAAAAGATAATCCATAATAAAATCATCAAATATGCATGAAAGCATCAAATATCCATAATAAAAATCATCAAACCTCCAAGATAAGAATCATCAAATCTCCATGAGCATCCGAAAAATATCCATAAAAAATCATGACCACAACAGTTCTCTATTGGCAACTAAAGGCATCACTGATAATCATAGGTATCCATTGGTTCTCAATAATCAAAATATATCTCAAAATAAATCACAATATCCATTGGTTCTCAATAAGCAACCAAGAATATCTCAAAATCATACTGATCGAAGACTCCAAAATGGTTGAATCAAACATGTCACAACATGACATCATCAATAAATAAATCAACATTTCAGTCTCATCATGGCGACTAGAAAATAATCCAAGGATAACTGATCGATGAGTCAAAAATGATTAGCTCAAGTGTCTCAGATACATATATCTCAACTTCACACATGAAGATTGATGAACAATAACAATCAGTAAATACAAACATTTCATAGAGCACACGATCACATAACCATGGTTGGGCTTATAAAGATTGAGACCAAATAAAATCAACATGCCATCACATCTCATAACCCCGAGCCTCTGGTAACAACCTAGGACTGGTCAACACTAGTCAACCCAAAACTCAAAACAAGAAGCATAGAGAATACATGATGCAAACACATGTTTTGGTTTTGCTAAAATCTTATAGTTTAATCAAGTGTAGGGTTTTTTTCAGTTTTCAGTTTACAAATATACTTTCAAGTGTCTTAAGTTTCATCATTTGACCTACAAGTCAACCCATTTGTTCCCCGATAGCATTATCCTTCCATTATTAAGAATTACATTCTAAGAATAACTTAAGGATAAATATTCACTAAACTGATCATCATTGACCTTTGATTAACTTGTTTTCTTTATTTAACTAAGATTCATACTACGAATTGATTAACCTTTCAACTTTTCTAGGATCATTATTCGTTATATTATAAGAAGACCAATTATCATTCTTTGAATAAGAGATCATAACTTCATTAAAATGATTAATTAAATCAATCAATTAACATGGGTACACCATCCATGACCTATTAACATTCTAATAGTTCTCAATTAAATATTACTAAGTCTCACCATTAAAACATTTAAGGTCGTTATTCAAGTCATGAGAGTACGACTTGTCAACTTCGATGTAATTACTTAACAACTTCACTAAAAGAATCGATACTAGCATATCAATTAAAACTTTATTACATAATTTAGTTATTAATTAAATCTAATTAACTCTAATTAATTTAATTAATAATTACATATCCATGGCAATGTTCCAATTAACATAAGTTGACTAATAACTAACTATAATTTTGTAAGTTAAAAGTCAACTATAATCTAGTACACAAATATTCATATTCATAGTTCAATAATAATAACTTGTTAATATTTGATAACAAGCTATATTGAGAATCTTATTAATAAATCTATAATGACCACATTCGTCACTTTGCAACAATGTTCTCATTTATATTTTAGTAATAAGTTATAATAAATCTCCAATATTAATATCCTCAAATAGTTTTTCCCTATGTATGTCGATTTAAAAATTCAATTAATTAATACTCCTCTAACTTATTAACCAATTCAAATTGATTAATATTATTTATAGAGCTTCAATCATTAACTTTAATCCAGTTAATTGATAACTATTTAAACCATTTATACTATTATTTATTAATAGTTCGTTAGACACAACAAACATTAATAAATAATAATCTCATCAAACTATAAATAATCGATCTAGAGAATCCCTCCATAAACTTCATTAGTTAATATTTAACTAACTCTTAACACCATTAAGATATATCAATAATTTATTTAATAATACATAACGTATTATAATAACATAATAACTCAAATCATAGTAATGTTATAACAATGTTATAATGTAACCATGACCCCTGATCAATAGATCTTAACCAATATCGTTGAAGTCTTTTAACTAGAATCATCATAATAATCATCATTAAATATGTTTACCATCCCTTAATTATCTAATATATATTAAATAGTATTTAATATACATTAAATAATATTAAAATTTTGCTATATAAACTATATTAATCTCTCTTTTTTTAATTTTCTTTCATTTAAAAATCTATTTACTTAGATTGACTAATAATTAATTACACTTCTTTTACTATTAACTAATTTTAATTAAATTTGATTTAATTAGATTAGATAATAAACCATATAAAACTAATGCATAGTAATAAGATTCTAATAAGGGAAGATTGCAATAATATCTTTAATTCATTCCATGCTTTGATATATTATTTTTGTGAAGTTTAAGCATAAAGACTCTTGGTTATGGAAAATGGAGAAATATCTGTCCTTGAATAAAACAGTTTCAGTTCGACGACCATATCTCCCTAATGAACTGTTGGATCGAGTTGAAATTTAAATATGTTGGAGAGGGCCAAGTTGCACCAATTCTAACCAGAGTGATCAAATAAATTTGATCACAATAAAAGGTTATGAATGACTGAGTTCGGGTCTATCCAAGGGGCAGCGACAGGACAATTTTATGATTACAATTTCAATTTTTCAGAATTCCTCCATAGATCTTTGATCTCCAAAATTTTCAATAATTAATCTAATGGGTTTGGCTATGAATCTCAACCCTAGCCCCGTTTTCCCCTTTTTCTTTTTTAAATCCATGCATATAAAATTCTCAAATAAATTTAATTTCCTAAATTGAAAATGCATACAATAAAAATATGAAATTCCTCAGAAGACATATGGAAGACACGAAGAAGACAGGAATGCATGATGCGAAAATAACATAAGTAAAATCACAAGAATCTACCCGAATTTTGATGCTAATTCGCTCTTCCTCAGAAAACCCACAGAGCAAGCTCCCTTCTTCAGAGTTCTTGAGTCCTCCCATGCTCCAATTTCTCTCCACGCTATATCTAAGCTTCTATGAATGCCTGAATATAAAGAGCTCTCAAGAAACCTTTGAAATGCTTCTTGAAACAGCTGGAAGGTGTCACCAACTAAGCATGGGTCTTTTCCAACCTTTTTGATGAGTCATAGAATTGTAGACACCTTGTGCTTAATTGATGCACTAACCCCCATGTTGTTGACACATGTTCATTCCCATGCAAGCTTATAACTCCAATTTACTTTTTAAATAATTTCTATTTAAATTTTATAACTTTCATTTTAATTTTTATAAGTTTTATTATTATTATTTTATTTATTACTTTATTATTATTTTATTTTATAATTATTATTGATTTTAATTTCTAGTTTTCTTTTATTTAATTCCTTTTTCCCAATAATTCACATTTAATTAATTACAATCAATATATCAAAGATCATGATATTTTATTAAGTTTCTCAAATAAATAATTTATTAATTAAATCTATTTGTTAAGACTTAATTAATGAAAAATTCACCATAGGCCTCCAAGATAAAATATGAAAATCCATCATAGAACAAATTATACAAAATAAATCTAAAGAGTTAAAAATCACGAAATATGTCATCTGACACATTCAGTGGGTACTCAACTCAGATACTTGTCCTAATTTTTCAATTAGAACAAATGGCTTAAAGGGTTGAGATTTGGACTTGAGAATTTATCTCCCCTCTCTTATCATTGAGATAATGTGATAGGGTACGCTCATCTTGGCCATTTAGGGAAGTCGTTACTCGGTACCTGCAACTTGCATAAAACCATGCATGTACAAGCACAATATATACTAAACTAAACAGGCAATGGCAGGAAGTGGTGCATCGTGTAGATCTCGACTAGCAGGTGACTACGACTCCCTTCCTTAACCACATCAGACATGCCATACAAAAGCAAACACACAAAGAAAACATGCACACCATACACATGCAAGTATGGGGTAAGTATTCATAAGAAAGCACATATGATAATAAACCATCTAGCTAATAACCATCAATAACTAAAAGCAATGTAATGATTATCATGCATACATGAAATATAAAGTCTAAGTGATCTCATCACATAATAAACTGAATCCATAGCACAATATCTGATAATCTCAAAAGAATGCTGCTAACCAACAACATAAAACTAGCTCTAAAAGAGTTCAACAACGATAACAAAATGCGAACTAGGGGCAGACACTACAAGCTAAACAAAACCCTCAGCATCCATACTCTCATCAAAAATAGGCTTCTTCCCTTTATCTATAATAGGAGTCTTCCGACGAGGAGGCAAAGCCTACCACTCAACTACCTTGGCCTTTAGACATCTACGTATTAGGTGTCCATATTCATGATATAGGTGGCATCAGAAAGGGAGGGTTTCATAATCTAGTTGTTGCACCCAAGAATATGAACCTATACTCATTTCCACCGCATCTGGCAATGGTCTACTCAAATCTACTTCCACACAAAATTGGGAAAAAGTCATTACTCTCTTACCAAGGGTCTATGTTGAAGGCCCCACTGGTTTTCTGAGTATTTAAGAAAGCATATGAAGAACATCCTCTTGACAACATTCTATTGGAAATTTGGGTAACCGAACCCACACCAAAACTTGATTTTGAAGCTCCTCAGAGGGATTAAAACCTACATGTCATGGCTTGACAAATAGCCTGACTGGCTGTAAAAATAGGGCCTACGCTTAAACACCCTATTGTGATCAACCAAACAAATTAATGTGACCATAAAGAAGTTATTTTTGAGTAACGTGATCTCCATCTCACTCTCTGGTTCCCAAACTCTTCGAGCCCAATTTTCCAAAAACTAAAGAGATGCTCTTAATCTCAAAAATTTACAATACAATGAGTGGTTAGAATAGTATTCCACATCTACAATCAAATCAAAGGGGATTACTAGTTTGGGTCTCTCTTTGCATCATTCAAGGCAACCGTTAATCTTTATTATTCGAGATCCACCAAGCAGGCTCAAATCTGAAGCTCATGAAATTTGAGAGAAGAGGGCATTATCAAACACCCTTGCCCCATGTCCTAACAGACGCACTTCCACTACAACAATTAGATCTATATCAGGCATAACCCTAGAAGGCTCACCTTGAGATATATCCCCACCCCCACTTGGATTACCCACAACAAGGATACCCCACCTAGGTACCTACAAAAAACAAAATCTGGTAGCTACCTACAGGATGGTGGCCAAGACTAGCACAAAATAGCTAGTCTCACATCATTCTCCCCTCTAAATTTTATTGTTGACATCTAAGGGATTTGGGATTTATTTTAGTGGTAACTAATTCACCCCCCTTCTCAATTACTCCTTCCATATTTCTAACAATTGGTATTAAAGCATTTGGTGCTTGGAGGAAGGGTTTCAAGGACCTAAGCTCAAGATCAGGATGTCTTACAAGAGGAAAATTTCAAAGCTAAATAGACACAACTTTTCAACATGACAGAGACTCATGAGACTTCATCTAGCCACCATTAGTGATTCAAGTTACAAATACCTTGATGAATCTAATACAAAACTCCTATTGGTACACTATCTATTAGAGATCTTGCTGAGAAAAAGAACCATAACATCATGATGATTTATATTGCATCTACTTTTAGCTATAATGTATTTGATGAGATCAAAGACTGCAAAACTACTTTTGATATGTGGAACAAGCTAAAGGACATCTATGGTGGTGATGACAATGTAAGGAGAGACAAAGTAGAAAGCCTTAGAGGACAGTTTGATTAGATAAGAATGAGAGAAGATGAAAATATCTCCAAATATGTGGAAAGAATCAAAGCTACTATCAATGTAATCAAAGCTTTTTGGGGTGAAATCATGGAAGAAAGTATTGTAAGTAAAGATCTCAGAACATTGCTTTATATCTATGCAATTAGAGTATCTACTATTCAAGCAAAGAGGTGTGATTCAAATCACAAGTTAAGTTTGGATGCCTTAGTAGGAAGATTGACAACTTTTGAGCTAGACAACTTTGAATATAATGTTTCAGCTTCCAAAAGTGTTAAGTCTACATTTGAAGCTAAACTTTCACTCAAAGAGAAAGGCAAGAAGATAAAAGACATTCAGTTAGAAAGTGAAGAGGAAACAAAGGAAAGTTCTAACAGCGATCTTGAAGTTGCTAAAGCTTTACTTGAAAAGAAATATTATAGAGGTAGAGGAAAGTACAAAGGTAAGGTTCCTTTAATCTTATTTTCATGTGAAGACATTGGTCATATTTTTTCCAAATGCCCAAATAGAGAAAGAAAGGATGAGAAGAAGAGCCACAAGTACAAAGGCAAGAAGGAATCCAAAAGTCACAAATCCTTCAAAGAAAAAGGTAAGAAGACTTGTTTTATGGCTAAATATTCTAATAATAGTGAAGATGAGATAGTATACATTACTATAAAAAATGAATCTGATGATGAAGGAGATAAGATGGCACTTATTTCTCATGTTAGTAAAAATGACACATGGATCATCAATAGTAGATGTTCACATCATATGACTGGAGACTAAACAAAATTTGAACACTTTGAACACTATGATGGAGGTAATGTAAGGTTTGGAAACAATGAACCTTGTTGCATAAAAGGGAAAGGTCGCATATCATTAACCAATGAAATTGTATGCTACAATGCCTATCGGGTTGAAGGTCTAAAACATAACCTACTAAGTGTAGATAGCTAATCAACATTGGATTGAAGGTAGAATTCATGCATAGAAAGGAAAGACTGTTAGAAGACAAAGGGAATCTAATTGGATTAGGAAAACAAATAAGAGGTAACCTATTTTATCTTGATCTTGGTAATTGCTCATGTTTTATTGCTCAAATTGAAGAAAATTGGTTATGGCATAGAAGACTATGTCATGTAAACTTTGATAATATGGTAAAGATATGAAAATTTAGAAAAGAAAGAGGTATCCCTAGTTTGAAGAAACTAGATGTTGGATTATGCAAAAATTGTCAAATTGGCAAAATGGGAAAGACTAGTTTTAAGAGAAAAAACTATCAGTTTGAAGATGTCTTGAAAATTATGCATACTTACCTATGTAGACCCATTGGAATAGAAAGTTATAGTGGAGAAATTTTTTTTATTCTTTTTGTTGATGACTACTCTAGAATGATGACTGTTATATATCTTAGAGAAAAGTCATAAGCATTTGAGAAATTCAAATGGTATCTAGCAAGAGTAGAAAAAGAAATAGGAAAAAAATTCAAATTCTTAAGGTCAGATAGAGGTGGTGAATTCATCTCAAATGAATTCAATAATTTTTGCATTGAAAGAGGAATCAAAATGCAAGTATCAACCCTTGGTACTCCTGAGCAGAATGGAATAGCTGAAAGAAGAAATAGATCCATCATGGATTGTGCAAGGACTCTAATAATTGAAAAGAATGTTTCTATCAAATACTAGAAGGAAGCCATCAACACTACAGTTCATACTTTCAACTAAGTTTAGTTGAAGAAGGACTTGCATAAAAATCCATATGAATTATGGTATGGCTACAAACCCAATGTAAGTTATTTGAAAGTATTTGACAATAAATGTTATATCTTGAAAGAGTCTAGAAAAGGCAAGTTTGATGTGAAAGGTGATGAAGGTATAGTCTTAGGATATTCCTACAGAAGTAAGGCATATAAATGCTTGAATTTTTCTACTCAGAAAATCATAGAAAGTGCACATGTGAGAATTGATGAGTTTGTAGAAAAGACTGAAGAAGAAAGCAAAAGGAAACTACAAGATTACAAAAGATTTGTTTACTTTGAACCTTATACATTTCCAGGCACATCTAACAATAAGGAGACTTCATCTCCTGAGTCTTCCATAGCTACCAAGTTGTAAGAAGTACAAACTGAGTCACAAGGACCCGAGTCACACTCTGGAGCTATCAAGCCAATGCCTACCAAGTCTGAATGACCCAAGCTTGAAGTTGAAATTCAAAATGAAGTCAATACAATTCATTCAAAATGAAAAAAAAGCTATATTGGCCAAATATGTCAGAATGCATCATGCACTTGATCTGATTATTTGGAGATAAATCAGAAGGTACTATGACAAGAATAAAATTGAAAGGTACATGTTTACTTGCTAATTTTGAACCCAGAAGTGTTAAGGATGCTATGGAAAATGAAAGTTGGATTAAGGCAATGAATGAAAAAATAGAATAGATAGAAAAGAACAGAACTTGGACTCTTGTTCCTAGGCCTAAAGATAAAAATATGATTGGAACAAAATGGGTATTTAGAAATAAGCTAAATGAAGATGGACAAGTATCAAGAAACAAAGCTAGATTAGTATGTAAAGGCTATTCTCAAGAAGGAATTAATTATGGTGAGACTTTTTCTCCCGTTGCAAGATTAGAAGGTGTTAGGACCCTACTTGCATATATGTAGCTCATAGAGGATTCAAAGTATATCAAATGGATGTTAAATCTGTATTTATAAATGGAATTCTTGATGAAGAAGTCTACATTGAATAGGCAGAAGGTTTTTTGATCCTAACAAAAGGGACATGGTCCATAAATCACACAAAGCACTATATGTCTCAAACAAGCTCCTAGAGCATGGTATGACAGATTGCATAACTACTTGATACAGATTGGATTTAAGAGAACAAATGATAACAATAGTCTTTACATCAAGGAAGGACCAGATAACAAAATTGTGTTGGCAAACATATTTGTGGATGACACTCTATTTATAGAAAATTATGCTCTATGCAAAGCATTTTTAGAACAAATGAACAAAGAGTTTGAGATGTCCATGTTTGGTGAAATAAAATTCTTTGTTGGATTGTAGGTAAAGTAGAACAAAAATGGTATCTATATCAGCCAATCCAAGTATGTAAAAGAGATACTCAAGAAGTTTGGTATGGAAGATTCTAAACCAGTTGGTACCCCTATGTGTACTGGACTGAAGCTTACCAAAAATGATGACTCCAAAGAAGTAGATCAGACCTTATACAGATCAATGATTAGAAAATTACAACATGTAGCTCACACAAAGCCTGATATAGCCTTAGCAATTAGGATAGTGGCAAGATTCTCAGCTAAACCTAGAGAAAATCATATGATGTCAATCAAAAGAATTTTGAGATATCTGAAAGGTATTAAGGAATATGGATTATGGTACAAATTTGGAGGAAACATAGACCTAAAAGTGTTTATTGATGCTGATTGGGCAGGAAATCTTGATGACAGAAAAATTACAAGTGGTGGAGCTTTCTTTCTTGGTAAAAGGTTGGTATCTTGACAATCAAGAAGCAAAATTACACGTCCCAATCTACAATAGAAGAAGAGTATGTAGCAGTAGCACTGAATTGTTCTAACATTTTTTGGTTTAAACATTTACTAGAAAGAATGAAGGTTGAAATCAAAGAGCCAATAGTCATGTTTTGTGATAACACTAGTGCAATTAATATATCAAAGAACCCAGTGATGCACTCCAAAACTAAGCACATTGCTATAAAATATCATTTTGTCAAAGAATTTGTGCAAGATAAAAGAAATTAGATTGGATACCTAAGGATGCAATCCTATATATAAGAGATAAATTAGGGGTCATTCCCCTATCTAAAGTTCATTAAATGAAGTTTTAGTGATGCATCAATAGGAACCAAGTTGAAGATCAATTAGTTGATCTAGCATAGTCAAGAGAATAATGCATATGAATTAGTACTCAAGATACGTTGATACTAATTTGGTATATGTTGTCTTTGGCATGTGTTGTCAAAGAGGGAGAAGATTACTGTCATATCTTTCTAAAATATTTTTTTGTCATTTCAAGAGGGAAAAGTTATGTAATTCCTTCACAGAGGGAAATTACTGCATGAAAGAAGAAGTTCTAGTGTAAAATCAAAGAGGGAGAAATGTTCTGTCAAAAGAATCTTGTTCTCAAATTTCATTTTGCTATGACATGTGTTTCCATCAATGCCAAAGAGGGAGATTGGATAAAATTGTCTAATTATGTGTAGTCTTTGATGTCACACAAATGTCATATCAGTTTCTAATTAGTGCTTACTAAGCTTACTTGGTCAGCAAGACAATTTTTCTTGTTTACTAAGAATTCTTGAAGTTTACTCTGTGAACACAGTGTCTACTGAGCTCACTTAGGTGTCGAAGGAAATTATGGAAAAAATAGTGTTAATTGAGTTCACATGGTTAACAAAGGAAAGTTGGACAAAGTTAGCGCTAACCGAGTTCACTCAGTTACCAAAGAATTTTTGCAAGTTCATGGTGTTAACCAAGATATTGTTGGTTAACACTAGAAATTGTCTCAGAACTAGTGTTTACTAAGTAGAGTCAACTAATGAAGGATTTTATTATTTTTTCATATGCAGCTTAACTATTTCAAGCATTGGTTCTAGCTAACTATGGTAATGATTATTGGTCACTCTAATTTATAATGAGCCAACTTGACAATCTAGATGATATAAATATAAGGTCCAGTTGTGATTTTCAAGTGTGTGCAAGTGTGTTGATTGAATTGAAAAAGGAAAGAGATGGAGAAAACTTGAAGGATAAGAAAGAATCCTTGTGGAGCAGAAAAGTAATATTCAATCAAGAAGGATCAAATTTTAAGTAGAATAGAGATCTAGATTCAGCAATTGAGTTACATCACAATCAGGTTATTTCATTGTTACTTTCTAACCATTATAGTAGTGATCTAAAATCTCTTAACAGAGTTGTTTTAATAGCCAGTTGTAAATCCTCTAACAAGGTGGCAATTCCATTAAATTGTTTTAAGACCTCTTGCAAGAGCACTCCTAGTAGGGTGATTGAATCCTCTAACAAGGTCACACCTAACAGTTTGTTTTGTAACCTTTAATAGGGTTGGCTCCTAATAGGGCTCACTTTAGAAGAGTGAAAAATAGTAACTAGTTACATTGGTGATTTTTTCAAAATTGGGTTTCCACATTAAATATTGGTGTCTCATGTGTTCATGTTATTTCTCTTATGCTTGCAAATTAATTATTGTTAATGTTTTAAGATCTAGTAAAAGTAATTGACACTCTACATATACTGAGTTACAACATTTTTTATGTGTTTACCAAATAACAAAAATAATTAGTTTTCTCAATCTAAATTTTATTGTTGACATCTAAGGGATCTGAGATTTATTTTAGTGGTAACTGATTCACACTCCCCCTCTCAGTTACTCCTTCCATATTTTCAATAGTTTCAATAAGCTAAATAGATAATTTTTACTTTATTTTATTATAGTTCTTTTGATAGAGCCTTTCTTTCTAGGAAAAGATCAATTTCTTCCCCCAACGATTTGATCCTTGATTCCTTATATTGAATTAACAAATCTATTTGCAAATCTATAACTTTCATTGGTACAAGGGTAAAAGCACAAACCTGTGTCACCTTTTATAAAGGAGAAGTGATATCAGAATTTAAAGTCTTCAACTTTAACGAAATAAAAGTGGCATTTGTGCTTAGAATTTGAAGATGATGTAAACTAATGAAATGTGTAAAATTGGATGAATTTTATGTCTATAATTTTTTTAAAATAAATTGAGTGAAAATTTTATTTATTTTTGAATTTTTAAAGTGTATTTTTTAATTTTTTAAAAATACTAAAAATATAGAGTTTTTTTCCTGTCAAACAAATATATGCAAATATTCATATTTTGGTTTGATTTTGGAATATGTTAGAGTTAACATGTATACCTAGTGCACCAAAAAAGAAAAATTGAAATTCGGCTAATATTTTTTAAGTTACAACTGGTCAAAGTCAAAGTTGAAATAGATAGTTTTTTTTTTCCATCAAACTTTTTTCATCAAATCTACATATTTTTTAAAACAAATTACATATTCTTGAAGAAGACTGTCTCCTCTAATGCAATGTAAATTTTTTTTAATTTTTTAACATGATTTACTATTTTTTTCTTATTTTTGAATAGACATCATCTTGAATCTTAAGATACCTACTTGTAATATTTTCAAATTATAACATATTATTCATAATCAAAATTAAAAAAAAATTATATGATCATAATCGTGACTCTGAGAAATACAAAAATATATTTTTAGTTTTTAAAAAAACTTCAATTTAGTAGGTCAAATTGGCCTTCAAAGTGAGTGGTTTATAGAAGTTCTAATTTTTGCTTGTTTGGCTACCACATAGGCTGCCACATAGACTGTTTCAGCCGAAATTGTTTTAGCCGGAACAGTTCCGGTCGAAACTGTTTCGACCGAAACACTTGTTGGCAGAGTGAACTGCCAGCAGTAAATGTGACTATTTGATATTAAAAAAAAAAGTTTTTTCTTTTAAAAAAAATTAAATATACAGGGACAACGAAAATTGGAAGAGGGTTTTCAAAAGACAATTAATTTTGAAGCAATTTTCAACAACTGTTCTATAGATTTAATCAATATTGCAAAGGATCGAATATTTTGAAGGTGCTTTTTTTCTCTTCTAATTATTTTTATTTTTATGTATTATAAATTGAACCATTAGCTAATATTTAGTGAAATCTAAATTTATTTATTTTTCTTTCTATAGATTGAAATATTCAATGGGTAGTAAAAAGAAAAGATTGAGGAAATATGATAGAAAATGAGATGACAAAATGAAAGGCCATACAAAACATGATCAAAACCAACCTACTGAAATTCCTGAACATGATGAGATTCATGAAAAAAATGAAAGTAATGAAGAGGAAGAAACTGGCAGTTCTATTGATAGAGACAAATTAGAAAGCATAAAAAATTTGATGGATTTGGATGAAGAACTACTTTTTAACCAAATTCGATCTAAAGATATGATAAATGATAACACTATCAGAAAGCATTGTTAGAACATGTGGGATGAATTTTTCAAGGATAAAAGTATATTCGGACAAGCACATTTATTTGTCAAGTTATTTAGGAGAAAAGATATGAGACCTGTTTTAGAGTTGTTGGGTGTTGATAATAGGAAAACCTATGATCATAATAGTAATAAAACAATAGTTGAAAACTTGCAAAATGCTTATAAAAAAATTAACAACACAACTCGAGGAGGTGATTTGAGTAATGCATGCAGAGCATTGATGACTACTATATCTAGTAGAAAATTGACACATAGAAAATAGGTATGTGCAATTTCTAATGTACTGCATATATCTAGCAGAACTATCCAGAGATACATCAAGAGGAGAAATATGGTAGATGATAACATTGGGAATAATTGGGTGAATATTTGTAGAGTTCCTTGAAAAGACAGGATTTTTGAAGAAGTAAAAAGACAAGTTATTGAATTTTGGACCACACATTCTCGTATTTCTTCCAACAAGCGTGATACTATACAAATTAAAGATCAAGAAACAGGGGCCAAAATTGAACATCCAAAACATTTCATAGATATAACTCAAAGTGAACTTTTTGAAGCATTCAAACAAGAATTTTCAAATGTCAAAAAATGTCAGAGAATGTTTGAGAGTTTACGTCCTTCCTTTGTATGCATAAATAAGATGCGTGAAACTTGTTGTTGTAGAAATCATGTTGAATTTGGTCTACACTTGCAATCATTTAAAAAAGTTATGGCAATACTTGATCGTAATTTGGTCATCCCTAGCAGTACAACACAATTTGTGAGGTCCATATTATGTGATAAATTAGAAGATTCAGATGAATTCAAAGTGAAATACATCAAAAATCAGTGTGAAGATTGTGCAGATTTACACAAATTTTTTGAAATTATGCAAGTTGAGAATATTAATGAATCCACACCAGTTTCATGGATGAGATATGAATATGAGACATACCAAAATAATAGAGGAGATGAATACAGAAAAATTTTATTGAAGGAGAGTGAATTGCATAATGATGAGTTCATGGCCAAGTTTCGTACATTGATATATCCACATATCCAACATTGTCATGGTGCACGATGGCAAGCTAAATAGTTTCGTGATTCCAAAAAATGTTTTCCACCTAGTTGTATACTTTCAGTTGTAGATTTTTTTGAGAATTATACATTTGCACCTCATACAGAGCTCCAAAGCCAATATTATCATTCTAAACAAGTTGCAATATTTGTACAAGTAACCTATAGACATGCACAATTTGAGGTGGATCAAATAGAAAGATTGGATGAAAATGAATGTATCATCATCAAAGAGGTTCATTTCTATATTAGTGATGATAGAGTTCATGAAAAGAGTTATGTGGCTCATTGTTTTGCAATGTTCTCTAAAGATCTCAGAAATCGTGGAATAAATGTTTCAGAGCACTGGATTTGGTCTGATGGATGTGCAGGTTAGTATACATGAAATAGTTACACATTTATTTGACTTTATTTTAACTTATATTTATTTGGACATGTCTATTTCTATTTGATATATGTACACAAATAATTGTAGATACTTATCATGTTTCATATTCACAGGACAATTCAAATCTGCAAAAGCATTTAATTGGTTAGCAATGCAACATGTTAGAACCAATGTTAGGTTTTTATGGAATTTCTTTGAAAGTGGACATGGAAAAGGGGAGCATGATGGAGCAGGAGCATGTATAAAATGTGCACTTTGACAACATGAACTTGCAGGTAAATATATGCATTTTTAAAATGTGCATGTTTAATACTCTAGTAGCATATATTTTAAATTTTATATATACATGCATATTGTATGTACATATAGGGAATAGGATAGAGAGTGCAAATCAAATTGTTGAATGGTGCAAAGTTCATTTTGCTACTCAAGATATTGAATACAATGAGCATTACTTTTGGCAGGTGAAAGGTGAACTAAGTTATATTTATTTTTAATGTATTTTTCAAATCAAGTTGAGTTTTTAATTAAATATTTATTTTGAAATATGACAATTATTTTTTGTATTTGTAACAGATATAGATCGATCTAATCCTTACAATTGTCAAATGATTCCTGGAATTAGAAGTTTACATCAAGTGATAACTACAAGAAACCATAAACCTCTAGTAATTAAATTAAGAGAGAAAACATGTTTTTGTGATGACTGCATTAAGGACAATCTAGTGAGTGCATGTGAAAATATTGGGAATGGATATATTTCGCATTGGGATTTGAAGGAGATAGTTAGAAAGCCTCCTTTTGAAGATGTTGACATTGACATTGACATTCATGATCCTATATATTCAGCTGATTATGAGCACATTTCTGATTTAGTTATGGCAGGTTTGTGTGCATATATACATATATATAAATTAATATACATGCATATTTGTTTTAAAATTAATTAAGCCTTACTAGATAATGCAAAAAATGTGGACTATTATCTTTTAAGATGCACAGAAGCAAAACACAAGTTGCTAGAAGGAACTATAGATGCTGATGAACAATCATATCCAATTGGATCAGTTATTATTGAAGGAAAATATTATCAACAAACAAGGGTAATTGATAGTGGTATTGAATTCATTGAATACAAGCCTGGAGAAAAGGTTTTACACTACAGTAACCATGTTATAGCAACCAAATTACAATTTGAAATAGTACAAAGAAAAGGATGTCGTGGAAATCAAAAGTGGAAATTGCCTATTGAAGAACATGAAAAACTTCTAGAGATAATAAAAAGTAGAGAGGATCCTAACAATACATTGTTTGTGGAGCTCTAGTTTACCTATGTACTTATTGTGGAGCTCTAGTTGAGTTATGCTTGTATAGCTCTTATACTTTCATATTTAATAGTGACATGATATTTGTTTTATAAATTTTTGTACATTGGATCATTTATCTTGGATATGCAAAATTAGACATGTATTGTTATTTTTATTTAAATTCGACATGGATATCTCATTTAAGACCAGGTCTCTTAGGACCTCCCCTTAAGACAACCCCTTTAGTATTTGTATGTATTTATATGTACATTGTTTATGTTTTCTTACATATGATTGTTAATGTTGTTATGTATTTATGTACATATAATCTTTAAATGTTCTTATATGATACATTCTTTATGTTTGTATATAATCGTTATGTTCTTGCGTGTATTAACTTTTACTAATTAAATGTTGTAACATGCATTCTTTAGGTCATACTCTTTATATGTTCTTACATGTATATGTTATATGAACTATGTTACATATTACATACATTATATTTTTTTGATTAAATGCTGTTAATTATAGTTAATTAAGAATGTATGTCATTAAATAGAGTTAATTAAGTCATTAAATAGAGTTAATTATTAAGGCATTAAATATAATTAGATTAAATATAGTTATTTATAGTTAATTAAGGCATGTCATTAAATAGAGTTAATTATTAAGACATTAAATATAATTAGATTAAATATAGTTAATTATAGTTAATTAAGGCATGTGTCATTAAATATAGTTAATACATGATCTACATTAAATATAATTAGACTAAATATAGTTAATTATACAGTTAATTAAGACATGTCATTAAATATATGTTATATTCTTATGTACATCGACCATTAAAATTATATAGTTAATTACACTTAGATTAAGGCATTAAGATGAATAACTATACATATATATGTAAACTTGAATATTGAAAACATGAATAACATATAGAAACATGTGCATAACACATACATAAGTTACATAAAATATGAAGACATCAAAAGATCAATAAAATAGACGTGTACATTAAAAGATCAATAACATACATGTGCATATATCTGGAGAATATAATGTACCCATATCAAATGTCTAGAAATAACATATATAAAACATCAAAATATCCATATAAACATGTATATAGAAATAACATATAAAACATCATTTAGTGTCCATGATATAAACATGTATCTAGAAATAACATATAAAACATCAAAGTGTCCATATAAATCATGTATCTGAAAATAACATATAAGACATCAAATTGTCTGGATATAAAATGTATGCATATGGAAATAACATATAAAAAATCAAACTATCCATATAAATATGTATCTAGACATAACATGTGTGTAATAAAATAAAAGGCCACATATGATCTAATCAGCTACATCCACCCTCCTGATCCTGGGCCTTGTCCCCAAAAGGGTCTATCAACTGCATCTGAACCTTGTGTCAAATGATAACTTGAACCATTTAATTATGTGTACAGAAAAATTATATCAAGATCTACATGTATATAAATCAAATATATATATATTTAAATTGTAACATACCTGAGACTCATGATGTGTAGGATCTGTCGGTGTTTGCAGATAAAAAAAATGTAACATACTATCACTCAAACCCAACACAAACACAAACACACACATATACATTAATTTAAACATATAGACATATTATTTACTATAATAAAAATAAATCTAAACATATAGAGATATTTACCGTAGCATTATGTAATGCTCTACTGATCTGACTAATATCTGAATCATGTAATGAAAAAATAGTATCAACATCCAAGTCAATAGTGTGGCCCTGATCTGAAAGCATGGAAGTAAATAGACCAGGCTATATGGCACTGAGATCTTGAGTAGCGAGGGGTGCTATAGGGTCCTAAGTAGCTAGGGCTGGTGTTGTAGCCTGGGCCTATGTAGCAATAGGAGTAGTAGAAGGTGCAGGAATGTCCTCTTGCCTCTGTGAATCCTCTAGGACTGCTGTACGTGAAAAAATATGTCTAATTTGAGAGCTCATGTCACGAAGTGGAATCCCTGAGAGTGTAGATAATGCTAAATATGCATCTAAAAGATTAGATGCTAAATATGATGCCAAAAAATGCAATGCATCCACCTCTAAGATTGCAGAAATGTCTACAGGAGAAGGTATGTCTGCAACTCCATAATCATCATCAACAGGTGTGCTAGATGATGCAGCTGTGGGAGCCATACCTCGAGACCGTAGCATATATCTACCACATTGATCATAAGAAATCTTGTGTAACTGTGTGGCGATGGTGGCGATGCTCAAAAAAATCTATGTCCTAATTGTGTCATCAGGAACACTCTCACCTCCAGCAGCCATCTGTGGACCTCTTGGCATAACCAAAAGGTTTGGACCTACCATTGCCCATTTGTTAACGGGCATAGGAGTGTTCGTGGTTCTAAATTTGTTAGAAAGTCTCCCCTGACCCTGCCCAACATGCCCTAGATAATTTTTATAGTCAACATCATAGTGTAAATGAAATTCTGCAAACAATTGTTTGTAGAAATATAGGGGGAACTCATCCTTCTGTGGCCATCTATAATGAGTAGCTAACCAATGAGGATACATCAATGGTGTGACGAGTGGATCAGTACACTTCATCGTAGATTAGCCTCTGACTCTGTGATGATCTGCATAAGATGGAAACATGGATTTCACCATGCCGGTGGAAACCTTAGTGTCAATTTATGTGTACTTCACAGTGCCAGTGACACTGTGAGATAAAGAAGAATAAAATGTCTCAATGTTCATATCATCAAAAGGGTTGTATGATTCAACTATCTGAATCATACGAAATAACTCCTCTCGCATCGCTGTGACCTTCTCCCTACTAGGGAGGGTGGTAGAAGAGGAAAGTGAGGTATCCGAAACCTGCATAGTATGAGATAATCTCGCAACTATATCTCTAAATAACTGCTGTCTATCATGAGTGGAGGAAGTCAATCTATGTGATGTACTAGACTCAGCACTCTGACCCCCACCATGAACACTGGCATCCCCTGAGGATGCAGGAGCACGATCCCCAGAACTGGATGCCATAATGTATATATGAAAATAAACATGAGGATATGAATGTGAAGCTACAAGAGTGATAAATATCTAGAGATTTGCACATGCATATATATACAACTATAAACATACAAGTGTATTTAAATTAAAATAATTAAAAGTTAAATTTAATTTGAAACACATGTACATATAAATACACAATATTAAATGTATGGTGCTAAATTCAATCATGTAACATACATATGTATTTTAAAACAAATTATCTTAGAGACCATATCTAATGTACATTGTAATGTGCTCATGCAAATGTGAAAAATAAATATTCATACATGTACATGTATATGCAATAAAAATAAAATAATTTTTTTTGATTAAATGATAACTAAGTGTACACATGTATACATGCAATAAAAAAATATAATTCTTGACTAAAATCTAGAAATGATGTAAATGCTTTGATGATTATGGGGAGTGTAGATGAGAGTTAGGACATAGGGATAGAAAAATTTGTTACTAGATAAGTAAATGAGTTTAGTTAGCAAATGTTAGTTTACAATTTAGAACTCATGACTTAATTTAGTAGTTTGAATTAGAGTTAAGAATGTTAATAAAGTAAATGGGATATAGTTTTATTAAAGTTGATAGTAAGGTCAGTCTATTATGTGCTAGCAAGCATATGAATACCTATTACAACCTATAACAAACGTAATGACCTAGTAGGAGTCCTTAGGTCCCCTTAACATATATATGGATAAAAATACCTAGAAATGTATCATAAGAGGTCATTATGTGTCATTTGGTAATGTAAGAATCATCATTACCTAATAAGACCTATTCTATCCTAATAATACATATTATGACTTATTAGAACCTATAAAAAATAGTATGACTTATTACGACTCCTATGTCCCCTTAAGACACACATGTATGGATAACGTACTGAAAAAAAACAATTGACATAAGTGATCTTAATGTGTTTTTTGGTAATGTAAGACTCATTATTACCTGACAATACCTATTATGCGCTAGTAAACATATGAATACCTATTACAACCTATAACAGACGTAATGACCTAGTAGGAGTCCCTAGGTCCCCTTAACATATATATGGATAAAAATACCTAGAAATGTATCATGAGGTCATTATGTGTCATTTGGTAATGTAAGAATCATCATTACGTAATAAGACCCATTATATCCTAATAATACATATTAAGACTTATTAGAACCTATAAAAAATAGTATGACCTATTACGAAACCTCTATCCCCTTAAGACATAGATGCATGGATAATGCACCTAAAAATATATCATTTAACTGATCTTAATGTGTTGTTTGGTAATGTAAGACTCATTATTACCTAACAATAACTAGTTGTTAAAATGATCATCATCAATATCTAAGTGTGGTTCATTCGGTTATTAGAGGGCCTATGTTATGGTTAGAATGTGGTATGGGTTATGATTGTAGTTAATATAGCGTTATGTTAGAAGGTTTATTTAATGTCAAAATTAATTTCACCATAATATATTATTGCTTCACCTCTAGATCCATCAGGTTATGTTAGAACCTAAATAATGTCCCCTAAAGGTTTGCTACATTTTTTACTAATATTTTTCTACATGTTTACCTAATGTTTTTCTATATTTTTAAACTAATTTTTTTGACATTTTAACCTAATGTTTTTCTATATTTTAACCTAATTTTTTTTCTAATGTTTTTCTATATTTTAACCTAATGTTTTATTATATTTTAACCTATTGTTTTTCCTAATATTTTTTTATATTTTAACTTAATGTTTTTCTACACTTTTAACTAATGTTTTTTTTACATTTTTATCTCATGTTTAACTACATTTTTGCTAACAAATTAATTTAAATACCATTCTAAAACAATCTAAAATAATTTAAATAATTTAAACATATTAAAAAATAAACAATTTTAAGTATTTCACTCACAAAATAGGTCAAAAACAACTACTTTAAGTACAATTAATATCTATTAATCAAAAAATATGTTTAAAAACTATTAAAAAATGGAGAGGAAAAAACCACTAACCAATTACGGCCGAAACACTTGACTTGCTCTCCAAAAATCACAACAGTGACAATGATAGCCATTAGAGGTTTACGATGATTTTATTGCGGTTTGGGGTTTGGACCATAATCGTTTCGGCCGAACGAGTTTCAGCTGGAACAGTACAAGCCACTTAGGCACGTGCAAATGCCACGTATGTTCAGCCATACCCATTCCAACTGAAATAGTTCTGATCGAAAGGCTTCTGGCCGAAACGGTTAAAGATATCATGAAAGGTGACACAGGTTTGTGCTTTTACCCATAAAGTAAAGAAATAAGAAATTGTGGAAGTTAATATTTTATAAATTAGGATAAAATAGTTGAAGTATTCTTGAATATCATATACTCTCAAGAAAAGAATCATTTTTATTTATATATTTCTTATCTTTAATCTTTTATAATGGTTGTTAATTATTGTCCTTTCTACTTGATTTATGATGGGGACACAAGCCAAGAACAGAATGGACACAACAAAAAAAGGGAAATTATATTAACTGAGAAAAATAAGCCAGTACAAATAGTACAGAGAAAATAAACTTCAGAACATGCCCTAAGGGCTTACAATAGCATAAATCTAGAGAATATTTCTCCTTATAGCACCTCCTCTCAAACTCCACCCCGAACTACTTTTTACAATGCCAAAAATCTCCTTAAATAGACCTCGGAGGGTTAAGGACTAGGAGTACATTCTAGAAAGTGCTAGTAGGCATCCATCGACAAAATAGAAGGTTCCGGAAGCTGCGTTAGAAGTTAGTGCAAATCTAGAAGAATCCAGAAACGGTAACCGAACTTCCGGGAGGCATAACTTTTGAACCGTAGCTCCGATTGACGAACTGTTTACATTTTTGGAAAGCTCTCGAAGAGCTCTATAGCCCTATGGAAAAGCTTCGCTCATCCCCATTTTTTGACCCTTTTTGAGGTCATTTAATGCCCCAAACCTAACTTTGAAGCATTCTTAGGAGGTCTCCAAAACCCAAAAAGCTGCAATAACTTTCAAACCGTGGGACCTATTGACCTGATTCTTTTTCTGGAATGCTCTAAATCATGATTACATTCATCTGGCCAATTCACACCTTCTAGTTTACCGAAATGATGGCCCAAATACATGCTCCTATTTTTTTGGGATTCTCAAACGCATTGATAGTTGAACTATGAGAGTTGGAACCTTTATTTGAGCCAAATGGGTATCCAAAAATGTAAAGACATGAAACAGAAACTAAGTCTAAGTACATTTTTTTGGGTGACACAGGATTGCCCTTATACCTCTGGATGCTCCTGCATCAATTTATCACAACCATACACTTTTACTACTTATTATAGATCAAGACATATCATTTTGGTAAGGTTTCTAAACATATTATATATTATAAATTTTAGTTGTATGTAATCTCATGGAATAGAAGTTGGCCCCTTACTAAAAGTAATGATTCCTTAGTATTTTGGATTTCTATCTATTTTATATTTGTAGTTAAATATTTAAAAATTTCTCCATGAAAGTTTAGAGAATTGTAAATTAGTTGTTTAATAAAGTAGATTATCTTATTAAGTTCTTCATTTAAGAAAAAAAATTAGTTGAAAAAATTTCTTTATGAAAGAAAGAGTTCTTGTGTACATTACAAAAAAATAGAATTGCTTACCAAATTAATAGTTAAATACTCTATGTTTTGATATAAAGATTAGAAAAATAAAAATACTCTATGGCTAATTTTAACCATCTATTTTTCTATCCTTCCTAGAGACTAAGGGATGTCAAATATAAAGATTAGAAAAATAAAGACACCGTTAAGTATTTTGTTTAAAGCACTTCCCTTTGGTTTTGCATTAGTAGTAGTCATTTCATTTTGACATGTAAATTTTGATTCTAAGCAAGGTACATAACCCTTGGTTTATTACTTTCATGTTGGCACACAAATTGTTTTAGTTAGATTCTTCTAAGAGAATTGCTAATTGGACTATATAAATATGAATAAAATATTTGCTAAGCTTTCTTCTTTCTAGTACTTTTTTTGTAAAGAAATTTGTTTATTCAATGAAAGTATTGGTAATGTAATTGCTCTTATCTAAGAACATTAAGTATGGAATAAATTTTAATGTGGGAAATAAAGGAATGGAAGTAAGCCTTTTACTTTCCTTGCACCTACCTACCTGTGTAAATATCATTTTGAAATAATTTGACTAACTTTGTGTGCATATGTTTCCTTAAGCATGTTGGTTATGTAATGACTCCCTGCCACATTTGTGATTTGTTTAATATTAGGCATATAATCTTCATATTTAATTTTTATGGCTACACCTTACGATCCATTTTCTCAAGTATTTTGTTTATTTAGATATAGGTCAAGGGTAAAAGTACAAACCTGTGTCACCCTTTTGTAAAGGAAAAGACTAGCAAAAGTATAACTATTTACCTTCAATGACATAAAACTAGTATTATTATTTAGAATTTGATAATAAAGTAAACTAATGAAATGTGTAGAAATGGATGAAGTTTAGGATAATAAGTTTTAAAATTTATTTGGAATAAGAATTGATATTTTTCTATTTATTATAGATAAATTTTTAGTTGTTGAAAAAAGATGAAATAATCTATATGGAAATAAATTCATTTTTATTTGAACTTAGACTATGTTATAGATAACATATATAGCTAGAACAATCAAAAATAAAAATTGATTTTAGACCCATATTTTCTCTTTTATAATGATTCAAAATTCAACTCGTATGAAATCAATAGGTTTCATCTCCCACCACATGTTTCAAAAGAAATCTATTCTAACCAAATGAAAAGTTATACATTCTAAAAGAGGACTCTCTCCTCTAGAACATATTATAATTTTAAATTCTTTTATATGATTTAATATTTTTTCTTTTTCAAAATCGACATTTTTTTAGTGTTAAAATACATGCTTGTAAAATTTTTTAATTACAATATATTATATCTAATTAAAACACTATAAATTCTATATGAGAATATTCTTGACTTTCAACTCTATAAAATGGTGTTTATATGTCACTAAAAAAATATTTTTAAAATAGTAAGAGTTATTGAAATGTCATTTTTCTGAAATAATTTTATTTCTTTAGTAATTGGATGCAAACTAGTTTAAAACATGCATTTAATAGACATTTCAAATTGGAAAAGTGTGAGACCATATATAACTTAGCTAGAATGAATTTATCTAGATCATATGTTTGAGAAAAAATGGTTTTGGGATAGAAATCCTCAAATTTAGTTGTTCTGATAAGTTAGCCTAAAAGGTGACATAGCTTTGTACTTTGACCCTCAAAGACACATGACATGACATATAAGAGTTAGTATACATGGGATATAAGAGGTTGAAGGACTATATAAGGAAGAACACTCAAGCACATTGAACCAATAGGTTTACATCCCTTGAAGCCCTCTAGAATTCCATGCCTTTCAACACACTTTTCACCAATCAATTAACTCACTAATATTATGAGATTTGTCATTCCCTTTGTATTTGCTGGAAGGGAATTTATAGACGTGACGACCCTACCTTTCACAACATTTCTACATCCACTATATTTACCATAAGGGGATTTCACGGGGCGTAATTATATGAATTACATATGCTTGTTTTCATTCAAATGTGACAGTGCCAACTTCATCCACATAAATAGACTTAAATAAAAAATATGAAACTACATATTTCATACATTTCACATGGATGTATATCAAAAAGATGAATGGTGTCATATAATAGTAGTTCACATGTACCACAAGTATGAGTGTACACAAAGAGGTGTCAAACCAACCTATTCTTGATTATAGGATGAAATAAGAGGTGGATTTAGCACAAAGGAAAATCTAGGCTTTAAGAACTTGTTTTCTACATCATTGGTCTCCCTAAGAATATGGGTGACTCTTAAGTCTTCAAATTCACTTAAAAGGCACCTGATTCTCTTGATTTACTTATTGAGATACTAGGCCTCCATTTCTCCTTTCACAATGCCTTGTAAAATCAACTAGAAATATCCTTCTTGATGAATCTTTTGAGCCTCCACTATGTTAGTTTGTAGTGAATGATCATGGGTTTACTCTACACTCTCTATACTTCCTTTGTATAGTTTGTAGTTAGGCCAAGACCCAAGAGGGAGTTTGGGGTTAGGCCTTAAAGAGAGTATTTTGGGCCTATTTTATCGATAATTTTTGGGTCAAATTTTTATAATGAACTATAACCCTAAAGTGGAAAAAATCTTCTATAAAATGGCTTAGGGTTAGGAATTTCATATGAAGTGTGATGAGATAAGAGCTTCTTGAAGTAATATTGAGTTGTAAGGGATAATAGATTGTAATCATTGTGATCACTAGATAATGAAAAATATTGGACTTGTTGTTTAGTGGATTTAGTCCATGGATTGGGTGAACCACATTATATCCGTGTCTCTTGTATTCTCTTCTCTCTTTATTATTATTATTTTATTGGATATATTTGTGTGTAATTGTTATTTCTATCTCAATAATCCTAACACACTGTTGCCAGGCTTTTTGCCTAATTTATTTTTTGTCTATAATATGATTTACAAATAGTGCTAGAATTCTACCATCTGCTCCTCTTGTAGCTACTCCAATTATTGAGGAGGTTGGATTTCACCTTGATGCACTATAAAAATTATCTTGTATCTAATTTTCTTGAAGTAATTCCTATTGAACCATCTCCTTAATTCTAGCATTAGGATTATCCCCCATGCATCATAGTACATTAGTAAACCTAAATGCAAATGTTATAAAAATTTATGGTAACCAAGATAGATTTTTTTTCCTAATTAAGTTATTATTGTACAAGAAGAAAAATATTATCAAATAAGAAGTTAATTAATGCAAGTGATATGTCATTAAATTAGTTCTAGTTTTAAGTTATAAAATTCAAATCGAAGAACGGATTGAAATAATGCTTAAAGAAAATTATGTATCTATTCATATGTTAATTGGAATACTTCCCACATGACTTCTAGAAATGAATAAACTCTACATTATGAAAAAAAAATGTGCAAATGTAAAATTGACATATAAAGAGAGGGGAGGGGACCTACCATTTCTTGATTTATGATCAATGTTGTGGTTAAAGTTGAATCTTCAGCTCCTTATCTCTGTAAGCATGTTATCATATCTTTGTTACTTATAGGAAGAGAGAGAAAGGCTTAATTTATATGTTCGAGTGATATGAAATAAGAAATGGATTAAAATAATAATATCTAGTGTAAAACAACAATATTTTATGTGAATAAAAAATATACAAACTCAAAATAGTTGTATGCAATCCAAAATCCATCTTCTTATTCAAAATTGTAAGAATATATAAAATTATAAATAAATAAAAAGTCACTGATTGCATAAGAATTTGAATTGAATATAAAGATATAATAAAACAAAATAAATTATACAAATTTTTAAAAATAGAAATTTATTTATCCCAACTTGGTACAGCCATAACTTTTGACTTGTTGCTCAAAATTCAAAACAATTTGCACCATTGGACAAAAGAAAAAAAACACTAAGAATCTAGTTATGCTCCATAATACCATGAGCCTTTGATTGTCCAATTTTATAGACCAATCAAATTCTTACCTTTAGATTTTGACTAGATGCCCTCTAAAAATGTCATTTATTAGAATCAAGAAAATACTCAAAACATATAAAATTTATTTTGATTATTTGATATATTTATGAATGATATCCTTGAACACTATATGTCACTCATCTACCCTTGAAAGGAAATGGGCCCCATTTCATTACACTTTTTTAATAGATGAGGGAATTATTCTCCAATCTACTTCTTGATTAACCACTTCTCCTGATGGCAGAAGTGACTCGTTTAAACCACCCTATAAAGATGTTTTTTTAAAATTTCTCAAAGGTTTTAGCATGAATTTAATGACATGGTCACACTGTAATTGAGTATTAGTGGATGAATTCAATTTCTTTAGCATGACTAAATTCAACATCTTGATAAATGTCTAATAATGGAGGAAAAAAAGGTCAAAAAAATTCCACATTACAAACCCCATCCAACCCATAAAATAGTGACAATCAAGTCCAAAAGCATTTTCACCAACTTGCTTCTTAATTATGTATGGTCTATAATAAAAAGGGTAGAACTTTCTATTAGTTCCTTGAAGATGCTACTTCTAAAGATGTAACCATACCTTCTCACCAATCTAGAAGTGTTAGTGGGTTCTTTGATCATGTTTATCCTTATTCTTCTTAGTCCTCTACTCCAAAATAGCATGAACTTGAAATTAAAGTTTTTTGATCTTTCCAATAAATTTGTGTACTTTAGCTCCATCCTTTTTAGTGTTCAGTGAACTACTAGGTCATAGAATAGGGAGTACTAAATTTAAAGGTACATATGGTTGATACCTAAGAAAAACCACTAATGGTTGGTCCCTTGCAATAATATGCATTGCATAGTTGTAACTATGTTTTAAATAAGGAAACCTCTCATTCCATGTACAAGGATTATTATTATAATACATTCTTAGGGTATGAACAACTATCTAATTTACCACCTATGTGTGGCTATGTGTTTGAGGATGGAATATTTTGCACTTTTCTAACTCTGTGTCTATTATAGATTGTAGTAAAGAAAAAAATTTATTGATAACCTATTATCCCTATTAGAAATAATAATTTTTGGAAAACCAAAATGAACTCAAACATGTTCAAAAATAGCTTGGTAGTCTCCTCTACTAAATCATTTTTTTACTAGCCACAATGATAGTCATCTTAGAAAATATATCTACCATCAAATATACACAAGCATGTCCCCATCTACTAATTTGAAGTCCAAACATAAAATATAATGAAATAGAATACCATGGTTTATCAGGAATAGGTAATACTAAAGAAAGATCCAATTTATGATTTGTAGACTTTGCAATTATACAGGTTGCGCAAGCTTGTATATACAAAATGATATCTTATTTTATTTCAAGCTCATAGAAATAGTTTTAGAGAGTAACAATAGGCTTACCAATACTAGATTGTCTTGTCAATAGCAAAATGTGAGACATCAAATAAAAATCTACAATAGATGTTGGTTAGACCTCATAAAATAAAAATTGTGAATTTTTTAGGAGGTATTTAGTCTCTAATTATTTGTATCTTGGCAAGGTTCACATGAACACCCTTACTATCAATGACATACCCTAAGTATTGGATGATTTTCATACCAAATTAACGAACATTTTTCTATGATGGCATAGAGTTTATGTCAATGCAAACTTGAAAGTACTTGTTCAACATGCTACAAATGGTTAGACCAAGTTTTGTAAAACATGAGTTTGTCATCGAAATAAATAAGCATCAAATAATCAATGAATGGTCTAAGAAAATCATTTATCAAAATCATAAATATGGTAGCAAATTTTGTAAAACTAAAAGGCATAACCAACCATTAAGAAAAACTTCCTTTGACTTGAATGTTGTCTTCCATACATCTAGTAGATCATTTATACTTGGTGATAATCAGATTCTATGTATATTTTTTTACAAAACTTAGCCCCCTTAAGTTGATATATATGTATGTATGTATGTATGTATGTATGTATGTATGTATGTACGTATACATATATATATGTATATATATATGTATGTATATCTATATATATGTATATATATATATATGTATATGTATATATATGTATGTATATCTATATATATATGTATATGTATATCTATATATGTATATATATATATATATATATATATATATATTTATATATTTATTTATTTACATATACATATACATATACATATACATATACATATATATATATATATATATATATATATATATATATATACACACACACACACATATGTGTGTGTGTGTGTGTGTGTGTGTTTATGTATTAGAGAAGTTATTACAAAGAATTAACGATCCATTTTTTATAACAAATTTTCCATGACATCAACATCAGTAAGAGAGGAAGAGGCATTTTTTGTGGGTCTAGTTTTTGTGGGCAAGGGGTTGGCCTTTATCCTAGCCCAGATGTGGGTCCTGTGGCAACTAGAATCAATTGGAAATATCAAAGCTTGTCTCATGGGGATCTTGGTATCATCCTTTGTTCAATGGAACAAATGATAAGCATCAACACAGACTAGCAAGGAAACATGTGGGTTTCAATAGGGAATATTTTGGCTGACTCCTCGGGGCTAAAAAGTCCTATGAAGAACCTATTGTTAGAGAATCCAAAGAGTAACGTAGGTGTTACCAAGTGGAGCTCTTTGTATGGGGTTAAACCTTCAAGTAAATAAGCCTTTCCTATGGTTAACAATATCTCTAACTCCTCTAAAGAAATTTATGCTATTAACATTCCAAATTCATTGATAGATCATTCAGTTAAAATCATGGAACTAACCCTAGTTGGTAAGTTTGTTGGATCTAGACCTAATATTGATGTTCTAAGAAACTTTACTAAGTCAAAGTAGTCTCTAAAGGGTCAACTTGAGATAGTGCTATGACCAAGGGTTTCTTCTCATTTGAGTTTACAAATGAGGAATATTTATCAAATGTTCTGTGTAGGGGACATTAGATTATGGGAAAAGTTTCTCTTTGTCTAGTTAAATGGTCTGCTAACATGGATATGAATGAATCCATCTTTTCTTCTGTCACTATATGGATTAGACTCCTAGGCCTCCCTTTAGAATATTGGAATGAGGAAAACTTTAAAGGAGTGGCTAGCTCATTTGGGGAACTTTTATATATTGACCCAATGATAGCCTTTAGATCTAGAAGAGTTTATGCTAGAATATGTGTCAATGTTGAAGAAGACTCAAAACTGCCTCAAGTTATTTTCTTTCACTTGAAGCATGGGAAATTGGCACAAGAAGTTGATTAGGAAACCATGTACCATTTTCCTTTTTAATTGCAAAAAATTAGGTCATTGGGCACAACAATGTCCTCAAAGATTGGCTAAGGAAAAAAAACAAAACAAAGAGAAAGGAAAAAGACAAAATATGGCAAAAAAAAAATCTAAGGAAGATGTTAAAGTGATGGAAAATTTGACAAAACTAAACTTGATTCAAGGGAAAAAAAACTAAGATCAGAATAGATGAATCAAGAGAATGATCATACATCAGAACAATTGAATCAAGAGAATGAAGAATATCATGAGGAAGGGGAAATCAAGGAAAATAGCTCCATAAATATAGTAATTGAGGAAAGTGAGGTCAATATCAATTTAAAAGATATATATGAGTTTATTGGATCTAAGAATAATGTTTACCAGTAGAAGAGTAAACCTCAAAGCCATGAAATCCATAACTCAACTAATAAGAATGGGAGTAAATCCCAAGCTTTGGTAGAAATGAATGAATCGTAGATTTTGGTATGGTCAAAGGAGATTCTAAATCCTAATGAAGAGACACTAATGAAATGGACTCATTCATTCTCTAAGAAGAATGGAGGGAGAAAGAAGGGGATCAACAATGAAGAAAATTTTGGAACAGCCAAAGGAGGGGCCAACACAAGACAAAGGATGAAAGTAGATACTAGAAAATTTGATGTTGATCTAAATAAATCAGGTCATGGAAGACCATCAAGAAAAAAATAGCAAGATAGAGAATGCCAACATGAAATAATGGATGAAAGAAAAACAAAACATCCAAGAGGTTTGTCAATCTCTGAAGTTATGAAAATCATCTCTTGGAATATTAGAGGACTAAATGATCCTCATCAATAATAAATATTAAGAAACACGGTTGAAGACCACAAACCTAATATTGTAATGATCCAAGAAACAAAAAAGTCAAAGGAGAAGGTTAATAGAAATAAGATTTTTAAGAATGGTGGAGTGGAAGGTAGTGACTTTGAAGGATCTTCTAGTGGTACTATTATCTTCTAGAATCAAAATCATGTGGTAGGAAACCCTCTCTTTAATAATAATAATTTGGTTTCTATTAGGTTTATTTTCATCAAAGATAGATTTCAATGGATAGAGACTAATATTTATGCCTCCAATTCTAGATTGAGTAGGAAATCATTTTGGAATAAAATTGAAAAAATTAGAGATTAACATTTAATGGATAGATGGATGATTATGGGGGATTTTAATACCCCTATAAAAGATAATAAAAAATTAGGAGGGACGAATCTGTATTTGGAAAGTAGACTTGAATTGATAGAATTTATTAATAATAATGCTCCGCAGAACATGGATCTTACAGGTTCTCAATTTACCTAGTCCAATAGAAGGGTTGGAAAGGATCAAATATAAGTTAGACTTGAAAGAGCTTTAATTTCTTTGGATTGGTTGTTGAGCTACAATTGTAAGTTGTCATCACTTCCTCATGTGAAATTAGATCACTCACCTTTTTGCTTCTATATTGAGGTTGGCTTAGGTAAATTCAACTATCATTTTAGGTTTGAAATAATGTGGCTCCTTCATAAAAACATTAAGGATAGAATAAGGGAATGATAGAATATACATGTTGAAAAGGAACTACTATGTCCAAAGCTGCTAAAAATCTTATTAATGTTAAAACAAAAGTCAACATTTAAATAAAAGGGTTTTTGGAGATTTTATTTTTTAAGAATGGAGGATATTTTATCAAAGTTTTCTTTAGTTCAAGAAGATGTCAAAAAAACTAAATTTATAGAGTAGATATGGGTAGAGGAAGGTGATTATCTTATGAAAGCCCATAATTTTATATCCAAAGAGAAAACCTATTGGAGACAAAGGTCAAGGGTTTTATATCTTCAAGATGGTGATAAAAAAACAAAAAATTTCCATATGACCACATCCGAGCACAAAGAAGCCTTAAGAATCAACACCATAAAAACTAAGGATGGTATCTAGAATAAGTATGATCAAATCAAAAGGGTAATGCTTGATTACTTTTCTAAACTTCTTCAATAGTAAAATCTAGATGTTCAATTAAAGGAGAATATTCTTGAATTTATTCCTAAAGGAATAAATTGTTATTAGAATAATAATATTATAGCCATTCCCTTGATTAAGGAAATAAAAGTGGCATTTTTTTCATTTGAAGGGGAAAAGTCTCTAGGCCCAAATGGCTTTACGATGTTCTTTTATCAAAAAACTTGGCATATTGTGGAAGGTGACGCGACTAATGTTGTTAAAGATTATTTTGGGTCCCAAACTCTACTTACAAGACTTAACATGACTTTCACTGTTGTTATTCCTAAAAGCCCTGGAGCTAACAAAGTGGATGGCTTTAGACCAATAACTCTATGCAACTCTTTATACAAAATAATTTTAAAGGTTCTTATTTCAAGATTGTTAGCTATTCTTCCTTCTATTATCTTAGAGAAATAAAATGAATTTGTCCCAAGAAGGAAAATTTTGGAATCTATTATTAAAGTGCATGAAAATATTCATTCCCTCTAGATGCTTCAAAAAGAAGGATTCCTTATGAAACTAGATCTTTCCAAGGATTATGATAGGGTTGATTGGAATTTCCTTTGTTAGGTTCTTAGCATGATGTGTTTCAATAATAGAGTGGGCAATATGATTAGACAACTAATTACTACTTCTTCAATATCTATTTTGGTGAATGGTTCCTCTTCAAAAAAATGTAAACCTTCTAGAGGTATTAGACAAGGTGACCCAATTTCATGTATTCTTTTTTCTATTAAGATTGAATCTCTAAGGAGACTAATTAGTTTTTTGTTGAAACTAATAGGATCAAGGGTCTTATTCCCTCATTTGGGCCTAAAGCTTTCTCTCATGAGCAATTTTTTGATGGCACTATCTTGATGGGTAGATCAACGACAAAAGAAGAAAAAATATTTAAGGAAGTGCTCATAACTTATACTAAAGCCTATGGTCAACTTTTAAACTTGTCTAAGAGCTCTTATTTTTTCATGAATACTCCTATTAGTATGCAAGTTAGGATTGATGTGATTCTTGATTGTAAGAAAGGAGCTTTCCTAGACATGTATCTTGGTCTTCCCTTGGGCTTGAAGGTAGATGACTCCTTCTAGGACAAAATAATTGATAGATTCAATTCTAAGATTATAAGATGGAAAGGGGCTCTTCTAAGTCAAGATGGTAAGATCCAATTCCTAAAAGATACTTTCCAAAACCTTTCTATATATTTCTTGAGTCTTTCCTCTATATCAAAAAAAAATGTTGATGCTATAGAAAATATTCAAAGAAACTTTCTTTGGATAGGGATTAAAAAGAAGAAAAGATTTCATTTGGTCAATCGGGAAGATCTTTGTAAACTGAAGAATTGTGGCAAGCTAGGGCCAAGCTCTATAAGGTTGACTAATATAGCTCTTCTTTCTAAACAATTATGTATACTTTTCAACTCAGATAAATAATGGAGTAGTATTCTTACAGAGAAATATCTTTCAAATTTTAATAATTTGTATACTTTCCTAGATTCTGAAGAGAAAATTAATGGTTTGGCCATTTGGAATGGTATTCAGAAGAGTAGAAATCAAGCAAAGATTAGTAGTGATCGGGTTCTTGGTAATGGTCTAACGAACAATTCTTGGAATGATAAATGGATGATGGAGAAACTAATGAAGGATTATCCTAAGCTTTCTATTCATTTAAATACTCAAGTGCTTTTAGTTTTGGGAAGAAAGTGGCCAACTATTGGAGGAATGATACTTGGGTGAACTTAGCTGTCATCAATCAAGATCTTAATTTGATATCAAATTAATTTTAATCAATATTTTATATGAGAGAATGTAGAAAACGAGTTTATCTAGAAACTTAAGGTCCAAATTGAAACTATAGTGTGAACTCAGGCAACAAAGAAAGTTTTAAAAATGAGAGTAATCCCTTTTGTGATAAGGGTTGGGTCAAAGATCTCACTCCAAAAATCAATACATTTTACTAGAAAATTCTTTAGAATAAAATTTTAACTACTGATAATCTAATTATAAAGAGAATTCTTATTCCTAATAGATGTTACTTGTTTCAACAAGAAGCACAAAGTGCTAATCATCTTGTCTTAAATTGTTAATACATGGAGGAAAATTGGAACTCAATCCTTGCTAAAATGAACATGTCCTAGATTTTTCCTAACTCCATTCAAGGTTTTTTTAAGCAAAGAAGAATCCCTATGAACAACTCTAATTTTCAAAAGCTCTAGAATTTCATAGCCCCTCATATTATATGTCATACCTGGAAAGAGCGAAACAATCGTATCTTCAGGGATAAGCATAGGAAAGATAAATACAATGTGGAAAGAATTATTTATTTTGTTAATAAAAATTTTCAAGTTTTTGATGAAGAAAACAAAAATTGTAAGGTGGGAAATAAGGAAAGCCTTGATAGCTAGGAGATTTCTAAGCTCAAGAAAGACTCAAAAAAATAGGGAAGATATGGTTTGGACTTCTCCCCTCCATGGTCAGGTCAAAGCTAACATTGACAGTGTTGCCAAAGGGAACTTGGGTATTGCTGGCTATGGTGGTATTTTGAGAAATGATTTTGGAAGATATCCTTGTATGATTGCTATGCCTCTAGGAACTCAAACTAGTCATTGTGTGGAAGCAATGGAAGCTCTCACTATTATTAGTATGGCTAGGGAAACTAGTAGCAAATGAGTTTGGCTTGTTGAAGATTCAAAGAATATAGTCAATTGTATAGATGGGAAGCATAATTCTAGTATTTTGATTACTAATATTATTGACAAAATTAAAATTGAAATCTAAACTTTTGAAGAAATCTATGTTTCTCATGAACTTAGAGAAGAAAATAAAGTTGCTAACGAGCTAGCTAATTTTTCCACAAAGGGTAATGACATTATAAAGTGGAAAGGTAGGAAAAAGATGGAGGACAAGCTCGTTAATATTATAAATCATCATATATTAAACTCCTGAGCATTTGTCATTATTAATTAGAGTGAAGGAAAAATTCAATAATTTTTGTAACACTTGTAAATTTTTCACTAGAAACAACATCAGCCTTTGGGATTGCATGGGGCTCAAGATTTATTCAAAATACA
Source organism: Cupressus sempervirens (assembly GCA_028749045.1). Lineage (NCBI taxonomy): Eukaryota > Viridiplantae > Streptophyta > Pinopsida > Cupressales > Cupressaceae > Cupressus > Cupressus sempervirens. The sequence continues at coordinate 605,822,951 of CM053793.1, forward strand.
ATGAGGATTGTAAAAGGAAAGATGGTGTTAGGTAAAGTTTGGCATTTAAAGGGTTTATATCTCATAAAATGAGGTAGACCATGGGGATTGATCTATGTTTTCTTGAGTTGGAGGAATGTCAGTCGAAGGAGCATAAAAACACTGGAGAATTTTAAAGAAAAGTAGTGTTGCAAATTATTTCAAGAAGTTCCATTTTGTGGACAAGGATATTATTCTATAATTTGTGAAGACGTGGGAGAATGGTAAGGGAATTCTACACAACCAAAGGGTTATTATCAACATTGACCTGATTTGTAAAGTTATTGGGTTGTCTAATTCTAGTATTTTTTCTTCAAAGACTATAAGTATGAGAAGGAATCCCTTAATATATTCCAAACTAAGAAAAAGGAAAAGGTTATTCTAGTTAAAAAGTGTTCTAGCTTCTTAGATATCCACCAAATTAAGAAGAAATGGCTAAATGTTGTTAGAGAAATTATGCAGCATATCACTCTTGATGGTAGGTGTTTTATTTTTATTAATCACTTTAGACATGAGGTTAAAGTTTATTTTCCTTTCTATCTTTTCAATTCTATAGTTAAGGTCCTTGCAAAGCATTGCAAGAACCCATTTAACCATGTTGTTCATGAGAGTTTAATTTGATTAATTGATGAGTATTCTGAGAAGCACAAAGAGGGGGGTTTTTTTGAGACTAAAAATCAAGAGAACTCCAAAGAAGAGAATAGAAGGAAAAGAAAGAGGGAGATGAAATAGGACAAAAAAAGTAGGTTTGTCATCTTGGACTTGGAGGACTTCTCAGATGGCTCTTCTGGTTCAGATAAGGACCTTAAGAAGAAGAAATTCAAAGTATATTATGACTTGGAAGAAACTACTATGTCCATTCCTATTGATAGTTCAGATGATATTTCAACCTCCTTGATACAGAGGATTGGGAGACTAAGAATAATGGTAGCTCTAAAGGGGAGGAGATTACCACTCCTAATGATGAAGATCACATTGATTCTAAGGAAGAGGAAAATTTTAACACTGAATATGAATGTGAGGTAGGTAATGAAGATTTGGATCACCATAATAATAAAGTAGAAGAAAATTTGGATGATAATAATGTGGAGGTGATGACGGGCCACACCACCCATACCAACTCACAACCAAAAATGCAATAATATGGAGACAAGAGAGATGACAAATTCCATTAATACTTGAAATTCATTAGAAGAGATTACATTTGAAGAGCTTACAATTCAAAAACTTCTATTTCTCGAACTTCCATTAGAAGAGCTTCCATTTCTCCCACTTGATTACAAATGATAATAGGCCTTTCTTAAATAGGCACTTCTAACCCAAGACATTACAAACACAACCAATGTGGGATAAAAGGTAAATAAAACTACCTTTAAATAAATATTAAATTCCCACCCAAATACAACTAAGCCCCCAACAAATATTAAATACATGATTTAAGGATCTTTCCACAAACTTCTAAATTGCCACCTATACACCTTGATTAATGGAATGACAACAATTTTTATTATTTTTCTTTTTGCGCCACCTATGCGCCTCGAAAATAGAAATTCCTCTTTTCTCCCTTTTTTTTTTTCCTATTTTTTTATTATTTTCCTTCCATTTTCGTCACTTTCTCTCTCCTCCATAATTTTTTTTTTTTAAAAAAATTTTTAAAAAATTTTTTTTTTTCTCTTTCTTTTTTTTTTTTCTAATAATTTAATTTTCCCATGCAAGATGCTCCTGCATCAGACTCCCTTGGTAGATAGAAAAGTGTGTCCCACACTTTGATGTCAAAAGAAAGATATAGAACCATTTTCATCTTCACCACAAGCTTCCACCTCAATAGGGACAAGAAAACCAACATGCAAATCTAGGAGGGTAAAGTTGAAATTGACAAAGGGTATGGTGTTGAAGATAAGGAGATTCTAGAGGATGATGCCAGTAATGAGATTGAGGAGGAATACACTGAGGAAGCTAAGGGGTTGTCTCCTAGGTCTTAGGAGAATGCAAATTGTAATTAGAAAACTAACTTGGAAGCCATGCAAGTGAAACCACTAAATGAAATTAGTGACAATAGGGTGGATTGTAATGCTAGAATTGAGTAGAATACTATTAAAGCCCAAGATACTATGTCATTGGATCAATCCTAGACTAGAAATAAGGACAAGGAAATGGCTAACTTGAAGATTCTTGACATTGCTCAAGCCAGGCATTCTAACTCTCTTCAATTTCACAACTAGCTTATCAATGAAATTCAGTTGACTAAAATGGAAATTAAGGATGCTAGAAAGGAGGCTTGTGATGAGAAGAATATTGATTTGAGCAAATTGGTTAAGGAAATGGAGAACAAAATAAAGATTTCAACTAGTAGGGAAAAAAAGAATTAAAGGATGTTGATTACCATTTTCCTCCATAATCATGAGCAACTAAAGGCTTCTAGGATGAACCATTAAAATTTGTATGAAATAATGTAAAATTAGAAGGTCATTAATCTAGACAAGGATGAGTTGGACATTGATGATATCACAGGTCCTAGTAAGAGAATGAGGGCCAACAAAAGAAAGAAGATATAGGACACCAAAGGGGAAGAGCGTAAAGAGGACTCCATCCTTTAGACTCTGCAAGAGATAGAAGATTTGGAAAATAAAATAGAGCATCTCCTCTTGGACTTGCTCTAGTTTCCTAGTTTTTCCTTTTTTGGTCTTTTTTTGTTTTCTGTGTCTTTGTTGGACTGTTTCACTCTCTCTGCTTCTATTGTTGATGTTGTGTGTTAGTAGTGTTTCTATTTCTTGTTGGTAAACTAGATTATGACTATTTTTTCATGTATATCTTCATATAAGAGGATTTTTTTTGTAAAGTGTTTTGGGTCCCTTCAAAACCTATTTTTGCCATTAATCCAAAACATCAAGTTTTCCTTAAAAATTTGGGATATCAAAGTTTGCATATACTTTGAAAGTGGAATTTCCATGAAATGGTACTATTGACCTGGAGGATTTCTAGTTCATTAATATGTGTGAAAACATTTTCAACATATTTTAAATCATTGATCTTGTATAACCTCTTCCACCATTTTCTTAACAGTCTTTGATGAATCATCTCACAAATTTGGTTTGGTGTATCCTAAAGAAGGGTATTTAAACAAATACTTTGTGACTAGCCATAAACATTGATAGGAATATTTGTGTGGTTTGGCATGAAGGAGTGTCCTCACTCTAATACAGTTGATCTAAATTAAGAAATGGAGTAGAAAAAAATCTAGTGTGAATTGAAAACTTGTAATATTTGTGTTTAATTTGAAAACACTTTCAAACTTGAAAGAGTTGTATGCAATCCAAAATTCCTCTTCATATTCAAAATTGGAAGAATATATATAATCATAGAATGTTAAAATTTTCCACAACCATAATAATTTGAATTGAATATCATATGTAACAAAAATTTTTTATTTTATACAAATTCAAAAATAAGGAGTTTATTTACCCCAACTTGATGGGGTCATCACTTTTGACTTGGCGCTCAAATTTCAAAATCATTTGCATCATTGGAAAGAAAAACTAAGACTCTAGTTTTATATCCTAAAATAGTGATTGTTTAGCTAACCTAAGGACCAATAAAAGCCTCAACTTTAGATCTTGACCAGAAGACCTCTAATTATGCAATTTACTAGAACCTATAATTTTTTTTTTTCCAATATGGGGTTTTTCTAACATTTTAGTTTGATGTCCCTAGACATTGTAGATCATATGGATCCACATTAAACTATTCATGAAATTGATACAAGCCTAGTTATATTATATAGTGTATAAATTTAGGGAGAAAAGTAAAGGAATGTATAAAAAAATAGTATTTTTATCCAACATACATTTACTCACCCTATGGTATATTTATGATTATAATGAGTATTTTAAGTTAATTTCATAAGAATCATACCACATGGAGTGAAATGTGTTCCCTCAAGGGTTGAGCCCAACATGTTCTACTATGAAAGTGTGAAAAGGGTATTATAAATATTGGATCTTAGTTATATTTAGTAGCTACATGCATCATTCATCATTGTACATTCATGGATCCATTTTCATTAGAAAATGAATATTTATAATTAAATATAACTAAGATAACATAAATGACATTCAATTCATTAAAAAAATTGACAAGACAATCATAGTAGCATCATTTCCCACAAAAAGCACAATAAATTTGTTCATTTTCATTGACCTTTGGGAAAGAGGTAACAAATAAATTCTTTGTAAAATTTTGTGGTTGTATCAATTGTGGGTTTAAAAAAAATAAAATCACAAACTATAAGAAAAATAAAGTCACATACTACATGCAACTCTACTTCTACAAACCTCAAATCTTACAATAGTCGATCCAAAGGAAACACATGGTAGGTGACAATCCACCACGTCTGAAAGAATATATAATAGGATACCATTCCCAAAGAAAAAACATGCATCAATATCTTATATTGGTTCTAATTTATAACACCATTGTCAAAACTTGTATCAAAAGCTGAATTTAGGCATCTTTATGTAAATTTTGAGCATTTAAAGACATGTAAAAATTAATAGTAAGCATAAATACATGATAAATATTATATATTTCTTTTGATTTTAACCTTCTATTTTAAATTTTTGTCCCAATCAAATATGTTCAGTTTTTACTTTTCACCACCATCTTTTGATATACATTCATTCTTGCATCTACAAACACCAATCTTAAAATAGTTGTTGTGTGCATCTCACATGGATGTAAATCAAAAAGATGAAGGTAATCACTATGTCCAAGTGGATATGGAGCAATATTGCTAAATTAAACACGTGGTGGTCCATTATCCACATTGTCTACAAAGAAAATTAAAATTAGTAATGTATATTTGACATGGTCCATACATACAATATCACTCCAAAAACATGAATTAATATAACGTTCTCCTCACTTCTACTAACATTTTCAAAAGATACATTAAAATCTATGTAACAACACAATGATGTAAATTTTGAATATCTGTATGAGTAGGTTCTATAAATTGTAAATTAAATTGTAGACATTCAAATAGGTAAAATGAGAAAATGTAACATCTAATTCAAGGTGGTTCTTGTACTAGGAAATTAGATCTAATATAGATTCTTAAAATAGAAGAATCAAATTGTGTATTTCAATATGTTAGTAAATCTAAATCCAAAAATTGTGAAGTTCATAATAAGAAAGATAGCAACGATAATCAAAATCATTTTCACCATTGGAAAGAAAAACTAAGACTCTAGTTTTTGTCCCTAAAATAGTGGTCCTTTAGGTGCTCGATTTTAAGGACAAATAAAAGTACCAAATTTATATCTTGACTAGAAGACCTTTAACTATGCAATTTACTAGAACCTAGAATAATTTTTTTTTAAATGAGGTTTTTATTTTTATTTTATTTTAACATTTTAGTTTGATGTCCCTAGACATTGTAGATCATATGGATCAATACTAAAATTTGCATGAAATCAATACGAGCCTAGTTATATTACATAGTGTATGCATTTATGGAGGAAAGTAAAGGAACACATAAAAAAGTTATTAGTTTTATCTAACATACATTTATTCACTCTATAGGTGTAATTAGAAGGAGTATTTTAAGTTAAATTCATAAGCATCATACCAAATGGAGTGAAATGTACTCCCTCAAGGTAGAGCCCAAGGTGAACTTCTCCTATTAAAGTGTACAAATGGTATTATTTTTATTGAATCTTAGTTATATTTAGTAGATATGCATCATTCATCATTATGCATTCATGGATCAATTTTCATAAAAATAAATAAATGATGTTCAATTCATAAAAAAATTGACAAGACAATCATAGTAGAAATATTGCTCACAAAAAGAACAAGAAATTTATACTTTTGCATTGATGTTTGGGAAAGAGATATGAATTAAATTATTTGTACAATTTTGTGGTTGAATCAATAGTGGTTTTCGAAAAAATAAAGTCACAAACTTTAAGAAAAATAAATCTTCAAAAAACCATCAGGTTCTTGAGCATAAGGATTATACATATAAAATGAGAAAATTATAGCCTATGGAGTGAATTTAAAACTGTAATTCTTTATTTTTCTTGAGATATATATTAAAGACGCAACAAAGGGTAAGAATCTACTTTTTTACAAGAATACTTCAACCACATGTTGACATATACAATAGGAGTGACTACTTTTTCAAAGAATCAAATATTCTAGATATACGTGGCCAAATAATAGAGATATGTGAAAACTTAGAAGAAAATAAAGTAAAAAAGAGCTCAAAACACCATGTACATAGATGAATAAAATATTTTTTCTTATTTTTACAAAAACAAAATATAGGTACCTTTTAAATGAGTCATGACCTACAATAGGGAACCTCTACAATGAGTAATCCAAGAAAGCACAATGAAAACCTTAAAAGCCTAGCATGGTAGTGCCCTAAGATGAATAGGATTTGAAAAAATATAAGGATGGCCAAGAGTATGTTTAAGAGTTTTACACTAATATGTACTCCAAGGAAGGATTTTCTATATTTATTTTAATAATTGTTTCTAAAGAAAATGATATTATTAATAATTAAAAAAATAAAATAGAAAACCAAAATAAAGTCAAGGTGGGAGATATGAGTTGCACAATGAGCTCTGCTAGGGTTTGTATGGTCTGTGTCTAAGACCTTTCTGCATTACTATCTATCATTTCACATTTAGTGCAGGAATTTGTTTTACCTTATAATGGCCTTGGCCCTCTTTGGCCCAACAATTACTACCGGTGCTGGAGTTGTTGCTGCATGCGATAATGGCCTCGTTGAGAAAATGCCTACGCAAATTTGTGCCAAAGGTATTTCATGAGGTAATTCCTCTCCCAAATTAGTTATGAATATTTCTACTTTTGAATCTACTTGCCAATGGCTAGAAACCCAAACCCTTATTAGGTAATTTTTGGGTCGCGCTCCATCTAAAAGAACATTGCATGAATGGGTATCCAAAACCTGGTCCCCCCAAGGGATTTTCCTTGAAGTGATTCAAAACCTCACCAAGGGTTTTTTCTTGTTTCATTTTGGTAACCCCTCCTAGGCTAAGAGTATTTTTGGCCATGGGCCATAGACAATTCACTCATCTCTACTTTTTTTCTAGAGATGGTCTCGAGACTTCTGTGTCTCGGATGACCGCAAACTTAGGGTTCTAGTTTGGGTAGAGTTCCCTAGGTTGCCCATCCCTTGCTAGTCTTTTATCACTGAAATTTCCCAAACTGTGGGCAAAGTCATTTGCATGGAATTGGACAAATTTTTCAATGCCCATCCTCAATGGAGGGTTTGTGTCAAGGTCAACCCTTCTAGGGACCTTAAAGAGACTGTGGAAATTTAGATTGGTGCTACCACCTTTTCTCAAAAGGTTCTTTACTTGAATCTCCTCAATACTTGTTTTCATTGTCAATCTACGAGTCAAAATATCAAGGATTGTCCTCTTCTTGAGCACAATCACTCTCTAGTGCAGGAAACCAAGCTGGCTCTAGCTATTAAAAAAGATGAGTGGATAATGGTTATCAAGAAAGGAAAGGGCACTGCTAAGCCAAACCATGTTCCTCAAGAACCTAGTCGTCCCAGTTCCAATGTGGCTCCTCTTGTGCCCTTGGCATGAGAGGCTCCTCTGGTTGTGCTATCTTCACCCATTTCAATTCCTACATTGCAAGGGACAACTAAGCTAGAGGTATGAGCTACTTGGGTTTGGGTGTCTCAAGTAGCTTTTATGATTTCTTCTTTGTCTCCCTATCACTCTTGTAGCCCTAAAAACAATAAGTGAAGAGCCATCACTTTGGTGACTCTTCATTTTAACCCTCCACATTCTTGCATAATAGTTTTTCCTTTCTTGAGGATGAGGAGAATATGCAAATTGGCTTATGATGAATTTTTTCTCATGGAATGTGCAGGGGCTAATAGATCTCCCTAAAAAATATTTATTTCATGATTACCAAGTGTAGGCTTGGCAATATTGATGTTTTGTGTTTGTAAGAAGTTAAAGTCCGTAGGTTCCTTCTCAACTTAGCTTTCCATGTGATATGGCTGGATGGTGTTATTTTTGCTTCTCAGCATGAAGCTAGTCGAGGTGGTGTAGTCACTCTCCTCTCCCCTTAGCTTTCTCCTTTTGTTATTTCCCATGCTTTTGACCCCATGCAGAGAGTAGTTTGGATTTTTTTATCTTTTCAAAATCATTCTTTTAGAATTGTTAATATCTATGCTTCTAATGATGCAATTGAGCACTCACACTTGTGGAGGTGCCGGAATGATGGCATCTGGTACACATAGTCCAACTTTCAAGAAGGAGCTGATAGGGTCCTTAAAAGGTTGGACTGTGCTATGGTTTCTACTCAGTCCTTTTTTTCTTTTTCTCACACGAGTCTACTACCTATCACTTGGCTTCCTAACATAACTCTTTCAGACCATTTTCCCATCCACTTCTCCATTACCTAGCATTCTACCCCTCCTCATAATTATAAAACTCAACTTTATCTTAATACTTCCATGCTTTCCCATTCGCCCATCACCACCCATATTTTACAAACTTGAAACCTTGAACCTAGGCCTTGCTCATCCTCTAGGTGGATCCAATGGTGGAATGATGCCATCACCCATACTACAAGATTTCTTTGCATTTATGGGAGGCAATTGGCCACGTACTACAAGAGATCTTATGAGGCCACTATCAAAGATCTCTATATGACCACTAAAGCTCTTGCCATAAATCTATTTGATACTCGAATCTCTAGGTTTGACTTGCCAACCTTTGTTATCAAAAACATTTTGCAGACAATTATGCTACTCAAGGAGCTCAATTCAAAGCTCATCTTCACTGGCTGGAGGTTGGTGATCAAGTTTTCGAGGAATTCTTTAATGCGTTGAGGCCATGCCACTCTATGGTGGGGATCAAGCACATTCGATAGGGTCAACATACCCTTTGTGAGCTTCCTGATATTCTTCAAGCCTTTGTTCACCACTATGAAAAAAATTTCATAGCTCAAGGTCCCTCAGCGGCCAAGGACCAAGCCTTGTAGGCTTATTTGGCTATCAAGCCTAAAAAACTTGCTCTAGAACAATATGTGTTTGGTGAGAAAAAGCTCGCTTTGGAGGACCTCAAGAAAGTGATCTTCCCCATGGTGGATGATAAGGCCCCTGGTTGTGATGGCTTCCTTTGTGAATTTTACAAAGCATTTTGGGATGAGATTGGTCCAAACTTGCATAAGATTTATATTGAGGCATACAATTCCCATTCTCTAGGTAATCTTATTAACAAAGGGAATAATAAGTTCATAGGAGAGCCTGAAGACATCTACAATTAGAGGCCTATCCCATTGTTGAAAATTTCCTATAAGATCATTGCCAAGGCTCCCTCGCTTAAAATCCATCATCTTCTTCCTCGGATCATTCTCCCTGAGCAAATGGGTTTTATCAAATCTCATTATATCTTGGACAATATAATTGCTGTGTGGGAAGGGATGGAATGGGCTTCTCATTCCAAGCAATAGACCATCTTTCTCAAAATTGATTTTGCTAAAGCTTATGATAAGATTGAGTGGCCTTTCTTTCTAGCCATGCTTTAGGGTTTGGCCCTACCCTTTTGCAGTCAGTCCAAATGCTCTTTTGGTGATGCCTCTCCTTGCATCTCCATTAATGGCCATCAGTCTCAAGTATTTGGGCTTTATCATTCAATTCACGAAGGCTACCCACTGGTGCCCTCATTATATGTTTTGGCAGCATAAGGTTTTTAGTATTTTTGCTCGCAAATGTCATCTCCCAAAGAAGGGTCTGAGGTATTTCCCTTCTAAATTCCCCTGATTAGCTTGTGAATGGTCATTTTTTAGATGACTCTTTCCTCACTCTCATTAAGGATGAAGAGAATATTGCCTCTTCTTTGCAATGTCTTGACACATTCTATGTTGCTTCAGGGTCTGCCCTTCAATGGCACAAAACCCTTTGTTACAAATAATCTTACCTTCTTCATCCTACTTCTCTTGAGTAATACCAATGGAAATGAGTTCAACATGGGGAATTTTTTCATTTTTTGGGTATCCCCTTTTCCTTCCAAGTCTCAGCTATTGAGCTCTAGAATGCGGTTCCTGCCAAAATAGAGAAGAAGCTAGAGTATTGGATCTCCAAACCTCTTTCACTAGTAGAAAAATTCCAGATTTTTTCCAAAGTGATGGCCACCACCCATGTTTATTATTCTTCCTATTGGGGTTTCTCAAAGGTCTTGTATCTCAAACTTGAATGCCTTTTATGTGACTTCCTTTTGGCATTAGACACTTCTCACCAAGGCTTTTATAGAGTTGCCTAGGATTTTTGCTATCTTCCCAAGGAGTTTGGTGGCATTGGCTTGTTGTCCACCTAGAAGCAAGGTACTAGTTTATGTGCCAAATGGGTGATTTGAGATCTTTCCAACAATGAAACCTCAAAGATTTTGTTAAGGCATTGCATTTCTTCAGGCTTTTTGGTTCATTGGCCAGCTTGGAAGAGGATTAGGTTTCAAACCCTTTTGATTACCCCTGAACCCATTCAAATTTAGGGTACATTTGTTGCAAAGAGTATTTGGAAAGCCTAGGAAGTAGTTAAGCCTTGGCTTTGCTAGCCTGGCAATGGATTCGGGGATGGGCTTTTCTTAAACCAACATAATATCTGGTGGTCACCTTTATTTTCTATTCAAGGTGTTCCCCTGGCTAAGGTGCACAGGGCTAGTGCTCTACATTTTTTTAAATGTAGCATAAGGACCCCTAAAGATCTTTTCTCCAAAGTTACTATGAGCTTGCGATCATGGGAAGACATGAGAGTACAATTCTGGCTCACTTGTCCATATTGGTAGACTTTTGATCTTCTAGTTTTTGTGGTGCCTTCACATTTGTTACACAAAGTGGGCATTCAGTCTTCTCACCCTTGGTGGAAAGATTGGAAGTGGTATCCAAAGACTTTGATAACCAGATATAAACCTAGGTTGGGTTATCAGTGGCTAGTTCCTCACCTACCCATGGTTGATGTACTCAACCAACGTTGGCATTTGAAATTCTCACATCACACTTGGAGTCATTGGTGCTCCACTTTGTGGCATGCCATTACTGAACACAAAATTGCACATTTTGCCTAGTGTATTCTTTTCCAAGGCTTGCCTTTGGGCTCCTAGTTGTGGCATCTGAGAGTTCCTGACACCCGTTGCCCTTGTTGTGTTCAACTAGCATCTTTTTTGCATCTTTTTTGGTTCTATAGATGGGCTCAGTGTTACTAGCGATGGATCCTTGATTTCTTTCGCCCCTTCTTCCTAAAACCTTTTTCTTGGAATATGGTTCTTCTAGGTGATAATATCTTGATTCCCTTCAAATACACCTAGCTATGGCATGCTTTCAGATTGGAGATCTTATTTACCATTTGGAAATATCACAATGCAGTCAAATTATGCTCACAACTCACTTGACATTAATGTGCCTATGTACTCTAAAACATGTATTTATAGCAATGTCATGTTGTAGATTCAAGTATAGATAGATAAAGTGGCTTTGGAGGTGGCATACTTACAGGAGCTTTTGGCTCATTGGGGAAATGCCCCTTGTATAGTTGCTCATGCTCTATTGGATTTGGCCTCCTACGACTATACCCCTCCTCACGGTCACCATCGAGGGCATAGTAGTTCTTCTCATCACTTGCACATGCCTCACTCTCAACAACACCACTCTTTTAGTGGTGGTGATTTTGGTTAGCATGACATTTTTGGAGATTCTAGTGTTCGGCACCGCTCAGCCTCACCTCCCTGGGGGTTTGGTTCAGGGTGGTCCCTAATGGCTCCTCCTGCTACTCCTGCTACTAGTTGGCCCTCTACTCACTCGAACCCCAAGTGGGTTTTTTTGCAGTTGGACTTAGCCATTTCTCCTCCCAAGCTTGAGGGAGAGAAAGATGAAGATAATGTTGCTACTGTTGATGATGATGGTTGGGAACCCCCTAAGCCATCTACTCAACCCACTTTTGGGTAGGGCTTTGATGATAAGGATCCTCCTTCCTTAGTTGGTGTTGCACTAGAAACATGAGAATTTCTTTGTTTTCTATTATTTTCTAGTTTTTTTTGATGAATAGCCGATTTCCAGCAAATGGCCATATGAACTCATGGGGTGATCCTGTATCCCTTGGCCCCTTTTTTTGTAAATATGTAACTTTATTGTATTTTTTTTTATATAAGGAAGGGACTATTCATCAAAAAAGTAAAATAATAAAAAATAAGTATTAAATTGAAATTAATAAAATACTTATTTAAATATATTTATTATTATATTTCTAAATGGACTTAACTGGAGAATAAAAAGGGATTGTGTGTCAGGTGGAGATGAAGGGGGCACTTTTTTAACTTCATGAGTACTTATATGAAAGTTTGGTGTCAATTTTAGCTTATAAATCAGTTGAGTGATACATTTAGTCCACTTAACTCTAGTTCCACTTATTTTCATCCTCTTTCTATGCATGGTTTTATTCAAATTTGACCCATGGAGATCCCTTCACAAATTTAATGAGAAGTGATATGGAGTTTGATTCAAGCTAAGTTTTAATTTTAGTTCCACCTTTTTATGGATTGAGGCCTTTTTTTTAAGCCTTTGAATTACAATTTTTCTTTAGTTATTTCTTTCTTTATTAATTTTGTATTGGAAGAGATAGGCAATTTTATATGGAGCTCATTTAACTTTGAGTTTTGTAGAAATAATATTTCCTTTAGTTTTTAGTGGAAAATAGAGTTTTCCATCTCATTTTTTTTAAGGAGGATAAATATTTGGATAAGAAATTAAAAATTTGTAAAAAGAAAATCAAAATTATCAGTTTGAGATGTTTCATGTGCTACCAAATATTTTTATTCTTGTCATGAACTTTCACTCAATATGCATTTTGTACCTAATGTTGAATATGGTTAAGTTGAATGGGATGTGGCTTTATATTAAAATATACTTTATGATTCTAACAACAAAGAAATGAGATACAAAGGAAAAAGACTAGGCAAACATTGGCAAGGAATAAGAGTGTTGGAAACATGACTAGGTAGGATGAGTTAGGGTTGTTATGTATAGAAACATATATCTCAAGACAAGATGGCAGAATATATTGTTGAAGATTCTACAATAAAAAATATAAAACTGTCTAAGTGTTAGGTAGTTTAACTAGCAGTTCAGATATTTTTTTTGGTAAAGAGAAGCTTACAAAGATATTTGGCATGTGCAAAGTAAAGGGCAGGTATATCATAGTGTCATGATGACATACCTAAGTGTGCAAGTTAGTACAGACAGTAAAGATAGAGCTGTAGGAAAAATACTAGTAAAGATAATATGCACAGCAAAATAGAGTACAACAAAAATACGGGTGTAAAGTATTTTAAGGAATTATTTCAGTTATGAAATAATTAATTTTTTTTTTAAGGATGACATCTGAGATGTTTACCCTTAGTTAACATAACATGTAATTGCATCAAGCCTACTACACAAATTTTTGTAAAGAAAAGGAGTATAAGTAAAAAATTATTTTATGTGAAGTGAAAAAAAAAAGAAAAAAATAAGTTTGATATATATGATATATGTGAATGTGAAGTATATGATAAGACTGTGAACTATGTACATGACATTAAAAAGAAATTAGAACATTTTAATGCAAATTCTAGTGTTAGATCAGGCTATGTGAAGTACAATAGTTGATATTAAAAAGGTTTTTTGTATCTATCTCTTTTCTATAAAGGCACTATAGTGTATAATTGCATATTAGGGTAGTGGGATCTTCTTTCATATAGTTGTAATTCTAATATCAACTCCTAATAGGGTTAAAGCATCTCCTGACAAGGTTGAGGCTTTTAATAGGGACTAGTCCTCTTACAAGGACTGATACACTATATATAATTCATATACTCCTAACAGGGTCAATATTTTGAACATGATTCTTTTTTTAATGGATCATTTTGTGGGTGCCATCTCCACCAATGTTTTCCCTTAGCTAGGGTTTCCCTTTTTAACAAATAATGGCATTATGAGTTCACTTTATGCATGGTTTAGTTACTATTGAGCATTGTTGGTTTACTTTCTTATGCATGATGCAAAGTAATTAATAATATCTAGTTGTGGGAAAAAGTTTGTAGAATAATGATTCAACCCCTTCCCCACCTCCCCTTCTGAATATTATATATTTCTAATAGTTAGTATCAAAGCATACTTACTCAGAAGAAAATTAATAGCTTAAGTAAGATCCTTATGGATATGGAATAGTTAAAGATAAACCTTGAAGAATTCTTAGAGAAAATTGATCTTCTTAGAAAAGAAAGAGACAACCTAAAAGAAAGGTATGAAAATGGAAAAAGTATATTGGTCAAGTAACAACTAAGATCCCATCATAGCCAAGTAACATCTAAATTATATTTGATCATAATAGAGCATGAAAAATTAGAAAAGTACAATGTCATGTTGTGAAAGAAAAATTAACTCAAGCTAAGAAACAGATAGATATACTTTATTCAAGTAGTGAGAAAATTGATGAATAGCTATTTTTCTAGAGATATTCTGATAAGAAACATCTTGGATATCTTATTGGAAAGAAATCAACCAAGAAAACTAAAGTTGGGAAGGAACTAGATCCATTTGTTGAAAAATCTATGCCTAAAGAAATTGATAAAAGTAGGATTGAACCAAGCATATCTATAGAAGTATATAAAAAAGTTAAGAAAGCTAATATTTTGCAGAAATGTGATGAACCAAAAAAATAGACCAAGTTGAATCACCTGAGTAGGCTAGACCTGAATTCAAAGGTAGATGTTTTATATGCAATGTAGTTGGTCATATGAAGAGAGATTGCACAGGTAAGTCTTTAAGACCTATCACTAATTTCTATTGTTATAATTCTCATGATTTTGGACATAAAGTAGTAGATTGTATGAAGCCTAAGTTTGATAGTAAAAATGGAAACAGAAGAATGTTTAGGGATACTAACCCTATAGTTAATGAAAGAAGGAGATCACAAGAAGATATAATGATGGAGAAAGGCCTAAGGGAGTAAGAAGACATATTTTTTATTACAAAGTTAACAACCTTCAACACATTGCAAGGAATTGCAGAGCACCAAATAATTAGAATAGAACCGATCAAAAAAAGAATGCCCATGTATGTCAGTTATGAAATAACTTTCAATGCACAATGAGATTTTATAAAATGTATAGAATAATTTCAACAAGAATCCTAACTAGTGAAGGAATGATAACATAAATTATAGAAGAAATTATAGTCATAGCACTAATAGTTTGAAGGAAGCACTCAAAGAGCATGTTGAATAATTCAAGGAAGTATTTGTGACAAAAAATGATCCAGGAAGCTTACATATAGTTTTAGAAGAACTATTTTTTGATGCACCTAAAGCAAGAATAAAATCAACCATAGTGTGTAATTTTACTTATTTGAATTAGCCACCTCTTATAAAAAAAACGGAGCACTAGGAAGATGAAACAAAAGTTAAAAGTTTATTTGAGACTTCGAAAGTTAATAGGAAGTAGAAAAGGTATTAACGAATCACTGGTTAAGAGTGCAAGTCATTTGATGATCAAATGAATAAGAATAAAGTCAAAAAAGTTTATTGGTTAAAGGAGCAATAGTTTCATGAATATTGGTACATGCACAATTAATGTTAAGTTTTATTTGGAAGATTTAAAGGATACAAAGAAGATTTTGACTATCCTTCAATTGTGCAAAGAGTTAAGAAGCAATTCAAATTGATTTGACAAAAAAGTAAAGGAAAATCTCAAGCATTTAGATTGTGAAGTTGAAAGTGCCCTAGTTTTGTGAAATTTAGGTATTTTGTAAAGTTTCCAAAGTATTTGAATCAGTTAAAATGATGAATCCTACTATTTGTAATGTAAGCGAGAGGCCAATATATTTATTCAAGAAGCCTTCATTCATTTCCCAAGTTGATGATCCCTTAGGACCATGTTCACAAGTTCTTGAAAGTGTTCATCATGTAGAGGATGTTAGATCATATATCCATTATAAATTTAAGAACATTGGAGACAATGATATACATAAGGACCTTGATGTAGTGTACTAGGATGACTTGTCATTGAAACAAGAGTTCACACACCTTGAGGAGCTGAATATTGTGAACCACATGTTCTTTACTAAATTTTACAACTATGAATAGAGAAGAATTATTCTTAATCACATTTATGAAGGAATATTTTGTGTTGGAGACGTACCTCTCATGATTGAAAATTATATTATTCATACATTAATTGATTTGTGCAATGAGGGTAGTAACCTAATTAATAAAAATAATGTAAAGAAGATGGTAGTGAAAAATTTGAAGACCAAATCAGATGGAAGGAACACGAGGATTTTCCTTAATTAAGAAGATAGATGTGAGCATGATTAGAAAAATCATAAGCTACAAGAGCATTACTTGGATGGAGGTAATTGTAGCAAGAGTTAAGTTCATAGACCACATGGGTTATGAATTCAGTGAGGAAATAATTGAAGGGTATGTGAAGATCATGCTCAAGCCTAAGGACAATGATACTTCTATATGGGGTACTTGTGTGGAGAAGATCAAAGAAGCAGAGAGAATGATCTATAACAAAGAGATCTAGAATAATGTTGAGAAGAAGATAGAATCAATTCTTAGAGAATCGAGAATGACAAAGAAGGAATCCAATGAGATTATGGGTATAGCCTTGGAGTTGAAGGCTAATGGAAAATATGAGGTATTGGAAGCTACTCCAATTGCAACAACGAGATCTACTTCACAGATATTTATTGTTCGTTATGCCACAATTGCTCAAGTATAACCTAATGTTATACAACCCTTAAAGAAAAATGATGAAGAGGAGGTACAGATTGTTGAAGAAAAATCATCTACTCCTTGAGCTAAAATAAAGTTAGAGAGAGTGACCAGGGTCAAACAAGAAGCTAAGTCACCCTAGTAAAAAAAGGAAAAGACACTTCAAATGGTTGAATCAAATGAGTCTAATAAATGTGATGAAGAAGATAGACCTAATTAAAAGTAGTTAAAAAAGAAAGGACATGCACAGGAAAGAATCCTTGGAAGGCTCAGATAGAGAACTTGAACATGCAAATCATAAATGATAATAATTTCATTCAATTGAATAATGTTTATAGCATGTTTAGTAATATGGATAGAATCCAATTAGAAAGTGTAGTAGTGAGGAATATGATTCTTGAGGATAAAAGATTTGAAAATGTTCAACGACACATTCTAGAGAACTTGTAAAATAGATTTATTAACAAAAGAAGGAGAGTTATTTCTGGCAATAAGAAAATAAGAGAAAAAATGATCAAGAAGCTTTGCAAAGTTAATAATTATTAAGACTTAGAAGATGTATTGAAGGGAATCAATCCCTTGCCAAGGAATAAAAGAAGACACATTCTTTTGATGGGAGGAAATTATGAAGAAGTAAAAAAACAAATAGATGAAGTTATTTTGAAATATATGAATTTTATACCAAAGGATGTGAGTGTAAAGTCAAGGGGAGTAAGCCCTATATCTATTGAATAGAGTACTCTAGTAGTAGTAGTAGTGGAATCTAAGGACACATAGATAGTAGATCTATCTTTGCATAAATCCATCAAAAAAGATATGATGCAAATTGCCACTGCAAGTGTGATATAAACATCACAAAAGATATTTTCAAGGATCTTGGGCTAAAAATTGTTGGTAATATCAAAAATTACTCCAATTCAAATGAGGAGGAAGAGAAGAGTATAATTGAGGCCAAAAAGAAGAAGAAGAAAGAAGAGACACAAAGAAGAATAAGAATGAAAGAAGAGACACAAAGAAGAAGATGAAAACAAATAGAGAGAGTGACCAAGGTGAAACAAGAAGCTAAGTCACATAGTACGAAAAGGACAAAGAAATTATCTACTAGCCTTGGAAAGAGGAGAAAGACACTGCAAACAGTTGAATAAGATGAGTTTGATAAATGTGATGAAGAAGATGGACCTAATTAACATGTAGTTATAAAAGAAACGAGAGGCATAGGAAAGAAGTGTTGGAAGGATAAGGTAGAGATCTTGAACATGAAAATCATAAATGATAATAATTTTGTTCACTTGAATAAGTTTTATAGCATGTTTAGTAATATGGATAGAATCTAGTCAGAAAATGCAGTAGTAAGGAATATGATTCTTGAGAACAAAAGAATTGAAAATGTTCAGACACACTCTAGAGAATTTGTAAAATGGATTTATTAAAAAAAAAAAAGAGAGAGCAATTTTTGACTATAAGAAAATAAAAGATAAAAAATGATCAAGAAACTTTGTGAAGTTAATAATTGTAAGAATTTGGTATAGCTCTAATACCATGTAAGAATTTTCCTAAGGGCAAAATTCACCCAGGAACTAAGAACTCAAACACAAGCACAATTGTAGACCAAAAATGGATATGATCTATTACTCAAAGTATGTTTGAATACATTGCTCTATTTAGTATATGATGTATGTGATGTCCAAACACACTAGGAGTGCCTATATATAAAGGCCTCTCAAGAAACACCTAGAATGTCTCTAGAAACAACTGAGAGATAAGATAAGAATTGACAACTAAGTACACACCTTATCCATCATTCTAGATGAGTGGATAAGATTAGAAGGTTTTAGACACCATGTGCATAAAAGAGGTGTGGACTATTCTGTTGTTAACATGAAAACTCACAAGAGTATGCATACTCCTAGGTGGCTAATAAATAAATAATAAATAATATACATTAACCTAAGTAAACTTAAGTAAGTGTAAATAGTGAATAATTATTTACACTAACACCCCCCCCTTAAGTGTAACTTTAGGGGAATGCACTTAAGTTCACAAGAACTAGGATGAAATGCATAATGGGTCCTGGCTACAAGGTCATGTTAGGTACCCAATTACATAATGAAGATGCAATCTCTCATAAAGTGGAGAAAGAGTGAAAACTTCATGCGAAAAACCCTCCCCCAAAAAGAGAGATGAAAAGGGATGCATGGATGGATGGAGTAATCAAGACCCCCTCATTATGACATACATCTAGTATATACAAGAGAAAAAAAGGAGAAGGATAAAACCCCCTAAGAGGAAAAAGTCCACCCCAAAAAAAGAAGGAGATGAGGTATTTCACCACCCTAAAAGTAGTGTGCTGATAAGTGAGAAATGCTTCAATATAGAAGCTGATCCATGACCTTTGAATGATGTTCCTCCCCTTTGAAAGAAACAAAGGTAAGGGTAAAAAGGAGATGCATCCCCTATATAGAGAAGAAATCTCTATGATGACTGGTGCATTGAAACCTGTCCAAAAGACCTTGTGTCAATATTGATGATGGCTTCCTCCAAAACTACTGAAGAGAAGTGTAGATCAAACAAGGAGTGTGGTAGAACCTATCTTAGGAAACCTACAGTCTTCTCAAATGTGAAAGAGACCTCCTATAGATGCTATAAATGAGAATCCACAATCATGCCAACCTAGAAAGATTGATCATGTAGAGAATGGAATTGAGGGTTAGAGTGGGCTCTCGCAACAACTATAGAAGAATCTACCTCAAAAAAGAGAAGTGATAGATCATCATAAAAGTCTCCCATACCCATTATGTGTGACTCCAAGAACGGAGCTGAAATGTTTGGCGAGAAATCATCACCTAGAAGACCATTTGTACCCTGTAGTGTTGAAGTACATGAATCTATCATTGTGGCAAAGGATGAAGTATCTACCTCAAAAAGAATATGAGTGTCATCAATAATGTCTCCCACATCTTTAATGTGAGGCTCTATGAACAGGTCTACAAGGGCAGGAAGGAAGTTGTCGCATGAAGGTAGAGTAGGAAGACATAAAGGGTCCTGTTGCACTAAATCTGAAGCATCTGTGGTAGGAATAGGATCAGTAGGAGCAACAAGAGTTGGAGGTGTGATCTCATCTAGATTTGAAGAAACCATAGCTGGAATGGCTCAATGTAGAATGTCCTCTAGAGATGGAGGATCACAAGGATCTCCATATGCTTCCCAAATAGACAACCAAATATAATAAGAAAAATGTGCCAATCTAAGAGGAGCAAAAGATTCCTTACTCATACTTTTAGATAGAAAGCGATGAAGGTTGACAACATATGTCCAATTAAAATGTGGTGGCAATGTATAGAAATAAGGAAGCAATTCTAGATGTCTTCTTAGATGATCAACTATCAAAGTACTCCATTTATGATAGTTCCTTGTCAACTGTGGTCTAATACAAGACTGACAAATTTGACAAGACTCCATGAGATCAATCAATGAAGTCCCAAAGAATCAAAGAACCCCCCTAATGTATGATTTAGGCACTTGATAGACACTTGCCAATTTAGGGCCTACTTTTGAAAGTAGTATTTCTATCTACAAAACTTATAATATGATTGCAGATCTAGAAAGTAGACAAAAAAAATGCACTTTCAAAAAAATGGAACCTGATTTGGAGTCCAAATGAGCCTTTACTAAGCATTTTAAGTGGTAAAAATCAAGATTTGTGAGTTGTAGAAAAATTCAAGAATAAAAATCTCAAACCACCCACACCAATGTGTAGATCAAGAAATTCTACACCAAAACAAAAAAAAATTCTCACAAAAAAGAGTTCATGTGAGGGAGATATCGCTATTTGAAAACCATTGCTGGTATATTTTTTTTGAATCATCACCGCACCTCCAAAAATTAAATGCATCTAGATTTTGGCTCAGATATCCAATTTGGATGAAACAAAATCTGATTTGGGGGTTTTTGGACCTTTTAAATGTGATGAAAATATCTAATTTGCACCAACAAGCTTCAATCTTCACCTGCAAAAAGTCTCTCCTATGGCTCGATGGAAATTTTTTTTGAGAAAATAATGCAGATTTGAAAAAATTAGGAAAGATGTAGATGAAAAAAATACAGATCTGAATTGATCATACCAATTCTGCAAATCGGTCCTTTGGGTGCCGATTTGCAAAAAAATTGCCTCACAATCGAATATGGCCTAGCGTAGGAAACTTTATAGTCAATTTTCACTGAATCAAAATTTTGGATGCAATGGAAAGGTCAAATCTAGCTCTAGACACTCCTAATTTTTGCAATACTCCAGCGTCAGGCTACGATGATGAAGCAATATGATGGTCTCAAACGGCTTTGTGATGAGAAAATCTCCAAGAGCTCTGATACCATGTAAGAATTTTGTATAGCTCTAATACCGTATAAGAATTTGCCTGAGGGAAAAATTCACCCAGGAACTAAGAACTCAAACACAAGCATAATTGTAGACCAAAAATGGATATGATCTATTACTCAGAGTATGTCTGAATACATTGCTCTATTCAAAATATGATGTATGTGATGTCCAAATAGACTAGGAGTGCCTGTATATAAAAGCCTCTCAAGAAGCACCTCGAATGTCTCTAGAAACAACCAAGAGATAAGATAAGCATTGAAAACTAAGCACACACCTTCTCCATCATTCTAGATCAGTGGATAAGATTTGAAAGTTGTAGACACCATGTGCTTAATTAGTGTGCTAACTCCTATGTTGTAGACACCATGTGTATAAAAGAGGTGTGGACTCCTATGTTGTCAACATGAAAACTCACAAGAGTACACATACTGCTAGGTGGCTAATAAATAAATAATAAAAAATATGCATTAACGTAAGTAAACTTAAGTAAGTGTAAATAGTGAATAATTATTTACACCAACAATAATGATTAAGACTTGCAAAATATATTGAATGGAATTGATCCCTTGCCGAGGAATAAAAGAAGACATGTTCTTTTGATGGGAGGAAATTATGAAGAAGTAAACGAAGAAATAGATGAAGTTATTGTCAAATATATGAATTCTGTAATAAAGGATGTGAGTGTAAAGTCAAGGGGACTAAGCCCCAAATCTATTGAAGAGGGTACTTCAACAACAATAGCAATGGAAGCTAAGGACACACAAATGGCAGATCTATCTTTGCATACATCTACTGGAAAAGATATGATGCAAATTATCACTACAAGTGTGATAGTAAACATCACAAAAGATCCTTTCAAGGATCTTGGGCTAAATATTATTGGCAACATAAAAAATTACTCCAATTTAGATGAGGATGAAGAGAAGAGGATGATTGAGGCCAAAGAGAAGAAGAAAGTAGTTGAAAAGAAATAAGAAGAATAAAAGAAGGAAGATGGAGAGGAAGAAAGAGGAAGAGGAAGAAAGAGGAAGAAGAAGAAGAAGTAGAAGAAGAAGAAGAAAAAGAAGGAGAAGAAGAAGAAGAAGAGGAGGAGGAGGAGGATGAGTGTAGTGCCTGCCCTCATTCACATCTTTTCTGGACACTATTGTTATTATTATCAGGCTATGATAGACTAGTTTTATGTTGATGGATTAGTAGTGTTGTTTTGAGACTATCAGACATTATGTTATGGATTCAGTGGATATATATGATGAGATCATTTAGACTTTACATTTCATGTATGCATGATGATCGTTACATTGCTTTCAATTATGATGATGATTAGTTAGATGATTTATTATCTCATGTGTTTTATTATGGATACTTACCCCATACTTGCATGTGTATGGTGTGTGTGTTTGCTCTTATTGTATGGCATTTCTGATGTGGTTAAGGAAGGGAGTCGTAGTCACCTGCTAGTCGGGATCTACACAATGCACCACTTCCTGCCATTGCCTATTTAGCTTAGTATCATATATATATTGTATGTACATGCATGGTTTTTATGTAGGTTGTAGGTACCGAGTATCGACTTCCTTGAATTTCCAGGATGAGCGTACCCTATTATATTATATCAATGATAAGAGAAGGGAGATAAATTCTCAAGTCCAAATCCCAAACCCTTAAACCATTTGTCCTGGTGATGTAGGACAAATATCTGGATATTTACCCACCGAATGTGTCAGATGACATATTTCATAATTTTTAACCCTTTAGATTGATTTTGTGTGCATTGTTCTATGATGGGTTTTTATATTTTATTTTGGAGTTCTATGGTGAATTTTCTATTAATTAAGCCTTAATAAATAGATTTAATTAATAAATTAGTTATTTGGAGAAAATTAATATAATATCATGATCTTTGATATTTTGATTATAATTAATTAAATGAGAATTAATTGAGGAAAAAGAATTAAATAAAAGAAAATTAGAAATTAGATATTAAAATAATAATAATTATTATAAAATAATAATAAAGTAATAAATAACTAATAATAGTAAAAGTTATAAAAATTAAAATGAAAGTTATATAAAAATTAAATTAGAGTTATAAGCTTGCATAGGAGTTAATGCACCTTCTCATTTCTCATATGTCAACAACACGGGGGTTAGTGCACCAATTAAGAACATGGTGTCTATAACCTTATGACTCATCTAGAAGGTGGGAAAAGACACATGCTTAGTTGGTGACACCTTCTAGTTGTTTCTAGAGAATTCTAGGTGTTTCCTAAGAGCTCTTTATATTCAGGCATTCCTAGAAGCTTAGACATAGTGTTTGGAGAGCATTTTGGAGCATTGGAGGACTCGGGAACTTTGGAGAAGGGAGGAGCTTGCTCTATTCTGAAGAAGACCAAATTAGCATCAGAATCTGGGTAGACTCTTGTGATTTTACTTATGCTATTTCCGCATCTTGTACTTCCTGTCTTCTTCATGTCTTCCATATGTTTTTTGAGAAATTCCTATTTTAATTGATTGCATTCTCAATACGGGTAGTTAAGATTTATTGAGAAACCTTATATGCATAGATCTAAGGAGATTACAAGGCTAGGGTTTAAATTGTAGCCAAATCCATTAGAAAATTATTGGTTAAATTTAGCGATCAAATAGTTTATAAGAAAATTCTGAATATTGAAACCTTTAAATAAATTGTGTATATGTTCATTGTGAAATATACATGTTTATATTTCCAAATCTGCATACACACATATATATATATACACACATTTATATATATATATATATATTATATATATGTCTATATATTGTGATACTTGATTAAACTCTGCGAGTATATATATATATATATATTGAATAATCAGATATAATAAATCATAGTGATAAAACTTTATTAAAATTCTAAATCGCAGATTGCATCAATGGGAAACGTTTTATTAAAAATGTTATATAAAAAAAAAATATTACAAATCACATTGAGGGGTATGTATAGTACTCCATACCCTCGCGGGTCGCAGAAGCCTGCCAATGCATGACTGCGACGACAGGGGTACACTGTACCCACTGTCAGCGCAGTGCTTGCGGCTACAGGTACTGCGTACCACGATGGGGGGGATTATATTTATATTTGTTTTTGTTTTTTTAATATGGTCATTGGGGGTTATGTGGATGGAAATCGACTTTGATAATTTGATTATATATATATATATATACATACATATATACATATATATGTATATAAGTATATGTATATAAATAATTATTTTATTAAAATGATTGTATAGATGGATCATTCTGTAAAAGATAAATGATTTAAAAATACGAGTAATAACTTATCAATTATTATTAAAATGGAGAGATATTAATAACTAACTTAATTAAACTTAGTTTAATTAAGGTTAATTATTAGAACGTGTTATAAATCAAAGTTTTGAAATATGCAAATTTTGTTTGATAATATTGGATTCATTGGGAATGTCATTTTTCAAACAATGTTTATATAAACAAAATACGATTAGATCAATTAAAAATTGAGTCTAATGGTTTTTGGGGAGAAACTTTTATCTATCAAACAAATATATGGGTTAGGTAAAACGTGCAATTTCTCCACTTGATTTCTAGATTGGAAAATAGACTTAATTCAATTATGTAATTTTAGCAGAACCAAAACATGTGTTTGCATTGTGTATTCTTTATGCTATTTGTTTTGGGTTTTGGGTTCACTAGTGTTGACCAGTTATAGGACATCTATCAGAGGCTTGGGGGCTATGATTGTGATGTCATGATGATGTCTTATTTCCAATCTTTATTAACCCAACCATGGTTATGTGATGGAATTCTCTATGTAATGTTTGTAATTATTGATTGTTATAGTTGAGATTCTTATTTATGAGACACTTGACTTAACCTTTTTTTGAGTCATCGACCAGTTATCCTTGGTTATTTTCTAGTCACCATGATGGGACTGAAATGTTATTTTATGATGTCATGTTGTGACATGTTTGACTCAACCATTTTGGAGTCTTCGATCAGTATGATTTGAGATATATTTTTGTTATTGGGAACCAATGGATACTTTTGATTATCAGTGATGCTTTAGTTGCCAATAGAGAACTATTGTGGTCATGATTTTCTATGGATTCTTGCTCATGGAGATTTGATGCTTATATTGTTTATATTTAATTTTCTTATTATGGATTATCTTTTATGATTTTGATATTTATGATTCCATGAGCTTAGGGTAGGTTATCTCCTTGTAGTGTTGAGAAGTGGCTGGCAATGGGGGTTGGGACCCTAAGAAGCTGCTAGGGTAACTCATTGTAAGTTGGTTAATAAGTGAAAACATTCACACCTAATACTAACTAAATGAACCTTAAAAGATAATTGTTTTGTTCTCACCCATGCCTCGAGTGATTGTACAGACTAGGATGGGAGTAGAGAGAATGCATGGTTGTGACCTTGCATTCCGTAATATGCCTTGTTAGTATGAGAGGATACTAGTGGCCGCATAAGGATCAGTAGGGACCTGTGGAGTTTAGCTAACTGCCAGGGTAACTTCTACATGATATATGTGATGACACTTTCCCAATTGCATAGTAGGTTCTTACATGTCTTTGTGTGCCTTTGAGAATTAGATGTCAATTTTGTGTTGGAACCTTTGAGTTAGTATACTTTTAGGATTCCTAGACTTATAGCGATTTATGCTTGTGATTTTGGATAGCCTGTTTGGGACTTGAGATTATCTCCTCAGCACGATGGGAGTGGACCACTTAGGTACCACACAGTCGGGTGGTAGTGTTTTTCCACTCTTATCATTTGAGAACCATTGAGACATCATGGTTGCTGCGTCCTTCATGATGGTGGATATGTATCCTTTCATTTATTATTAGCATATGTTAGATGATGTTATCTTATGCTTTTATTTGCATGTTAGATTATTTTCTGCACATAATGTAGTATATGTTAGGAGTGACATTCCTACTATGTTAATACCGATGATCTCTTCGATGATTTGGAATGTTATGTACAGAGGGATGGCTAGGGCTCATGATGGTCTAATGATGCTATTAACGGTTGGGAGGAACCTTGCACTTAGTTTATTATGTTTGATATTTATGATGGATGTATATGTCTTCTATGATGATGTATCATGTGTATTATGTGATTATCTTTACTTTGATGTATCATGGTTTAGAATAGGATGATGTACCTTATTTCACATATGTATATTCTTTTAAGCTTTTCATACCCTGTGACATGTACAATGGATGATTGAGCAATTAGAAAAGTAATGTATAAACATTGGACTTATCGTTATCATTTCATGTGGATGTTGTATTAGATGGATTCAATAATGTTAGTTGACTTAGATGTAATTCAACGTTAAGGGATCCTTAAAGAATATAACCTATTGTGTATGTTATGTTTACTTTTAGATTGACATTGCTATTGCTTCCATTATTGTGTATAAGTTATTTGTGGTATTTACTTTCATGTCTTTCAAAAAAAAAAAATGCTACCAAACTTAGTGAAATTCTAGGTTAATTCTTTGGATCCCTTGGTGGGGCATTACATTTGGCATCAGAGCTCGAGTTTCTACATTGGGAGCTCTGGGTATTTTGGAACAACTAGAACTTTGAACTCTGAAGTGCATCTCTTCAACTTGAAAACTAGGTGAACTGAAATAGAACTTGAACTATAACTTGTATATTTTTTATACTTCAACACTTAGTTTCAAAACTGAAAATTTTACTTAAACCTAAACATAGACAAAATTGAAATTGAATTTAGTCTATTGCAAACATGTGTCTTCTTATAGTCTATTGCAAACATGTGTCTTCTTATTGTAATAGTACTTTGTATTGTTTTAGGATGGTATCTAGGACTGGGTCTTCTATTAGAGGCCGTGGTAGAGGCTATGGTCGTGACAGAGCTATCAGTGTCCATGAGTCTTCCCATGAGGGATCTATTCATGAAGAGAGCAGAGGAGAGCACATTAGCAGGTAGTAGGAAGAGAGCCGTAGAGAGGACCAAGCTGAGTCTAAAGAGGATGATTTGAGACAGATGATGCAGACTATTCTTGAACATCTAAGTCCTATTCAAGATCAACCTAAAGCAGATTAGATAGAACAAGAGCATAGACCCAGGTCTAGGAGCCCTCGAAAGGATCATCAGAGGTCCATTATGTCGACTCAGATGAAGGATCTTTCAAGATTCAAGGGCAAGCCTTTCAATGGGCAAGGTTCGAGTTATGTGGCTGAACAGTGGTTTATTTCTCTCGATAGGATTTTTGCCATGCAGGATTTTGACAAAAATGTTAAGGCAAGATTTGTGATCACTAATTTGGAGAATTTTAGGGCCACTTGGTGGAAAATTATGGAGAAGAAGCTAGGAATCAATATGAGCAGTGTCCCATGGGAATTATTCTTAGAAAGTTTCTGCAAACAATTCCTACCAGAGGAATGGAAGTAGCAAAGGGTAGATGAATTTCATAATCTCATACAGAATAATATGTCAGTGATCGAGTATGAGTGTAAGTTTTATGAGCTCATGTCTTTTTCAAGATTCAGTGAAAATTCAACTCAGTTGACATAACACTTTATTAGGGGTTTGAATAACTGTATAATTGGGGGTGTCAAGGTATTTGAGCCAAAAACCCTCAAGGATGCAGTATGTCGAGCTATCCTTGTTGAGAAAAGTGTCAACCTTAGTCAAGGAGGTTTTGTAGGAGCACCACAACATCAGGATCTAAAGGCAACTACAATTCAGGTGATAACAGAAAGCCTTCTTTTTCTAAGGGGAAATAGTATCAACAGTAGTCTCAGCAGACACAGCAGCAAAAGGGATTGAATTCTTAGGCTCAAGGTGGTGGCAAAGGTTTTAAATCCAAGAACAACCACAATGCTTAATGCAAAAAATAAATCAGTCCAATCAACCAGCTCAGAGCAGTCAGTCTTTTGTTAGTAGGAACAATCGTCAATAATCAAATGTACCACCTATGGGTAAAGGATGTGGCAGAAATACATAATGTTTTTCATGTGGTTAGATTAGAAATTATGCAGCATAGTGTCCACAGTGAGCACCTTAGTTTTTAGGACCTAGGCCTACGGTTTCAGAGCCTACAGTTGGTGATGCACGTAGAGCTCATACAGTGTTTGCAGTAGTAGACCACCATCAGGCAGATCATCAGGGAACAATGGTTAAGACCACAGGTGCTATTCGAGGTATATCTCTTTCAGTATTGTTTGATTTAGGAGCTATAGATTCATTTATTTCACCATCTATAGTTTCTAAGTGTAAGCTAGATGCGGTGAAGCAAGATCATGGTTGGCAAGTGGAACTAGCCTCAGGCATTAAGGTCTCCACAGATCCTGTAGTTCATAAGTGTGGTCTTAGCTTAGGAAGCTTTGATACTATAGTGGATCTTCGAGTCATACCCCTTGGTTCCTATGATGTGGTTTTAGGCATGGACTAGCTTGGCTCTCATAGAGCTAGTATAGATTACACGAAGAAGATTATAATATGCCAAGATGACCAAGGGAATGATGTGAAGATAGTTGGGGTACCAAGGCCTATATCACTGTGGATGATTTTTGCTATGCAATTGAAATAGAGTTTCCATAAGGGATGTTAGATATTTGTTGTTATGGTAAATGATCTTGATGAGGAAGATCCTGTAAGGAAGACTTTAGATCACCTAATTTTATAGGAGTACGCAGATGTTTTTCCAAGTGAGGTTCCAGGCATGCCTCCAAAGAGGGACATCAATTTTAGTATTGATCTAATTCCTAGAGTGGAGCCTATCTCTAAAGCTCCTTATCATATGACTACATAGGAATTGGGTGAGCTACGTCTTCAGCTAGAGGAACTTCTAGCCAAAGGGAGCATTCAACCTAGTATATCACCATGGGGAGCTCCAGTGCTCTTTGTGAAGAAGAAAGATGGTTCTTTTCACCTTTGTATTGATTATAGACAGTTGAATAAGGTGACTATTAAGAACAGGTATCCTCTACCTAGGATTGATGACTTATTTGATTAGATCAAGGGAGTTGCAATATTCTCCAAGATTGACCTTAAGTTAGGATACCACTAGCTTCATATTAAGGAAGCTTATATTCACAAGACTACCTTTCGAACTCGCTATGGGCATTATAAGTTTACAGTGGTACCTTTTGGGTTGACTAATGCTCCATCAATTTTCATGAGTTTGATGAATGGTGTGTTTCAATCTTATCGAGACAAGTTTGTACTAGTGTTTCTTGATGACACATTGATATATTCTAAGACTCAAAAGGAGCATGAAGAACACTTGTGATTGGTTTTGCAGTGTTTAAGAGACAATCAGCTTTATGCCAATGCAGCTAAGTGTGAATTCTTCAAATCAGAGATTTAGTATTCAAGGCATGTCATTTCAGGTGATGGTATTTCAGTGGATCCTGCAAAGATTTAGGTGATAATAGATTGGCCTACACTAACTAATGTGTCAGAGATTCATAGTTTCATGGGCCTAGCTGGTTATTATTGCAGATTTGTCCAAAAATTCTCTAGGATAGCACATCTTATCACTTCTCTTCAGAGGAAAGGAAAGAAGTTTATTTGGATGAAGAAATGTGAGGAAGCATTTCAGAAGCTTAAGGAGCTTTTGACCAGTGCACCGATCTTAGTAGTACTTGATCTAGAAGGTGATTTCATGGTGTGTATAGATGCTTCTCTAGAAGGGATTGGGGCAGTGTTGATTTAGAATGAACGGGTGATTGCGTATGAATCACACAAGCTCAAGAATCATGAGCTAAATTATCTTACACATGATCTTGAGTTAGCAATAGTAGTTCATGCTTTGAAAAGATGGAAACATT
Source organism: Cupressus sempervirens (assembly GCA_028749045.1). Lineage (NCBI taxonomy): Eukaryota > Viridiplantae > Streptophyta > Pinopsida > Cupressales > Cupressaceae > Cupressus > Cupressus sempervirens. The sequence goes on from CM053793.1 coordinate 605,852,994, forward strand.
TCTTGTTGGGACACAGATTCAATCTACATAGTGATCATCGTAGTCTTCATTACATTTTCACTCAGCCTAATTTGAATGCTCGCCAGAGGTGATGGATGGAATTTCTATGCGAGTATGATTTTGAGGTTAAGTACATTCAGGGAAAGGAGAATGTGGTGGTAGATGCTTTGAGTCACAGGAGACATGTGGTATCATCTATGACTCTTAGTGTGGATTTGAGGAGTCAGATTCTTCAGGCACTTCCTACAGACTTTTGGTATCAGGAAGTGTGCACAGAGATAGATTCAGGAAGACCTTTGGAAGGTAGGTTTGTAGGTTACATTCGAGAGTCAGATGGTCTTCTAAGACATTTGGGGAGGATTTATGTGCCATTACTAGATGAGCTTCGCACCTTGATTCTAGCAGAGGCCCATCGTACACCTTAGCACATCCAAGTGTCAAGAAGATGCATGCTAATTTGAGACATTTGTTCTTTTGGTCTAGGATGAAGCAAGACATTGCTGATTTTGTGGCTAGGTGTCTTGAGTGTCAAAGAGTCAAGTTAGAACATTAGCACCTGACTAGACTTTTGCAACCAAATCTCATTCCTTCTTGGAAGTGGGATATCATCTCCATGGATTTCATTATAGGATTAGCTATGACTGTTTGTCATCATGATGCTATCATGGTCACCATTGATCGGTTGACTAAGGTGGCACATTTCTCACTGATTAGGTCTTCCTACATAGCAGCTTCTATAGCCAATTTCTTCATGCGTGACATTGTCAGATTACATGGCATTCCCCGAAAGATCATTTCTGACAGGGATCCTATATTCACATCCACATTCTGGACATTGTTGTAGCACGAGCTTGGAGCGCAATTAAATTTCATTTCAGCATATCATCCAGAGATAGATGGTTAGATAGAGAGGGTGAATTAGGTTTTGGAGGATATGTTACAGATGTATGTGATGGATAGGCAGACACATTGGGAGGACTATCTCTGCCTAGTGGAGTTTGCCTACAACAATGGGTATCATAGTTCTATTGGCATGGCACCATTTCAGGCATTATATGGACATCCTTGTCATACACCATTGAGTTGGGATAGTCTTGAGGATCACATCCTATTGGGTATTGAAATGCTTCGTGATATGGAGAAACAGGTAGTGCATATTCATGAGCACTTGACTATGGCACAAGATAGGCAGAAGAAGTATGTTGATGCACATAGGACAGATAAGCAGTTTGTTGTGGGTGACAAGGTTTTCTTGAGAGTGCATCCGTGAAAGAGTCCAATCCAATATGGAAAGGGTTCTAAGCTAACACCTTGCTTTGTGGGACCATTCGAGATTCTTGAGAGGATTGGCCTGATTGCTTACCACCTTGTTCTACCACCCAACCTAGCTCGCATTCATGACATTTTCCATGTTTCAGTACTTAGGTAGTATATTCTTGCTGGCGTACATGTTATTGATTGGAATGCATTGCAGGTAGAGGACAGGCAACTGGCTTTGGACCCAGTTTGTATTCTGGAGCAGTGGGAGTTGACCCTCAAGGGTCAAACCATCAAGTAGGTAAGGGTCCAACGGGACCCTACTGATGATTCTTCAGCTACTTGGGAGGATGCAGCTAGATTATAGGAGTTATATCCCTACCTGTTTGTAGGCTTCTAGGAGTAAGCCTAATCCAAGGGGGGTGGATGTAGTGCTTACCCTCGTTCACATCTTTTCTAGACATTGTTGTTATTATTATCAGGCTATGATAGACTAGTTTTATGTTGATGGATTAGTAGTATTTTTTTGAGACTATCAGACATTATGTTATGGATTCATTGGATATATATGATGAGATCATCTAGACTTTACATTTCATGTATGCATGATGATCATTACATTTCTTTCAGTTATGATGATGATTAGTTAGATGGTTTATTATCTCATGTGTTTTATTATGGATACTTACCCCATACTTGCATGTGTATGGTGTGTGTGTTTGCTCTTATTGTATGACATTTCTAACGTAGTTAAGGAAGGGACTCGTAGTCACCTACTAGTCAAGATCTACACGATGCACCACTTCCTGCCATTGCTTGTTTAGCTTAGTATCATATATATATTGTATGTACATGCATGGTTTTTATGCAAGTTGCGGTACCGGGTATCAAATTTCCTGAATTGCCAGGATGAGCATACCCTATTATATTATCTCAATGATAAGAGAAGGGAGAAAAATTCTCAAGTCCAAATCCCAAACCCTTAAACCATTTGGCCTGGTGAGGTAGGAAAAGTATTTAGATATTTACCCACCGAATGTGTCGGATGACATATTTCATGATTTTTAACCCTTTAGACTAATTTTGTGTGCATTGTTCTATGATGGGTTTTTATATTTAATTTTGGAGGTCTATGGTGAATTTTCTATTAATTAAGTCTTAATAAATAGATTTAATTAATAAATTAATTATTTGGAGAAAATTAATATAATATCATGATCTTTGATATTTTGATTATAATTAATTAAATGAGAATTAATTGAGGAAAAAGAATTAAATAAAAGAAAATTAGAAATTAGAAATTAAAAAATTAATAATAATTATAAAATAATAATAAAGTAATAAATAAATAATAATAATAAAAGTTATTAAAATTAAAATGAAAGTTATATAAAAATTAAATTAGAGTTATAAGCTTGCCTAGGAGTTAACGCACCTTCTCATTTCTCATATGTCAACAACACAGGGGTTAGTGCACCAATTAAGAACATGGTGTCTACAACCTTATGACTCATCTAGAAGGTGGTAAAAGACACATGCTTAGTTGGTTTCACCTTCTAGTTGTTTCTAGAGACATTCTAGGTGTTTCCTAAGAGCTCTTTATATTCAGGCATTCCTAGAAGCTTAGACATAGCATTTGAGATTGTTTTGGAGCATTTTAGGACTCAGGAACTTTGGAGAAGGGAGGAGCTTGCTCTACGGGTTTTCTGAGGAAGATCGAATCACCATCAGAATCTGAGTAGACTCTTTTGATTTTACTTATGCTATTTCCACATCTTGCACTTCGTGTCTTCTTCGTGTCTTCCATGTGTTTTCTGAGGAATTCCTATTTTAATTGTATGCATTCTCAATACAGGTAGCTAAGATTTGTTGAGAAACCTTATATGCATAGATCTGAGGAGATTACAAGGCTAGGGTTTAAATTGTAGCCAAATCCATTAGAAAATTATTAGGTAAATTTAGAGATCAAATAGTTTATAGGAAAATTCTGAATAATGAAACCTTTAAATAAATTGTGTATATGTTCATTGTGAAATATACATGTTTATATTTTTGAATCTGCATACATACATACATACATACATACATACATACATACATACATGTCTATATGTTGTGATACTTGGTTAAACTCTGTGAGTACACACACACACACACACACACACACATATATATGCATATATATATATATATATATATATATATATATATATATATATATATATATATATATATATATATATATATATATATATACATATATTGAATAATTGGATATTATAAATCGCAGTGATAAAACTTTATTAAAATTTTGAATAGTAAATTGCATCAATGGGAAACATTTTATTAAAAATGTTATTTATAAAAAAATATATTGCAAATCACATTGAGGGTTATGTATAGTACTCCATAACCCCCGCGGGTCGCAGAGGCTTGCCGATGCAGGAGTGCGATGACAGTGGTACACTGTACCCGCTATCCGTGCAGTGCCTGCGGCCACAGGTACTGCGTACCATGGCGGGGGGGATTATATTTATATATTTTTTTGTTTTTTTTAATATGGTCGTTGGGGGTTATGTGGATGGAAATCAATTTTGATAATTTGATTTTTATATTTCATTTTTATAAAATTTTATTATTGTATATTATAATATATGTATATGTTGTATATATATATATATATATATAAGTATATGTATATAAATAATTATTTTATTAAAATGATTGTATAGATGGATCATTCTGTAAAAGATAAATGATTTAAAAATATGAATAATAACTTATCAATTATTATTAAAATGGAGAGATATTAATAATTAATTTAATTAAACTTAGTTTAATTAAGGTTAATTATTAGAACGTGTTATAAATCAAGGTTTTGAAATATGCAAATTTTGTTTGATAATATTGGATTCATTGGGAATGTCATTTTTCAAACAATGTTTACATAAACAAAATATTATTAGATCAATTAGAAATTGAGTCTAATGGTTTTTGGGGAGAAACTTTTATCTATCAAACAAATATATAGGTTAGGTAAAACTTGCAATTTCTCCACTTGATATCTGAATTGGAAAACACACTTAATTCAATTATGTAATTTTAGCAAAACCAAAACATGTGTTTGCATTGTGTATTCTTTATGCTATTTGTTTTGAGTTTTGGGTTGACTAGTGTTGACTAGTTATAGGACGTCTACCAGAGGCTTGGGGGTTATGATTGTGATGTCATGATGATGTCTTATTTTTGATCTTTATTAACCCAACCATGGTTATGTGATGGAATGCTCTATATAATGTTTGTAATTACTAATTGTTATAGTTGAGATTCTTATTTATGAGACACTTGACTTAACCTTTTTTGAGTCATCGATCAGTTATCCTTGGTTATTTTCTAGTCGCCATGATGGGACTGAAATGTGATTTTTTGGTGTCATGTTGTGACATGTTTGACTCAACCATTTTTGAGTCTTCGATCAGTTTGATTTGAGATATATTTTTGTTATTGGGAACCAATGGATACTTTTGATTATCAATGATGCTTCAGTTGCCAATAGAGAGCTGTTGTGGTCATGATTTTCTATGGATGCTTGCTCATCGAGATTTGATGCTTTTATTGTGCATATTTAATGTTCTTATTATGGATTATCTTTTATGATTTTGAGATTTATGATTCCATGAGCTTAGGGTAGGTTATCTGCTTGTAGTGTCGAGAAGTGGCTTGCAATGGGGGCTGGGGCCCTAAGAGGCTACCAAGATAACTCATTGTAAGTTGGTTAATAAGTGAAAAAATTCACACCTAATACTAACTAAATGAACCTAAAAAGATAATTGTTTTGTTCTCTCCCATGCCTTGAGTGCTTGTACAAACTAGGATGGGAGTAGAGAGAACGCATGGTTACGACCTTGCATTCCGTAGTATGCCTTGTCAGTATGAGAGGATACTAGTGGCCACATGAGGATTAGTAGGGACATGTGGAATTTAGCTATCTACCAGGGTAACTTCTACATGATATATGTGATGACACTTTCCCACTTGCATATAGGTTCCTACATGTCTTTGTGTGCCTCTGGGAATTAGATGTCAGTTTTGTGTTAGAACCTTTGAGTTAGTATACTTTTAGAATTCCTGGACTTATAGCAATTTATGCTTGTGATTTTGGATAGCCTATTTGGGACTTGAGATTAACTCCTTAGCACGGTGGGAGTGGACCACTTAGGTACCACGCAGTCAGGTGGTAGTGTTTTTTCACTCTTATCATTTGAGAACCATTAAGACATCATGGCTGATGCGTCCTTCGTGATGGTGGATATGTATCCTTTCATTAATGATTAGAATATGTTAGGTGATGTTATCTTATGCTTTTATTTGCATGTTAGATTATTTTTTGCACATGATGTAGTATATGTTAGGAGTGACATTCCTACTATGTTAATACCGATGATCTCTTCGATGATTTGGAATGTTATGCATGGAGGGATGGGTAGAGCCCATGATGGTCTAATGATGCTATTAACAATTGGGAGGAACCGTGCACTTAGTTTATTATGTTTCATCTTTATGATGGATGTATATGTCTTCTATGATGATGTATCATGTGATTATCTTTAATTTGATGTATCATGGTTTAGAATAGGATGATATACCTTATTTCACATATGTATATTCTTTTAAGCTTTTCATACCCTGTGACATGTACAGTGGATGATTGAGCAATTAGAAAAGTAATGTATAAACATTGGACTTATCGTTATTATTTCATGTGGATGTTGTATTAGATGGATTCAATAATGGTAGTTGACTTAGATGTAATTCAATGTTAAGGGATCCTTAAAGAATATAACCTGTTGTGTATGTTATGTTTAGTTTTAGATGGAATTTTCTATTGCTTCCATTATTGTGTATAAGTTATTTGTGGTATTTACTTTCATGTCTTTAAAAAAAAAAAAATATGCTACCAAACTTAGTGAAATTCTAGGTTAATTGTTTGGATCCCTTGGTGGGGCATTACAAGGAGGAGGAGGAAGAGGAGTAAGAAAAGGAAGAAGAATAAGGAAGAAAAAAAAGAATAAGAAGGAGGAGGACGATGATGAAGGAGGAGGGGGAAGAAGGAGGAGGAGGAGGAGGAAGTAGGAGAAGAAATAGGAGAAGAAGGAGAAGGAGGAGGAGGAGGAGGAGGATAGGTGGGAGAAGAAGGAGAAGATGGAAAAGTGAGAGAAGCTAGAAAAGAGGGAGAAGAAGAAAAAAAAGAACAAGAACAAGAACAAAAACAAGAAGAAGAAGAAGAAGAAGAGGATGATGAAGAGCAAGAGAAAGAGGACGAGGAGGATGAGACAAGCAAGAGGAAGATGAAGATGATGAGGAAGAGAAAGAGGAAGAAGATGAGGAAGAAAATGAGGAGGAGGAGGAGGAAGAGGAAGAGGAAGAACAAGGAAGAGGAAGAAGACATAGAAGAAGACAAGGAAGAAGAAGAAGAAGAAGAAGAGGAAGAGGAATAGGAGGAGTAAGAGGAGGAGGAAGAAGATGAGGAAGAAGAAGAGGAAGAGGAAAAAGATGAGGAGGAAGACAAGGAACAAGAAGAGGAAGAAGATGAGGAAGAAGAAGAGGAAAGGGAAGAAGAAGAAGACAAAGAGGAGGAGGAGGAGGAGGAGGAGGAAGAGGAGGAGGAAGAGGAAGAAGAAGAAGACAAAGAGGAAGAGGAAGAAACTGAAGATGAGGAAGAGGAAGAAGAAGAATAAGAGGAAGAAGACAAAGAAGAAGAAGAAGAAGAAGAAGAAGAAGAAGAAGAAGAAGATGATGGTGATGATGATGATGATGACGATGAAGATGAAGAGGAAGAAAAAGAAGAAGACAAAGAGGAAGAGCAAGATGAAGAAGAAGAAGAAAAGGAAGAATAAGAGGAGGAAGAAGAAGGAAGAATAAGACAAGAAAGAAGAAGGGAGAAGAATAAGATGATGAAGAAGAAGAAGGTCAAATAAATTGTAAGGTAGGAAGATGACAAGAAGAAAGAAGATGAGGAACAGAGGAAGAAGGAAGTAGAGAGGGATGAGTAACCAAGTGCATCGAGAACATCTCTCACCCTTGTTGCACTTATTGGTTTAGATGATGATGATCAATCTGAATTGATATCATCCCTTAGAAAGATAATCAACAAAAATAAATAGGTAGAGAGTTTGTAAAAGAATCGCATGGAAGTCACTAATAAGGTGTCGATTGTGATGAAAATAAAATCACTTGATTGTAACCCTTATAATAAAGTAAAAGCCGTGTTTCAAGAATTTAATGTTGAATTCACAAGTTTTTTAGAGGCTACAACAACATAATTTCAAGCCAAGCATGATGCACAAATGTTTGACACTATTTATTAGAACATAAAAAATGACTTATTGACTCTTAATGCTTGCATTTATTCATTAAGAAAGTGTGAGCTTGAAGGAGAATCTCTATATGCAAAGTGAGTTTTAGCTTCAAAAAAGACATTGATAGTGAGCTTATGGAAAAATGTGTAGAAGTGGAAGCATTGGCAAGTCAACTTAGTCAACCTAGTGTATAGATGAAAAAAATTAAAGCACAAGTTAGCAAGGCTCATGATGAGATAATTCTCATTGAAGACACAAAATCATAGATAACCAATATGATCTCACTTTTGAGAGAACACTTATCTATGACATTGAGCACAATAGAGCATCGATTGGAGGAATGTTTGTTAGTTAAGACATCTTTTGAAAATTTTGTACTTAGGTCTAAATATAGTAGAGATAGCATCTTACAGTTTGTTTTCTCTACTAAGCATTTAAGGAGTCAAGAACTCATGGGAGAAGAATATGAAGATTCTTGCAATCATTTTTGGTGATTTCATCTCTCACTTGTCATCATAAGAAGAGGTATATAGGAAATCATTGTAAAAAGAGAGATAAGGAATGATGGAAATGTGATATGTAATTATCCAAATATGTAATGATACATCAAGACATGAATAAAATTTTAGAGTTTTGAAGGCCATTTAATGATAAGTTTATTTTTGTGTTTATTGTTATTTTGTATAACAGTTTGGGACTTAGCCAATTTTCTCATATGTTGTCATCAATGCCAAAGGGGAATATTTTTGGCAATGTGGCTAGGAAAGAAGAGTTAGAATTATCATTTATGGAAACATATATTTGAGGATGTAATGAAAAAATATATTGCTGAAGTTAAGGGAAGCTATATCAGAGTGTTATAACCTGACAAACCTAAGTGTGCACATCAGTATGAATAGTACAAACAAAGTTATATGCTAAATACAATTAAAGGTAGTGAGAATAGTAGAACATAGTAGAACATGAAAAGAAGTATAAAGTTTTAAGGAATTATTTTGGTCATGAAATAATTACTAATGTTTGTAGGGACAATATTGTAGATTTTTACCCTAGGGTAGTGTAATTTGTGTTTGCATCAAGCCGACTACACAAGAGTTTTGTGAAAGGAAATGGTATAAGTAAAGAGTTACTTTATTCAAAATATTGTGAAGTGGGATATGTGATATATCTAAGAATGTGAAGTATATGATGTATATGTGAATGATGTATATGATATTAGAAATTATATGAGATATTTATGATGTGAATTTTGATGTTAGATTAGGCTATGCGAAGTACATTAGTAAATAATAAAGAAGTTTTTGTACTTATCTCTTTTGTATAAAGGCACTGTATTGTATAATTACATGTTAGTGAAGTACGCTCTTCTTGCATACAATTATAATTGTAACAAAAACTCCTAATACACTATATGTAATTCATAGACTAATAATAGAGTCGATATCCTTAACATGATTCTTTTGTTTATCATTTTGTGGGTATCATCCCCACTGGGGTTTTCCCTTGGTCAGGGTTTTCCTAGTTAACAAATAATAGTGTTATAAGTTCTCTTTGTCTATGGTTGTATTTATTGTTCAACATTATTGGCTTACTTTCTTATGCATATTATAAACTAAATAATAATATCTAGTTGTCAGCACAAGTTTTTAGAATACTAATTTTACAACCCCTCCCCCCCCCAGTATTATCTATTTCTAACATAGTTATGAAGTGTTGTTACTTTTTGAAAGGATTATAACTATGAAGTTTTGTGACTTTTCAAACGATTTGTATAATGAAAGATTGTGACTCTTGGAAAATAAACACAAAATTATATTTTATTCATTTCTTATAATTAGAAATGGAAGAATTTTAGAAAATAAATATAGAGTTAAGATAATCTAGAAGGAATAATTCATTCAAGGGCTAACTAATGATAAATCCACATGGACCAAGAAAAGAGGAAGGTAAGAAACGCATATTTATGGATTATATTTGTTTAACTATATTTATAAATCTATTTATATAAATGAATCATAGTTGTGGATAATTTATGCATATACATATGTATATGTAAAAATGGATAAAACACCTGACTTTATTATTAATGTTTTAAGATCAAGAGAGTCCCTTCTTAGGGAAGACAATTCTCTTAATATGGTTAATATACTAATAGAAAGAGAGTCTCTTTGGGAAGAGAGTGGTTTGTATACATGGTTATAAGACCAATATATGCTATAGATGTTAATTTATATGTGTCAAGGGCCCTGAATAGAGAATGTTTCTTCTAATAAGGACCTTAAAGGGAGCACTTCATAGAAGACGGAGAAGTAACTAGGGATCTAAGGATCCTCATGAGGGTTAGTAATACTATTGTGGAGAAATATTTAAGGTTGGGCTAGGATAGAGGGTAGAATAGTGAAATATAATTTATTATTGTGTAAATTCTAACATTGGTTTTTCAAGTATTCTTATATTTCACAGTAATAGAGGGAAGAGGAAAGTAATATGAATAAAATAAAGAAGTGACTTTCTTAAAAGCTATTCTTATATTTCACAATAATAAATTATATTTCACTATTCTACCCTCTATCCTAACCCAACCTTAAAGACGTCGTCACATCAGGGTCAATAACCCTCTTGAGGATCCCTAGATCCTTAGTTACTTCTTTTTCTCCTATGAAATGTTCCCTTTGAGGTCCTTCCTACAAGAGACATTGTCAATCCATGACCCTTGAAACATATGCATATGTTAACATCTGTACCAAATATTCTGACCTTTTAACTATATTAAGATCACTCTCTTTCTAAAGGGACTCTCTTGATCTTAAGGTATTAACTATATTAAGACCACTCTCTTCTCTAAAAAGGGACGCTCTTGATCTTAAACTATTAACCATTAAATCATGTGTGTTATGCATTTTGAATCCTATATATATATATATATATATATATATATATATATATATATATATATATATATATATATTTGCATCAATTATCCAAAATATGATTCATTATTTATTTATAAATAAAATCATAAATATAATAGATAAACATACCTCTCTTACCTTCCTCTTTTGTTGGTCCATGTGGCTCTATTATTAGTCGACCCTTTAATGAATTATACCTTCTAGATTATCCCAACTCTATATTTACTTCTCTAAAAAGGGACTCTCTTGATCTTAAACTATATATATATATATATATATATATATATTCATCAATTATCCAAAATATGATTCATTATTTATTTATAAATAAAATCATAAATATAATAGATAAACATACCTCTCTTACCTTCCTCTTTTTTTGGTCCATGTGGCTCTATTATTAGTCGACCCTTTAATGAATTATACCTTCTAGATTATCCCAACTCTATATTTACTTCTCTAAAAAGGGACTCTCTTGATCTTAAACTATTAACCATTAAATCATGTGTGTTATGCGTTTTGAATCCTATATATATATATATATATATATTCATCAATTATCCAAAATATGATTCATTATTTATTTATAAATAAAATCATAAATATAATAGATAAACATACCTTTCTTACCTTCCTCTTTTTTTGGTCCATGTGGCTCTATTATTAGTCGACCCTTTAATGAATTGTACCTTCTAGATTATCCCAACTCTATATTTACTTTCTAAAAAATTTCCTCTTTATAGTTTTAGGAAATGATAAAATATACTTTTGTATTTCTTCTTTTCCAAGAGACACAACCTTTCATAATACAAATCCTTTGAAAAGTCACAACACTTCATAGTTATAATCCTTTAGAAAAGTCACAACACTTCATAACTAAAATCCTTTGGAAATGTCTCAATACTTTATAATTACAACACTTCCTTGCAAACAATTGGTCAAGACTCTTCTATAGAAATCTGTCAAGGAGGAGGCTAAGAAACTAGCCATGGAGGATCCTAATGAAAAGAAGGAGGACCTGGAGGAGAAGGTGGGGAGCTAACACTTGTGCTTTATTTTATTTCATTTTATTTAATGCTATGATTAACTCTGAAATTTGTGCCCTTGGTAGCATTTTTAGTTGTTATGGATATTAATCATATTATAAGTAGCATTTGTAATATCGGTTGCTGGAACATTTTTTGTTATAGTACTGATGTTAAGGGTAGTAAATTGGATACCAGTATTTTGAGAGTTAATACTAGGGGTTTAAACATTAAGATATTTTTAATGTTTTATATATCTAGAAAAGGTATTGGTTAGATAGTAGGAGGTAACTTCCGGGTGGTCTTTATCCCTTTGTACCACGAGGTCAGACCCCATCTGTTGGTTGCTACTTATATCCATCAAAATAATTTTGAAGAGCCACAATTTATATTGATGACCCTTTCAAAGGTTCACATCTTTTCAATATCATTGATACCTTTTTAAAAAGTCACTCCCTTATTCTCTTCATATACTTTCCTCTTCCATTTTTCCTTCTTCAACTCCTATATTCTCCTCTCCCATTTTCCCCATCTCTAAAATAAACTATTCTCCCTTTTATATCTAGATTTTAAAGAGCCACATCTATTTGTTAAATATCTCTTGACTTTTCATGATATTTAGTTAATGTATATTATTTTATATTATATTAGTTATTTACTTATTTATTTGTGTTTAAATTACTATTTATTATTAAATTCTATTTAGAAATTTAACATACTTTTTACAATATTGTCTCTTGTATTTAATTTTACTTCTTTATTTATTCATTGTAATTTTATTATTTTATAATTATTTAAAATATCATACTAAATATCATTTCTTTTATGATATAGATTAAATATTTCTTATTTTTTATATATTTTAGTAGTAGTTTTAAAAAAAACTTTATTATCATTAGTTATTTAATAATATTGTATTATGTAATTATTATTAAAAATCTATTTTAAATTTGGGATATGACATATTTAATGCTCGATGAGTATGGTGACATCTCTTGGAATAACTAATATTTATAAGTATGTCTATGCATAATCATTTGATTTACTTAATCATGTAGTCAACACATTTTCACTTTGTTTAACAAAGTCACTATTCATGTATATTTACAAGTGTCATCAACAAGATGCTCAAATCATTATACTGATCATTATCATCATTAATTGATGGAAAATATAAGGTTACTTATACTTGTTTCATGAGAATGTAGTGACATAGTAACAATGTTAACATAGGTTTAATGTTGTGAACAATGATTCAAACAAATCTTTTCTCTTCATTTCATTTCCAACTTAAGTTTTAAATTCCAATTCCATCTTATTAGTGGAAGATCAACATGCTTGTTTGGGGTCAAAATTAGACTTCTAGATCTCCAATTCCATTTTCATTTTTGTAACAAATGATAAATTTGGAAATCCCAGTATTCACAATTCTAATTCCAATTAGGTTCCTGAAACAACCAATAGTGGCATGTTGTGATGGTTAAGTTGTTGAGTTGTTATCCTTGCTATCAAGATTCAAATCTAATGGAGATGAGGTCCCCCATTTGTGGCCTCACTAGTTTATAGCTCTAGGTCAAAGGGTTTACCCCTCTTCAAAAAACAAAAAAAAGGGTTCCTAGAAACAAAAAGACCAAGGCCTATTTATTTGTGGGAATTTAACTAGAAGAGGAATTGAGAATTGTAATTTATTATTAGTTCTTTTTTTTCTACAACAAATCAAAATTTATTTTTAATTCTGAGTTTGGTGTGCAAATTTGGAATTGGAAATTAGAATTTGTATTCTCATTTTGACCCCAAAATGAAAATATGTCAATATCCTCCCTCTAAATACTTGTCATTTCAATTGTAATTAGAATTATTATTCCAATTCCCATTTTGAATTTTTATTATTTTATAAATTTTTCAAGTTTGTTGATAATATTTTCACATCAAACTCTATCCATTGCACCATTCTAGCAGTTTAGAGTTTGAAATAACCTTTTACAAATCATCACAAGTCCAATTGTAGAATGCACACATCCATAAATCATTCCATCATGGTGAGAATGCCAAACATTTGTGTAAAATGGTGCCAAACACTATAATCACAAGTCCATTATGGTGCTAGATTAATTGCCTTTCTAGACTACAATGGCAAATCCATTTGTTTCCAGCCAAATACTCCTCCATGCATTGAAGGAAAATTTGTCCCCAACTTCCAACTTATATTTCCTTCTTATTGGCATTTTTGGAAATGTCTTCAGCATGCTTGGCTGATATTTGGATTGACTGTAATATATATATATTTGTCAAAATGTTACTTGAATTTATTTTTAAAAACATGATGGTATAGATTGTGTTGTGTGTTGCTCCTTAGTCATTGTATATGTTATATGTTAATTGTTTTTATTTATTAATTGAAAGCCCATTGAATAGGAAAATGTGTATGAAAGATAAAATGATCAACACATCTAATTAATTTTTTATTGAGTGAAGGACAAAAAATGTTTTATTTTCATTTCAAAAAGTCAAATTGGTTTTCTTTATCTTAACGAGAAGTTAGTCATTTCTATATTGTTATTTTTATTTAATTACCAAACATACAAGAAACAATTTCTCTACTATATAGAATTTGTAAGTTTTGTAAAATCAAATGGGGTGAGCAATAAAAAATCCTTTTCCTATTCATATTCCTATTCCTATGTCTTTTCTCTATTCTTATTTCCAATATCTAATTCTCTACAAATGCAGAAAATTTAAATGCAGAAATTTCTTGTAACTTATTAGGAAATTGTATTTCAATATGATAATATGCTACTTGAATTCACATAAGTTTCAAAAGGACTTTGTAAAGATGACTTGTAGAAGTTTATCATGCAAATATTCATAACAAATAATCTAACATGTTTCCTCTTGTATTGTAAAGAATGGCATTTTAAACATTTATTTTTGTGCTATTACAACACATGTTCTCCGAGATTTAGAAAAAGGATTATGCCTACAGTTAGGATTTTCTCCAAATGTGAGAATATCCTAAAATGTCTATTGACGAAGCATTTAATAGTTTTCCTTTTATGTATATAAATGTGTGAATATTCTAAAATGGGTTTCATTTTAGTGAATATAGTGAACTCCAGTTCTATTTATATAGTAAAATAAAAATAACAATGCTTGATGAGAAAAGTAAATCTCTATCTCAATTTCCTAGATTAAAGGATGTTCACTATTTCAATAATTAACCAAAACTACAATTGAAAGGACTAAGCCTAGGAGGTTCCATGAGGTTAGGGTTTAATGTTCATGTTCCATATTAAGTCATATTTAGAAATGCAAGACAAGAACTATTGAGGTCTTCCATCTATTTCTTTGCATTTCTAATAAAACTATTAAATACAAAGAACAATCAACATATTGAAGTTTTAGTAAGCATTAGAAATAATAATTTTGGGAATTTAGACCACTCAATTTTTGTTGTCATGTCACTTTATTACCTTTACTTAACATATGATATCCATGCACATTGGAGAATTCAAAAAATCTACTGATATAATATTAAACTATTGTAGCTTCCATCTTCACTTGTCTTATTTCTTTGCAAAAAAAAAAAGCCTTTGAGTTTCGACTTTGTCATATCTTTTGATTAAAATTTAAAACTTCTTCATTTTTAGAAGTTTTCTCATTTAGAACATATCATAAAAGGAGAAACTATCCATTTACATTTCTTAAGCTTTGAATTATCATTTAGATTTGTGTGCAATAATTTTGTATTGTAGTGGAGTGGAGGCATTTATTAACCTATTTTTGAGCTAGTTTCTAGGTTCCAACTACACATAATTATTTTTCTACAAATCATTCTTTACGAGTTCCAATACAAAGTGTGGAATCATATCTACTATTTTTTGTAGAATAGCTCAAAGAAATGTGCTTGATTGGAATCTAGTGTCTATTGACCACTCCCATAAAACTAGTAGCTAAGTTATGAGAAAAATTTAGTTTCACATTTCCTCTTACATCCTTAAGAGATGATTTTTTTATTTTTATTTAAATTTTTTTATAGGCTCTTATGCACAAATAATATGGCACGATTTAATATTTTGATTGTCATGATAGTGACAAGATAATTCTACATCACCAAACATGGTCTTGAATGAATTTCATGTTAAAAATTGTGAATACACTATTATGTTCAATTTAACACATTCTACTTTGGACTCATTCATCACATGCATGTGCTTTTCATTCTTGGAATGGCATAAATAGTTATCAAAGGATTGTGGACCTTTTTTAGGTTTTCTCTATTTGTTTTTACTAACCAAATTTTATTAACATTTAGACATGTTTTATGATATTTATCAAAGATTGAGTGTAAAAATTGTGCCAAAACTAAATACAATTTATTCATTAACATAAGAAGACACTTTAAAGGGATGAAACTTGAAAAATGGTTTCACAATGCTAGAATAGTGATTAATTATTAATGTATAGCTCATGCAATGTGTTATATTGTTTCAATAAGCTAAATAGATAGTATGTTTTTCATGTTAGCATATAGATCTTGAAATGTTTAATGTTGTTTCACTCAACTAAATAGTTAATGTGTCGTTTAATATTGGGAGGTATCTCTTGAAATGTTTAATGTTGTTTCACTCAGCTAAATAGATAATGTTTACTTTATTTTATTATAGTTCTTGTGATAGAGCCTTTCTTCCTATGAAAAGACCAATTTCTTTCCCCAACGCTTCCATCCTTTTTTTCTTTTATTGAATCAATAAGTTTATTTATATATCTATAAATTTCATGGACATAAAGTAAATAAATTTGAAATTGTGGTAGTTAATATTTTATAAAAGAGGATAAAATAGTTGAAGTAGTCTTGAATATCATATACTCTCAAGACAAGAATTAATTTTATATATTTATTTCTTATCTTTAATCCTTTTATAATGGTTGTTAATTATTTTCCTTTCTACTTGATTTATCACTGCAACCATATACTTTTACTACTTATTCTGGATTGAGACATACTTTTACTACTTATTTTGGATTGAGACATATCATTTTGGTAAGTTTTCTAAACATATTATATATTATATATTACAAATTTTAGTTGTATGTAATCTCATGGAATAAAAGTTGACCCCTTATTAAAAGTAATGATTCCTTAATATTTTGGATTTGGATTTATTTTATATGCGTAGTCAAATATTCAAAAATTTCTCCATGAAAGTTTAGAAAATTGTAAATTAGTTGTTTAATAAAATATATTATCTTATTAAGTTCTTTATTTAAAAAATTAGAATTAGTTGACAAAGTTTCTTTATGAAAAAAAGAATTCTTGTGTACATTTAAAAAAATTGAATTTCTTACTAAATCAATAGTTAAATACTCTATGTTTTGATATAAATATTAGAAACATAAAGATACTCTATGGCTAATTTTAACCATCTATTTTTTTATCCTTCCTAGATACTGAGGGATGTCAAATATAAAGATTAGAAAAATAAATATACTGTTAAGTATTTTGGTTAAAGCACTTCCCTTTGGTTTTGTGTTACTTGTAGCCATTTCATTTTGACATGTAAATTTTGATTATGAGGAACATACACAACCCTTGGTTTATTTCTTTCATGTTGACATGCAAATTGTTTCAGTTTGATTCTTCTAAGAGAATTTCTTATTTGACCATAAAAATATGAATAAAATATTTCTTAAGCTTTCCTCTTCCTAGTAGATTTTTTCTAAATATTCTCTATCTAGGTCCCTTAACACATATGCATATGTTAACATCTATAGAATATTTTGGCCTTATAACCAAATTAATTAGAATTTATACAATAATTAGAATTTACACAATAATAAATTATATTTCACTATTCTAGCTCTATCCTAACCCAACCTTAAAGACATCTCCACATCAAGATCAATAACCCTCTTTAGGATCCATAGATCCCTGATTACTTATTTTTCTCCTATGAAATGCTCCATTTAACGTCCTTCCTAGAAGAGATGTTGTCAATCCATGACCCTTGACATGGCATTTGCTAAATAGCCAAAAATTTGCATTAGCCAGTGCCATGTTCAACTCCATACATGCCATGGTCACGCCAGTAAATCAAATCAAATTTACAATTTCCCAAGTCAAATATGTGACATCCATCAATCCTATGTCATTAGCATAAAGTTGCAATGTTGTACAAGTCAAATGTACATTGCCCAAATACGTAGTGCAGTGCAAAAAGATTAAAAAGAGAAAACAAAATAATATAATAAATAATGAAATGTAAAATGGTAAATAATGCAAAACAAAAACTTTTTTTTTCAATATTGAAATAAAATTTAAAGAGGTCACTTAGTTTATCCAATATTTTATTATTAAATGTTCCAATAAAAAATATTAATTTTTAACTTATTGATTGATATATTCTATTTGAGTATTTATAGTAACATGTAAAATAATATTTTGTTTAGTTTTAATTAACCTTTTTAGTAGTAAATTGTTAGTTTTTGCTTAAATTTATTAATGTATACTATTAGAAATTTAATATTTTATTTTTAAAAAAAAATTTAATTTACACATTTAATAAGTAAAATATTATTATACATATAATGTTATTTTCTTATTGTAATTAAAAAAATCTAAATGTTTGTGAAAAATAATTTAATTAATTTGCAAAATGTTGAGTTTATTTATTTTTTATTATAATATAGAAATATATTGATGGAGTCATATTTAGAAAATATTAATATAGGTATAATTTTAAAATTAATTTTGATTTTTTTGTTTAATAATTACTTTAATAACTATTTAATTTAGTTTTCATTTCAAATGATTTATATTTGAATTACTAATTTCATAATAATGCATTAATTACCTATAAAAATAATCATGTATTAAATATGTAAATTGTGTAAATTAAGTGTAAGAGTCTAATAATAATTAATCACAATATAAATTATTATTATTTTATTTGAAAAATATTTAATACTAAACTTTGTTAAAATCTAAATTACTTATAGAAAATTATTATTTAAATAATTTTTAAATTAAAAATTAATTATTACAAACAATAATTAATCAAATTAATTTTATATAAATTATTAATGTAAAAAATAATTATTTCTTGTTTTTTTAAAATTTTTTTTTTAAATTAATTAAAATTTAATAAAATAATTTTTAAAATTTATTGGAGGCTATGGAGCTAACTAAACCCTAAAATATATAAAAAGCCAAGAAAAAAACTAAAGTGACTTATTGGCAAGATATTCTTTGAATTTACTACTATATTTTTATTTTTAGTAAACTTATTTTACTTGAGAGGACAAAATTTAATATTTTATTTTTCTATCTCTACACCTTGATGGTAGCTATTGTACTGGACTATTGGATCATTGTGCTGATGGCATGGAGGGATGGTATAGTCATGAGCATGGACATGTATGGCACTAGCTACCTAGTGCAAATTTTTGGCTATTTTGCTAGTGCCCCTTAACACATGCCTATGCTAACACCTATCAAATATTGTGACCTTATAACTATATTAAAATCACTCTTTTTCCAAAGGGACTCTAGTCTTGATCTTGAACTATTAACCATTAAGTCATGTGTGTTATCTATTTTGAATCTCATCTTTACATATACATATGTATATATATAAATTATCCACAATTATGATTCATTAATATAAATAAAATCATAAATATAATTAAACAAATATAATCCATTAACATAAATTTCTTACCTTCCTCTTTTATTGGTCCATGTGGCTCTATCATTAGTTGACCCTTCAGTGAATTATACCTTGTAGATTATCTTAACTCTATATTTACTTTCTAAAAAAATTCTTTTTCTAATTATAAGGAAAAGATAAAATATACTCTCTAATTTCTTCTTTTTCAACACTCACAGCCTTTCATAATGCAAATCCTTTAAAAAGTCACAATGCTTCATAATTATAATCCTTTAGAAAAGTCACGACATTTCATAACTAAAATCTTTTGGAAATGTCTCGATAATTTATAATTACAACACTTCCTTGCAGACGATTGGTTCAAGACTCTTCTATAGAAACCTATCAAGGAGGAGGCTGACAAACTGGCCATGGAGGATCCTGATGAAAAGAAGGAGGACTTGGAGGAGAAGGTGGGGAGCTATCCCCTGTACTTTCTTTTATTTCATTTTAGTTAATGCTATGGTTAACTAAAAACTTTGTGCCCTTGGTGGCATTTTTGGTTGTTATGGATAGTAATTGTGTTATAAGCAGCATTTGTAATATCCATTGCTGGAACATTTTTTGTTATAGTATTAATGTTATCGGTAGTAAAGTGGATGCTAGTGTTTTTAGGGTTAATACTAGGGGTTTAAACATTAAAATGTTTCTGATGTTTAATGTATCTAGAAAATGTATTGGTTAGATAGGAGGGGGTAACTCGAGTTGGTCTCTATCCCTTTGTACCACAGGGTCAACCCCCCTCTTTTGGTTGCTATTTAAATACATCAAAATATTTTTGAAGAGTTGCAATTCATACTTATGGCCCTTTCAAAGGGTCATACCCTTTCAATATCATTGATACCTTTTAAGAAAGTCGCTTCCTTATTTTCTTCATATACTTTCCTCTTCGATTTTTACTTCTTGAACTCCTATCTTATCCTTTTCCATTTTTTCCCCTCTCTAAAGAAAACTCTCCTCCCTTTTATATCTTAATTTTAAGGAATCATGTCTATTTGTTAAATATCTCATAACTTTTCCATTATATTTAGTCAATTTATATAATTCCATGTTATATTATTTATTTACTTACTTATTTGTGTTATTATTAAATTTTATCTAGAAAGTTAACACACTTTCTACAATATTGTCTCTTGTATTTAATTTAATTTCTTTATTTATTCATTGTAATTTTATTATTATTTTAATTATTTAAGATATCATACTAAATATTATTTCTTTGATGATATAGATTAAATAATTATTAGTTCTTATTTTTTATATTTTTGTGGTAGTTTAAAAAATCTTTATTATCATTATTTATTTAATAATATATTTTTTTAAAGCCAAAGTGAACTAACCACCATAATTATATTAATAAGCTGATTCAAAGACACATCCATGGAAGAATCAAGAAGAAACCCTAGAACCATTGTCATATACATGCGTGATATTTAAAGAGTGATTACATTAGATTTTTCAACTGAAAACCATAGAATTACTAAGAGTTATAAATGAGGGGAACCTTTCTCCAAAGTTAAACTCGAATGCATTAACCAAGAGTAGTCAGGTTGCCAAATACATAATTTTTCAACACACCACTGGATTGGACTCAAACACTAGTAGATGCACTAATTTTTTCACTAACCATGCTAGTACTTAGCTGGCAATCAAAAGAATGCTTTAGATGTTCATACAATTGCCGAGATCATATGCATGTTGTATTATTAGCTCATGAAGCTTAGAGTTGTAACACCCCACCAAGGGATCCAAAAGAAGTAACCTAAAGTTTTACTAAGTTTTCTAAACTTTTTTTTTTTTTAACAAGAAGAATAACATACACATCAAATATAAAGTAGTAGAAGTAACAACATACAATCATCTATAAGCATACATATCAGGTTATATTCCTTAAGGATCCCAAGACATTGAGTCACATTTAATTTTAATTAATACTAAGTCTAACAGTTACCACATCCACATGAAAGAATAATTAAAAGTCCAAAGTCCATTTAAATAATATACATTTGTTCCGAATGCCTCTTGGAAAATGAAATTTGGAATGCTCAATCATCCATTGTACATTTTACAGGGTATGAAAGGCTAAAAGAATATACATTTATAAAACTAGATCAAATCATCCTTTTCGGATCCATGATACAAAGTACAATACAATAAATGAAACCATTCATCATAAAGGAATAAAAATCCATCATAACGATACAACCATCTATCATAATACATAGAGATAGAATGAAAGGAAATGCAGACAAGGAAACTCCAGGCACGGTAGCCATGGATGGATCTCAATGGTAAGAGTAAAAAGCACTACCACCTAATCACATTGAACTTAAATGGCCCACTCCCACCATGCTGAGGAGATAATATCAAGTCCCAAACAAGATATCAAACCAAATATCAAAAGCACTCTCTAAGTCCAGAAAATCCTAAAGGTATTCTAACTCAAGGGTTCCAAGATAAGTCAACATCTATACCCAAAGGCACACAAGACACATAGGAAACCTACTATGTAAGTAGGAAAGTGTCATTGCACAAATCATGCTAGAGTTACCATGGAAATCTCTTAGGACCCCAGCCCCCTAGTGATCCCTATGCAACCACTAGTATCCTCTCATACTGACAAGACATACTATGGATGCAAGGTTGCAATCAAGTGTTCTAACTACTCCCATCCTAGTCTGTACTAGCACTCGAGGCATGGGAGAGAACATGCAAAGAATCTTATTAGGTTCATTTTATTAAACAACTTATTAAACAACTTGCAATGGGTTACCCTCGGAACAACTTAGGTCCCCAGCCCCCATTGCAAGTCACTTCCTGACATTACATATAGATAACCTACCCTAAGCTCATGAAATCAAAAATCAAAGAATCATAGAAATGTCACCTTAGTCCTATACAAGTGACTAGAAAGCATCAAAAGATAATCACAATAACACATCAGCTCTCTATAAGCAACTGGAAAGCATCCCAAAAATATTGATCGAAGACTCAAAATGGTTAAGTCAATCATGTCATAGCATGACATCACCAAGAAAATAATTCATACAAACACCTTAGTCCCATAAAAGTGATTGGAAAGCAATCCAAATTCAACTGATCAAAGACTATAAATAGTTATATCAGATAGGTCACACCTTTCACCTCAATTTCACAAGAGAACACTAGAAAGAAATAACAATCAATAGATCAACACACATCATAGAGCATACCAGACATATTACCATGGTTGAGTATACAAGAGCAAAATCAAATCATCATAACGTCACAAATGAAGAACTCCCAAACCTCTGGTAATATCCTAAGACTGATCAAGACTCTAGTCAACCCAAACCCAAAACATAGACAACATATAGATAACAAAGTGTACATTTCATAATTTGGTTTGATTTGAAAATACATTGTTGAGTTAATAGTAAGGTTTTAGTTTTCATTTTATCAAAGTATTATAATTACTAAGGTTTTTGAATAATAAAATTTTCTTAGTATTACAAACCATTTTCATATATCTGAACCATATAAACACATCCAAGTTTATAAAAGAAAACATTAATTCTCCCAAATAATTTTTTTATTATTTTTAATCTACTTTAGAATTATATTTAAATAATAAAGTAATAAATAAAATTTTCAAATAATTAAATTTCAAATTTTAACAATACTTATTAAAATTAATAATTATTATTATTATCAATTATTAATATAATAATTTTAAATTAATTAAACTTTGGAAAAACTTTCCCAAAAAGGAAACCTTCTGACAATAGAAACTTCCAAAAATAGAAACCCACTAAAAATAAAAACTTTCCAAAATGGAAACGTACTAAAAATAGAGACTTTCTAAAAATAGAAACCTACTAAAAATAGAGACTTTCTAAAAATAGAAACCTACTAAAAATAGAGACTTTCTAAAAATAGAAACATACTAAAAATTGAGACTTTCTAAAAATAGAAACTTGGTCTAGAAATCCAAACTAACCAGTCAAATTCTATAAAATGAAATTTGTTTTCTTTTCAGAACCCAAAACCCATTTTAACAATCCCATATATAAAACCTCAATTTAACAATAAGGGTTTCAATTTAACTCTTTCATAGATGTATTCAAGAAACAAAGAACAATAAATCTTAACATGAGGGTTTCCTAGTTTTCAATTTGTATACAGATGTTTTCTGAGAATGATGAACAACTAAATCCACAAACAAGGTTTTCAATCGTTAAATTGCTTACAAAAGTTTTTGAAAATGAAGAACAATAAATCTGCAAAACAACGATCTCAACCCAAAAGAATTCTAAAAATTAAAATAAAATAGAGATAGAGAAGATAGGAAATCAAAGGACAGAAAATCACTATACAAATAAACCACAAGATCCTACCTAGATCAATTGCTAAAACAACAATCACACGAAGCACGCAAAAATAATCCCCTTTCTCTAAAAACTTCCTTCTTCGAAATTCCTCCTCCAAAACCTGTGTAATTGCATAATGAGCTCTAGATCTCTATAAAGAGTTCTTCCTTAATTTGGAGCTTTGATTGTGCAATCACACAATCTTTGATAAAGAGTTCTCCCTTAATTTGTGCTTTAACTATGCAATCATGCGAGAGAACTCGTTGATCAATTACTATTTATTACTTGTTATCTTTCACCTTTTCATGCACAAACTTTTAGATATTTAATTAAAATATCTTCATTAAATTAATTATCTTTTTCTCTTTAATGTAGTTTATTATATTTTAATTTCATGCGTATGCTTTATGCAATTTAATTAAAATAAACTTTATTAAATAATTGCTTACTCTCTCTTTGACTAATTTATTATATTTTAATTTCATGCATAAGCTTTATGCAATTTAATTAAAATAAACTTTATTAAATAATTGCTTACTCTCTCTTATTAATTTATTATATTTTAATTTCATGCATACACTTTATGCAATTTAATTAAAATAAACTTTATTAAATTTATATTTTCTCTCTCAAGTTAATTATAAGATGTTTTAATAATATATTTATTAATTCAACTAATAGTATTATTTAGAGTTTATTATTTAAAATAAAACTCTTAAATAACTATTATTAATTTAAATAAACATAAAACACCAAAATTAGAATTATAACATTATCTTTTTCATGCACTTTTATTGAATTATAAAATTACTTTATTTAATTTTCACTTGACTTCTCTTTTTAATTACTTTATTAAATTTTAATCTCATGTGTGCATCATGCAATTTAAAACTTTTTAATAAATTAATATCTTTTTCCACTTCTTAAATTATTTTCGAAAGTTAATTGATAAAATATTTATTAACTTAAAAAATAATACTATTTAGCATTTATTTAAAAATAAACTCTAAATATATTATTATTAAATTAAATTAATTAATTCGTTATAAAATTTTAAACTTATAACTTTTATATTTATATTTAATTTTTTATTTAATTAATTTTCTAATTATTTAAATATAATTAAATATAAAAATATCATAATAATTTTCTATTAAATTAAATTTGACTTAATTAATAAAAAAATCACCAAAGACTCATAAAACAAAATATGAAAATCCATCATAGAAAAAACACATACAAGATCAAACTAAAGGGTTATAATCACGAATTAATGTCATTCAATGCATTTTGAAGGTAAACAACTCAGATACTTGTCCTAATTTTCTAGGACAAATGGCTTAAAGGTTTAGAATTTGGACTTCAGAATTTATCTCCCCTCTTACCATTTAGATAATGCAATAGGGTATGCTCATCCTAGCAATTCAGGGAAGTCAATACCCAATATCTGCAATCTGCATAAAATCCATGCATGTACAAACACAATATTCTAAACCAAATAGGCAATGGCAGGAAGTGGTGCCTCGTGTGGATCTTGACTAGCAGGTGACTACGACTCCCTTACTTAACCGCATCAGAAATGCCATATGTATGCATGAATATGTGGCCTCTACTAATACACACACTTCAAGATGGTCATTGCATGTGGATTCACTCTGAAATGAACATTGGATTGTTCATCCGAAAATCAGCCTACAAAGCGACCTGTTGCCTTCTATCTAAAGGGAATTGTTTGTCAGATATCCTTAGATTTGAGGTGTTAAGCAAGTAGACCCTGTAAGAACGAAGGATTTGAATGCAATTTAAGCTATATGAATGTGCAAGTAATCTATATGAAGTACAAGCAATTAATCTAAGAAATAAAAGATATTAAACTAAAAATGTATGCATTATTAAGCTTGATGAATCTAAACTAAGAATGCAAGATGTATGTATAAATATGAGCAAATGTGAGTATGAATTCCAACAGTGATTCGATGCAAATTCTCCAAATTCATCCTCTCAAAATGAAGAGATGAGGGTCTCTTAAATAGACTTTCATGGAATCCATCAACGGTTGAGATCGATTTCAATCAACGGTCAAGATTAAAGGTAAAGTTTAGTCATAAAGGGAGATTCCCAAATTAAAGGGAGTTAATAGATTTAATTTGAGTAAAATAAGGAGTTAACTGATTCAATTTGAGTAGAAAAAGGAGTTAACTGATTTAACTCATTTTTGATCAATAGTGAACTGGAAATTTCCCTTTTTGAACTGAAGAGAGATTTTGTTGAGATACTTAATTTAATAAAATGAGATATGCTCTCATAATTACTTTTTCCATTTAATTAAATAATCTTTAATAAATTAGAGATACTTTTTTTATTTAATTAAATAACTTCATTTAATTAATTAGGAATGGCTTCCCATTTAATTAAATAACTTTGTTTAATTAATTAGAAGTAAGTACTCCATTTAATTAAATAATTTCATTTAATTAATTAGAAATACCTTTCCCATTTAATTAAATAATTACATTTAATTAATCAAGATAGGCGTATTTATTAAACTAAATAAATTTAATTCCATAGTACATTAGCCTTAGGATATAATTATAATTTAATTAAAGTATAAATACTTAATAATTAAATTATAATTAAATCAATTAGGTTTAATGCGACTAATATGAGTGCATATTATAGGAATTAAATAAGAAATATGATGAATGCATATTAGGGTTTTCTGCATTTGACAATTAAGTCAAGTAGCGAATAGAAAAATGAGAATTGCCTATTAGAATAGGACTTAGAAATAATCAGAAATAGACCAGAATTGGTATAATAGCAATGAGCCAATTTTGGGGTATTACATTTTGCCCCTCTTTGAATGAATGTGCGAGCAGCATGTTCAATTCAAAGATAATCAGAAAGCATGATGCGAACATGAGATTGGTTCCAAAGGTGATGATACAAAGACCAATTGATAAAATTTTAAGGACTATCTCTAGAATAGAACTTAATCCTAAGGGGTCCAAGAAGAGCACTTAGATACCTAAGATTGATAGCATTTAAAAGATTGTCTCCAGAACAGAGTGTAATCTTTAAGGATCTAGACAGAACGTCTAGATACCCGAGATTGATAGCATTTAGAAGATTATCTCCAGAATGGAGCTTAACCTTCAAGGATCCAGATAGAATACCTAGATACCTGAGAATAATAGCATTTAGAAGACTATCTCTAGAAAAGAGCTTAACCTTCAAGGATCTAGATAGAACACCTAGATACCTAAGATTGATAAAAGATAACAAGGTCCCATCATGAGTCATCGAATCATCCCCAGAACGAGGCTTGATCCTCAGGAGTCAGAGTTTAGACTGCCCCAATACCTATCTATCAAACTTTGAGAAGAGTTGTTATAAGGTTGATCAATTGATGAAAAGATAAGATAGATGGCAAAGATGCCAGATGGAAGAGAAAAAAATGCCCCAAGTGATGAGATGCCCCAAGTGACTAGGACATAAGATGGGTACTAGATGCCCCGAGCAATAAGTATTTTATGATATAATCATCCTACCCCCTCGGGAGTGAAATCAAAAGATGACACACCAGAAATATGATTTGAAGTAGTATATCAGGAGATATAGAAGAAATTTGATATTTAGCAAAATCTAAAAGAGATCAGAATGATCTGAAGAAGATTCAAGTTTGATTTGAAATGATTGCGAAGTCGCAAAGACTGAGTTTGACCAAAATTTGACCAGATTTAGCCACAATTGACTTAAGTTGACTATTTTCAAAATGAATTTTGAAAATATGGGGAAAGTAAAGTTGAAAGGATTTCAAGAATTATAAAGTATCAGAAAGATTTGGGCTGCACAAGCTCTCGATCGCATCGGTCCCTAACATTTTAAAACACATTTTTGAGGCTCTTAGGTGTGTCAGATTTATAATTTGATCTCGAAAATGGATCCAGAATGGTCCAATTAGCCAGGGGTGTGATTTTCATGCAAATTTGAGCACTTTGAAAAATTTGTTCAACACCTATATATGGGCTCGAAGGGTCATTTTCAATTTGAGCACTTTTAAAGATTTGGTCAACACCTATATAAGGGCTCGAAGGGTCATTTTCAATTTATTTGTGCTTTTGTCCTGTAGTGATTTTGAGCTCTGATAGAGACATGGCAGTGAACGTGAGATATCATCGTTTTGAGTGCTCTAGACGACACGGCCGGCTAGCAGACTATGGACCACCGGCAAGTCATTGATTTCCTATCTTTCTACTTTTGTTTTTAGGCATTTCGAGGTCATTTATTGCACATTTTTAGCATGTTTTAGGATTGTCAATTCTTTCTTCGTGCGAGACTGATCTCTTCTTGCATGAAGATCTTCTTTCTTCGCGCGAAGAAATATGATGTGCTATTTCTTCACGTGTAGCCAGAGGATCTTTGTGTAGGACAATTTTGGTTTCGCACGAGGATGGGGATTCTTCGTGCAAGGCGGTTCGTGTTTCATGCGAGAATCTCTTTTCTTGCACGGGTAGCTCTATCTTTGCATGAGGAGATCTTTTTCTACGCGAAGGCTAGATTCTTCATGCAAAGAAAGAATTATTTCATGTGAAACTGAATGTCTTTGCGCAAGATTTCATGAATCTCGCAAGAAATTATGTGATAGTTTTGTGATTTTGCACTTAGAATTTGCACTTTATTTTGTTTTGACGCTTCGTTTTGACTTGATACTGATCGTTTGATTGTCATTTTTTGTTGTGTGTGTAGGAGGTCTTCGAAGACATTTCATTTAGATCTCATTATCCGCCATATGGAGAGTTATTGTAGAGTTTGGATGACATAGATCGGGCACACATTGCCCGATTGGGTTTGTCTTCTCTTTGCCAGATTCCAACCGTGATGGTGAATCACGGCTTACTCACAGCTTTGGTGGAGTGTTTCCATTCGGAGACAAACACCTTTCAATTGCCGATGGGTGAGATGACCATCATACCAGAGGACATCTGGAGGATCTTATGGATTCCTTTCCATGGCGCTCAGGTGGTTTATGATACAGTGCCTCGATTAGGGACAGAGGCACTTTCCATTGTATTCGGGAGAGAGCTACCGAGAGGTAGGGCCATCAGCTGGGATGAGTTGATGCATACTTATGGACCCACACATAGGTTGGCATTCATGCTGGGTATATTCTTGAGCTGCTTCCTATGTCCTAACAGGGGACAATATGGGTTGGAGTGTGGATGGGGTATCATGCTTCGCAGGATGCTAGAGGCACCAAAGATCTTTGGATGGGGTTAGTGCATGTTGGCCCACCTTTTCCATGAGGTGCATGAGGTCGTCTTCCATGAGAAGAAGACCATGGTAGTAGGATTTTATGTTCTATAGATCTAGGCCTGGGAGCATCTCCATGTATGTAGGCCAATTTTTGAGGATGCTCAAGAGCCTATTGAGCCCTACATATGAAGATATCGAGGGCATATTACCCAGGCCCACCTCGGTAAGACTAAGCACTAGTAGACACATCTTGATGACCTAGTGTCCATTGTATGGCGACCCTGGAGAGAGACAGAGGACTGGGATGATGCCCCCAGAGAGCTGCCATGGATGTTTAGTTCTCAACCACTGGCGGGCATGATGACATCAGTGATCGAGAGATTTGTGATCTCACGAGTGTGGTGGCAGTATGGTCGACTATAGGACATTTCACTTGAGTACTATGCCTATGCCAGGGTACAAAAGGATATTGAGTGGGGATGGCCTTCACAGATGGATCCAGCGTGATCCATGATAGATATCTACAGTTTAGCTATTGTTCAGTGGGACTACCTGCCAGAGGTAGTAGATGCAGGGATGACGCCTGCATATAAGGCATTTTTGATCAGCCATCCATTCTCACACTTCACAGATCCACTAGGGATGGCAAGGAAGGTACAGGGATAGGGACAGGTGCCCCAGCAGCAGTAGGCACAACCACAGATGCCACCACAGGTCCAACACTGGGTATAGCAGATGACTATTCCCCCATGTTAGATGGGATAAGACCAAGGTGTTGGGGGCAGTGGGGCAGGACACAGTCGGCAAAGAAGACAGAGGACAGAGGAGTAGGCCCCTCAACAAGAGGTCCCACAATAGTAGGTGCCTTAGCCACAGGTACCTCCACCATAGTAGGCACCTGAGATGGTAGATGAGGACATGCCAAATCAGCCAGTAGGTGAGGTGCAGGACATGATGCAGCAGTATCGCGAGCGCATTTGTCAGGCCTCTCGACAGTTGGGAGAGTTGTAGATTGTAGTGGCGGTTCGGGATGCGCAGCTGGTAGAGCAACAGTGGGAGACATATTTTCAAAGAGAGTGCGCGGAGACTACAAAGTGGAGGCTGGAGCTAGCATAGGATGAGATCCGCTTCCAGTCTGCTTAGGTTACATATTATTATGCTGCATATAGATGAGACATTGCAGGTTCAACGATTCTCTCAGTACGCATGAGAGTCTGGAGGTGCATGAACTCCTGTCAGGCTGGATATGCCACCACTGCCTTCGCCACCTGCTCCCCTTGCTCCTCCTACTCCTCCTAGAGGCGAGGTTTCGGGACAGAGTTAGATGCTCTGTGTCTGATTTTTTTGATTTTGATCCTTGGCTATGTATCGATTGGTGTGCCAGCACCACATGTATCATTTTTGATTGATTGCACTTGAGTAGCACCCATTTTTGTACTGACCCATTCTTTGATACATATATATATATACATATATATATATATATATATATATATATATATATATATATATATATGATATTTTGAGCCAAGTATTCCTGTGTACAT
This sequence comes from Cupressus sempervirens, assembly GCA_028749045.1. Classification (NCBI taxonomy): domain Eukaryota; kingdom Viridiplantae; phylum Streptophyta; class Pinopsida; order Cupressales; family Cupressaceae; genus Cupressus; species Cupressus sempervirens. Next base: position 605,883,405 of record CM053793.1, read on the forward strand.
GTCATTGTCTATTTTTTTTTGCTTTGATGTACATGAGATGTTTGATAGAACGCATATGCATGAACTAACATCTTATGTAGTGTTGCATGTTTTTGTTTGACAGTCACAGATATTCCATTGAGGAGCATGAATCGACGAACCAAATTCATGTGCAGCTATGGAGGAATCTGATGCATGTTGTGTATGAACAGAATTACCATCGAATTGCATGCTAATGCAAATAAAGTATTGAATGCAAGACTATGTTAAATGCAACCCTAGGTCTAGTTACCAAGCCTTGATGATTTATCATCATTGGATATAAAATAAAGCTCGTATGTTATACAAATTCCACTGACATTGCAATCATGAAAATATGAATATAACATATGTTATTGGGATGTCAGGATTCAATGTAAGCATTCGAGCACAAGAAGCCAGAATGACCAGAACATTTGTCCCTTTTAATGTAGCAAGTTAACATAAGCATCAGAGCATAAACGCTAGGATGACCTAAATGTTGCTTGCATGACAGGCACACCAAAAACATGGGAGATTCCTCATATGCTAAGTATTTAGTATTCATTCTGTTCGCAACGACCCTTGCATTCCTAACCTGAGACAGAAGTGTGCTAGATATACTCACAGTGACCCGTACGTTCACTTAATAGGATGAGTATCAGTATATACTATAGCATGAAGAGTTCACTCCAAAAAAAAAGGAGAAGAACCAATGTCATTAATGTATCTGTATAAAAGGAGTCAAGGTACACACGACCATCCAATACGAGATGAAGGCTCTTATAGTGGACACCCCTCTTATAGGAATAGATCAACTTATTGGAACTAAACCGCAAATGGAAAGCAAAGAAAAAGATCATGCCCTCTGTCATAACTTCTCTAGTTGAACATGACATCATCGAGTTGCTCGAGGAGATATGATAAAGCGAAAAAAAGCAAACAAAGAAAATGCTTAGCATATCCAAACAAGTATATTATTTTTTTTGAGTTCAATTTTTTCGAGATTGATGTCAAGTGTCAATGTCTAGAACATGTAAGAAAGAAATCTCTTCAGTAGGGTGACAATAGTAGGTAGATGTAGTCAGAATGACTGGTGACTGAGGTCAAAGAGGAATCTTCACGATGAAGAACCTAAGAAGGACTAAGCGATAGTAGACAGACACAGCCAGGATGACTGGTGACTGACGGAAAAGAGATCTTCCATAAAGGAATCTTGAGACATGACCTGAGCAACAGTAGGCAGACACAGCTAAAACAACTGGTGACCATTGTGAAAGAGATTTTATGAGGAGAATCTTGAAAAGAGTGACACTAGTGATAGTAGGTAGACACAGTCAGAATGATTGGTGACTATCACGTAGGAGATTCTATGAGGAGAATCTCAAAAAGAGTGACACTAGCGACAGTAGGTAGACGCAGTCAGAATGACTGGTGACTATCGCGATGGAGATTCTATGAGAATCTCAAAAATAGTGACACTAAGGGGGAATGCCCCCAAACTATGACAAGACTCAATCCATGGATACATGAGCAGGAAGCAGGAAAGCAAAAGCATGAAAGCGACTGTATAGAATAGCCAGAAGATGCGCTGCAAGATAGAGCATTGGGAACAAGAAGCACCTATTTACTAGGTTTTCACCTTCTTTGCAAGCTTTTTTTTTTTTTTTTTTTGAGGGCTTTTTCTGATTTTTAGATTTTTTTCAGGACATTTAGATATGTACAGAGAGCTTGCTGAGATTAAATCAACTATAAAACTGCTTCAGGTGGAGAGTGTTCATAGGCTCTTTAAGAACTTCTCCTTCGGTTGTGGAAAGCTGATAGGCACTAGATCCATATATTGTAGTAATGATGTAAGGACCTAGCCAGTTTGGTTCAAACTTTCCCTTTTGCATTTTTTGTTGTTGATTCTTAGGGTTCTCTCTTAGGACGAGATAACCCAGCTGGAAGTCATGTGGCTTGATCTTTCTATTGTAGCTTTGTGCCATTCTTTGCTGATATGCTTGTAGATGATCATAGGCCACTTGTCGTCATTCATCCAACAACACAAGCTCTTGAAGCTGAGCTATCCTATACTCATCATCAGTGATAAGGCCTTTCATAGAGATTCTCAAGGTAGGAATCTCGACCTCTATTGAAAGCACACCATCTGCCCCATATACCAACGCAAAAGGAGTCATGCCCATTGGAGTTCTAATGCTTGTCTTATATGCCCATAGGGCTAGATTGATCTAGAGATGCCAGTCTCTCCCTAACTTACTAACTGTACGATGAAGAATTTTGAGGATTGCCGTATTGGATGCCTCAGCTTGGCCATTACCTTAAGGGTAATAAATGGAAGACCAATGTTGTGTAATCTTGAATTTCTTGCATAGTTCCTTAAGGTCTTTAATTTTTAAGTTTCCTCCATTGTTAGTAATGATTGAGGATGGTATACCATATCTACAGATGATGTAGTTTGTGATAAAAAGTGCTACAATTTTTCCATTAGCAATTGTGAGAGGGACTACCTCTACCCATTTCGTGAAATAATCTGTAGTGGTGATAAGGAACTTATGTCCATTGGAAGAGGTTGGGTGAATCTGCCCCACCAAGTCAAAGGCCCATTGTTGAAATGGCCATGTTGTAGTAGAGGGAATCAACTCTCTAGTTGGAGCATGAATGAGATTCCCATGTAGCTGATACTACTTGTAGGACCTAGCATATTTAACAACTTTTTGCTCCATTTTAGGCTAGTAGTAACCATCATGAAGGAGTTTGCGAGCTAGTGTTAGGCCATTGGAATGAGATCCGCAAATGCCTTCGTGAACATCAATCAGTGCACGTTTGGACTCGTCAGGTTCTAAACACCTAAGGAGTGTTCCATCGAGACCTCTCCTATACAGATCGTCAGCAATAATGACATAATGTGAAATGTTACAGATTAGGTAACGTTTCTCATTCTGGGTTAGACCTTTCAGAATGGTTTGATTACGAAGATAGGAATATATGTGATGGTAGCAAGGTGATTCTTGTCCTATAATAGAACAGATCATCCTGGAATCAGGTGTGTCATAGGCTGGGTAGTGTAACACTTCCACCAAGAACTCGTGTTGGAGATCATGTTTTGGCATTTGTAGAAAGGAGGCCAGAGTGGCCATGGTGTTAGCCACTATATTATCTACATGTGGAACTTGTTGGAAGGTGATGTGTGCAAAATATTTCATCAAGTCATCAACCATGCATTTGTAAGGAATTAGTTTTTCATCATTTGTTTGATACACATCATTTACTTGGTTGATGACAAGCTGAGAGTCACCGAAGATATCCAACTGATCTACTCTCCATTCAACTGCAATTTTCATACCATTGATCAAAGCTTCATATTCAGCAATGTTATTTGTACAATGAAACATAATCTTGTATGCTTTGGGCAATGAGTATCTCTGTGGTGTGATGAAAAGTAATCCAGCACCTAATCCTTGTTGTGTGAAGGACCCATCGAAGAACATAACCCATGTATGGTGAGTGAGTGTTATAATTGACTCATCTAGAAAATCAATGTTTATTGGTAGAAGACTCTGTATGGGTGCCTCGGTTAGCTGGTCTACAATTGCCTGTCCCTTTATAGCTTTGCGTTCAACATATTGGATCTCAAACTCACTTAGTATCATGACCCATTTAGCCAATCTTCCTGTGAGAGCTACCTTATTGAGCAAGTACATTAATGGATCTAGTTTAGCTACAAGCCGTGTAGTGTGGGCAAGCATGTAGTGTCTCAACTTTTGGGAAGCAAAGACAACTGCCAAGCAAGCTTTCTCAATAATGTTGTAGTTTTTCTCATAAGAGACCAATGTTTGGCTCAAGTAATAAATAGCTCTTTCTTTGTTGTCATTGTCTTCCTGAGCCAGCAGGATTCCCAAAGATGTTTTAGTGGCCGAAATGTATAAAAGAAAAGGCTTCCCATGCATAGGAGGCATCAGGATCGGTGGATTGACAAGATATTGTTTGACCTGTGTAAAGTTTTTCTCACAATCTTGGCTCCAATTGAATTTCACACCCTTATGTAAGGTCTTTGTGAAGGGTTGTGATTTATCCACCAATTGTGAAATAAACCTGCGAATAGATTGAAGCCTCCCCTGTAGTCCTCTCATCTGACTCATGTTTCAAGGTGGTGGCATGTCCATTATTGCTTGTACTTTTTTTGGATCTACTTCAATTCCCTTTGTAGAAACAATATATCCTAACAATTTTTCTGATGTGACACCAAATGCACATTTCTTAGGATTGAGTCGAAGACTAAACTTTTCCATACAATCTAGGATTGGTCCCAAATTGTGCAAATGAGTATTGTGTTTAGCACTTTTGACCAAGGTATCATCAACATAGTCCTCCATGATTCTATGCATCATGTCATGGAAAATTGTAGTAGCAACCCGCTGATATGTAGCTCCAGCATTCTTTAAACCAAATGGCATCACATTCCAACAAAAGGTTCCCCATGCACATGTGAAAGTTGTTTTCTCTTGATCTTCTAGCACAATTTTTATCTGATTGTATCTAGAAAAACCATCCATAAGTGAGTACATCTCATAGCCAACCATCATGTCCACAATCATATCAATATTAAGGAGCGAAAAGTCATCTTTAGGACATGCCAAGTTAAGATCATGAAAGTCTGTACAAAATCTGATAGACTTATCATGCTTGGACATAGGGACAATATTGGATATCCATTCAGCATAATCAATTTCACGAATGAAAGCAGCCTTCAAAAGTTTCTCCAATTCGGCTTTGACTAGAAATGCAACATTAGGATGCATTTTTTGAAGCTTCTGTTTAACTGGTTTGATGCCTGGTGCTATGGACAAGTGATGCATGATAAGATCAGGATCCAATCCTGGCATGTCAGAATATGTCCAGGCAAAATTTATTTTCTTCTCCTTGAAAAAGGCAATGAATTGTTCCTTTTTCTTTAGTTGACGATGACTGAGCCAGATGTATCACATGAGGATGTTCTTCTGTGCCCAGGTTAATTGGCTGTGTCGGTTCTATTAACACTAATGATCTCTCCTGAAAGTGACTGGGAAGAACATCAAATATCTCATCCGCGGGTGCCTTAAAGAGGTTTTCACCCTTAGATACATCTTTTGTTTTTACTTTTTTGGAATCTGACACTGCCACAATGTGGTTTTCACCATCGTACCTCTTGCATTTTTTCTTTTTAATTATGTGACTAAGATATTTGATGTCGGCCTCAGTCATGTTGATACTTTGCTCATTGGTGGAAGACGTTATAGGTTCAATAGTGTTTAGGTAACAGGTGAGAGCATAGTCATTCTAGAATGTGGGGACTTCATTAGATGCATTGGGGTTCCAGTCTATAAGCTCGAGATGTGCGAGTGAGAGAGTAGTGACTAGTTCAATTGCATTCACAGTATAGTCATTAAATGTGTGGATCAACAATTTGAGACCTACGGTGACCTCACCCATAGGTGTATTCAAATGCATAAGAGTATGAATGTTAGTAATTGACGACTCTAGGACACTAGTTGGATCAGACCCCCATGACCTATCCCTAGACGTTTCACTCACTTCGATTTGATTTTCATAGACATGCACTTGGTCAATGTCTTTATCAGTAGTCACTTCTAAAAGATTGTCAAATTCATATTCATGAGAATTGGTGCTACATGGTGAGAGACTATAGAACTCCCCAATAGTGATAGGGACATACTCTCCTTCAGCCTCTAGATTCTTACACAAATACTCAATATGGCCTGACTGACTAGATTCTCCCTTTTCTAAATGATATTTGAGTTGCTCAGCATTGTCCTCAGAAGAATCACTAGTATCATCCATAGTGGTAACACGTGGTACAAAGTCATCTAGCTTAGCAAAGAATTTAGCAAAATCATAAGGAATAGGATGAGGGTAATAATCCTCATCATCAAATTCTTCCTCTCGAGTAACTGACTCAGATTGTGACTCATTTTCAGATGAACTCTCAGGTATGGGTATGAATTTATTGGATCCCAAATGGAAAGGGACCTTCTTAAATCCTAGGCCAGTTGTGTCATTCTTGCTTTGAGATGTTGCTTTGATAGGATCTATTAAACCATTGTTATTGCACCTAATAGGGCCGGTTCCCTTGTAACCAAAACAATTCATAAGCTTAAGACTAGGTCCATATTTTTTAGGAGTGATTTCTCGAGCTTGTTCTGTTAGGTCTACTGGAGCCTCTTCTTTATAAAGCCATGCAGAAATGGCTCTGTTTTCACTTTCATCTTCTAAGGGAACTGTAGCTTTGACAAAAGAGCCATTAAACTTGGTCTGAGGTGTCAACACGAACTACTTCTTTGCTTCTGAGGGTCTCCCAAAATGTTGAGGGGACTCTAGAATAGATGTTAATGACATCACTGGTTCCATGTGGTACTCGAGAGAAGCAGACCATAGGGGCATTTTTCTAGTCGACTCCTTAGGATTTTTCCCTAATTGGCTAATAAAGAGGTTTTTTAAAATAAAAAATTTGTATATAAATATGAGTTTCATTTTTTACAATTTGCATTTATGTGAAATCAAGTTATTGGCTTTTGAATTGGCTAGAAAGAAATATTTGACAAACTTCAACCTATTTTCAAATTTTGGAGGAAGAATTTACGACATGGGAAATAAAGATAAAAGAGCAAGTAAATATGCACGAAGAAGAACTAAGGAACAAGAAGATGAAAATCGTCAAAAAACGCTAGCAAGATACTATCTTAGATCAGGGACACATGCACAATCTTTTTTCCAATGTATTTAATTAGTTTATTTAGTTAGGATTAGGGTTTAAATCCAATTATGAATATCATATTTATCTTAAATTAGCATTACTAGATTAACTTAATATTAAGAGTTTATTTTAAATTATGTTCATATTTAGGCCATTAGGGTTTATCCAATTATGTCCATATTAGTCCTTAGAGTGAATATTACATTATGAATAAATTTAAATTATGAATTTATTTAGCATGGGAATTACCTTGTTTATTAAATTATGTTAATAATTTATAGTCCATTAAGGTTTATTGGATTATGATTAAAATTAAATAAATGAATTTATTTAGGACGTAGTCAACCAGGACAACCTATCGACATTGGAGAAGGTTCATCCCAAGTTCAAACAGGTACATGTGCATCTGTTGCAAGTATATAATATAGATCTTTCTAGAATTCTAGGTCTCTATCAAACTTTATATCTTTAATATTTAAATTTAGTGAGCGATATTTCCCCTTATAAACTTGATTTTATTTGTTATATCGTGCACGTGCAATTCTAGTAGATGATGAAAATGTTGGACATGAGGAAATTGAAGATGAAGCAATGGATATTGAAGAAGGACCATCTGAAGGTTAGATAATTTAATCAAGTACATAATATTTCACTCTTGAGTTAAACATGTATATATGTATACATATATGTCCCCTAAAGAGATTGTATCTTAAGACTTTGTTTCATTTTTTCTTGTGCAGCCTGAGATCAAACAACAAATGAGAATGTTAATTTAGCTCAAAGATTGAAGAGAAAAATTAATCATAGAAACATAGATCATTTAATTGAAATGGATGTGGAAACATTGAGAGAATATGCTAATCAACCTACACATACTATGAAGAGGAAATTGAATAAAAAGTCTAAAGACATAATTGCACAATTTGAGAATCTATCAATAGTGGAGAAAACTCAACTATTATCAATTTCACTTCTCAAAGATGAATTAAAAGAGCCACTGAGACTATTGGGTATAGATACAAGTATAAAAAAGATGAGGACTTCTAAACTAGAAAAAGATATTGTTGAAAGTGTTAAGGAAGGGTTACATTCCATTGGGAAAAAAACTAGATCTACAGATAAATCCATTGCATGAAGAGTGATACTAACATCTATTTTAAATAAGAAAACATCCCAAAATAGACAGATCTCTTCATTATCATCTCATTTTGGGTATAGTCGAAAGACAGTACTACATTATCTGAAAAGGAGAAACAATTTGAATGATAGTACATTAGAAGGCAACTGGGCACTAATGTGTAGAGCTCCTCGATCTGACATGATTGGGGAAACAGTTAAGAACTTAGTTATTCAATTTTGGATTGATAATACTCGTCCTTCACCAAATAGAAGAGATATCATCAAGAAGAGGATTGGGCCTAAGCAATATATTCAACACGCAAAACATTGGTTGGATGTCACTCAACATGAATTTTATCTCTCATTTTGTAATTTAAATCCTAACATAAAGATTGGACAAACAATGTTTAAAAGATTGAAGCCCTATTTTGTGAAGATAAATAAATCTTTTGAAACATGTTGTTGTCAATATCATGTTGAATTTGATATGTACTATGAAGGGTTTCGAAAGATGATAGAAGAAAGTGGTGAAACTTCTCAAAATACTTTTCCTAAACGATCGAGTCAATTCATAACATCAATCTTATGTGACAAACCAAATGATTGTGTCCGTGAAATAGATTGCATAAGAGGAACTTGTGAAACATGTGGTAACTTGACTAAATTTCCTTTGAGAGAAGAAGATACTAATACGACAAGGATGGTAAAATGTAAGAGATATAAGTACATAAAGTCAGAAACAAAAGCTGGAAAAGAATCAACAAGGTTAGAATATGTAGAGGATGAGATATCGGCTAGAGAATTTATGTCAAATTTTCGTAAATTGATTCAACCATATATACGCCATGCATTTTTTGCTAAGTGGCAAGTAGAAAAATTTCAAACACTAAGAGAAACTTTCCCACTTGGAACAATTCTATCTATTGTTGACTTTGCAGAGAATTACTCTTTCGTATCTCAAAAACAACTTCAAGCAGAATACTACTATACAGAACAGGTTACTATTATGGTTCAAGTGTCTTATCAACATGCACAAATTGATTAGGATGGTGTGGAAAGTACAAATCAAGCAAGAGTCATTAAAAAAGAGTATCACTTTTATATTAGTGATGACAAAGAACATGACACACATTTTGTGGAACATTGTTTTAAGACATTTTTTGAATATTTGAAAAAAAAAAACATTAAAATAGAAAAACATTTGGTATGGTCAGATGGATGTGCAGGACAATTTAAATCAGCTAGACCATTTTATACATTATGTAGATATCATCGATACCTTAATATACCACACATTTGGATTTTTTTTGAGAGTGGACATGGAAAGGGTGAGCATGATGGTGTAGGAGCTTGTATCAAACGTGCTTCAAGAAAGTATCAAATGGACTATAAAGGATATCACATTAATAATGCTCATGATGTGGTTGAGTGGTACAAAACACATTTTTCGGTGCCAACAAATATAGATAACACATCATCAGAAGCAGATCGATTCATACCATTTAGAGTGTTTTGGGAGGTATCAGGTATATATAAATTAATTTGTTCATATTTTAAAATTGAATCTTAAATTTATATTTAATATGTTACCTTAGATGATCTCTAACTAAATTATGGACCTTGTGTACACATTCAGGTGTTGATAGAAGATCAATGCATGCATGCAAGAGGGTAGAGAAGACACGATCTTTGCATTCATTCATGAGTACAAATAGTAATGTGTGGTCATTGTATACAAGAGAATACTCATGTTTTTGTCCTAATTGTATTGATGAAGACTATGGTGGTTGCATTAATCAAGAAAGTGGATATGTGGGTGAATGGACTTTGGTGCCACTAGATGTTATTAATACGAATGAGTTTGAGGATGAAAACTATGATGATATTCCATTGATTTCTAGTGATTATAACCATATTTTAGGATTGATCAGAGTTGGTATGTATGAACTATATATATACCTGGATCATGTATATGTATACATTTTTCATAATTTTGGTTAATTCTTATTATATATATGTACTTATGTAAATGACGTGTATCCAAAATTTTGACATATATAAGTTTGTGTAGGAAATGTTTTTGCAGTCATAGCAGAATCAGAAAATGTAGAAGGTGCTAGCTATTACTTATTACATTGCACCATGGAAAGAGAGAAGCTAACAAAGACTAAAATAAGTGATGAAATTGTTTTTCCCACAGGTTAGTATATAGTTGAATTATGTATATATGTATGTCAAGTATCTATATTTTTAATAAATTCAAATTCTTTGACTTAAATTCAAGACTAATGTATTTTTTAAATGTGTACATGTGCAGGTTCTGTTGTTGTACAAGGAACATATTTGAAGCAAATAAAAGTACTTAAAAGTGGGATTCATTTCACCGATTATCAACCTAACAATAAGGTATATCAATATAGTAACCATGTTATTGCCACTGGTCTAACTCTTCATCCAGTCAAAGGACCTGGAATATGTAAGTGGAGGCTCCATATTGATGACCATGAGAAAATATTAAATGTTATCCAAGAACGAGTTGATCCACTTGATATGAGATAGAAACAACTCCTAATTTGAAATGTAACTCAAGAACAATTTGAAATTTGGTTCAAACTATTTGAAATTTGGTTGAACAATTATTTGATCAATTTGAAATTTCGTGGAATAACTAATTTTCTAAATTGAACTTTTACTCTTTCATTTTGAATTTTCTAAAGTAACTAATAATAGAAATTATGAACTTATATGTACATGTGTGTACACTAATTACCTGACATGTGCACCTTGAGGGAAAGAAATTCGAACACCACTTGTCTTAAGAGGATGAAATTATGAGTTTGTAAAATTAATTATATTCAACTTTCTATTTCACTTAACTTGTCAAATTTTTGACACATGTACGCTTTCAATTTAACTAATTAGGACATGTGTTTTCAATTTCAGGACATGTGAGCTTTCAATTTAACTAATTACCTGACACATGAGCTTTCAATTTTAGGACATGTGAGCTTTCAAGTTCAAATTGCGATTTGTTTAACTAAATTTTGAACATGTACATGTTTTAAGTTGGACTTGAATTAGAACATTGGGCTTAAGGGGATAGAATCCTAGGATACATGTGTGCACTTGAATTAAAATTTCACTATGATTAAAATTTGAAATGTAACTCAAGAACAATTTGAAATTTGGTTCAAACTATTTCAAACTATGTTGAACAATTTGAAATTTGGTGTCCAATAACTAATTTTCTAAATTGAACGTTTACTCTTTCATTTTTAACTCAATGCAAGAATTCATTTAACTTTCTATTATATTGAACATTCTATTTCATTTAACTTGTCAATTTTAGAACACATTTACACTTTCAATTTAACTAATTAGGACATGTGCTTTCAATTTTAGGACATGTGAGCTTTTGATTTAACTAATTACTTGACATGTGAGCTTTCAAGTTCAAATTGCAATTTGTTTAAACTAAAATTTGAACATGTACATAGTTTTACATTGGACTTGAATTTTACAACATTGGGCTTAAGGGGATAAAATTCTAGGATATATGTACAAATAAAAGGGATGAGTTCTATAGATTTACTCGAGTTAGGAATTATGTACAATTAATTACCTGATACTTTAACATTTAATACATGTTCAATTTATTACCAAACATTTAAATTACATGAACTATTTATATATATATATATATATCTAAATTTAATCAATATATTAAACATGCATGTACATATCTAAATAAATTACTTACATATCTTAGATAGAAACAATTTATAATATACTAGATCTAGATCTAGTATGTACATTAGATTCCACAACATAATGCAACATGTATCAATCATCTCGAGAACAAATAACAAAAACATGTATCTATCTAGAGATCTATCAGAAGATAATATCAAATATAAATATAGCATGCACACATGTAGACATGTAAATCCAGGTACATCTATATCAAATCAAATATAAATATAACATGCATCATGTGTGTATATAAAGTGTCTATCTAACATATATGAATGTCTCTTTGGATGAAAGTCTACAACAAATCATCTAGATAAAAAAAACTATAGATCATCACGTGCAGGACTATCATTGCCACGCCTCCTCACAACGCGCTCTGAAGACTGACTAGTATCAAGGTGCTCACTAGGATGTGATGACCCCTATATATAAATTCAAGAGAAAGTGATATCAATACATACATACATTTAATCAAGAGAAAGTGATATTGAAATACATGTACATGTATTTAATCAAAACATAAATAAACATTACCTGTCCACTACTGACATCATCCAATGAGTCTCGATGATGTACACGATCTGGTATCAAAGCTGGAGTAAAAATAGGCACGTTCCCCTACATTTTACATGTGCACGGGCAACACATCAAATTAAAATTTCTCTACATGATTACATTTGAATCTACGTGCATGATATACATGTACATGTGCACACATGCACATGTCTAAATTAAATTAGTTTGAAATGATTGAAATTTTAACATGAACTTGAAATTTTTTTTACCTGTGTAGATGGTGGCATCTGATAATACTCGGACTGCATAGCATTGATCGTGTCCACTAATGCATCTAGATTTTGTTGCATCACATCAAGCTCAATCTCTGCATCTACGCAGGCCCCATGGCTAGTGACTGGCACATGTCCTAATAATGACGAGCCAAGTGGACTATGTACATGAGATGGCATAGAAGTAGAATTATCACGTGTCAACAAGTCCATCCACCCTGTGGTCGACAAGCTCAAATCAACATCATCAAGGCCCACATTTGAACTTTGAGCCTGCACTATAACACTGGCTGAAGGGTCTGTGGTATGTATATGTCCCTATGGAGAAAAAGAGTGGTCAGTAGATGGATCATCATGTGCACTACCACCATGACCACTACCTGATTGATGAAAGGAATATGGCTGAGGATGTGTCCTAGTACTACCATGGACACGACCTCGAACATCTAATATGGGTATGCCAAGATGCTTTGATACAAATCTATATGTATCTAATAAATCCTCAGCCAAACCAATCATAGTATCTCGTGCCAACACTCCAGTGAGACCCTCTAAGCTAGCCACTGAAGGGATGCCTAGTGCACTATACAAGTCTCCTGAAGATGAAGCATAGGATGATGATTTGGAATGCCAACAAGACATCAAATACTGACCAACCTCATCACTCAAAATAGATCTGACAGCTGCTGCAATCTCTCCAACTCCCTGAAGGACCCCACATAATTGAGTGGTACGCATGGCCTCATCAGTTGATGGACCTAACACAGGGGAAATAGCAGGTGCCCTCTCTCCGACAATCGATCTATGTGCCAGTGGGGGATGACCTGGCTTCCTATCAGCCAATCTACCATGCCCCTATCCTAAATGTCCTGGTAAATTTGTGTAGTTCACCACCCTGCGTAAGCGAACCTCTGAATAAAGCTTTTGGGCAAAATAGAGTGGAATTTGGTCTTTATTTGGATAACGACCATGGGCAGCAAGGAAGCATGGGTATATCAATGTAGCCATCTATGGATCTGTACACTTAAGGGGAGAATACCCCTTCACATACTTTTGTGAAAGATAATGAGGGAAACATTCCCTCTTTAGGACATCTTTGGGCACCAAGCCCTGCACCTCCTAGAGTGAAAGACCAGAGGAGACCTCTTGTCTCTTACTATCAAGTACAGCCTATATAGTATGTGCAGAATATGGGGCAATGCCATGAATTGCATCTTGAATAAATGTCAGGCTGTGTAAGATAGTCTGGCATGTACCACTATAAACACTGGAGCATGTGCCACTAGTCAGGGATTCTTGGAGTCTATGAATCTCCTGGTTAGTGTGATCATAGAGCTCCTGAGGTGGGATAGGTAGCTAATCACGGGCAACATGATGCTGCTCAGGGGGGATAGGCTGCTGCTCAGGGCCTGGGATAGGTTGCTCGGGCCCGGGTATAGGCTGCTGCTCAGGGCCCGAGATAGGCTGCTCGGGCCTGGGTATAGGTTGCTCGAGGGGGACAGGCTGCTCGGGGGGGATAGAAGGCTGTTGATCAGCCATGTCAATGTATGTAGGTGCGTGTATAATGTTTAAACCTAAAAATTAAAATTAAAATGTATGACATTTAATAAACTTGAAATTTATATTAACATATATGTATGTACAATTTGACAAAATTAAAAAACTTGTATCTAAATTGTTTTAATAAAATTAAACATGCACGTACATGTCTACATATATATAAAAGTCCTAAAACTTAAATGAACATATACCTTAAAAGAAAACTAAATTTTAAAACACATATGTTGTTATATATATAATGTTTGTAACTCAGGGACCTTTTAAGAACTACATGTGTGCAAGTTATATATCTATCTAAGTTAGATTGAATGTTCAAAGGTTTTAGACATATGTGTGCACATAAACTTGTCAGATGTAATTTAGGTCCATGAAGTTTAAATATGTGCATATATATGTATATATAGATAGATGTGTATATACATGTACATGATATGTATATTTGCACATATAGATCTATCATGCACATGTGTATATATACATGCATATGTGTGCATATATATATACACGTGCACAAGATATGTGCAAATATATATCATGACACATATGCATATATAGATCTATTTGTGTACATATATATAACATTGATGCATCATTTTGAGACCTTGATATCAATGTTTAATTAGTTTTAGGATTAGGGTTCAATTTGGTTTGTACTATTTGATTAGGTTTACATGCTTAGGTTTCAATTAGGACAAGAGTTAATAAATTGAATTAATGTTTCAATTCAATCTTAGGGTAACGGTTCAATTTTGTTAATGGTTGGGGAAAGGATTTGAGGTTAAATTCAAGGTTTCTACTATTAACTTGGGATATATAATTACGTGTTTATGATCATGGTTTAATTCAATTTGGTTTATAAGTATAATATTAATTAGTTAAGGGCCAGGGTTACCTTTGAATCTAGTTTGATATATTCAATTTGGTTTAAGGTTGACCCAGGGGTTAGTTTATTTTAGTGTTAAATATTAAGATATAATGCTACATTATGATATCACTCATTTTTTGATATTTTGATATGATGGACATGTCATAAATGACATTTCTATATGATTCTTTTGATATGATATGCATGGATTATATATATATAATCTTATGATTTAGCCCATAAATTATCATTTATAATATAAGGGTTTAGAAATTAAATTTTAAGATCTTGAGGTTAGGGTTAGGGTTTGGATAATTAAATTTTAGTTTTAGGTTTAGGGTTAGAGTTAGAATTATGGTTAGGGCTATGATTTAGGATTGAGACCACGATTAAAGGGTTAGGATCATGTGGTCGAAGGTCCCGAGTACCTGAGTAGAAATTATTGTCTAGATCAATTAGGGTTAGTAAAGTAGGCAAGTTAGCATTTAGGATTTAGGGTTATAGTTATAATTCTAGGGTTAGGGTACATTGGGCTTACATTTCTATTAGTACTATTTATAGGGTTAGGATATGGGTTGACATTGGTATTAGTATTATTTTTAGGGTTATGGTTTGTACATCAAGGTTTAAATTTATGGATCTAGGATCATGATTAGGGCTTATAATTTAGGATAAGGGTTGGGGCTTATCATCTAGTATAAGGGAACTTACCATTATAATTTATGATTAGGGTTATTAAATTAGTTTATATCTAGCTAGCTTTTAAAATTAGAGTTTAGCATTTAAATTTAACAAATTTTAGGATCTTAGTGTACATACATCTTGATTCTAGGGTTTAGTATAATTTAGGGTCATGGTTTAACATTTATGATTATAGCTTATAGGTTTGTACATGATCATTGCTAGAAGTATGGTTAGAGGGTTAGGGTATGGGTTTACATCATGTTGAACTAGAAGTATGATTCTGAGGGTTAGGATTTGTATTAGCAATAAAATTTTTGATTATGGTTTTAACACATAGTTTAAATAAATTTATATAATTAAAGTTAGGATCAAGTATTAATATGATTTACTATTTAATGTTGGGGTTTATCATTTAGACCTCTACGGTTCAAATTGAGATTTAGAAAAGTTTTATGGTTTCAAGTGTGCATCTAAGATTAGGGGTTATAATTTATGATTAAAGGGTTTTGCAGTTAGGATTATGACCAGGTTTAGTATAATTTAGGGCTACTGTTTAGCATTAAGGAACTTAAGACTTAAAATTTAAGTTAAATATATTTAATCTTTACATGAACATTAGATTATATGATGTACATTTTTTTATGTAACTTGTATATTATTTAATCAAGTTATGTTCTTATAATTAACTTTTATTAATTAAAGGTTGTAACATGTATTCTTTAGGTCATACACATTCTAAGTTATATACATTCTTATGTATGTATATGTATGTTATATTCTTACCTAGATGCAAATTAATCTCTGACATTCTTATATATGTATTTAATTTAGGATCTGGACCCAAGTTAAGACATGTGATTGAATTATAATATAGTTAATTATATACTTAGATTATTTTTAAATTCAATTTATAAACTGACATTATAGTTAATTCTAAATGAGGCCTAGCCAAGGGATCCAAAGAACTAATCAAAAGTTTTACTAAGCAAACAATAACATACATACAATAATTTACAATTATAAAAAACATAAGAGATTGCAAATTCCTTAATGAGCACATTTACATTTCATTTTTAAATAATTATAAGTACTAAAAGTAAAATAAATAACACATCCACATGAAATAATATTAACTAGACTTCAGTTCAATCCATTTAAATAATTTATATACATTTGTTCCGAATGCCACTTGGCAAATTAATTTAGAATGCACAATCATCCACTGTACATGTCACAGGGTATGAAAGGCTGAAAGAATATACATTTATAAAATAGTTTACATCATCCATTTTCGATCCATGAAACAAAGTACAATACAATTTAAGTAAAATCATTTTAAATAGTATTAGAAGCTTTTTGTTTGGATCCCTTGGCGAGTTGTTATGTGATTAAGTACTTAGTTATATATGTTTAGGGTTTTATTGTACATAACTATATGGTTAGGTCATGATTATAGTTTAAATAATGAATTTAGGTCGAGGTTATATGGTTTTAGGTCAAGGTTATATGGTTCTAGGTCAAGGTTATATGGTTCTAAGTCAAAATTATATTTATTTGTAAAATTACATGTAACTTAAACAATAAATTTACATCTAATCTAATCATTCAACATTGTAATAAATACATAAATTAAATACATTTCAAAACATCTAAAATAATAAATTTTTAAATAAACTTTAAATTAAAAGACAATATTATATACTTAGATCTAATATAGATGAAAATTATCTTTAAAAAAATCTTATTTGTGCATTTAGAGATTCATAATAACATTAGAGGCCTAAGCATGAATAGTAAAATAAAATATACAAAGAAACATATATAAAAAATATATATATATACGAAAAAATATATAAATTTTAACTAAAACAATAGAAAAAAGGAAAAAAAAAATGTTTCATACCTTTTTCAGACAGTCGATAAAGCAGATGCCAGTCTCTCTCCAACTTTCGATCGAAATAATGAGGAGAGAATCTGACTGCGCTGCTATTTATGCTAGCAAGTTTCATAGTTTCGATCGAAACTTAAGTAAAGTTTCAATCAAAACTTTAAAACTGAGGGGAAACTTGCGTTCCAAGTTTCGATCGAAACTTTACTTAAGTTTCGATCGAAACTATTCGGCGCGGTTAGTTTCGATCGACAGTTACTTTCTATCGAAAGTAATTAGTTTCGATCAAAACTTTGAAAAAGAGCTTCTATCGAAACTATATGGGTAATTTTTCAGACCCGCGCTTGTTTGGAGGAATTTCTTCCTCCGAAAAAGTGTAACCCACTATTGTGGGTTCACCCTCTCCCATACCAGTTTCTTTCAATTTAAATGACTGCTCAATTTTTTTCAGCTTATTGTTGTGACAATCAGTAGACTCACGGTTAGCAGGAACAAAAGAATCAACAGCTTTAAGCATATTGTAGGTGTAGCTAGTAGTGGCAGGAATAGTAACTTTGGAGCCATGAAATGGGAATTTAATTTATTGGTGGTATGTGGATGGCACAGCGCGCATCTCATGTATCCATGGCCATCCCAACAAAATGTTGTAGGCTAAGGGAATGTCAAGCACCTAACAGGTGACATCCCTTTTGACAGGACCAACGTGAATTGGTAAAGTCACAAGACCTAGTGACTTTCGTTCTACTTCATCGTATGCTTTAATAGTGATCTTTCATCGAGGATCAATAGAGTCCTCAGAATAATCCAATTGTCTAAGTAGAGCAGCAGAAACAATTTTTAGGCCAGCACCATTGTCAATGAGTACCCGATGAACATGTGTCTGGTGGATCATAACCTCAATGTGTGGAGGCCGATTGTGTGGGTGATTCAGTGAGTTGTCATCCTCCTCAGAGAAGGTCATAAGATGAGGTGAGGTTAGGTGACCTACCATGGATTGAAATCGCTCAAGGTCAAGATCTTGAGGAACGTTTGCCTTAGTGAGGGCTTTGTCCAAAATTTGCTTGTGAGTAGGCAAGATTTTAAGCAGCTCAAATATAGAAATGTGAGCATTGGTTCATTTCAATTGATCTAGAACACTATAACTGGTTGCAGTCAAGTTCATTGTGTGTCTTGCACCTTTATTGGATGGACCAGCAAGGGTTTTGTCCTTGTGTTGTTTAAGATTTGAAGTAGGAGGTGTAGGGCCTTTGAGCACCAACTTCGCATGAGAGCGAGTAACAGCGTTAGCACAGTGTTGTGAAGATGCATTATCCATGTTATTGGAAGTAGGGCCTCTCAAGACAAATGGTGTCTTGGATTTATCGTTATCTTGCCTCCCCTTTATGGTAATAACATTGCAGTATTCAGAATCTACAGGTTCAACCATGTGAATGACATTGTCATCATTAGAATACGTATAGTTGACCTTATTGTAGGGTTCTGGTTTCGAAGTCTCTCCTTTTTCATAAGCTGGGAAAGGCTCTTTGAACGCCTTGTGGTCCAAGTTTTTGTTACGTCCATCTACCACAAGTTCACCAGCATCAATCATGTCCTGGACTTTATGACGCATGTTTATACAATTGCTGGTTTTGTGTCCCTTGTTTTGGTGATACTCACAAAATGAGGTCTCATTCCACCATGGTGGATGTGGTTGTGGATCATAGTGACGAGGGTTATCCATTGGTGAGATAAGCTTGTGTTGTAGCAATGTTTTGTAAACCACATCCAAAGGTTCTCCTAAAGGCTTACACTCTCACTTGAGTCATGTTGCCCATGAGTTTCTCGATTTTTTCCTAGATGCCTTATTGTCAGGAGGAGGCTTCTCAGCATTTTTGGCTGCTTTGAGGCAATCTATAAGATTAAATGCTACTTTAGCAGGTTTTGGTTTGACATTATCAACAACCCCATCATGTAAAATTTCTCAGTTCTTGTTGACATGTTTGGTTTTATCCCTATCGGAAGTGGAACCTTGTTTTGTGTCTCTCTGAAGAGTGAGCTCACCTTTCCTGACCATAAATTCTTCAATATGGATAGCATGTGTGATCATGTCTTCTAAGGTACGTGGACCTTGTAGTTGGACTCTATACTTGAAATCAGGTAAGAGGTTATCAGTGAAAATGTTGAGCTTCTCCATTTCTAGGATTTTACGGGAATACTTAGTTGAAAGTTGTCTCCACCGTTGGAGGAAAGTGAGAAAAGGCTCACCAACCTTCTATTTAAGGTTGCATAGATCTCGAATATTTACAGGATGTTGAATGTTATGAGAATATTGCTAAACAAATGAATTAGCAATTTCATCAAACGTCTTGATACCAGGAGGTAAATGTGAGAACCACTCCAAAGGATGACTACCTAGGCTTCTAGGAATTAAAGGCATAAGGTACATTTGATTGTGTATAAACTCCATAGACAAAGCACCAAATTCCCGCAAGTGATCTTGGGGATCAGTAGTACCAAAGTACTTGTCATATTTGGGTAGTTCTACGCCTCATGCGAAAGGCAACATGTTTATACTTTTGTCAAATGGGAATGAACAAAGAGTGTCCAATGTGTATGTCTTTGTGGGTTTCTCTTTCTCATGCATCATCTGAGCCAACTGGTCTTGCATAATTTTTAGTTGTTTTTGGAGTTTAGCGGTCTTAGTTTCTTCTTCACATGTGATAATGGTCTCCACATTGAAATGTGTGGGCAATTTAGCTCCCTCTTGGGCAAGTTTGAGAAAGTACTTTTCTTTCTCTTCATTGAGTAGGATTCCCATGACCTTCTGAAAGTTTTTGTCTCTTTGACATTTTGCTATGTGTTCAGGAAGGATTTCCAACTCTTCCTATTCCTCATCAGTGTCATATTCTTTCTCTTTCTCCTTGTCATCCCTAGGTTGTTCTTGATATCGACTATGACTACCCTGTTCAGGTTCATGTTTAGTCATTATAGGAATGTGTTTAGTTTCTGTACGTTGTATTTCAAAAGGGTCTATGGAGAAAGGATCATACATTGTATTTGGGAATGTAGGACCTCTACCTATTTCAATATCCTCTTGGTAAAAAGGATTCCTAATTTGTTGTAAATTGGAAAATGTTCATTGAACTTGAGATGACCTAGCAGGTGAGGAGGACTGTGAAGATGCCTCACTAGCCAAACTGGATACAGATTCTATAGCGAAAGGTAAACTACCTCTACCGTGATTACGACCCCTAGCATGACCACGTCTAAGGTTATCAGGATAAAACACGTTGCCGCTTTTGGTTGTGATAGTCATAGGCAAGAACAAGAAGCTAGAACTTGGACAAGGACTATATTAAGACTGAGTCTCAAAAAGGACAAGATAATAGCAAGAATGTTGTTCACTAAGGCACAAATGGTCTAATTTAAAGGCTAGAATAGCCAGAGATTATGACCGCTACGACACAAAGTATGACAAGCATTAATATGAGTACCAAAATTACTTATGAGATGAGACTAGTCAAGGTATAAGGCACAAGTCTTCAACTAAGTGAAGTGTTGCTATTTCAAGGCTGTTTGCAAATAGAGAGTGATAAACAGACGCAAAAAAGGATAGCGTGCAGGCCACAAATAGCTAGAATAGACCAAGTTGGTAATGTTGATACAAAGTCTCACGTGAAAAACCTTTACGGTTCACGCGAAGAATTTTTACAGGCCGTGCGAAGAAGTTTTAGGCCGCACGAAGATGTTTCTGTCTCGCACAAAGGTCAATAATAGTGGTTTAATTTCACGTGAAAATTTTTGCAAGGCCACGTGAAGATGCACAACAGAATTTTAATTTTGCGTGAGGACAAAATGGCTTTGTGCAAGTACCAAATGATTTCGCGCGAGACCCAAATGATTTTGCACGAAAAGGCAGAACAGTTTCACAACAGCGACTGATTTTAACAAAAATTTTGATCATTCCAATAACCAGGCAGATAAACAAGCACGTAGAATAGTAAGCAAGTGATTTCAAGCATTTGTGAAAATAATGAGCAAGGGCAAAAGCAACCTTGCGCATGAACAATCAAGTGACTTAGTTTGTGCTAATCCCTAAGAGAGCTATTTGTGTACATTTTTAAAGAGTTTTGCAATCATGCATACATCTCTAGAAAATAAAAGTTGGCCTCTCTAAGGTATTTAGTAATGGTTTGACTCTGCAAATTTTATGACTCGCAAGGGTGACCTCCAATCCCAGCGCACTGAGGTTTTGACACAGTCCAAGAACTTAATCTTCAAGAGTTGCTAGGGAGATCCGACAACCCACAATGACCCACACCCGTGGAGATTTCTTCCACAAGGACATTTATATAGCGGTTGTCACTACCATGGCGAAAATGGCTATTACTGCTAGAGGTTTCATCAACACAGTTTTCCCTGTAGAGGGATTGTATTCTATGGTTAATCCTCTCTAAAGGTGATTGACTCACAATAGTATACCACAAGGGGACTTAGCTTCCAGAGTCAAGGTTTTGACACCTTTTCACCTTTAGCCCAATCAAAATAGATATATTAATCTGACATGCTAAACTAAGATTATCTCTTAAAGATCTATGATATCATCTCCCTATGATCTATCAACCTCTTCGGAGAAAGGATGCCTTAATCAACAAGTTGAAGATTCATCTATCTATGAGATGCTCAAAGTATCCTCCCCACCTACAAGGAATCTGCCTTAGAGAGGAGTTTCACTAGGAACCCACTCCCTCAAGATCCACGAATAGTGTTCATGGGGGCTTAATTACTATGTGTGTACAGATGTCAATTCCTAAAATCAAATCTATCCAAAAGTAATCAAAGAGCACAAGGTGGTACACTTAATGCTTTAACTGATGTGAGGTGAGTCCAAAGATGTAGAACATTTAACCCTTCACACAAGCTAACACGAGTCCACAACTCTAAAATTAGTGAGTTCTAGAAAGCACAAAAGGGTTGCCTAGTGGAGCCTTTAACACTTATATCCTGTAGACCCCTCCCCTTTAATGTGGTGCTGATCTTGCAACCACAGGGTGGAACGAGGGGCTGGCGGATTAGCGAGTCCAATAACCCAAAATAGCTATCTAAATCTATCACTAGTACCTAAGCCTGCTAAATGAATACTAACGGAGGTCACACCCTAGTATCAAATTATGCATGTGTTGTAAAATGAAAATACGAAGGAAACACACACAACCTCGACATGAGAAATGTTTGTTTTAAATCCAAATGAAGTGTTATCAGCTGAGGAAGGTTACCTGATGATCCTCGCAACACGCTTAGTAGATTTTACCTATTTTTAGTGACTTTATCATGCTTTTCCCATTGTCTCACAAACTGTTGTTATGCTATTCCAAAAAAATCAGAAAATACAAAAACACTAGAAACCGTGAATAGTTAGTAGAAAACATGAAAATCAATGCAAAAAAATGCCTCTGTCAGTAGAGTTTCACGTGAAATTCCTGACAGCCTGTTCGAAGAATTTTTATAGCTCGTACGAAGTTATATTTGGCTCGCACAAAATTATATTCAGCTCGCGTGAAATTATATTCGGCTTGTGCAAAGAAACAAGTTTCGCGAAAAATTTCGCGCGCCAAAGAACTTTCTTGCGCGATGCGAAAAGAATCTTCGTGTGAAGATTCTGGATCCTTAGGCAAAAATGAACAGTCTCGCGCGAAGATTTATGAATCTGTATGGAATAGTATGAACAGAGAACAAAAAAGTGATTAAAAAAATACAAAAAGAGGCCAGAAAAACTAATTTTTGGGCCCCACAGTGGGTGCTAGAGATGTATGCATGAATATGTGGCCTCTGCTAACACACACACTTCAACACAGTCATTGCATGCGGATTCATTTCAAAATGAACATTGGATTGTTCATCCGAAAATCAGCCTACAAAGCGACCTGTTGCCTTCTATCTAAAGGGAATTGCTTGCGACCTGTTGCCTTCTATCTAAAGGGAATTGCTTGTCAGATATCCTCAGATTTGAGGTGTTAAGAAACCAGACCCTGTAAGAACAAAGGATTTGAATGTAATTTAAGCTATATGAATGTGCAAGTAATCTATATGAAGTACAAGCAATTAATCTAAGAAATAAAAGACATTAAACTAAAAATGTATGCATTATTAAGCTAGATGAATCTAAACTAAGAATGCAAGATGTATGTAAAAATATGAGCAAATGTGAGTATGAATTCCAACAGCGATTCGATGTAAATTCTCCAAATTCATCCTCTCAAAATGAAGAGATGAGGGTCTCTTAAATAGACTTTCTTGGAATCCATCAACGGTTGATATCGATTTCAATCAACGGTCAGGATTAAAGGTGAAGTTCAATCATAAAGGGAGATTCCCAAATTAAAGGGAGTTAACAGATTTAATTTGAGTAAAATAAGGAGTTAACTGATTCAATTTGAGTAGAAAAAGGAGTTAACTGATTTAACTCATTTTTGATCAATAGTGAACTGGAAATTTCCCTTTTTGAACTGAAGAGAGATTTTGTTGAGATATGTAATTTAATAAAATGAGATATGCTCTCATAATTACTTTTTCTATTTAATTAAATAATCTTTAATTAATTAGAGACAATTTTCTTATTTAATTAAATAACTTCATTTAATTAATTAGGAATGGCTTGCCATTTAATTAAATAACTTTGTTTAATTAATTAGAAGTAAGTACTCCATTTAATTAAATAATTTTGTTTAATTAATTAGAAATACCTTTCCCATTTAATTAATTAATTACATTTAATTAATCAAGATAGGCGTATTTATTAAATTAAATAAATTTAATTCCATAGTACATTAGCCTTAAGATATAATTATAATTTAATTAAAGTATAAATACTTAATAATTAAATTATAATTAAATCAAGTAGGTTTAATGCGACTAATATGAGTGCGTACTATAGGAATTAAATAAGAAATATGATGAATGCATATTAGGGTTTTCTACATCTAACAATTAAATCAAGTAGCGAATAGAAGAATGAGAATTGCCTATTAGAATAGGACTTAGAAATTATCAGAAATAGAGTAGAATTGGTATAATGGCAATGAGCCAATTTTGGGGTATTACACCATACATAAAGAAAACATACACACACACCATACACATGCAATATGGGGTAAGTATCCATAAGAAAACACATATGATAATCCATCTAACTAATCATATTCAATAACTGAAAATACTATAATAATCATCATGCATACATGAGCTATAGAGTACCAAATAATTCCATCATGAAATCAATTGAATCTGAAACAATATCTGATAATCTCAAAATAATGCTACATATTTTACTATCCTACTCTTTCTCATCCTGACGAAGGATCATGTAGTGTGATCCAAAATGTTGATGATAAATAAACACACACACAATTGAATCCAAAAAACTTCTTATTTTGGCCTAAAAGGGTTGGGCAAAAAATAACAAAATGTAAACTAGAGGTAGGTAGTACAAGAGCCCTGTCTAATAACTTCTTCCTAGGAAAATGTTGTCACTATATGCCCATCACATCCTTTATTGGCAAGGTGATTTGCTACCGCATTACCTTTGCAAAGCATCTGAGAAATGTATACTTCTTGATATGAATCAAGGACAAGATAGATTTGCTGAAAAATGGGTGCAACTTGCCAATTATGTGTTACCATTATTACTAGTGAATCACCTTCTATTTGAACACATTGAAATCCTCTTATTCTTGCAAGAGCCAAACTAGCTATTAAACCTTGAGGCTCAACCATATTGTTTGTACCTCAAGGGAGTGGGCAATATTTCAAAGCCAAAATAGAGCACTAGTGGTCTCGAATGCATACACCCACTTCCGAAATCCCTAGGTTACCTTGTGACAAGCCATCAAAATTTATTTTAATGATCTTGTGAACAAAAGGAATCCAGCAGACTAGATGTCAATTGTGAGCCTTTGAAGAAAGTGATTGGTGACACCAACCAGTTGGAACATAAATATGCTTCCATTCATGTTTAACAACACTGTCCCAATATGTCATGCAAAGATTGGATTTAAGTTTTGAATGGCTAGCATTTACAACCTAAGAGATCGAATTTTCCAAGTTTAGGAGAACCACTTGAATTGGAGTGGTTACTTTTTCAAAGATTCTTTTGTGTCGCACCCACCAAAGTGCCCAAATAATTGAGGCTAGAATACATATCCAAAGAGTAGAGAAGAGGGAATTTGAGAATAGTGTAGGCCATGACTGAAATAGGTCCCATACTTTGGTTGGCAGTAGTGTAGAGTACTACAATTTTACCAAAACAAGTGTACAACATTTTTTAGCAAAAGGGTAGTTTAAGAAAAGGTGATCCACAGTTTCCTATTCATGATCACACATACTACAATTGAAAGGTTGTGCAATCTTTAATTTGTGGAGACAGTCACTAGTTAATGCCATATTTTTTAAAGCTAACCATGCAAAGCATCTATCTTTGGGTAGTGTGAATTGACTCTAGAAAAATTAAAAGGCATGAGAGGGATGAATATTAAAAAATAGTAAGATTTATTGAAATGCCACTTTTCTGAAATAATTTTATTTCTTTAGTAATTAGATACAAACTAGTATAAAACATGCATTTAATAGACATTTCTAATTGGAAAAGTGTGATACCATATATAACTTAGCTAGAATAAATTTATCTAGAACATATGTTTAAAAAATAATGATTTTTAGATAGAAATACTCAAATTCAGTCGATCTAATAAGATAGCCTAAAAGGTGACATGTCATGTCCCCTTTTTAGTGACATGTTATTTTTTAGTGAATTTTCATATCATGGACTCTTGTAGGTAGATATTTTGGTGAGAGATTCATTCTAATGATTATTTGGGGATTGGATGGTCTTATTTGCTCTTGGAGAGATGGGGTTTATCATATTTTTTATATTATGTTTTATGCGGGGCTAAAATATTATAATTTTGAGTTGAGTTGCACTTTTAATTTTATAAAGTTACTTTTTATATAAAAGTGCATTAAAAATGGATTTAATAAGAATATTTTATGAATACTTCTAGAAGTTCTTAGTGGATTCGTAGAAAATTGCATAAATAGAGTGCTTGGCCTCTCATTTGGACATCCCAAGTTTTGAGTTACACTACTTTTCTCTTTAAGCATTTGTGGCGCCATCTTGGTTTGCAGATTGTCATTTGATCTTTGGGAATGGAGTCTAATAAGGATTTATATAACTAAGGAGGGGAAATATCCTTTGAAGGGTTGCACTTTGGAAGTGGTATTCAACTACTTCAAGTAGAGCTTATTTGGGCATTTTCAGCAGGGTTAGATTTTCAGCCTGGATATACATTTTTGCTCATTTCTCACTATTGGCTAGGAGTTTAATTTTTATTTTCTAGGAAAATTTTTCTTGGAGCTTGGTGATTACTTCTATATCATTTTCAGCACCTTTTAGCCCAACATTTATTTTTTCCAAGAGTCGTACCAATTTTTACATGTATGATTGTACCTGCAAGCCATACGATCTTCAAATTGGAGGGTAGTTTGGAGTTGCATTTTCATCATTTCATCTTTATCATTCAGCCTCCAACATTTTCTCAATCCAAGTTTTTTTTCATTTCAGTTTGTATTGCAAGAAATTCTCAGTTGTATTCAGCTAGTAAGGGTTTGTTTATAATGTTCCATGTTGTAATGCCTTGAGTTGAAAACTGCGTAACATATGTAAAAGTATTTGGTTATCATTGAATGAATATATTGGCACTATTTGACATCAACTATTTGATTAGATTTGTTACACAACAATTTCCTTTATTTAGAATTTTACTTTCTATAGTGTACTTAGTTTGCATGCCAAGTGTTTGACAAAATTCCATAGTTCAATATTAGTGGTTATTAGTGGCCTACTGGTAAGGGTCATTATAGTGGTATCAGAGTGGTATTCTTTCCATCCTATTGGGTAAATAATCTTTATGCATTCTTCAGCTTTTGCGTATCACAAGTATTATACACACAGGAGAGAAACACCTAAAAGTGCATATGAATTTAGAGATATACTTACTATGGGTGAAAGACAATCACAGAGTCCACCTAGAATCCCCAAGATTGATGAGGATGAGGCTAGAAACTTCTTCTGGGCTATGGCTACTAGATAGTAGGAGTTAGTTCAGTCTATATGAGCATTGACTACTATGATGGAAAGAGTTGCTCTGTCAAGGAATTGGTAATAGGGTACGAGGACATCAAAGTAGGATAATAGGAGTAAAGTAGGTTCACAGGGTGCTCCTAGGCATAGGTCATGGACTGCAAATAGGCCTACATGTCCTAAATTCCTTAAAGAGGTGACCTAGGAGGTAGTAGAGGATGATATGCCAGAGGATTTTAAGGATGATCTTTGAGCTGTAGATGCAGAATGGCAGGCACTACCTCCACATATTCATGAGTTACTAAATTTTGATCACTATTTGAGTCAGAGAAGAGAGCACATGAGGAGTAGCAGGTAGAACTAGAGGCCTAGAGGAGGTCTGGATAGTGAGTTGTAGCAAGCTGCTAGCAAGCTCACCTTACCATCTTTCAATGGTAGTGGATAGATGATAGCACAAGCTTGGATCCATAAGTTAGATACATTCCTAGCATTGAGGCCTATGTCAGAGATGGATGCTATCAAGTATGCCACTTTGCATTTAGAGGGTGCAACACATGATTGTTAGTCACATGGTATGGTCAAATTGCAGAATAATCAGGTGACATCTTATCAGGATTTTATGGATAGATTGGTAGAGCACTTTGATAAGAAAGACCTGGAGATCTTCTTCCTTGATCTTGTACAACTAAGAGAGATAGATAGTTTGGAGGTCTACATTAGTGAGTTTCAGAGATTATCGGTGATGGTGCATGATGTGTCTAAGAGGAGGTTGGTTAGACTATTCACAGAGGGGTTGTTTGAACCTCTAAAGAGGTGGGTCAAGGAATTTGATCCCCCTTCATTATAGGAGGCTATGACGAAGGCACAGAGCATGGAGCTCATAGCACCATCCCGTAGGTTCACCTCCAGGAGCATTTCTTCATTCAAGGATAATAAGAAGTTTGATAAAAATAAGGGCAAAAAAGGTGACACCAAGAGTAAGTCTACTGTACCTTTTGATATGGAGACACTGAATGAATTGTGCAGCAAGAAGCTATGTTTTTACTACAAGGGTCCCTCCGATAGAGATCATGATTTTCCCATGAGGCCTAAGGGGAAGACCAATAGGGTTATGTGGGCTTACTATGAGGGTTCAAATTATGATAATTCTAGACATGAGGTTAACCATAGTGATGTAGAGCCTAAGGTAGAAGCAGAACCTCCAGAGACTAAGGAGGAGCTTGAGTTGCACTTTCAAGAGGCATGCTTGTCTAGCATTTAGCAGGAAGGATCTTTTAGACTGTGTGGTGTTCTAGTAGGGCAAAGAGTTATTACTTTGGTTGATATAGATGCTACACACAATTTCATTGATGCACAATTTGTTGAATGTCATGGAATTATGACTAAGGAGTTTGAGGGACTATGAGTACAGGTTGTTGATATTTACACTCTTAAGTGTAACAAGATGGTTAGAAATTTTCCCTTATGCCTAAAAAACTATGAGGCAGACTACCATGTTGTCAACATGGGTGTTCTAGATATTGTTCTTGGGATGGAGTGGTTGTGCTCATTGGAAGAGGTCACCTTCAGATTGAAGGAATGGAGATTAAGTTTGAAGTGGATGGGAAGCAACACATTTTGAGAGCCATCAGGAATGGAGACATCAAGACTATTTCCTTTAGATGGCTAGAGAGGTTAACTAGACATGATGACATTGAGTGTGCTTACACAGGAGGGACAACATAAGATAGAGTATCACCTAGACATACAAAGGTTGAGAGTGAAGTATGACAAAGTCTTCAGAGACATTCCACCTAGAAGACCACCAGACAAATGTCTTGAGCACATCATTGTGTTGGAGAACGGTGCTAAACCTATGATGATTACAGCATACATGCATCCTAAGAGGTTTAAGGATGAGATCGAGAAAAGCATCAAGGAGCTTCTTGCTATGGGTCACATCAGGCCTAGCAAGTCTCCCTTTGCTTCTTTGGTTGTGTTGGTAAAGAAAAAAGATGGTACATTAAGGATGTGCATTGATTATAGGGTGTTGAACAAAAGGAAAATCAAGAATAGGTACCCCATTCCATGGATTGACAAGTTGATTGATGAGCTTCATAGTGCATGTTACTTCGCAACGACTACTTTGAGATTCAACTACCATCATATCAAAGTTAGAGAGTAGGATATTGAGAAGACTGCTTTAAAATGTCATTGTGGGCATTTTGAGTTTGTAGTCATGCCATTTGGGTTGACAAATGCACCAGCTACTTTTCAGTCCACCATGAATAGGGTCTTCAGTCACCAATTGAGGAAGTATGTGTTAGTCTTCTTTGATGATATTCTAATTTATAGTCAAACTTGGCAGGAGTACATGGAGCACTTGGAGATAGTTTTGGGGATCCTATGGTTGGAGTCCTTGTATGCTAAGGATTCCAAATGTGATTTGGGCATGACATAGCTATTGCATTTGGGTCACATCATTAGTGCAAAGGGAGTAAGGATGGATCCTAATAAGATTTGTGCTATTGTGGATTTGCCTACTCTAGAGAACCTAACATAGTTGAGAGGGTCTCTTGGGTTGTACAGTTTCTATCGTAGGTTTGTCAGTGGGTATTCACGCCATCCAGCTCCTATGAAAGATTTTCTAAAGAAGGGAGCCTTCATTTGGACACCTGAGGCACAAGCTTTCTTTGAGAGATTCAAGGAGATCATGACTACATGCCCTATATTAGCATTACCTAACTTTTGAAAGCCATTTGAGCTTCAGTGTGATGCATCTAGAGAGGGTATTGGTGTTATTCTAATGCAGGACAAGCACCCCATTGCATTTGAGAGCAGAAAGCTCCATGGTCCAGAGAGATCATTTAGTGTATATGACAAGGAGATGTTGGCTATTATGCATGCATTGGCTAAATTCAGGTAGTATCTAGTGGGTGGTAAGTTTTGCATTAAAACTGACCACAATAGTTTGAGACATTCTCTTGGATAGAGAGATCTCAATGACAGGTAGCAAAAGTGGGTTAGTAAACTGCAAGCTTATGATTTTGAAATCTCCTATGTGAAAGAGACTCGGAATGTGGTAGAAAATGCATTGTCATGTAGACCACATCTCAGTGCTATGATTCATATATCAAAAAATTGGAGGCACTTGATCATTGTTGAGTATGCTAGAGATTCATGGGCATCTGAGATTGTTGGTGGGATAGTTGTTGATACTAGGTATACACTTGTGGATGATTTGATTACCTACAAGAATAGGATATTCTTAGTCCCAGGATTGAAGGTGAAGCGTATTGTTATGAGAGCACTTCATGACTCATGTACAACTAGACATCCTAGATACTTCAAAACATACAAGCAGGTATGTGAGTGATTCACATGGAAGGGGCTCAAGGTAGATGTGTTGCAGTATGTTAAAGAGTGCCCTATTTTCTAGCAAAACAAACAAGAGCACACCTTTCCAGCAGGGCTCCTATACCCACTTCCCATCCCTAATAGGAAGTGGGAGTGTATATCCATGGATTTCATAATGGGCTTGCCTAAGGCCCAAGGGTGAGATTGCATCTATGTGGTGGTAGACAGGTTGAACAAGTATGCACACTTCTTTCCCATCACTACTAATTACACGACAGTGTAGGTGGCTGAAGTCTTTTTTAGGGAGATTTTAAGACTACATGGGATACCCGGAAGCATGGTGAGTGATAGGGACAGTAGGTTGTTGAGTCATTTTTGGCAAGAGGTGTTTCGTTTATGTGGCACTAAGCTCACACCTAGCACTAGTTACCACCCATAGACTGATGGGTAGACAGAGATAGTAAATAAGTGGGTGGAGGGGTATTTGAGGAACTATGTGGCTGGTCAACAGAAAGCATGGGTTAGATGGATTTATTTATGTGAGTATTTCTATAATACTACCTATCACATGTCTATTCAGATGACTCCTTTCAAAGCACTATATGGCTATAATGCACTGAACTTTGTTGATTTTTTTATGAGTGATGTTAGAGTTCCTCGTGCTAGGGATTTTCTTCAGGAGAGCAAGGACATTATTGATGCTCTCAGAGATAATATTGCTAGAGCACAAAATCAGCATAAGTAGTATGAATACTAGAAGAGGATAGAGAGGAGTTTTGAGGTTGGTGACATGGTTTACCTCATGTTGCAACCTTACCGACAATCTACTCTTAAGAAGAGGGGGTTAGAGAAGCTTAAGCCTAGATAATATGGCCCTTTCAGGAGACAGATAGGTGAGATGGCTTATGAGCTTGAGCTTCCAATAGATAGTAGGGTGCATAATGTTTTGCATGTGTCATGGCTCAAGAAGGCATTGGGTTAGCATGTTGTGCCTTCAGTAGTTCTTCCTCCATTGGATGATGAAGGGAAATTGGTTCTTGTTCCTAAGTACATCATTGACAGCAAAGAGAGATAGCTCTGTAGGAGGACTATCAGAGAGTACTTGGTGAAGTGGAGAGATTTACCTAAGGAGGATGCTACATGGGAGGGAGAAGATATTTTGCAACATCCAGCTTTGAGATTGCTTGAGGGCAAGCAATTTCAGGAGGGGCAAACTGTCATGTCCCCTTTTTAGTGACATGTTATTTTTTATTAAATTTTCCTATCATGGACTCTCATAGGCAAATGCTTTTGGTGAGAGAGTCATTCTGATGATTATTTTTAGATTGGATGGTCGTATTTTCTCTTAGAGAGATGGGGTTTATCATATTTTTATTTTATGTGTTATGCAGGGCCAAAATATTATAATTTTGAGTTGAGTTGCACTTTTAATTTTATAAAGTTACTTTTTATATAAAAGTGAATTACAAAGGGATTTCATAAGAATATTTTATGGATACTTCTAGAATTTTTTAGTGGCTTCTTAGAAAAGTGCATAAATAGAGTGCTTGGCCTCTCATTTGGACATCCCAAGTTTTGAGTTACACTACTTTTCTCTTTGAACATTTGTGGTGGCCTCTTGGTTTGCAAATTGTCATTTGATCTTTGGGAATAGAGTCTCCTAAGGATTTGCATAACTAAGGAGGGGAAATATCCTTTGAAGGGTTGCACTTGGGAAGTGGTATTCAACCACTTCAAGTAGAGCTTATTTGGGTATTTTTAGCTGGGTTCAATTTTTAGCCTGGACATACATTTTTATTCATATCTCAATATTGGTTGGGAGTTTGATTTTTATTTTCTAGGAGAATTTTTCTTGGAGCCTAGTGATTATTTCTATATCATTTTCAGCACCTTTCAGCCCAGTATTTATTTTTGCCAGGAGCCATACATGTAGGATTGTACCTACAAGTTGTATAATCAAAAAATTGGAGGGCAGTTTGGAGTTGCATTTTCATCATTTCATCTTCAGCATTCAATCTCCAGCATTTGCTCAATCTAGGTTTTTTTTTTCAATTCAGTTTGTATTGCAAGAAATTCTCAGTTGTATTCAACTAGTAAGGGTTTGTTTGTAATGTACCATTTTGTAATGCCTTGAATTGAAAACTTTGTAACATATGTAAAAGCATTTGCTTATCATTGAATGAATATATTGGCACTATTTTACATTAGTTATTTGAGTAGATTTGTTGCACAACAATTTCCTTTATTCAGCATTTTACTTTCAACAGTGTATTTAGTTTGCATGGCAAGTGTTTGATGAAATTCCATAGTTCAATATTAGTGGTTATTAGTGGCCCATTGGTAAGGATCATTACATGAAAAAGCTCTTTACTTTTACCCATGTTTGTCATAGTGGGATTGAATCATGTGGGTTAGTTCCATCCAAACTCTCTATGCCATATACATTGATTAGGAGGAGTTTTTTTTCAAAATATTTCATCGGTAATGCTTGCTAATTGTCCTCGTACTATGATAGCTGGCATTGAACTACTTTGGAATCCCAAGGGATAGCCAATCCCCCTGAGGCACCAATCCCTTGTCTATGAATTTATTGCCAATTTGACTATTTTCTAATGATTTTATTAAAAAAATGACTTGTAACATTTTTGTTTCTTGCAAAAAAATGACATCTGCTTTCATAGAATCCAACTCTTTCTTGATTCTTTATCTTTCATTAGAGGTATTTAATCCTCTGACATTCCATGAAATTATCTTCATGGCTTACAAAGAGAAAACTTAGTTCTCCTCGTCAATCTTTTTGAGGGTGTGAACTTACCATCCAAGGTTAGTTGGATACTTGCTGCAATTTCTTCTTTAGTATGAGCATTCTTGGGTTTTCTGCCCCTTTTCTTCAGAGTGGGCTTATCTTGGTTGATTTGAGATGGGGATTGTTGAGTAGAGAGTTATATTTTAGGATCAAAACCCAATTGTAGCATGACATCTAGGCAAAATTTGAAACTATTCACAATGAGAAAAGCTCAACATTTTCTTGGAATTTAGGTTTCTCCACAATATCCTTGTCAATTTTTGAAAATTTTAGATCTTTAGCCTATGTCCCTACAACCTAAGACTCATCCTACTCTAACTCCACAAAGTTATTCAACAAAACCCAATCTCTCATTTTATTGGTAACATCCTCATCCAAATTATAAACCTCATCACCATCTAAAGTCTCTGATATGATCAGTGCCTTTTGAAAGTCTTGTTGTATCTAAGCCTCATTGTGGACCTTAGATGGCTCTAGCTGGGGATCAAGATATGTTGAAATTATATGTGATGCCTCCAATTGATCAATATCTCCTACTAATTTAGAATGATTATAGATTTTCTCAATTTCAGAAAATAACCCTTCCACTTCCACAATCTCAAAAAATTAGTTTGGTGGCCAATTCTATAATCATCTGATCCAATAGCTACGAAGATTTCAAATCAATTAGGGCTTGTTTACTAAGTGTTTCATGCAAGTTGGGTATATTTATTGGGGCATTTTTGTACATTAATTGATGTAAAAGCAAGTCAACATTTTGGGGAGACAACTCAAATTGATTTTGGATATAAAGTCGTGGTGCAAGGAGACTTGTTGAGTTGGGTTGATGATGATAAATCTAATGATTTATAACCAACCTGCTAGTACCATGACTAGAAAAGTTAAACATGCTAGAAAACTGTAGGAGCAACCTTTGATCAACTATATTAAGTAGTGATCTCATCCTTAAACTATTAGAAATTCATAGATTGGTAAAAATGTCTTTGTTTGGTTAAGATTTATTACCATTTGTGACATAGATCCTTGGATGTTTTTGGCATTGCTTCTACCCATAAGTCGAGTGGATACCTGTACAGAATAATCTATTGGATTTGAACAATGATCCTCAAATACCATAATCTTCGAGTATACTTCCTTTTTACACTATGAAGTAAAGTGGCCCAAAGAGTGTCGATGTTTATGACAGGTGATCTCATCCTCCAAAAAGATGGGCTGTTCTAGAACACCCCATTTTGATTTTAGTTTGATCATCTTAGGTGGCATTTTTGAAGGAAAAAGTAGCACACAAAAATGTGTATCATGGTAAGGGTATTCAAATGGTATGAGATCATGTCTAACAAAAATGCCAATTTGGTTGGCAATGATTTCAACAATTTCTAGGTCTCTGTATTCTAATGGCAACATAGGAAGGGAGAGCTAATAAGGGAAGAAACAACAATCATGTATGTTAGGTTTATAATTGGATGTCCAAACCCTAGTGAATAATCCAAATCCTTTGTAAAACTATACTTTAAAGTGATGAATAGAATCTCTACACTTTGATGATTCAAAGGAAGCTACAAACATTCCTAATGCTGATTCCAACAGGATAATGCCAACTAGGCCCTCCCAACAATCATGTGCCCAAGTCTTAATATCTGAAAATGCAAGTCATTGGTTTGAAAACTTACCAATGAGTATTGAGCGATGCAAAGAGTCAATGTGGTTTTGAAGAAGTTTTTTTGGTAGAGTAATGTCCAACACAAGTTGATTATCTTTAATATTGCTTGAAGATCCCCCACATTATTGATCATGGGTTGAAAACTAAGCGTTTTTATGTATGTAATCTTGATACTGATGCTGGGAAGTTTTCTAGGTTTGTGAAGGGTGATTGGGATTGAGGGACACACCGTTATGGTGATTTTTAGGGGAAGAGGTGTACCTGATCTACAAAGGAGACCCTAGCGGAGCCCCTTCACAAATATAAAATCCCGACTGGACTTTGGGAGTGTTGTTCTTCCTTCGATGGCCAAACATGTTTCGTTGCTTTGGCCTAGGAAAAGTAGGTTTGTGATGGAGATTTGTTACTGGTTGTTGTTGGGTGTGCACAATCCTATATCTGTGTTGCACCTACCAAGATTATTCCCCAATCTCAAAATTTGAAAAACGTGGGTTTTGATCTTACTTATCATGATGCATTCGAGTCCTCTGAGGTTTAACCTAAAATCTAGGGTTAATGAAAAAGGGTTTTGCAGCCTGAACAATTGCTTTGCCACTAAAAATGGAGGAGCCAGCCTTGTCTTTCGCACCATTGGTTACATTCTTCTTCACAAATGAACACCAATGCAAAGCATTTGATGAATAGTTGGAATAGTGAGGATTGGCTGGTTGAACGATTGGAGTATCATGAAAGATCTTCGCAATGTCTACCGAGGATGAAGAATTAGAAAAATGCTTGTGTGCAGACTTACCCCACTAGTCATGTTTAAGAGAAAACCCTAATAGTGGCCCTCTTGCTGACACATACACTTTCTGCCCTCTATCATATCTAGATTCAAGACAATACTAATTGAATTTCTGAGACAGTGGTTGAAGCGGTTGCCTCCTACCGGCCAACTGCCAGTCCTTCCCTGCGATCAACTACCATTTTTGCTCTACATTCAACTGTCATTTCTACCCTATGCTCCTCCAACTGGCTGCCATCTCCATATAGTCCACCTGTCTTAAAAGAATATTTGTATTTTTTATTTAATAATATTATATTATCTAATAATTATTAAAATTTTATCTTAAAATTGGAATAAGATATATTTCATGCTCGATGAGTATGGTGACATCTCTTGGAATAACTGATATTTATAAGTATGTCTATACATAATCATTTGATTTATTTAAGTATGTAGTCAACATGTTTTCACTTTGTTTAACAAAGTCATCATTCATGTATATTTATAAGTGTCATCAACAAGATGGTAAAATCATTATATTGATCATTATCATTACGAATAGATGGAAAATATAACCTTAATTATAGCTTTTATGAAATTGACTTTGACTTTTCTATGTAACATTTTTCAGTTTTTGCCTCCTTGCTTATGTGACATGCTTGTGGTGAATACACACCTTATAACATGAAATCATATAATAATCATCTTTTAGTTTACAATATATTTATTTATCACAGTTTTGTAGACTATATGTGGTGATTGCTTAAATAGTGATTTACAAAATGTACAATATGTATGTGTCTGTCTCATTTATAGCAAGAACATATTAGATAGGAAATAATGATATGTATTCACATTCGTAAAAAAATAAGAAATTAGAAAGGAAAGAAATACGACACTGCGTGACATAAGAGTTGGTGGACATGGGACTTATGTAATAAGAGGTTAAAGGAGCGTAGAAGATAGAGCAATCAAGGACATTGAAGCAAGCATAACTTTAGAGGGAAAAGATGGCAACGCGTGATTCTTGGCAGTTGCAGCGCAAGTCCTCCTTGATCTTGAGGATCAACTTATTTACCTTGGCCAAACACATTGCATCGTTGCTCTCACACTTTTCACCAACTAAACTCACTGATCATCCTATGTTTGTCTCTCCAATTGAGTAATAACCCTTCCTTTTCCTTTCGCGTTGTATAAACGGGGGATTTTTTTGTATTTGAATATAAACTTTTAATATTTCCAACCCATGCATAAGAAATATGCTTCTTGGTCAATTCAAGATTCTATAAATTTGTTTTGTTTTTGTATTTGAGTTTTTATAGCTTATCGAGAACCTCTTTAAGGAAATAATTTGTTACATGAGATGGTTTATGTTAATTAAGCCCTTGGGGATTGACTTTAATGGTAAATGCATGAATGAAATGGAAACTTTTTTTTCATATTAGGTTTGGATATATTTTCTACAAGAAATGGATTGGAATAACCAGTGACATAGTTATTTCATGAAAATACATTGACATAATGACAATGGTAATATAGGTTTAATGATGTGAATAATGATTCAAACAAACCTTTTCTCTTCATTTCATTTTCAATTTAAGTTTTCAATTCTAATTTTAACTTTTTGATGGAAGATCGGTATGCTTCCTTGTGGTGAAAATTAGAATTCTAGATTCCCAATTCAATTTTCATTTTTTGAAACGAACAATTTTTTTTGAAATCCCAGTATTCACAAATTCTAATTGTAATTGAGTTTTTGGAAACAAAAAGCCCAAGGCCTATTTATTTGTGGGAATTTGACTAGAATGGGAATTGAGAATTGTAATCTATTTTTAATTTTATATTTGGTGCACCAAATCAAAAAAATCAAAAAATCAAAATTCTCAAATAGGATTTAGGAATTAAAATTTGTATTCTCATTTTGACCCCAAAATGAAAATATGTCAATCCCCTCCCTCAAAATACATGTTATTAGAATTGATACTAGTATTGTCATTCCAATTCTCATTTTGAATTTTGAAATAACCTTTTATAAATTATCGTATGTACAATTTTCAAATGCACACATCCATAAACCATTCCATCACGGCCAGAATGGGAAACACTTTTGTAAAATGGTGCCAAACACTATAACATCAAGCCCAATATGGTGCCAGATTGATTGCTTCTATGGACAACAATGGCAGACCCATTTGTTTCCAGCCAGATACTCCTCAATGCATTGAGGGAAAATACATGCCCAACTTCCAAATTATATTTCCTTCCAATTGGAAGTTTTGGCAATGCCTTCAATGTGCTTGGTGATATTTGGATTGCTTGCTATTTTTATATATATTTATCACTCGTTGTTTGTTAGATTTTGTTTGAATTTATTTTTAAAAGCATGATGGTATAGATCTCGTTGTGCGTTGATCCTTTCCGTTGTATATGGTATATGTAAATTGTTTTTATTTATTAATTGAAAGTCTATTGAATAAGAAAATTTGTTGGAAAAATAAAATGGTCAACATAGCTCATTTTTTTTTATGGAGTGAAGGAGAAAAAATATTTTATTTTCATTTCAAATAGTCAAATTGGTTTTCTGTATTTTAATGAGAAGTTGGTCATTTCTATATTTTTATTTTTATTTAATTAGCAAACCTGCAAGAAGTAAGTTCTCTATTTCATCAAATTTGCAAGTTTTGTAAACTCAAATGAGGTGTGGAATAATAGATCATATTCCTATTTCTATTCCTATTCTTATATCTTTTCTCTATTCTTTTTTTATTCCTAATTCCAATTCCTAGTCCTATTCCATAGATGCAAAAATTTAAATGTGACAATTTATTGTATTGTATTAGGCAATTGTTTTCCATTAAGACAATACGCTACTTGAATTCACATAAGTTTCAAAGGGACTTTATAAAGATGTCCTGTATAAGTTTTTCATGTGAATATTCATTACAAATATTCTAACATATTCCCTCTCATTTTGTAAAGAACAACATTTAAAGCACTTATTTTGTGTTATTAAAACACACGTTCTCCAAGTTATAGAAAAAGGATTATGCCTACAATTTATAGTTAGGATTTTCTCAAATTGTACTTCATCTTACACACATTGCACAAAATATATATAAATGAAAAAAACCTCTTGATATTCTTTTTATTACTCTTGAGAAGCAACAAAGAAAAATAAATAAATGTCTATTGACAAAGAATTTAATAAAAAAAAATTTATGTATGTAAATGAGCTTCATTTCAGTTAATATAAGTGAACTCTGAGACTATTTATATAGTAAAATAAAAATAATTATGCCTGATGAGAAAATTAAATCTCTATCTCAATTTACTATATTAACGGATGTTCACTGTTTCAATAATTAATCAAAACTATAATTGAAAGAACTAAACCTAGGAGGTTCCATGACATTAGGGTTTGTAATCTTCAATTTCCATATTAAGTGTGATGGTAAAGAATATTTGGTGATGCAAGACAAGAACTATCAAGATCTTCCATGTATTTCTTTGCATTCCTAATGAAACTATTAAATACAAAGAACAATCAACATATTGAAGTTTTAGTAAGCATTAGAAATAATAATTTTGGAAATTTACACCCCTTAATTTTAGTTTTCATGTCACTTTATTACCTTTACTTAACATATGATATCCATGCACATTGGAGAATTCAAAAAATCTATTGATATCATATGATATTATTGTAGCTTTCATCTTCACTTGTCTTATTTCTTCACAAAAAAAATACTTTGGGGTTCAACTTAGTCATATCTTGTGTTTAAAATTTAAAACTTCTTTATTTTTAAAATTTATCTTAGTTGGAACATGTCATAAAAAGAAAACCTATGCATTTACATTGCTTAAGCTTTGAATAATAATTCAAATTTTGTGTTTAATATTTTTGTATTATAATAGAGTTAAAGCATTCATTAGCCTATTTCTAAGCTAGTTTCTAGACTTCTACTACACATAACAATTTTTCTACAAATCATTGTTTACGAGTTCCAATACAAAGTGTGGAATCATGTATAATATTTTTGTAATGGCTAAAAGAAATGCGCTCAATTGGATTGCGATGTCTATTGACCGTTCCCATGAAACTAGCAGCTAATTTATGTGAAAAAAATAGATTCATATTTCCTCTTAAATCCTAAAGAGATGATATTCCATTTTTTTGAATAAAGTTTCTATAGGCTTTTATGCAGAAATAATATGGCACAATTTAAGATTTGGTCTTGTACGAATTTCATGTTGAAATTTGTGAATACACTATAATGTTCAATTGGAACACACTGTACTTTCGGCTCATTCATCATATGCATGTGCTTTTCATTCTTGGAATGGAATAAATAGTTATCAAAGGATTGTGGACCTTTTTAAGGTTTTCTCTATTGGTTTTTACTAATCAAATATTATTAACATTTAGACATGTTTTATAATATTTCTCAAAGATTGAGTGTTAAAATTGTGCCAAAACTTAATATGAGTTATTTATTAGTTTATGAAGACACTTTAAAGGGATGAAACTTGAAAATTGGTTTTACGATGGTGGCATAGTGATTAATTGAACAGTGTATAACTCATGCAATGTTTAATATTGTTTAGTAAGATACATAGATAATGTGTCCTTTCATGTTAGCATATAGATCTCAAAATGTTTAATGTGTTTCACTCAACTAAATAGATAATGTGTCCTTTCAAATTAGGGGGTGTCTCTTGCAATGTTTACTATTGTTCACTTAGCTAAATAGATAATGTTTAATTTATTTTATTATAGTTCTTGTGATAGAGCCTTTCTGCCTGGAAAAGACCAATTTCTTCCCCCAAGGCTTCGATCCTTGATTCCTTTTATTTAGTCAACAAATCTATTTATTATTGGAATTTACAAGTGGGAAGTATACTTCTGGGGGCAGTGGTGAATAAAAAATACAAAGCTTAACCAATAAAACTTTTAAATTAAATCAATACATGCACGAATCATATCTAAATAAAATGAAAGTAAAAGCATGCATGAAAATAGTTGACACCATATTTGATCACCCAGAAACCCTCCAAAATGAGAAGGTAAAATTGGGGTGGGGATGACACCCACAACTTATCACTATAGCAATAATGTAACTTTTCAAGGTTACAAAGTTTGACCATGATCCATGGTCTACTCTGTGAAAGGCATGCCTTGTTAAAGGCTTCCACACACTGTTAAAAGTGTACATGTCTAAAGGAATTACAAAAAATTCACTTGGAATGTCACCCTATTAAAGGATTTGGTTGTTAAACCAACCTAAGTCTATAGTATTTCATTCTGCTAATACAATCGTTAAAGAGTATAGTAGAATGTTTGACTTGATCACTTACAATATTCTATTGCTGATTTCACATTGCTATTCAATCCAAACTGATCCTTGCTGATTTGATGTGATGTTGTTGTAGTGTTGATTCTCTGTTCTGCTAACTAATCTTGCAATTCCTCTATTTTGCTAAGTCACCTTAAATGTCTTCTTAACACTTCACCCTCTTATCCATCTTTTCTTCACTCTCTTACTCTCTATTCACCTCTTTGAATTATGGGGCTCCATCCCTCTTAAAAGGTTTTCATGACTTAGGGTTAGGTATGAATCTATGGATGAGTTTCATCTTTTGTGCCTCTTTAGCTTTCCACTTTTTTGATTGGTTGCATGATGATTACATAGGGAATCAAATAGATTCAATCTTATCTCTAAGCTTCAAGATCTATCCATTAGCTATCATGCAACATGATTTACATCTTAGTTTGTGAAGGCACAAACTCTTATGTCAATACTATGTTAAACTCTAATGTCAATACTATGTTACTTGGCACTTGCTAATTATTGATGCTCAGGACATAATGAAATTATGTCTTGCTCGGCACCTGTTTTTCACTCAGAACATACACTCGTTCAACACTGTCTGTTTTCTAGGTATCTGAATGACTCAGCACATATTGCAACTCAGCACTTGTATATATTATACTCGACATATATTGCTAGCTTGGCATGAACTTAGCAAATGGCTTAAGTGTGTTGACACTCAATTGTCAAAACCATTATGAGATCAGCAATCTCCCCCTTTGACATGAGTGTCAAAAACACTTAATTATACATGATGTATCTAACCCCTTAAGTATAATACAACAATTGTTCGACATATATAGAAAATTTCAAAATTTGTTCAAAATTTTGTAAAGAACTATATACCTCAAAATTTGTAACTCCCCCTGAGTTGATGTGGCTTTACTGTATCCAAAATCTTCTCATAGTGGATTTGTCTAATGCTGATTCATTCTGATACTCTTTATCTGATGTGCTCTTTTTCTATGCCTTTGTTGTTCACTCCCCCTTTTTCTACTCTTTTTTTTTGTTTGGTTTAACTCCCCCTTTCACATGTCTCCCCTTGTACATTAAGTTTTCTTCTGGCCTATTGATTTCTCTTTTCAATTTCTCCCCCTTTGTTTAATTTCTCCTTATTTTAATTTCTCCCCCTTTTTGACACTAATGTCAAAGGGTCTATACTCTAACTGAGTATTTTTCCAAGAAGGTTTTGTTCACTTCCATTACAATTCTTAGAGTAGCATCCCAATTTTGTAGTGCAACTTCTAGAGATTTAATTTGGATAGTTGACTCTGCTACAAGGTGAACTAAGCCATCTAATGTAGAAAGATTTGTATCTTTCTTCAACATGTTTTCTATGTAGGCTACTTCCTTTTGTAAAATTTCCA
Source organism: Cupressus sempervirens (assembly GCA_028749045.1). Taxonomy (NCBI): domain Eukaryota; kingdom Viridiplantae; phylum Streptophyta; class Pinopsida; order Cupressales; family Cupressaceae; genus Cupressus; species Cupressus sempervirens. The sequence continues at coordinate 605,926,231 of CM053793.1, forward strand.
TGTGAGGGGTTATGGAAACTTGGATTTGAACTAGTTTGGCTCTAGTGTTAGCCTCATCTACTACAAATATAGCTAGTTCCTTCTGTGTGTGAAGCGTTGTATGAAAATGCTTCTCACTTTGAGCTAGATCTTTTGGTAATTGCATGCCAGACATCTTCAAGTTTCTTTCTAAGCTCATTATTTTGTGGCTAGTTTCGTGTGTGAAAATAGAATGATCACAAAATTTTGTGTATAATGAGAAGATATTCTCAAGTACTTCCTTCACTTTTTCTATCTTTGTAGCCAGTTCTACTTATGAAAGTGCTATTTCACTAGATATTTTCCCATTTACCTTTGCCTAAAAATTCCTTTCTAGTCATTCCATAAGTTTGGCATTGGTGTCAAGGTCTTCACTTTGCACCTAGTCCATTGTTTTTGAATGTTGCTCCATAATAAGCTTTGTCTCATCAGGTGATTACAAGCTAAAGGAATCTAGGAAGATGTCCTTGATCTCATGTAGTGCTTGCTTCTATTTATACTCATTTCTGAGCATTTTTAGTTTCTTTTTCCTCTATAATACCTCTTGCATTAGGTTAATTTGTTCAAGAGTAATGTTGTCATAGTCATATTTGGGAATGACTATCTCTTCATCCAATGTAGGGTCTCCATAGTGAAGTACCCTTCCTACTCTTGTGGAGCTTGAGCCTGGTGCAGATATTTGCAGTGGCATGGCATCAATGCTCAGATTTTGAAGCATTGTAGGAGTTCTAGTGGTTGGTGAATTTGCCAAAGTTTGAATTACCTCCTGCTCCTTTTCTTTTCCACTTTCCTTGTCCTGTTTTGATCCATCTTTGTCAATCATTATTAGCTGTGGTGGTGCACCTTGTACTTGTGATGTAGAGACAAAAGTGTCTATCTATTGTGTTTGTTCTTTTGCAAGCTCTTTCTCCTCTGCACTTTGAGTCTTATGCTCAATCATCAAGACTTTAACTATGGAATCAACCTTGTTAGATGTGTCAGCCACTATTTTCTTTGTAGGTTGTCCACTTTTAGTTGAAGGGATGTCGAAAGGTGGTTCTTGTGGATTCACCTTATCCCTTGTCAAGTCAGCTACAACTTCCTACAACTCTTCCATACTGACCAAAACTAGATTATTGCACAATTGTGCTTGCAAAGTGGTTTGGTCAAGGATATTCTTGAGATCCTTTGTAGTTAATGGATTGATGTTCTAACCTGAGTTGTTAGGAAAATCCTTGATAGTTATGGTATCTGTAGGTGTAGAGGTATCATGTGGAGGGCTCAAGGGTGGCAGGTGTGTGTCTAGCACACTGTATTCTATTCGTTGCTCCTCAGTAGTTGCCACTTCACCTATTCTTTTTTATGTCAACTCCACTATATTCTCAACCTTTCTTAGCTTCCTCTTCCTCATTATTCTTTGACTCAAATGGATTCTCTTGTCCTAGTTTTATAGTTGTTAAATTGTATATCAATTTCGATATCTTAGTTGATTTATTAATAACATCCTCAATGTTGTTTTGGAGTTGAAGGCTCTATATTTGGGAGAGAATTTACTCCCATGCTTCTTACTAGCCTTGGTAATCTAACATTTTCTAAGCTCTAGCATTACTCAAGATAAGGTAGATCCCATTATTTGTTTCTCCAATGCAAGGTAGCAAAGCTATTTATTTTGAATAATAGAATACAAATCTTTAGGTATTGGATTGTCAAGTTCAAGTGGGGTATTCTTGAACTTGGTCATCATGGTATAGACTAATTCTTCAAACATGTTCTACTCTTCCCTACTTAATTTATTGAATTCAATATTCTTCAAGCCACTTAGCATTATCTTTAACATTGTAACAAATTTTTTCTAAATCATATTTTAATGCATGACTTACCACTCTAAATTGGCTTGTATCTTCTAACTTTGTTCTCTCTTCATCTGAGTCAGGTTGAGCAACATATTTTCTTCTTAGTCTTTTCTTTGTTGGACCTTGTTTCTTAGTTGTCTTCTTCTTTTCTTTGACCCATTCCTTGGCCTTTTGAGTGGTAGCCCTTGTGTTGGCTCTTGTAGTGGGCTTTGCAAGGCTTTTCTTGGCTACTTTCTTCCCCTTAGGCTGAGCAGTAGGCTGAGTTTTTGCTTTTCTCTTTTTGGGCTCTGGTTTTGTAGGTGATTCCTTGGTATGTTCTTCCTTGGAACCTTCTTCCTCTTCATATTCTCTCATACCTTGTGTCAAGGCCAGTGGCCCTTGATCTTGTTTAGCTTCTTCTTCTTCATCTTCTTCTTCTTCATCATCTTCTCCTTCTACAGTTCCTTCTCCAAATTTTGCCTTAAGTTTCTTGACAAATTTATCCTTTTTCTTCAATACTAATGTTGTCTTAAGTTCCATTTCAACCTTTGATCTTAAATGTTCATCATAAGTGCTGAAGGGTTTTGCTCTTTTGTCAATTTCTCCTGCAAGCAATGTTGTGATTGCTATCGAGGCATTATCTATGTTTATTTCATATCCAAATGGCCTTAGCCATCTAATTCTTGGTAATGTTTCTTAGATGTAACTGTAGTCAATATCAACCAAAAAGCAATTGTGATTGATGTGTTTCTCTACAAGAGAAATTGGTATTATTAACCTTTGCTTCATAGAGTTCTTGAAGTCTTCAAAATAGCTTGTCATGATGGTTTCAAAATTGTCTCCCATCTACTCTATGTACTCATTAATCTATACAACTATAGACCTATTGGCCTTCCAACCTATCTTGCTAAAAGAAGGAAATTCATTCTGAACATAGAAAAATGTGCATATTAGAATTGATCCAAACTTGCATTGGGCACTCTTTAACCTTCTTATGGCTCCCAAATTCTCCATTATATGTTGTAGTTGCAGCTCTGCTAGATCATATGTGTGATCTTTCTTAACAATTTTATAACCTACATCTACGAAAATGCAAGGAACATTGTTCAATCTACTTGATTGATATAATTTGTGTAAGATGACTCTTATAGCAAACTCTATGAGTGGGTCTCTGATATTCTCTATGGTCATACCCCTCTTATTCCAATGTGCACTAGTGTTTTTATCAATGACTTCCTTAGAGTCACTTCTCAGAGTCTTTAGCAGATCTAGGATTAGGTAACCTATAACTCTATGGATGATTCTCTTTGTTATTTTGATAGGAACACCTTCCAACCATAAAAAACCATCATGAATTCTGCTCAACACTAACATAATCCACTCCATCTTGAAGACCGTAGGGAAATCTAGGGAACGAGTAAGTCCCTTCTTCTCAACAATGTTGTATTCTTCCTTTAACATGGCATCATCACATAATTTGTTATATTCTTGCCAAATATCCATATCACATATCCCTCCAATTTTTCAATTATATCACTTCCTAACATCTTGGACCATAACAACTTTTGGCAAGATGATGGATAATGCACCAGTAGGGTCATTTTTGTATGCCATCTCTTGTATTGGCTTAAATTTTAGTTGTTTAACTTCCTTACTAACTAGTTGAACTTTGAATGGTTCCTTTTCTTTAGGGTTTCTTGAGCTAGAGGCCATTTTCACTAACTAGGTTTTTGGTAATTTCAAAACAACATAGCTCAACACTTGAGTAAATACCTTGAATCGATGATATCACTCTAAATCACTGTTAGAATCTGCTTGAATGCTTTGTCCTTACTTGAAATCACTTTTTTGCTTCCTTCACTCTTCACTTTGCATTTATTGTGATGAAAAATGATTGAAAACTCGACCTTACACCTTTTAATACATAGCTTAAATGCTTAGTGCATTTACAACTAGACACTCGGCTTGTATGTAATTTCCTACTTGGCATCAACTAGCATAATTTTGCTCAGCAACAACTACTCACTTGGCTCCAACTAGTTTTGGCTGACAACTCAACATATACTAGGATTTTACTTGGTAGCTAAAGGTAACTTGTCATGCTCGATAGTAGGATGAAAACTTGAAGTTTTAACCTTGCATCTTCACTCATGCTGATTTATTCTTTTTAGTGCTAACTTGTTTTGGAACTGACATATGATATGGTATTGAATATTAGTTCCACATACCTTCTTCTTCTTAGTTTGATGAGGTGTGACTACTTGACCTATTAGGTGAAGTGATCCCTCCATTAGATGTGTTTCTTCCATCTTTTCTCTTCCACATCTTTTTCAAATATCCTCTAATGTGTTCAACATCAACTTTCCCTTTGCTGTGTTGAACTCAGAGTTAGGTGCCTTTAACCTTGTTGGGCAATACTTGCTGATTTGACCTATCTTTAGGCAGCTAAAACAAGTGGTTTGACTCAACCATCTATTGTAGTTACAACTAAAGTGTGTTCTTTTATAGTTCTCAAGAATTTGTCCATACTCTTGACAATAGTGGCAACTCTACCTAGCGTTGTAGTCCCAATTGTAGTGGTCTCCATGACTTTTTGTCTTTGTTGGTTTATTTGGTGACCACATGGGCTTGGTTCTGCATTCAAAGGCTTTATGTCCATGCTTCTAATAGTTATAGAAGTGACATTCAAATCTTGGTGTTTTGATGGTTATAGTCCTACAGTCATGTGCCTGATGTCCTTGCTTATTGTACTTATGACAGTAACCCATGTTTTTAGATTTGTCATGCTAATTGGCATTCTTGCTCATGCACACATTAGCAATATGTCCTTTCTTACCACAAAAATGAAAAGTGGGTTTTGATTTCTTACCTTTGTCACTTCTTTCTTTAGCAGGCTTGGATGATTCTCCTTATTCAGTGCTGGTATAGCCTGGTCTTGATGTGTCATTATTGGATCTTGGAGGTTTTAGTAGTTGCTCAAAGTACTTGATGGCTTCATTGGGCTTTTTGAAGCTCTCTGCAATTTCTTTTTCTCTCCTCAAATCATTTTTTAATTGTTCATTCTGCAGCCTTAGTGTGGTGATCTCAATGTCTTTGATATTCAACTCATGATGAGAATTCATCATTTGACTCAGAGTATCTAATTGTATGTGGATGTTTTTGCAAGCTCAATTGACTTTTCTTCTAGTCTGTTGGCTAGGTTCCTCTTGTCATCTTCTATCATGGCATTTTCTTCAATAGCTCTCTTCTTCTATTTAGTCACTTCACATAACATCATGGCTTGTGATTCTTGTTCAACCTTGAGAGTTATGATCTCTTCTGCTTGAGCTCTGTTCTTCTCTATTAGGTCTGCAATTGCTGCATCAAACTCCTTTGTGTCTCCATTTGCAAATACTTTCGTGGTGTCAATATCCTTGTATTATTTATCATTCTCAGTTATGGCAATACCTTTTCTTCTCTTTAGTGATTTCCTCAATTCCTCCTTAACTTCTTCCAGAGAATGTAGAATAAGATCTATTTCAAGCTTGTAGACCTTCATCTCTAGATCTTTTCTCCAAGTTGTAAAGCTTCTCTTGGTGAGAATTTAGCTTTGATACCAATTTTTGGAATTTACAACTGGGAAGTATACTTCTAAGAGGGAGGGGGTGTGAATTAGAAGTACAAATCTTAACCAATAAAACTTTTAATTTAAATCAATACATGCATGAATCATATCTAAATAACATGCAAATAAAAGCATGCATGAAAATAGTTGACACCATATTTGATCACCCAAAAACCCTCCAATATGAGAAGGTAAAATTGGTGTGGGAATGACACCCACAACTTATCACTAGAGAAATAATGTAACTTTTTAAGGTTACAAAATTTGACCATGAGCCATGGTCTACCCTATTAAAGGCTTCCACACCCTATTAAAAGTGTACTTGTCTAAAGGATTTACAAAACATTCACTTGGAATGTTGCCCTGTTAAAAGATTTATACAATAGTTGTTAAACCAAACTAAGTCCATAGGATTTCATTCTGCTAATTTTGGACTAATGATAACAACAACCTATACATCAAAGAAAGACTAGATAAGGAGATAGTGTTGGTAGAAATCTTTGTGGATGATACATTATTTACTACAAATGATGACTTTTGTAAAAAAAATTATGTGGAAATGAGTAAATAGTTTGAAATGTCAATATTTGGAGAGATTAAATTCTTTTTTGACTTGCAAATTCAATAGATGAAGGATGGTATCTACATTACTCGATCAAAATTCATTGAGAAAATATTGAAGAAATTTGGAATGGAAGATTCTAGACCAATTGGAACACATATGTCTATTGGACATAAGCTTTCTAAAAAATGATGATTCCAAGGAGGTAGACTAGACTACATACAGATCAATGATTTGAAAACTTCAGTATGTAGTACACACAAGACCCAATATTGCATTAGGAGTTGGTATGGTGGAAATATTCTCTACTAATCCTAAAGAAAATTTTATGATGGCAATACAAAGATTCATGAGATATTTGAAAGGTTTTGAAGATTATGGTTCGTAGTATAAGATATGAGACAATTTTGAATTGAAAGCATTCAATGATGCTGATTGGGCAAGAAGTGTTGATGATAGGAAGAGCACTACTGGTGGAGCATTCTTTCTTGGAAAGAGGATAGTATCTTAGACAAGAAAGAAGCAAAATTGTATCTCTTAATCTACAAAAGAAGCCGAATATGTTGCAACAATAGTCAGTTGTTCCAAAATTGTTTGGTCCATACAACTATTGTCAGGCATAAAGGAGGAGATCAAGGTCCCATTTGTTATCTGTTTTGATAAAACCAGTGCAATCAACATATCCAAGAATCCAATGATGCATACCAAGATCAAGAACATTGCAATATAATATCATTTTTTGAGAGAATTGGTACAAGACAAGGAGGTGAAATTTGACTATGTGAATGCAAAATAATAGATTGCAGATATATTCACCAAGCCATTAACCAAGGATGCATTTTTATATCTAAGAGGAAAGCTAGGGGTCATTCCCCTATCTGAAGCTCACTAAATAAAGCTTCATGATGCATTAACAAAGTATTTTGAAGTTCAATCAAGTTGATGCAGTTGTTGAAATCTGATTGAAAAGATCATTGTTAAGAGAAATAGTTGAAAGAAGGAGATTGTTGAAGAATACTATGTTCCAATCATTGTTTTGTCACTAATGTCAAACCTTCTATTTGTTGGTAAGATAATTGCTAAGATTCAAGTACTATCACTTAGTTGATTGATGAAGAGGATTTGATCAATAAGAGGTAACAATAGAACCTAGAGGAAAGGTTGAGTTATGATTATGTAATGAAGTACAAGGATAATTTAAGATAGTGATAACATGATGTATTCATAATCTACTTAAGGTTATAAAATTCTAGTTACACTTAGAAAGTTTATGAAGAACAAGTTAAACGAATTTTGTTTGCCAAGCTTGACCAAGTGGATAGTAGGTGCTGAGTTAAGTTAGTGCAAGTCGAGCATAAAGTCAATTAGAGCCAAGGAAAAGTAAATTCTAGTGGATGCCAAGCAAGATAGTTGATGTCAAGTAAATTTTAGTTGATGTTGAGCATCAGTAAACTTTAGTTATTGCTGATGAATTTTATAGTTGATGCTGAACAATATAGTATCTGTTGAGCATCAGAAGATTGATAATGCCAAGCTGCTGCATTGTGTTAAAGATTAAAGATTCACTAAATTTAAGCTGACAAGTTTGTTCTCTTGAAACTTTTGAACTAGGAGGAAGATAAGGTTAATGAGCTGGTGGCATAGAATTTGATGTAAACTATTTTAAAGAAAATTCTAATGGATTCTAGGAGGTGTTTCTAGAAAATACAAGATATGGGGTAGATACATTGTATCCTACCTAATCCATCCAAAACCCTAAATTGGACAATGGAAAATGAGTAGGAAAATATTCTAATTTCCTATTTATAGGAATGTTTGGTCATGAAGAAAAAGAAGCATGTGCGAGAACCTAAGGAGGAGAAGGAGTTAAGGGTTTTGTTTCATCAAGTGACCTGAGAGGAGAATCTACAATGACATGTTAAGAAAGAAGGCTCAAGGAGATGAATGCTTGAAGGGTGAACAAGCTATCAGAGTTGAAAAGTATGAAAGCCAAGAAGAATTGAGGATTGAACATAGATTTGTAATTTGCAAGAGAAGTTGTAAGTTGTATTAGATCAAATCTCTATTGTTACTCTCTAACAATTGTATCAGTCTAGGATAAATCCTTTGGATTAAGGGTGACCTAACAGTCATTTGTAAATCCTTTAACTAGGTGACATTCCAAGTGAATGGCCTAAAGTCCTCTAACAAGGCTCACTCCTAACAAGGTGATTGAAATCCTTTAATAGGGTCACATTTAATAGTATGTATTGTAACCTTTAATAGGGTTGGCCTTTCAAAGGGCATCATTTGAAAAGAGTGAAAAGGAGTAGCATGTTACTAGTGGTTTTTCCCAAATTGGTTTTCCATGTAAATCATTGTGTCAAGTGTGTTGATGAATCTGTTGTGTTTCATTCTTTATGTTTCTACAAGTTGTTTTGACAGTAACATACAAGTTTTAGTGTAAGTTGCATGCATGGATATGAATATTTTATGGGCTCACTAAGTTTTGAAAAGTTTTTATCTATACATATAGACCTTGAATAACTAATTCACCCCCCTTATTAGTTATTCTAAAGTACTCCAACAATTGGTATTGGAGCTTCCTACTTAAGAGAACTAGTTTCAAGGTTGTAGAAGCACAAAGATTGAGATGTCTAAAAAAGAAGTACTCAAGCTCAATAGAGATAACTTTCCTGCATGGAAAAGTTTGATGAAGCTACACCTTGGAGGACTTGGAGATCATCCACAATCTACCATTCAGTGGAACATGTTGATCTAGTTGGAGCCCTAACTATTGAAGATATGAAGAAGAAGAAAGGACATAATCACGCAATGTTGGAGATTGCCTCTACCCTAAGTTATGCCAAATTTGATGATATCAAAAGCTATGACACTACAAAGAAAATGTGGGATGCCCTACACACCATCTATGGAGGTGAAAAAAATGTTCAAAGAGATAAATCTTAGAGTTTCAGAGGTAATTTTGATGATATGAGAATGGAAGAAGGTGAGAATATTGCTCAATATGATGCTAGAATAAAAGATGTTGTTAGTGCAATAAAAGGAGCTACTAGTCATATAGATGATGATACTATGCTAAATAAAGTCTTGAGAACACTACTACCTATTTATGCTATTAGAATTTCTACAATTCAAGAACTAAGATGTATTCTAGGAAATGATCTAACCCTTGAAGTTTTGGTATGTAGATTCACTCCTTTTGAGCTATCTAATTTTGATAATTACAAACTTGAGAGTCTTGAATCTACTTTCAAAGCTAAACTATTATTGAAGGATTCTGATGAGGTGAAGCAGAAGAAGAATAAAAGAAAGATAAAGTATGTGTCTAGTGGTAGTGATATAGATGAGGAACATGTTGAACAATTGGAAGCAATGCTGGCAAGAAGATTTCATAGAGGAAAAGGTAAGTTATCCATCATTTGTTTCAATTGCAATGAGGTTGGTCATATTGCCACAAATATACATAGAAGAAGAAATATAGAGATTGAAACAAGTACAAAAATAGAAAAGAAGATGACAACAAAAAATACAAAGACAAAGGCAAGAAGTCATGCTACATTGCTGAAGAGGAAACTAGGGATGATTCTGATGAACATGATGATGAAGTGGTGTATGTTGCAATAAAGGATGAATTTGATGAAGATGAGTCAAATGCACTTGTGACTTATTTGAACAAAAATGATAGATAGATCATTGACAGTGGATGCTCACATCATATGACTAGAGACAGAAGTAAGTTCATTACCTTAAATTGTTATGATGGAAATAGTGTAAGATTTGATAATGATGCACCATGTTTGATAAAAGGAAAAGGTTCTATCAAACTCAAAGACAAGATTTCTTTTGACAATGATCAATATGTTGAAGGACTAAATTATAATTTTTTGAGTGTGTCATGATTGAACAATTTGGGATGTAAAGTTGAATTTGAAAACAAGATTGCTAAGATATATGATATTGATGGAAAACTGATTGGAAAAGGTGATCAAACTAGAAGTAATCTATTCTATCTTGATATAGAGGATGCTAACTATTGCATAATTTGATGATGTATGGCTTTGGCACAAGATATTATGTCATGTTAACTTTGATAACTTGGTTAGTATCAGTAACATGAAGAAAGTTAGAGATTTGACTAAGTCGAAGAAACCTGATAATGTTGTGTGCAAACAATGTTAGCTAGGAAAAATGACAAAGTCTAGTTTTAAGAGTAAAGCTTATACCTCTAAAGAAATACTGGAGATTGTTCATATTGACTTATGTCGACCAATTGATGTACAAAGATACAAAGGAGATAAGTATATTATGTTATTTATTGATTATTATTCTAAGATGATGATAGTCATGTTTTTGAAATAGAAATTTGATGCTTTTCAAATATTTAAGCGGTACTTGGCAAGAGTTGAGAAGGAAATAGGTAAGAGTCTAAAATGCTTGAGATTAGATAGAGGAGGAGAATTCACATCAAATGTATTTGAGATGTTTTGTAATGATAGAGGAATCAAAAGATAGACATCTGCCCCCAAGACCCCTCCACAAAGAAACAAGTCTATAATGGACTGTGCTAGAACACTTATGATGGAGAAGAATGTTGCTCTCAAATACTAGAGAGAAGCTATAAGTATTGTTGTCTATACTTTGAACCATGTGTAAGTCAAGAAAGGTACTCATTTAACACCTTTTGAACAATGGTATGGACACTCACCAAATGTGAAATATTTTAAGGTATTTGGAAGAAAATGTTACATTCTTAAAGATGTTAGGAATGGTAAACTCAATGTAAAAAGTGAAGAAGGTACATTCCTTGGATACTCCACAAGAAGTAAATCTTATAAGTGTTTGAATACTAACACCAACAAAATTGTGGAAAGTGCAAATGTGAATTTTGATGAATTTATAGAGGTACATGAGGTTGAATCTATGAAAGAATCAAATGAATAAAAATCATTTGTATACTTTTATGAAGGAAAGCTTGCTGAAGAAGATTCTACAAATCAAGTGTCAAACCAAAAACAAGTATTAGTGACTACCAATTCACATCTTGTGAATTTTGAGTTACATTTAGGAATCATGTTGCATGTAGATGTCAAGTTATAGAATGAAGAAGATGCACATTTTGATTCTGAGATTAGTACACATGTAAGAGATGGTGCGATACCTAACAGAGATGTACCTAGTGATTCTAAATCTAGAACACAAAATGAAGAAACAAGAGTTGAGCCAAGATTGTCAAAATATGTCAAAAGACATCATCCTATTGATCAAATCATTGAAATAAAGATGCTAGGCTAATGACAAGAAATAGATTAAGAAGTGAATCATGTTTGTTGAGCATGAAGGAACCCAAAATAGTGAAAGATGCATTAGAATATGTGGACTAGTACAAATCCATGGAAGAAGAGATTGAATAGATAGAGAAGAACAAAACTTGGAGTCTAGTTCCTAGACTAGATGACAAGAATGTGATTGGCATCAAGTGGGTATTCAGAAACAAGCTAGATGAGAATGGTGAAGTCACAAGAAACAAAGCAAGATTAGTTTTTAAGGGATATGCACAAGAAGAAGGAATTGACTATGGGGAGACATTTTCCCCTATTGCAAGAATGGAAGGAGTAAGAACTCTACTTTCTTATGCTGCATACAAAGGTTTCAAAGTTTATCAAATGTATGTTAAATCTGCATTTCTAAATGACATATTAGAAGAGGAAGTTTACATAGAACAACTAGAAGGTTTTGTTGATGAGAACAATAAGAACATGGTATGTAGATTTCACAAAGCACTATATGGTTTGAAACAAGCACCAAGAGCATGGTATGAGAGACTTCATACTTATCTTGTGAAGATTGGATTTGAAAATACCGTTGATAAAAATAATCTACACATAAAGATAAAAGAAGGGAAAGGTATTTTTATATTTTAAATACTCATTGATGACATCATATTTGGAGGTCAAGATGCTTTATGTAAAGATTTTGCAAATCAGATGAAGCAAGAATTTGAAATGTCAATGTTTGGAGAGATCAATTTTTTGTGCATTTGCAAGTCCATCAAATGAAGTATGGTATATAAATCACTTAGTCAATGTATGTCAAAGAAATATTGAAGACTTTTGGATTAGAAGATTCCAAACGAGTAAGTACACTTATGGTAATAGGAGACAAATTGTCAAAGAATGATGATTCAAATGAGGTGAATCAAACATTATACAAGTCTATGATTGGCAAATCGAAATATGTAGTACATTGTAGACCTAATATTGCATTATCTATAGGGATAGTTACAAGATTCTCTACTAATCCAAGGGAGAATAATTCAATGGCTGTGAAAAGAATAATGAGATATCTAAAAGGAACAGAAGAGTTTGGTTTGTATTAAAAGAAGAATGAAAAGTTTGAATTGAGAGCCTACACTAATGCTGATTGGGATGGAAACATTGATGACAAAAGGAGCACCAGTAGAGGAGTATTTCTCTTAGACAAGAGACTAGTTACATGGACTAGCAAGAAAAAGAGTTGTACTTCACAATCTACTGCTGAAGTTGAATATGTTGCTGCTTCTATCAACTGCACAAACATTGTATGGATCAAACATCTACTCAAAGGAATGAAGGAAGAGATCACAAATCTAGTGATACTTTATTGTGATAATACAAGTGCTATCAATATATCAAAGAATCTAGTAATGCATACAAAGACAAAGCACATTGCAATCAAGTATCATTATGTGAGAGAATTAGTTCAAGATAAAGAGGCAAAGATGGAATATGTTAATTGAAAGGAAAAAATTGGTGATATCATCCCAAAACCATTACCTAAGGATGCTCATAAGTATCTAAGAGGTAAACTAGGGGTGACACCCCTATAAAAGGCTATTTAAGTAATAGAAGGAGTGCCCTACATCAACCAAGTTGATGTTCATATAATAAAAATTGATGTAGTGGATCTTACTTTAGGAACTACTTAAAGTAATCACAAAGATGAAACTTCAAATCAATCACAAGCAAGGTGATAGAGGGAGGAATCTAAGAAGCTATAAAAGCTTATATCTGCATGTTTTAAGATGACAAATTTTTGGTATATGTCTTTGGCATTGTTGTCAAAGAGGGAGAGTTTTATTGATAAAGTGCAAGTGATAAGAGGGAGAAAGTTCTAAACTAATGTTACTGACCTTAGAGGGAGATCAAATAATTGTTGATGTTGTTGATTAGAAGAGGACACATGAATGATGTAAGAAAGAGAGAGAAATTCTTTTCTACCTAGTAAGAGGGAGATACAAGAAAGAACTCAGAGGGAGGTATAAGAAAGAGTTTTGTAACCTAATCAAAAGATGGAAGTTGCTGATAAAGGGAGACATTTCAATACAAATTTTCTTTTTGGTATTGTCTTAATATTTTACCCCAATCAAATTGGTTGAATAAGATGTTAATCATTTGATTGTCTTGGTTGATCAATTTGGTTTGCCATCAATGCCAAAGAGGGAGATTGTTGAAATTTGATTGAAAAGATCATTGTTAAGAGAATTTATTGAAAAAAAGAGATTGTTGAAGAAGACTATGTGTTTAAATTATTGTTTTGTCACTGATGTCAAACCTACTATTTTCTGATAAGACAATTTCTTATAAGATTCAAGTACTATCACTTAGTTGATTAATGAAGAGGATTTGATCAATAAGAGGCAACAATAGAACTTAGAGGAAAGGTTGAGTTATGATTATGTAATGAAGTACAAGGATCAGTTAAGAAAGTGATGACATGATATATTGATAATCTACTTAAGGTTATAAAATGCTAGCTACACTTAGAAATCTTAGAAGAACAAGTTACATGAAGTTTGTCTGCCAAGCTTGATCGAGTGGATAGTAGGTGGCGAGCTAAGTCAATGCAAGCTGAGTGGAAAGGTAGTTGGAGTCGAGAAAAAGAAAATCCTAGTAGATGCTAAACAAGATAGTTGATTCCAAGTAAAGGTTAGTTAATACCAAGAATTATTCAACTTTAGTTGTTGCCAAGTAATTTTATAGTTGATGTCAAGCAATGTAGTATGTGTCAAGCATTAGAAGATTGATAATGTTGAGTTGCTACATTATGTTGAAGATCGAAGATTCACTAAATCTAAGTCGACAAGTTTGTTCTCTTGAAACTTGTGAACTAGGAGGAAGATAAGGTTGATGTGTTGGCGGCACAAAATTTGATGTAAACTATTTTTAGGTGAATTCTAATGGATTCTAGATGTTTCTAGAAAATACAAGATATGGGGTAGATACATTGTATCCTACCTAATCCATCCAAAACCCTAAATTGGATGATGGAAAATGAGTGAAAAAATATCCTAATTTCCTATTTGCAGGAATGTTTGGTCATGAAGAAAAAGAGTCATGTGCGAGAACCTAAGGAGGAGAAGGAGTTAAGGGTTTTGCTTCATCAAGTGATGTAAGAAGAGAATCTACAATGGCATGTTAAGCAAGAAGGCTTAAGGAGATGAATGCTTGAAGGGTGAACAAGTTGTCAAAGCTGCAAAGTATGAAAGCCAAGCAATAAGGAAGATTGAATAGAGATCTATAATCTGCAAGAGAAGTTGTAAGTTGTATCAGATCAAAGCTTTATTGTTACTCTCTAATAATTTTATTAGTCTAGGGTAAATCCTTTGGATTAAGGTTGACCTAATATTCATTTGTAAATCCTTTTAGTGGCTAGCATTCCAAGAAAATGGCCTAAATTCTTATAACAAGGCTCACTCCTAACATGGTGATTGAAATCCTTTTATAGGGTCACATTTAATAGTGTGTATTGTAACCTTTAACAAGGTTGGCCTTTCACAGGACATCACTTCAGAAGAGTGAAAATGAGTAGCATGTTACTGGTGGTTTTTCCCAAATTGGGTTTCCACATAAATCAATGTGCTAAGTGTGTTGATGAATCTTTTGTGTTTCATGCTTTACATTTCTGCAAGTTGTTTTGATAGTAACATATAAGTTTTAGTGTTTGCATAATCCAGTAAGTTGCATTTATGGATATGAATATTTTATGGGTTCACTAAGTTGTGAAAAGTTTTTATCTATATATCTAAACCTTGAATAGCTAATTCATCCCTCCAGTTATTCTAAATTATTCCAACAATAGTATTGATAGGGAAGATTACATATGAATTAGTATATCAGGCACATAGAAAATAAATTGATTTTTTTCTTCGGCATAAGATGTAAAAGAGTGAGAGTTTGTCATTTCATAAATTAGAAATTTTGAGTCAGATGTCAAAGAAGAGAGTTTTTTATTAGAAGGAGAAATTGCTATCAGAGAAATTAGAGAAATCAAAGAGATTGATGTCAGAGGGAGTTCACACTGATAGAGGGAGTTCACATGGATGAGAATCAAAATAAAACTAAGAATACTATCCTACTTTTATTTTTTTCTAAAAAATTATTTGTATCATGACATGTGCTCTATAGCCATCAATACCAAAGAGGGAGATTACTAAATATAATTATTTAATTGTATGTTTTCTTTGATGTTACAAAAATGTCAAGTATTTACTCAAAAATCAGTGTCAGCTAAGCTCACTCAAGTGCTGAAGGAAGTTTCCTGTGTATGTTGAGTAGTAAAGGAAAGTTTGTAGGTAAAAAATGTTAACTGAGTTCACTTGGTTACAAAAGGAAAGTTGGCATGGAAAAAATGTTAATCGAGATCACTCGGTTACCAAAGGAAGTCTAAAAGAAAGTCTTTTTTGAGTTAGTGTTGACCGAGTTGGGTTGAATAATGAAGGATTTTCATGTATGAGGATTTTGGATTTGATAGTTTTGTTGCTTAATTCTAGTTGACTCAAGGGATGAATATTATTTGTTTGAAAGTGTATTCAAGCTTACTTGACAAGGTAAATCATATAAATATAAGATCAAGTTGAGGATTGAATAATGGGAATAAGTGGAAGGAAAGAGGATGAATAAAGGAAGCAAATTTGAAGGATAATAGAGTATCAAGAGTTGATTGAGCTACATAGATAAATCTGATCAAGGAGGATCAAGTATTCAAGCTAGAACTGAGATCTGAAATCAACAAGTTTAGTTGCATTAGCAATTAGGTTAAATCATTGAACTACTCTCTGATAGTTGTAGTACTGAATCAAATCTCCTAATAGAATTATCCTAACAACTATTTTCCAAATCCTCTAACAAGGTGGCATTTCTAGATTGAAGTTTCTGAAGACCTCTAACAAGGCCACTCCTAATAGTGTGAATTAAATCCTTTAACAAGGTCATAACTAATAGTGTGTTTTGTAACCTTTAGCAAGGTTGGCTCCTAATAGGGCCCACTCTAGAAGAATGAAAAATAGTAAATAGTTGCAATTGGTGGTTTTTCCAAATTGGGTTTGCATGTTAAATCTTGGTGTCTCTTGTGTTCATATTATTCTCTTTATGTTTTGACAACTAAGTTAACTAAGATTAAAGACACTAAACATCTTAAGAAGTGATTATTTTAGTATTTACTGAGTAAAAATAATTCTTAGTGTAAACTGAGTGTTTATGTGTTTACCGAGTTACAACAATATTTTAGTTTCAGAAGAGTTTTGGTTTTTTATTGTATTGACATCTTAAGGGATCTTGGATTTTTTTTTTGTTGTAACTGATCCACCCCTCCCTTCTTAGTTACTCCTCTTATATTTTCAACATTGATACCATTGTAATATTCTTGTTAAGATTTACATAATGTCTCATTATTCCAGTAGCAAGAGACTTGCATATGATTCTTTGAATGTCATGTATGTTTGAAGTCTTTAACAAAACATCAATATCCCTTGATAATGGAGGGATTGAGAAAACTAGTTTCCATAGATTTACTATCAATAATACTTCCGATAAAATTTTATGATCTAAGTAAATTGATGAAGGTGGAGTTAATCTTGATGGGGATTTATCCAACAACTATTGGCTTTATAAACTTATAGGTAAAATTCTTTAGGCAATGTCCATAAATTAGCGTATGATGTAATAGTGACCAATATGAAATGATAAGAAGATCTTATGTATTACCTTGATCTAAATATAGGAATTTTACATTGAAAATTACTAAATTTGTATATCTATATATGAATAATTCTTCTTTTATGCCTAAAATATGTAAATGTTCATGAAAGGGACTGAACAACTTATGAATACTTCAGTCATTGATGGTGAATTACTAACCAATCATCCCATTCTCTATTTGACTGCAAGCTATAACTATTCATCACCTTAAATGAAATATATGTTTGATTGGTTCTGTGATTTTTTATGACATACATTGCTTTTTAATTGAATTCCTTGTTCTATGAATCTCTTCCTTGTATTTCCTCATTAGTTCTCCGTAGCTAACTATATAAGTTCACACTAAATTTTCCAATAAGAACATCCACTTCTAACAACAATCCAATATATGGACAATTAGAAATAGGATTTCATCTAGTTCAAAGATAAATTCAACATTGAATATGAAATAATAATAAAATGCTCTATGATTTTTAATTGTTTAAGTTCTTGAATTCTTTGTTTTTTATCTATCTCTTATTGTGTTGGAACTGTAATAGCCTTGTGATCACTAGCAACAATATGAACAATGTTGGCTTGATTAATTTTTCTGTGAGATACCGACTGCCCTTCCTAGTGTTGATTTGAGCTCTAGATGATGAACACTCTTATTTGTTGAATTGTACGTTGATTTGAATCTACCCAATAAGTGAGTATTTTTGTGGAGGCTAAGATCATTTTATAAAGAGTTGGAGTGAATATATCCTACTTTGTGTGATTCTACCTGATAACCTTAATTTTTCCATTCTTCATTTCTTCCCTATATGACTTCTACCTACCAAGTATCAACAAATAGTCTTCATCTAATATGCCAATTCAATAACAAAATTTTCATATGGTTCCCCTTACTTTATCATGCCTATTGCTTATATATTTGGGTTAATTGGGAGGGGTCATGTCTCTCATATATGATGTGACTCTAAGTTATTGTTTAATTATTAAATTTATTTGCATCGTTAGTAATATTATTTGGTATTTATTAAATAGTTTTTAGATTTAATCTATCATTAAAATTTATTAATACACATTTGATGATTATATATTTATATATTTATTATATTGATATAAATATGATTATTATAATTCTATAATAATTTCTTATAATTTATTCATTTGATTAATCTTTATTTATTGATATAAAATAATATATCAGTAATAAATTATATTATAATTTATTTTTATAATTGGTATAATATCTATTATTAAATTCTATTCAAGAAAGAGTGATATTACAATCTACACTTCCTTGAATTGCTTGTCCTTAAGAAATAATCAATCTAATGCAGGTGGTTTTTGTTATGTCACTCTGATATCATCTTGACTTGTAAACTTAAATTCAGTAACCCCGAAAAGACAATTTTACCTTTTGGTGAGAATTGTAATATATTAACATAATTACTTATCAAAATTGAAAATATTTTGTCACACTATTAATTTTTATGAACAATTCAAAAGATTGGACTTATCCTATGTTATAGTAGCACTTTTTCTCTCCTCTTGCATTAAGTGTTTCCTTTCTTCTAGATATGCAAACCTTTGAAGACATAGATTCTTCACCTTAATTCCATTCTAGGAATTACAAAATTTGTTTATAATTCCCTCTTAGTTTCAACACTCACTACGAATTCTCTTGATTTAACCTGGCACTTCACATGGACTATCCTCAATATTAAAACTTATTTAGAATGTCCTTATCTCTTTTCAATCACTAAGAACCACTCAAAAAGAATGTCTTGGATCTTGACCCTACTAAGAATATCTTAGTTCTCAACACTTACTAAGAAGACATCAATTTCTCTTTGAAACTCATTATGAATATCCTTGATTCATGACACTCAATAAGAATACCTTGAATCCCTAACACTCACTAAGAATGTCCTTTTCACCCACTAAGAATTTCTTAAATCTCTAACACTCACTAAAGATGTACTTGGAACTCAATAAGAATACCCTAGATCTTAACATTCACTAAGGATATCTTGGTCCAATTCATCAATCACTAAGAATGTCTCTAATTCTTGGCACTCACTAGAAAATCCATTGATATTGACACTTACTATAGATGTCTTGATCAGTTTTGATACTTACTAAGAATGTCCCTAACCCCAATATTCACTAAGAATGAGGTCATTGGTTTGAGACTCACTAAGAGTGTCTTGAGCACTTGTGAGATGCTTCTTTGTTATCTACCTCTTTTGTCATAATTATTTCTCCTCTTTTCAACTAATGATTATGTTCCCATGGTTATTTACATTTGAAACATAAGCTTTTCCTCATTAATTCATATCTTTCTTGGCATTTATGTCATGTACTCTTTTTTTCATTACATACATAACATTTCTTGCCTCTATTATATTTCTTTGAAGTTTTTACGGATGTATTCTATCCTGATAAAAATCTTAGGCCTTTCTTTTGAATAATTCCTTTCTAATGGCTTCCCCCAACCTTTGGAGCTCAAGTGGTTTAACAAATTTGTTTGGTGGTTTCTTTAAGTCCTTCTATAAACATATGAATGAGTATTTTTTAGGAAATCTCTCAAACCATAACTGATACCCATTACAATTTGTGGGAAAATTCTTCCACCATTTCAATCTTTTTAATTTGATTTAGTTCATGGAAATACCATTAAGAGTGTGGATACATAAAATATATTAATGAGTATTTGGGAAAATTCCCCATAATTTTACATCTTGGTGACCTAGGGAAATAAGCTCATGATACCACCACTCATGTAATGTTCCTTCCAAATGGAGTATCAAGAAAAATCAAGTGTGTCTTCTTCTATCATGGGAAAGGTATTTAATTTTTGTATCCATGCATAAGCTATGATTCTCTATGATCCATCAAAATTTTGAAGTGTTTCTTTTTTAACTTTTTGTTTGAGCTCTTTGTTAATGTGGTTCCTAGGTGCCTCTCATCTTTCACTTGCACACAATTCTTAGAATGATACCACTTGTCTAATGTGAGGTTCTAGAGCTCTACTTATGCCCTTATTATGTCTTCAATTCTTGTCATTGTTTCTTCATCCTCCTCCCTTGGTATTTTTTCCCTAAATAGGAACGAGGGTATGGGAATACTCGAGGACTCATTATTTTCTTAATAGTTAGAGTTTATATCTCTCTTATTGGAAGATATTTTTTTTGAGGTTGTCAATTGATTTTCCAATATTATGTAAGGTTTGTACAAGAATCTAATTAGAATGTTCTAATATTTCATTTTAGCTCATAATAATCTGATTTGTTTATTCCATAAAATTTCTTAACTCATTAGCCATTTCACTCACAATGCTCATTTCTATTCTTCTCTCACAACTTTACATGGGCTTGTACTCACAAGATTATTTTATGATACCATAGTAATGTTCTTATTAAGATTATTTCATTTTTCACGATTCCAATAGAAAGCTCAACTGCTTTTACATCTAACTTGGATACAACTCTTTGAATTTAATGTATGCTTCAATTACTTAACACAAATTATATCAATATCCTTAAATTTATGGATTGACAATGGAGGGATTAATAAAACTAGTTTGTAGAGATTTACTATTGAAATACTTCTGATCATGGCTAAAACTTGATGGTTGTATTGGCCATTTTTGTGCTTTTGAATCGTATATGATAGGCTAAAAAATTGTTGGACCATATAAATTGGCATGTTAATTTAAAAAATAAACTATCAAATTAGTATAGATAATATAATATCTAATTTAATAATAAAAATATATGCTATGTTGTTGGAAATGATTGAAAAGCTCATGAATGAAGAGTAATGGAACTGGTAAAGAATGTTTTCAATCATTTTTTTTGTCATTGATGTCAAACTTGCTACCTGCAGGAATGACAATTGCTTTAGTAACCCAAATACTATCAATTGGTTGATTTACAAAGAGGTGGCAATCAAAAAGATGTAACTAGAGTACCTAGAGAAAGGTTGAAGTTATGATGTTGTAATGAAGTATAAGGATCAGCTAAGCCATTGATGAAATAGTATATTGATAACATACTCTGAGACACAGAGGATGGACATACCAAGACATATCAAAGATGCAAGGATTAACTAAATCCTAGTTAGTGCCAAGTGAAGATCAAGTGCTAAGTGAAGATTAAGTGCCGAGTGAAGATCAAGTACCAAGCAGTCTTCAAGTGTTGAGCAAGAAACAGGTGCTGAGTAATGATACAGGTGCTGAGCAAGATACAATTTCCAAGTAACATAGAATAAGCTGAGCATCAGTAAAACAATAATGTCGAGTGGTTGCATTATTTTGAAAATCGAAGATTTGCTAGATCTGAGCTGACATGGTAGTTATCTAGAATTCTATGAATCAGATAGAAGATAAGAATGATGAGTTGGTGACATAGAACACTATATAAAACATTTTTGATGAATATAATTAGATTGTAGATGAAGTTTCTAGATAAGAGCAAGATATGGGATAGATACATTGTATCTTACCTAATCTATTGAAACCCTAAAGTTGGAGAGGGAGAATCAAGCGGGGAAGGTATTCTAGATTTCTATTTAAGGAGTCATAAGGTCACGAAGCAAAGAGAGGTGGTCGAGCATGAAAGCATGAAGTGCTGAAAAAGGTGCT
Organism: Cupressus sempervirens; assembly: GCA_028749045.1. NCBI lineage: Eukaryota > Viridiplantae > Streptophyta > Pinopsida > Cupressales > Cupressaceae > Cupressus > Cupressus sempervirens. The sequence goes on from CM053793.1 coordinate 605,947,877, forward strand.
AAGGTGGAAGAGAGCAAAGATACTCTGCTTCGATAGGTGAGCATAGATATGATTGCATTGGTATGATGAGTAAGAAGACTCAAGGTGATGAAGCTTGAGATGACAAGCTTATAGAGTTGTAGTGATTAAAGCCAAGAAAAGGATTGAACTGAAGTGTGATCTGTAATCTGCAAGATATGTTGTAAGTTGTATTAGATCAAAAGTCATTATTGTTACTCTCTAGCAATTGTAATAGTTAAAATAAATCCTATGGACTTAGGTTGGTTTATTAGCCATGTTGTAAATCCTTTAATAGGGTGACATTCCAAGCGAATGTTCCAAAGTCCTTTAACCAAGTCCATTCTTAACAGTATGGTGAAATCTTCTAACAAGCTCACATTTAACAATGTGTTGTAGCCTTTAACAAGGCAGGCTTTTAATAGGGTAGACCATTAGAAGTGGTTGAAATCAATTGCATAGTTATTATGTGGGTATCATCCCAACTCAAGTTTTACCTTCTTATTCTTGGAGAGTTTATGGTTATCAAATTCTTAGTGTTATGGTGTGATGCATGTTTACTTTTCATAGTTGTTTAAAATTTCAAATTGCATGCATGATAATTTCAGTTATGCGCCATTAAGGATTTGTAGGAAAAGTATTATTAGGGCATTTGGACCTTGAATAACTGATTCGCCCCACCCCCCACCCGCCCCCTCAGTTATTCTAAAGAACTATAACATATGTATGATATATATTTATGATAAATTTATACGTTATTTTATAATACATATTTTTAGTTTAGATAAAATTATATTAATTTAGAACGTTTTTAAAATAAAATAAACCATATGAAATTATGAATTAGAAACTTGCTTATTTAATTTGATATTTTCGTATATATTGCTAATTGCTAATTATTTTTTATCACAACTACATGTTTCTATATGTATTTTGTTATTAATTTAGAATCTTTTCACATTAAACATATGAATTTATAAACATGTAATATATTTTTATAGATATTTGTATACATTGCTAATTTATATCTATTTCATTATTTTAAATTTATCACATAATATTTTATTATATATCATTATTTGTTTGGAATCTTTTTCCAAATAATGAAGTTCAAATTATTTTTTGAATAAATTTCATGTTTTTACAAATATTACTAGTTTATCTTTATTTTCTATCTTTAATTTTTAAATTTTTTTTCTATTAAGTGTAATATATAAAAATTCTAATTTGGCTCCCCCTTGTAGGGTATTTACAATACAAAAAGTTACAACATCATTACGAGTAGTGGGTAAGTGCACCAAGTTGTGGTGCCAAAAAGATGACACCTTTTTTTTTCTACTTTTGAAAAGCATGTTACCGCTATAGTGTGCATGTGCTATAGTGTGTATGCACTTTTTTTTTTCTTTTTTTTTATAAAGCATGTATGCACTATTACGAAATAAATTTAAAAACTTTAAATAGTGCGTGCACGCTATAGTGCACACTATATGGTGCACACGCTATTCAGAGCTTTGCATTCCACCAAGCCCAAGGTTTGGTTTTGCCTTGGGGATCCAACCCAAAGGTTTAGAGTCTGTAAACTGGTCTGAGACGTGTTTTGCTACAAACATACCAAAAATGATTGATATTTCTTGTGTGCTCTTCTTCAAGTTTCCTCATGGTTGAACATCAATAAAATTAGGTTACATGACATTGTAGGTCTATGTGTTAGCTATATAACCATATAATTTATTTTTTATTTGAAATATTGTAAGCCTTTCATCTATAATTTCTTTTGAATGTATGTCCATTTTTTGTCAAAAACCAACATGTACTAATTGGGCTGTAGATTTTAGCTCATTCATCAAATTTTGCAACAACTTAGTTTTTTAGAAAGTAGACTCCATTGTACACACTTTGAAAAAAGGAAGTTTGATTTTAGATTAGTTTTTAACCATTTCTAGGGGGAGCACATAGATATTTCACATTTTTGGAATGTGTCTAATTAAAAAATTCATTAAAAAAAATACACATTATAAATTTATCCAAAAAATATAGGGTAAACTACATAGTGTTAGGTAACTTTTGACCAGAGTGATTAAATAATTTCAAAAAAAAAATTAAAATTTTAGGGGGACCACACTTTGTACTATGTTATGTTTTTTGGAATAAACAATACCACTTTCTGTGGCCTCCTTTTTTGAGGACCTAAAACTAAACCATTTTGAAAAAAATTTAGTAGTTTAGAAACTAGATTCAAAGGACTACTGCTTTTTTTTTTGTCATATCTTAAAATTTTGAGCGTAACTATCTTCAAATTCTTGTTGAAGTTCAAAAATTGCTGATTTTAGAAAAAAGATGTCCACTTATAACCCCCCTTTTGGCACCACAACTTGGTGCACTTACCCTAGCATATGAATATATACTAATCTATAAATCAAATCAAAATTATATAATGAATCTATCACCATAAATTCTAGTGACTCATCCATATGAGCCAACATGATACCCAAACACCATCTTAGGAGGAAGGACTACCACTAGAACCACAACTACTGGATGTCCTCTAGTCATGGTTTCTCTTCTCAAGATCTTGTGGAGTTTCTCTCTAGTTCTCCTCAATTCTTGTTCAAAATAAGGTGTCTCTACCATGGTTTTATCTCTGATGTATCCAAATGTTATCTATTTCCTTAATATTTGAGCAACCTCATCATTCAACAAATCCAAAAATTTCTTTTCATCAATCTTCAAGTTCAACACCAAAGTGACATATAGTGACATGATATGATATATCGGCCTCTATAGAGACTTAGTAAGATTTCTAGGTACACCAAAAAATATGTTATTATTCCTTTTTCTTCTAAATAAGCCATGAAATCTCAACTAATAAAATAAGACCAAAAGAAATTACAACTAACATTAGTGTTGAAGATTTTGCTAGAGATAACATTAATGATTTTGAAATTCTAATCTAATGGGAATCAAACACGACCCTCTCAAGAAAAAATATAGTAAAAAAATATGTGGAAAATGCTCTTAGGTTTCTTACAACAAGTTTCCATTAGGTTTGACAATGAGTAACTTGTGCAGCAAGAGGGTCCCAAAAAATATATAGCTTTTTTGGTTCAATAGGGTGACACCAAAGGTCTTCAAGAATGCTCCTCCAATCCTTATGGTTTAGGTTAAGGGTCCAAGTAGATTCAAGGTGCTCATAAATATCACGGTTAGAAGTTAAAAATTTATAAATCGAATTGGCTTTGGTGCTGAGAAACAGAGTTTCATCACTCTATGCTAAGGTAGATATTCTATGCTCATCCACCCGAAAAGTTCTTGGAAAAAGATGGGTACTTGAGAAACTTTAAGGATGGAATTGGTCCTTCCATGAGATTGAGGGAGATCAAACTTGTTGCAAAAATCCTCTCAATTGATGAGTATCCTTCTCCAAAATGTCATCGAATGTTCTTAATCATTTGTTGGCCCATTTTTTTTGACCAAGCATCATTGGATGAGAGTAAGGGACTTCTCCCCATGATGTTTTAAAAATATTTCATAATAAAATATTTATTTTATATACATTGATAAATAATTCAATTTATTTTAAGTATCTATATACTAAAAAAAAAAAAATCAATATTTTTCACAAAACTTAAAATGAAAGGCATTGAAATGATCAAACAATCATAAAACATTCTTATGATAAGTAGAGGCAACCATTAAATTCTAGACCCACTTTTGATATAATTTTTTAGCCTAAGTAAATTGAAGAAGGCGAAATCAATGTTAATGGGGATTAATCCAAATGCTATTAGTTCTATAACCTGATAGGTAAAATGCTTCCTAGAATGTGTGCAAAGTAGTCTGTAATATAATAGGGAGAAATTTGAGATGATAAGTAGATATTACATATTACCCTGATCTAGATATAGGAATTTTACATTGAAACTTACTAGATTTGTTTATCTATATATGTGTACATCTTCTTTAACGTTTGGAAGATGCAAATGGTGATGAAAGGGACTAAACACCTTGTTAATACTATGGTCTCTGATGTGAAGTACTAACCGATTATACACACTTTCTAATTGAATATAACCTATAACTATTCATCACCTTAAATGGAATATGTGTTTGACTATTTTTTTAATGGTATCTAATGTTGTTGAATCAAAATAATTATTGTATGACTTTCTTCCTTTTAATACCCTGGGGCCCATTTGGTTGCAAGAATTGTCGAATGAAGCATTCATCTATGCTAGAATAAGATCTCTTCTAGTATTCATGCATTCTTAAAATAAGTTCCAGAATATCATTCAAATTTGTTTGGTAGACCTGAAAGAGGAATGAAAAGATGCATATTCTATGTTTGGTTGCAACAATTGAAATAGGAATTGGAATGAGTTTTGTTTTAGATTTTTAATAATTAATAATATTTTTATTTATAAAAACTAGTGTTTTTAAATTAATTTTTTAAAAGCCAAATTATTTTAATTAGCCTTTATTTAATATTTAAAATTGACTTTATAAGTGAAATATATACCACAACTTTTAAAATTCATCAAAATTCAAAGGACATATTATATTATATATTATAAATTTAATTCTAAATTAAATCAAATTATTTTAATGAGTATAAGATCAAACTTTTTTTTTTTTTTAAACAATAAAATATATTAAATAAAATAAAAACACAAATTTAAGTTGAGATCATTAATATGATATTTAAATGATCTTTGAACATAGTTTTAATTATAAGACTAAACACAAGATTTATCTCTAAAGATAATTTTATGAAAGTTTAGAAAATATATCATATTTGATATTAGTCTTTTTTGTCATTTAAAAAAAACACATATTAAATGTTAAATAATGTTGACCTAGTTTAGATCTTATGATGAACAGAGAAAGTAGTCCAAAAATGCATTTGAATGGCAAAATACAATCAGGTGACAAAGCCACGAACATGACAACCCATCAAATTGGGTTTATTAAAAATTGGGATAAGAATAAGCTATTCTTATTCAACCTTTTTTTAGGAATTCCACTATGCTCATTTTGGAGTCAAATTAGGATAGGCGAATTCTAATTCCAATTTTTCTTTTTGCAAAAAAATGTCAAATTGGCGAATGTAGGTATTTAGATTTTCCTACCCCCAACCAATTTTTGCAACCAAATGAGGCCTTACTAGTTCTTGGTAGCTATATGTATAAGTGTGTACTGAATTTTTTGATGAGAACATCTACTCCTAACAACGATCCAATAAATGGACACATGGAAATATGATTTGATATGGTTCAACGATAAATTCAATATTGAATATGAATAATAGGAAATATGCTTGATGATATTTAGTTTTTGAATTAGTGAGAATACTCCTTCCTTCACATTATGTCAAAAATGTTGAGTTCTTTGTTTTGTATCTACTTCATTTCATATTGGACTTGTAATAGCTTCGTGATCATAGACAATAGTATGAATGTCAACTTAATTCATTCTGGTATGGGATGTTGTGTGCCCTTTGTAACTATCGATTCAAGCTCCAGATGATGACCCCTCTTATTTTTTAACCTATACATTGATTTGAATCTACCCATGCTAATTGAGTATCTTTATGGAGGCTGAGATCATTTGCTAAAGAGTTGGGGTGAATGTATCCCTCTTTGGGTGATTCTACATGATAACCCCCAATTTTTCCATTCTTCCTTTCTTTCCTATATGACGTCCACTTTCTGAGTAACAATGAATAGTCTTCATCTAATTTCTAATTCCATATTGAAATTTGTCTATGATCGCCCTTATCTTATTGTGCTTATCCTTTATATATGTGTGAGAGTTGGGAGGGGTCACATCTCTTATATAGGGGAAAACTCTTATAGTTAATTATTGAATTTATTTGTATTGTTATTAATATTATTTAGTATTTATTAAGTAGTTTTTATATTTGATACATCATTGAAATTTAGTTATATATATAAAATGATTATATATTTATATATTTATTTCTTGAGATATAGTATTAAATCAATAATAAATTATATTATTGTTTTTATTTATCTATGCATGTAATTGATTTATGTCTATTTTTATATATAATTAAATCTTATTTAAGAATTGAGGTCATTACACAATCCATATTTACTTTGGATAATACCATAATTGTTTGAAAGGGTATGGAATGGACTTGTTGATCCAACCAAAATGCCATTTTTCATAAAATTAATTTTTCTGAAGTTTAAATCACATAGAGTGATATTTCATTCATACTATGTTAAAATATCTTGGTTTTGGACCTTGTTTTATACTTTCTATTCAAATATTGATTGCAGTTGCTTCTTCTTGCATTGTTATTTATGACCATAAATGTCATACTTTTGGCTTGTATAGGTTGATCCTTCAAGGTTTCCCTCTAGCCCATTGCTTTTATGTCCTTGTATCTGAAGGCTCTCTTCTATTTCTATTGGCTAGATTTAGTGTATATCCCTTTCAAATTCCATTTTACATCCTATGAATGACCACTTTACAAACGATTATCTCCTGACCCTCATTGAGGATATAGAAAATATCTAGATTGCACTTCAAAACTTATAAATATTTTTCAAGTGTCTTCTTGTACTTCCATTCTTTGACACCTAATACTTTATTATTATTAGTGATTTATATAGCTTGAAAATAGATTCTTTAGTATGAATGGAAGCATATTCAATATATTGGCAGTTTAAAAAAAATAAATCAGAATGCCATTTTCTTTTCATGGTTTCACATCAGTGATTTTGATTGTAGTTCTTTAAACTAGTTAACCAATCTTCTTTCCCTTGCTGAGAAATTTTAAATATGTTCCAAAGTTCTTACAACAATACATGTTTATTATTTTTCCTATTGGTTTCCATCTAAATCCTCATATAACAAGCTTGGGGAGTTACTCTATGATTTTCTATGGGCCTCAAATATAGAGAGACATGATTTTCATCAAGTTACATAGAATTATTACTACCTTCCCAAGGACTCAAGTGGTCTTGGTCTCATTTCCACATAGAAAAAGGTCAATCCTATGTGTCAAATTGGTTATCCACTCCATTTTAGAATCAAAGCTACATGAATTCTTCTTCAACATTGCATCATCTCTAGGCTCCCTTTCAACTTCCTGATTTAGAAATGGATTAGTTTTAAAACCCTTTTTCCCATGTGAGAACCACTACAAGTATACCAATCATTTGTCATTAAAAACATTTGGTAGTCTTGGGAATTATAAAACTCATGGCTTCACTAAAATGGAGCTTAATTTAAGGATGGATTATCTTTCAATCAACATAATCTTTTGCAGTCTCCCTTAATTTGGGCTCAAAGAATTCATGTTTCTCATCTCCCAGGTATTCGGTTTCTTTTCTTTCATATGTGTTATCATGCTTTTAGCACCCACTTTTTAAACTTGGGAAATTTGTCCTAGAAGGAAATTATATCAATTTCTTATCAGTTTTGATTGATAATAATGCCTTTGCAAGATTTTTTTGGTGCTGAGGCATCATCCTAATAATATGTCAAACTAAAAATTGAACCATGACTGTTAGTTCAAGCTCAAGTTTGAGTTCACAAAATTAAGGGTTTCAAAGTTCAAGGTTCCAAATTGAGTGTGCAAAGCCAAATTCAAGTTTCAAATTTAGTTGTTCACCTTTTGTCAAATTCAAAATATGGGTTTAGATGTAGATTCACTGGCTTAGGAGAAATGTAGATACATGATTCAACTTCAAGTTCAAGATTCAAAATTAGAAACCCACATCTCTACCCAATCAAACAATGATTGTTTGTAGATTAAATAATAGTTGAAGTGGATGTCAACATCAAACTTCAAAAGAGTTGGGTTTTGAATCCACACAACAAGTGTGATTCAACATGACATGATGGTGGGATACTTAAAGATTAAGTAAACATCATAATGAACAACCACACAATCTTGTCTTCAGTTGCCACATAGGAGATCATGGTAGTGATCATTAGGTTACAACTAAAAGAAGAGAGATTGGTCACCTTATTCAAGACATGAAGCTACACCCAAAGTCGACTTTCATGGAATTAAGAAAACAATAACACTCTAACGAAGTTCTTGGGTGTCGATAGTGTGAGTTTCACTAATCATATTTCAAACACTTGATTAGAATAAGATCGAACAAATATGGAAATCATAGGTGGAATTTGTTTTCATAGTGATGGCGAAGCATATGAGCCATCGCCAGTATGGGAAGATACTAATAAGTCTTCACCCCTAATTGAATTGAGGCCTTCACTGTCACCTTATAACATTCTATAATAGACCATGACATGCATCTTAAGTGAATGGCAAATGATTTTTTATCATACCTAAAGCATTTAGTCTCTACGCTTGGTGGACCAACCTGATATGTAAACAATGACAATACAAGATGCCTTTGCAATCCATCAAGAGTTAGCAGATGTTATTTCCAAGAACATAAATATAAGGTGTCGTTAATATATAGTTTTGAAGACCACACCAAAATAGAGATCATGGTCACCATTCTAGCATGAAGGATCTTCTATTATATTGTCTCATTACTATTATCGATTGTTGTAGAGTTTTCTTATAGGCTTGCTTGATAAAATATCAACTCTCTTATTTGATGGCTGACTGTCTTTGATTTTCCTATCTATGAATCCGTAGTTGGGATGTTACATCTACCATAAATAGAGAACATTCTAAAAGCTACTATGGATGAGTAGATTCCACAACCTCACATATTCAAGATGATAAAAGAATCGAACATCACATAATTGATGGTTAAAAAGAAGTGAAAAGCCTCTTGATAGGTGAATAGACTGATTGTGGTATGGTATGGTAATATAGAGTCTTGGTTTATAAGTGCACAAAATAGATAATTCCTCAATGATCACCAATATTTTTTAGGAATGTGCAAGTAAAAGACAAATGTTTTAGAATGCCTCCTCTGCTAAGTGATTATGAGTGGCATAACTATCAAGAAGCAGGTGTTGATAGGGGTCTTCAAGTAAATGACTAGGAGTCATCCCATTACCAATTATAAATTTTTTAAGTCTATAGTAAAGGAGGGATCAACTATCAAACCCACAAGAATTAAGAGGATGACAATAATGATTATTCATCAAGGGAGATTAAAGATATTAATAGTTGAAATCCAAAGTCATCCAATAATTAGTTATGAAACCTAATAAGACAATTGGGAGGCCAAAGAGATAAATAGGGGATGGAAAGTGAAGAGAGGGGTACTTCTTCTTTTTGGGGAGTCTGTAAGTTTTGAAGCTGAGACTATAGAGAAGGAGTACAATTTGTAACAGGGGAAGAATATTTTTTTTATGCAGATTGTTTATAATAAAGGGATGCAACAATACTATTATTGTTTTTTCATGTTTCTAAAATAAAGTGGAATATGCATGTGCTTGGTCTTGTAGTTTGTACATTTATATTTCTGATTTGGAAGGATACCAAGTCCATTTATTTCTATTTTAGATTTAGTCTTGCATTACTACATTGAATGTGATGTATGTAGTCTTGTGGTTATGTACTCACATTTTTTCATAAAGATATTTATAGCTCTCTCTCTCTCTCTCTCTCTCTCTCTCTCTCTCTCTCATATCATATGAAAGATTGGTTAGGTATTCCTATGGTTGCTTGTTCATCTTTCTCTTTCTATTTAGTTTATAAATCTAGGAATCATATTCATCCTATGTCTATTAATTGATGTCAAAAATATTTAGTACCTTTAGGTTAAAGGTACATCCTATCATTAAATTCATTTCAAAACTATAAATGAGGGAGCTATACCTCTTAATTCAAAGGATAGTTATCAATCAATGATAACTGATCCAAGTGTTAGTGTGTTTTATCTTTCCTAATTGGGCATGTTGAGTTCTTGTTTATGTTTCTATCCAAAGGAAAAATCTATTTATTAATAGATTTTTGGTGACTCTATTGGAGAAAGAAAGCAAAGTTCCAGTGCTTTCTTTTCTTGGATATTTGAAGGTTACCTCCTTGAGGATAGAGGTTGGTGACTCTGATCATTTTGGTGAAAGAAGTCTAGTATAATCATGGCCTTGACTGCAACTCAATCATGGAAGCCACATTTTGGTTCTTTTGGCTTGTCTCATTTCACAATCATGCCCTTTAGATCAAAAAAATACTTTCCTAAGTATGCTAGAGGGGATGATCAAGATTTAGATAGCCACATTTGAGAAATCAATATAGTCTATGAGGTTCTTGGTGGTTTAGAAGAAGATGTGTATGTTTTCTTATTTGTTAAATCCCTTGTTGGGGATGCTACTATTTGGTTTCAACATTTGGAAGATGGATGCATCATCTGTTGGAGTGTGCTAGAGAATAAATTCCTTACAAGAGTTAAATCAGCAATAAATGTGGGCTCCCTATTATGCTAGCTCTTCAAAATTTAGAAAGAAGAGGATGAAGAGATAAGAAGCTTTGTGAATAGATTCAATCAGACCTTGACAAAGATTCTACAAGTTGACTAGTCTAGCCAAGCTAACTTGTTGTCGATCTTTATTGTAGCATTGCATCCAAATGTCAAATTTCATCTCAAAAGGAGTAAGATACATGATCTCAAAATTTCTAAGAAAGAGGCTACTATAATTGAAGTTGATTTATTTTTATCCAAATGGTTTCAATAAGACAACATTGTAAAAGTCTTAGGTCTAGATTTGAAATTAAAAGATGAGCATACAAGTGATAAACCTTCAAGGAAAAGAATTTTCCTCTATGAACAATAGTACCATCTGGGGGTAAAACTTAGAATGAAAAGGCTTGTCCTCAAAATAGTAAAATGAACACCCTCTATTTTTTATTGTCAAATTATGACAGTCTTTGGTGCAAAAGACTTGATAAAGCCTCCTTTATTTGAAAGAAATCCTCATGAAACAATGGGGTCATATCACCTGCATGTCAAATATGATGATGAGGATTCTCAAGAAGTCATTCTTGAGAAGTGTAATTATTTTGATATGATAAATTGTTGTTGTTCAAAAATTGAAAATAATAGCGAACACATTTCCCAATTAGATGATTCTATGAATCATCTAAGTATGCCTCCTATAGAGGAAGAGTCAGTTGAAAATGAGTCAAATGCAAGCTTGCCAATGGCTATCTCTTATCCCATTTTTGGATCTTTTTCTTTTGAAGTTCCTAATGTAGTTTAAGCTATCACCATTAATCAAGAAAGTATGGCAGATTAGTATTACAAAGGAAGGATTCATGGAGAAGAAACAAAGGAAATATTTCAAGCTGATGAAAAGGTAGAATATGAATACCTTTTCATTTCATTACCAATCATCTCAAGAGGAATGGTCATGACCTGACACACAAGGAGACTTCTAAACTCCTATGAGATGCTTAAAAGGCTCAAATGCTGCTTTGCATCCTACGGTTAAAACCCATTTGGGTAATCCCCAAGATTTAGAGGCAATCACATTCATTCATGACAATTAGGATTCCCAAAAGGGAAAACCTCTCACATGCTCGAATAAAGGAGGCATTCTCCAAACAATGGATGGATCAGGGAGTGAGACAAAAAAAAAAGTTGAAAGGGCTGAAAGATAAATGGACTTGGAGTGAGCTTAACTTGCTATACCTACCAACGGGGTTCCATGAAGACATCACTATTAGAGAAGACCCACTCTTCCAAATACAAGGATCACCTTTGGGTGGGAAATATTATTCACTTCCCTTTGGAATAGATAATGCTGAAACAAGTATATTGCAAAGGAAGTCCCAAAGACCATTAAATTTTTTAATAAATGCAGTTTAGTCCCACTTTCTCTTAGAAAATGAAGAAGGAGTTTCTCCCATGAAAACTCCAAGTATAAGCCTTTTCAATTCCTTTGTTTTAGACAAAGAGTTTTCAAACTTATTAACAACAAAGAATGATGGATTTATCCAAGATTGGCCCTATGCTTGAGAAGGCTCACTTCTATCTTGAGGGTGTTTTGAATTCTAAAAATCCTCTTTCTTGTGCTGATCCCAAGAGAATATGTGCTGAAAATGACATAATCCCTACTTTGGAAATTTTTGAATAAATTTTATTTCAATGTATTGTTGGAAAAGGACATGGAAATTCTTTGCATGGTGCCTGGAAAAACTCATAATTTTATGATGAGATGTGGCTCTTTGGACATAATGACTAGTGGATAAGGTCCATGTGCATGATCAATTAGAGATACCAAGATGGAGAGTTTTCCAAATAGAAGTGGTGTTGGATTGTGCCATGCCAGTGCTACTCATTGTTCAGAAAGGGCTCTTTCTTCTCACAACTAGTAAATGACTTCGTGTAAGTTTTTCCTTAGCTTTGGTTCTATGATGAGTTTTTCTCACCTATGTATATTTGTAAATATTTTTGCTCTTTGAGCTTTTGGTGGTGTTTAGTGTATTTTCTTTGCTTTTGTTTGTTGGTTGTTTCATTTGTTTTGGTGTTTCCCTACACTTCCCCTCTCCACACATAATCCCTTTGACCCCTATTGTATGTTGACTCTATTGCTCAATGGATAAGCATTGGTCTCCTACTAGATATTGCTAAGTTCTTTATGTTTCTAATGACCCACATCCCTAGTTACAACCAACTGTTATCATGCTTTTAGCACCCACTTTTTAAACTTGGGAAATTTGTCCTATAAGAAAATTATCTCAATTAAATGTCAAGTTTGATTGCTAACAATGCCTATCCAAGATTTTTTTGGTGTTGAGGCATCATCTTGGTAATATGTCAAACTCAAAATCAAACCCTAGCTTTCAGTTTAAGTTTGAGTTTGAGTTTGTAGAATTAAAGGTTTCAAAGTTCAACTTCAAGTTCAAGGTTCTAAATTGAGTGTGGAAAACCAAAGTCAAGTTTTAAATTTAGTTGTTCACCTTTTCTCAAATTCAAAATATGGGTTCAGATGTAGATTCATTGACTTAGGAGAAATGCAGATTCATGATTAAACTTTAGGTTCAAGGTATAGAATCAGAAACCCACATCTCTACCTGATCAAATTATGATTGCTTGTAGATTAAATAATAGTTGAAGTGGATGCCAATGTCAAACTTCAAAAGAGTTGGGTTTTGAATCCACATGACAGGTGTGATTTAACATGGCATGATGGTGGGAGACTTAAAGATTAAATAAACATCATAATGAACAACCACAAAATCTTGTCTTTAGTTGCCACATAGGAGATCATGGCGGTGATCATCAAGTTACAACTAAAAGAAAAGAGATTGGTCACCTTTTCCAAGACATGAAGTTTGACTTTTGAGGTATTAAAAAAACCATAACTCTCCTACAAAGTGCTTGGGTGTCTATAGTGTGAGTTTCATTAATAATATTTCAAACACTTGATTGGAATAAGATGACACAAATAGGGAAATCATAGGTGGCATTTGTCTTCATAACGATGGTGAAGCATACAAGCCACAACTGATAGGGGAAGATATTGACAAGTCTTCACCCCCAATTGAATCAAGGCCCTCTCTATCACCTTATAAAATTCTATGATAGACCACAACATGCATCTCAAGTGAATGGAAAATTGTTTGTTATAATACCCAAAGCATTCAATCTCTAGGCTTGATGGACTAGCTCGATATGTAAATAGTGGCAATACAAGATGCATTCACAATCCATCAAGAGTTGATAAATTTTATTTCTAAAAACATAAATATAAGGTGCCTTTGATATATAGTTCTAAAGACCACACCAAAATATAGATCATGGTCACCATTCCAGGATGAAGGCTCTTCTAGTATATTATCCCATTACTATTACCGGTTGTTGTAGAGTTTTCTTATAGGTTTTCATAATAACATATCAAGTCTCTTGTTTGATGGCCATCTATCTTTGATTCCCCTATGTATGAATTTGTAGTCAAGATGGTACATCTACCATGAATAGAGAACATTCTAAAAGCTACTAGTGGACAAGTAGATGGCACAACCTCACATATTTGAGATGATAAAAGAATTGAACATCACATAATTGATGGTTAAAAAGAAGTGAAAAGCCTCTTGATAGGTGAATAGACTACTTGTAGTATGGTATGGTAATATAGAGTCTTGGTTTATAAGTGCACAAAATGGATAATTCCTCAATAACCGCCAATAGTTTTTAGGAATATGCAATTGAAAAACATATATTTTAGAATGCCTCCACTGCTAAGTGATTATGAGTTCCATAACTGCCACGAAGTGGGTGTTGACACAGGTCTTCAAGTAAATGACTAGGAGTCATCCTATTACCAATTAAAAATTTTGTAAGTCTATAGTAAAGGAGGGATCAACTATCAAACCCACGAGAATTAAGAGGATGACAATAATGAATATTCATCAACAAAGATTAAAGACACTAATAGTTGAAATCCAAAGTCATCCAAGAATCAGTTATGAAAATTGATAAGATAAATGAGAGGCCAAAGAGATAAATAAGGGATGGAAAGTGAAGAGAGGGGTTTTTCTTTTTTTGGGGGGGTCTATAAGTTCAGAAGCTGAGATTGTAGAGAAGGAGTACAATTTGTAACAGGGGAAAGAGATTTGTTTTATGTAGATTTTTTGTAATAAAGGGATGGAACAATACTATTATTATTTTTTCATGGTTAAAATAAAGAGGAATATATGTGTGCTTGGTCTTGTGGTCTGTACATTTATATTTCTGATTTGGAAGGATACTGAGTCCTTTTATTTCTATTTTAAATGTAGTCTTGTATTACTACATTGAATGTGATGTATGTAGTATTGTGGTCATGTACTCACATTTTTGCATAAAAATATTTATAGCTCTCTATCTCTCTCTCTCTCTCTCTCTCTCTCTCTCACACACACACACACACACACACAATATGAAAGATTGGTTAGGTAGTCTTGTGGCTGCTTATTCATCTTTCTCTTTCTATCTAGTTTATAAATCTAGCAATCGTATTCATCCTATGTCTACGGATGGATGTCAGAAAACCTTAGTACCTTCAAGTTAAAGGTATATCCTATCATTAAATTCATTGCAAATATGTAAATGAGGGACCTGTACCTCTTAATTTAGAGGATAGTTATCAATCAATGATAACAGATCTAACTGTTAGTGTGACTTGTCTTTCCTAAATGGGCATGTTGAGTTCTCATATATGTTTCTATTTGGAGGACAAATCTATTTACTAACAATAAGTATGGTAATTAGACCCATATATACCTTTTCTGTATGCATATAATGTCTCCTAATACTTGGGCAAGTCCAATTTCATTGAACTCACCAAGATTGTCAAAATTTTGAATTTTTTCTCTTAGCTTTGCTAGTTTAATTTCTTCATAAGATTGGGATTTCAAGAATCAATCCCTAGTGAAGGGAATAATGCTTGTATCTTTAGACAATTTTTAATATATTTCCCTCAACTACAATACTTGTTCCTTTTTCCTTATTTTCCAATGGTCAAGTCTCTTAACCAATGTTGACATTTACAACCTTGAAATTCAAGTTAGAGATTATGCTTTGCCATTATCTATTATGCTATCAGGGAACCCAAAGTAACACATATTTCCTTGTATATTATTTTCCAAGGGTTATTGCCCTTTTTGTGGATAACTCAATTCTTTCTTTCAAATTTTTTGGTGCTATAGAAGATCTCATGAGCAATACTATTATTATTTTGTCATATTTTTGAAATAAAGAGGAATATACATGTGCTTGGTCTTGTGGTCTATACATTTATATTTCTGATTTGGAAGTATACTGAGTCCTTTTATTTCTATTTTAGGTGTAGTCCTATATTACTACATTGAATGTGATGCATGTAGTCTTGTGGTTATGTACTCATGTTTTTGCATAAGAATATTTATAGCTTCCTCTCTCTCTCTCTCATAATACAAAAGATTGGTTAGGTAGTCATGTGGTTGCTTATTCATCTTTCTCTTTCTATTCAATTTATAAATCTAGCAATCATATTCATTCTATGTCTGTGAATGGATGTCAAAAATCCTTAGTACCTTCAAGTTAAAGGTATATCCTATCATTAGATTCATTTTAAATCTATAAATGAGGGAGTTGTACCTCTTAATTTAGAGGATAGTTATCAATTAATGATAACAGATCCAACTGTTACTATGATTTGTCTTTCCTAATTGGGCATGTTGAGTTCTCATTTATGTTTTTATCCAAAGGAAAACCCTTTTTACTAACAATAAGTATGGTAATTAGACCCATCGATACCTTTTCTCTATGCATATAATGTCTCCTAACACTTGGGAAAGTCCAATTTCATTCAACTCACCAAGATTGTCAAAATTTTGAATTTTCTCTCTCAGCTTTGCTAGTTTAATTTATTCATAAGATTGTAATTTCAAGCATTAATCCCTAGTGGAGGGAATAATTTTGTATCTTTAGACACAAATTTTAATATATTTCCCTCAACTATAATGCTGGTTCCTTTTTCATTATTTTCCAATGGTCAAGTCTCTTAACCAATGATGATATTTACAACCTTGACATTCAAGTTAGAGATTATGCTTTGCCACTATCTATTATGTTTTCAAGGAACCATAAGTGACACATATTTTCTTGTATATTATTTTCGAAGGGTTATTTCCCTTTTTGTGGATAACTCAATTCTTTCCTTCATATTTGTTGGTGCTATAGAAGATCTCATAATTATTTGGTTTAGATTCATGATTTATTTTCTTTATTCCATCTAGAATTATTTTTTCTCATTTGGCTCTCTTTTTAAAAATATGTTGTAAGAATTTGCCTAAGGGAAAAATTTACCCAGGAACTAAGAACTCAAACACAAGCACACAATAGACCAAAGAGAGAGAGTATGATCAGAATAAAAATGTATTCAATAACTGGTTCATCAGAGTACACTAGGAGTGCCTAAATATAAACGCCTCAGGAGAGCTTCTAGAATGCATAGAAGTTAGCATCATAATGTGTCATACAACCAAGCACATGTCCACCAGATATGGATTATCCTCCATTAAGCATGGAAGTAAGTGTGGTGATGAGAGGATAAGCCTACAAGGGTGTGACACGCAAAATAGTGTTGTAGACACCATGTGCTTAAATAGAGTTGCATACTCCTGCGTTGTCTACATGACAACTCAAAAGGTGTGAAAACTCCCAAGTGTCTCACAAATAAAAATAATAAAATAATGCAAAATAATTAAATAATCCATTAAACCAAAGTAAACTTAAGTAAGTGTAATAAGTAAATACTTGTTTACACCAACACCCCCCCTTAAGTGCAACTTAGGGGAATGCCATTAAGATTATGAACTAGGATGAAGATGCATAATGGGTCCTAGCTACTAGGCCGTGTTAGGTACCCAAGTACATATTGAAAATGTAAATCTCTCATAAAGTGGGGAAAGAGGGAAAACCTCATGGGAAAAACCCTCCCCCAAAAAGAGAGATAAGTAAGGATGCATTGGTGGATGGAGTAATCAATAAGAGAATAAGAGAAGGAAGAGAGATAGAATAGGCTTCCCCCCCCCAAAAGAAGAATGCCGACAAGTGAAAGTTGCTCCGATGAACAAGCTGGTCCATGAATCCAGAATGGTGTTCCTCCCCTTAGGAAGAAGTAGTGGAAAAGGTACAACCTTGAAGATATATGGTGGCCCTGAAACCTACTCAAATATCCTTCTACTGATATTGAAGTTCACCCCTTCCAACTATGGTGAAAAGAATGAATGCAGATCGGTGAAGGATGTCTGCTAAACCTATTCCACTAAACCATCTGTCTCCTCTACTAACAAAGAGATCTCCACTAATTTCTATTCATAAGTATCCACAATCATGCCAACTTGTGCAAATTGATCATGTAGAGAATGGACATGAGGGTCAAAGTGAGCCCTTGCAATAGCTGTAGAAGAATCATCATCAATGAGAAGATGTATGTCCTCAATTCTGTCTCCCAAGTCAAGTGAAGCTGGAGCTGGAAGATGAGATGTACCATGCTAAGATGGACCTTTCACTATGAAAATATAAGCACATGAATTGGAATGATGTGACCTCTCACTACAACTGTCGATAGAACCCCACATGTGTAAACTTGTTGAAGCATTATTGCTAGTGTCACTATCAGTTTCCACTGTGTATGATGTGCAGAGAGGAGTAGAGGACAAGCTTGAAGAACTTTCCTCAAAAAGGACATCCTTCTCCACAAAAATTTCATGAGTCTCTAGATCCATTAGTCTATAAGCCTTCACATTGTCTTCATAATTGATAAAGGTACAATGCCTAGGTGTCGGTGCCTTGCAACTCCTGGAAGAAAGGTTTCCCCATGCTAGACAACTGAAGACTCTAAGGTGACTCACAACTAGTTTTCTGCCGCACCATGCCTCAAAAGGAGTCTTACCATCTAAGGTTGGATGAGGAGACCTATTAAGTATGTGAGTAGCACTGCTAATGGCTTCAACATCAAATGTAGGATCAAGAGACTTGGCCTTTATTATGCAACTTGCCATGGTCTTGAGAATCCTAATCCTCAGAGCTGCAACATCTGTCTTGTGTGGACTGAATGCTGGTGAGTTCTGAAGATCAATCACCTCAATTCTGCAAAAGTTCTTAAGTCTTCCATCTACATATCTATTCTCATTGTCCACCCTTAGTACTTTGATGGCTTTCCTTGACTTGTGTTCAACATGAGTCTTAAAGTCTTGAAGCTTATGAACTACTTCATTCTTGTGATGAAGGAAGAAGACCCAAGTGAATCTCGAAAAGAAATGTGAGTATGTAGCAGCCTTGGCTGATTGAAGTCACTACAAAGGGTCCTACTAATACCATGTGAACTAGCTAAAGTACAACTGGAGCTCAAGAAGACTTCCCTTTATCATACTTCTCCTTGAGATTCATAGCCACTAAACAACATGAACACTCTCCCTTAGAAAAGCTAATGTTAGGTAGACCTTTTACCATGTGTTTTGAGAAAAGTTGTTAAAGAGAATGGAAGTCAAGGTGACCGAACCACTCATGCCATAAGTTGGTTTGTGAAGTAGAGTGAGTTAACAAGGCTTGGGAAGGACTATTAGGCACAAAGTGGGAGAAGGAATAAAGCCTATTTTCATCATTGACTATCCCAACTGCTACCAATGAATCATCTTTAAGACTTCACACCATCACTAAATTTGGAAGGAACTCAACCTTATGACCATCTCCAAGGTGAGTGATTTGGTAAACTGATAGGAGATTGGAGCTTGGATTTGAAACATAGAGAACATCTTTGAATTCTCCATTTTCCATTTCAACATGTCCTTTTCCTTCAACTTCCATTTTAGTATCATCTCCCACGAAGATGTTTGGTACCTTTGACTGCTTCAATGAAGAAAATTCTTCCCTTGAAGAACCTATGTGGTAAGAGGCACTTGAATCAAGTATCCATTCCAAAGAAGAACTTGTGTTTGCCATAAGTGCTTGACCTTTACCTTTTGAAGAGGTTGGAGTTGAATCCTTGGAAGTACGTAGCACTTGAATCTTGTTCTTCTTGATTAGATTTTCTAGCTCATCAATTCTTTTTGTCTTGCAATGATGCTCATCATGATTTGGCTTCTTGCAATATGCACAAAAGAGTTTGTCCTTAATTTCATTACTTCCCTTCTTGTTTGAAGAAAAACTACCTTATTGAGAATAGTCATGTTGTGTCTCAGATTGTGTTTTCTGCTTCCACTACTTCTTGTTGTTGTTGCTTTTCCCCCCTTGACTTGATTTGTGATCATCACTAGCCACTAAGGCTTTGGTCTTAGATGACTTGAGAAGTCCAAAATCCACCAAGTGAGATTGTTCAACAATCAACATATCTGCAAATCCATCAAAGGAAGGCTTCTGGTAAGCAGATCCCATGGTCAACCTATGAGTATTAAAACTCAAAACAAAGTTAGCGTACTCAGAAGGTAGCTTCTTCAGGATGATGAATCAACCTGTCATCCTTCATGGGATTTTCACAATCTTTAAGAAGTGCCCTATACTCATTGACTTTGATGGTATAATCTTGAATTGTGTCATAATTCTTAGGATCCAAGAGAAGTAGATCATCCTCAATTTGAAATCCCTTTTCTTCATCCACTTTACCATACAATTGTTCAAGTTTGTCCCAAGCTTCCTTAGATTCTGAATAATTTTTAATGTGAAAGAGAAGATCCCCATGTACACAATTCTAGATAACACCTAAAGCTTGTTGGTCTTGTCTTTTCCAATTAATGAGTTATTTAGCATCAATAGGTTTGGTAATTGTACCATCAACATATAAACTATATCCTTTTTCCATTAATCTACTTCATGCGATATCTTTCGTCGTAGAATAGTTGCGTGAAGTTAGAGGAGGACATTTAAAACCCATGATGTAGAAATGAAAAGAGCACAATAGAGATACAAGAACACAGTACACACCCCCCCCCCCTTTTCACTCAATCAAAAGACCCCCCCAAAAAAGATGTTGTTGGCACTTTATAAGTAGTGCATTTACAATGGGCCACTTGTCAAAATGAACAAAGTGGACTTTCTGATTTTTTTTTTACAACTATCTTATGAGGCTGAAATCTATCACTTAAGCACTGTAGCCTAGTTTTACAAAAAATTTGAAAAAGAATCCAAGCTTTACAATCCTAAAGAAGGCCTAATTCTGAAAGTGAAAAATTGGTCCACACAACCCTAGAATCTGATTTCAGATTAGGAAAGTAGACCAAAAAAAAAAGAAAACCTGAAAAAGTGACTAGATGTGCCCGTACGAAGCTTTTGAAGTTGCAAAATGCAAGATTATGTAGGTATAGTTGCCAAAAAATGCAAATTTTGCAAAATCTATGCACCAAAACTAGAAAAAAACATGACCTCTAGAAAATTAAGGAAATTCTACCTAATTTCAAAAAAAATGCACCTAAATCAGAGTCTAGATGTCCAAGATATGAGCTCACAAAGTCAGGCTACCATATTGAAAAATCAATCTGGAGAGAGGTCTGGAAGGAAAACTATGAGTTTAAATTTGATGATCAAATGGTCATAAATGCAGTTGTAAAATGCCCTGGGATGATGTTCAAACAAGCGTCAATTTTAACCTCCTGAAAAGATGACGACAACAAAAAATTTGAGCTATCTTGATGACATGGTGGGCTGACTTAGTTTTTCCATATTGTACGAAAAGGTACTGATGTGGTAGTGACTATTTCCACATGGTGACATGGTAGTATAGGTTGCTTGATGGGTGATGCATTGGAAAAATGTATACGTGTCAGCCTATATGTAGGTCTGACTAGGCACTAGGTGGGTTGTCTACACTGTCCAACTCATCAGAATTGATGGTCGCTACTAGGAAAACCAACACAGTTGCCAAAATTTGCAAGCCCTTGCCAAAATCATGTTGACAGCATCGAGAAAAGTTTGAATCACTGCCAGAGGGTCTGTTCATGTGAGTAGGGGATTGAATAATTGTCGTGGCACTAGAAAAACCTTTGCAGAGAAACAATCTTTGTTGTTGGATACCTGCGGGACCCCGAAAAATATACACTTACCGGGAATAAATTGACATCTGGAAAAATGTGAACCCATTGCTAAAAAATCACATAGTGAGTAGGTGGACGAGATTTAATAATCCCACATTGGACGTGCTTATTCCTTAGCACTATATAAAATGAAGACCATGCAACTCACATATAGATTAAGCTGCTAGTGGACTGAAGTTGCCGGTCTGGACTATTTGGGCCTAATGTGACTTAATCCACCAATGTTATAAGGGGGCTAGAAAACTGAATCACAAGGAGGGTCTACAGTCATTGCTGCACTTTATTTGTAGGTAAGGCCCTGTGCATATGTACGGCCAGATTGTAGAGTTCAAAAAATAAATAATTGAACACGAGGATTTAAATAAATAATACACCACTAAAAATGGCAGATCCGACGTGTCACTACCTAGGTCTACTAAAAAAAATTTCTCTGAAATTTTGCTAATATCGTGATAGAAAATAAATATGCAGATTTGAAATAAATCAAATGAATCTGCGAAAAAAGATCATTCCCATATTGCAAATCGGAGCCTTTAGGTTTCGATTTGCAAAATTTTTTTTCCTTATAGTTGACTTTAGGCCAAGGTAGCCGAGTTTATAGTCAATTTTCATTGGTTCAGCATTTTGGATGCAATGAAAAGGTTGATCTAGCTCTAGATGCTCCCAATTTTTGCAGCACTCTGAATTCAGGTTGAGGTGATGAAGCAAGCAAGTGGTATCGAATGACTTGTGATGAGAAAATCTCCAAGTTGCTTTGATACCATGTAAGAATTTTCCTAAGGAAAAAATTTACCTAAGAACTAAGAACTCAAACACAAGCACACAATAGACTAAAGAGAGAGAGTATGATCAAAATAACAATGTATTCAATAACTGGTTCATTAGAGTACACTAGGAGTGCCTAAATATAAAGGCCTCAGGAGAGCTTCTAGAATGCATAGATGTTAGCATCATGATGTGTCATACAACCAAGCACATTTCCATTAGATATAGATTATCCTCCATTAAGCATGAAAGTAAGTTCGGTGATGAGAGGATAAGCCTACAAGGGTGTGACATGCAAAATAGTGTTGTAGACAGAATGTGCTTAAATAGAGTTGCGTACTCCTGTATTGTCTACATGACAACTCAAAAGGTGTGCAAACTCCCAAGTGCCTCACAAATAAAAATAATAAAATAATGCATTAAACCTAAGTAAACTTAAGTAAGTGTAACAAGTAAATACTTATTTACACCAACACAGGTTGATCAAAGTATGAGACCGTGTTTCAATCATTTTTTTGACATTGATGTTAAACCTACAACTTGCTAGCAAGACAATTTCTTGGTTGATTTGAGTAATATCATTTGTTTAATTAATAAGGATTATTTGATCAAATGAGATAAAAAAAGTACCTAGAGACAAGGTTGAGTTATGGTATGTAAAAAGGAGCACAAAGATCAGTTAAGATAACAATGAAATAGTGCATTGATTATCTACTTAAGGTTGCAAAGGTTTTGCTACACTGACAAAGTCTAGAAGAAAAAGTAAAGAAGAATTGAGTCAACTTAGCTTGATCGAGTGGATAGTAGGTGCTGAGAAAAGTTAGTGCAAGTTGAGTGATACAGTGTAAGCCAAGTAAGGTTTAGTTGATGCAGTTAGTAAACTTTTATTGTTTTTCGAGTTAGCTAGTTGAAGATGAGTGGAAGAATAGTATGGAAGTCAAGTAATAGCATATTAATGCTGAGTGTTAGTATTTATGTTAAATCATGGATTTGATGAATTTGAGCTAACTATTTTATTTTCTTGAATTTTGTGAAGGGTGTGGAAGATAACTATGATGAGTTGATGGTACAGAATTCATGGTAAACCATTTTGAGGTGAATTCAAAGAGGATTCAAGGAGAAGTTTCTAGAAGGGACTAAAATAAAATGTTGGGTAGATTCATTGAATCCTTCCTAATCTTACCTAACCCTAAAATGGATGATAGAGGATGAATGATAAAAGATCTTAATTTTCTATTTATAGAGATGACTAGTCAGAAGCAAGGTTGGTCAATGTTCAAGAGCCTAAGTTAGACAAGAGGTCTAATGTATTGCTTCATCCAAGGGCCAAACAAAAGAGACTGTTATTGGAAAGAAAAGAAAGAAGGCTTAAGGGTATGAATGCTTGAAGGGTTAACAAGCTATCAGAGTTGAAGTGTGTGAAAGCCAAGAAAAATGGAGGACTGAAATAGAGATCTATAATATGCAAGTGAGTTGTAATTTGTTATTAGATCACGCCTTACTATTTCTTTCTAATCATTGTACCATTCTAGGGTAAATTATTTGGATTAAGGTTGAATAGTCATTTGTAAATCCTTTAACTAGATGACATTCCAAGTGAATGATCTAAAGTCACCTAACAAGGCTCATTCCCAATACAGTGATTGAAATCCTTTAACTAGGTCACATTTAACAATATGTGTTGTAACCCTCAACAAGGTTGGCCTTTCACACGACATCACTTCAAAAGAGTGAGAATGAGTAGCATGTTACTATTGGTTTTTTCCAAATTGGGTTTCCATGTAAAATCATTGTGTCAAATATATTATTGAATCTGTTATGTTTCATTCTTATATTTCTAAAAGTTGATTTGACAATAACCTACAAGTTTAAGTAATTGTATGATCTAATGGATGCATGCATGATGAATATGTTTTACGAAGATGTGTTCACTAAGTTGTGAAAAGTTTTATTTGTACATCTAGTCCTTCAATAATTGATTCACCCTCCTCTCAATTATTCTAAAGAATTCTAATTATTAGTATTAGAGCCATCTACTTAAGAGGACTAGTTTGAAGGTACTAGAAGCAAAAGATCAAGATGTCAAAAACAAAGGTACTCAAACTTAATAGGGACAACTTTCTTGAATGGAAAATTTTGGTGAAGCTACATCTAGGAGGTCTTGGAGACTATGCACAATCTTCCATCACTACTGAGCATGTTGATCATACTAGATCCCTAACTACTAAAGATCTAAAAAAGAAGGAACACAATGGGCAATGTTGGAGATTTACTCTACCCTAAGTAATGTCAAGTTTGATGACATCAATGGTTTTGATAGTGCATAGAAGATGTGGGATTCTCTTCACACCATCTATGGAGGTGATTCAAATGTATTGAGAGCCAAATCTAAAAGTACTAGAGGTAAATTTGATGATATGAATATGCAAGAAGGTGAGAATGAAGCTCAATATTTCTCTAGGATAAAAGGTGTTAATTCTATATGAGGGTCTACTCATAAGATAGATGAAGAGACTATATTAAGAAATTTTTTGAGAACACTGCTTCCCATCTATGCTATTATAGTTTCTGTAATACAATAATTGAGATGTATACCAAGTTATAATCTGACTCTTGAAGATCTGGTAGGTAGGCTTACTACTTTTGAGCAATCTAATTTTGACAGCTTCAAATTTGATAATGTTGAATTTTCTTTCAAAGCTAAGCTTTCATTAAATGAACCTAATGAGAAGAAGAAGAAAAAGGTAAAATATGTTTCCAGTGATAATGATACAGATGAGGAGGAGGTAGAATAACTTGAAGCACTTCTAGCAAGGAGATTTCATAGAGGTAAAGGAAAATTGAATGGTAAGTTACTTATCATGTTTTTTAATTGCAATGAGGTTGGTCATATTGTTGCTAGATGTCTAGAGGTGGAGACAAGTAGAAAAATAGAAGAGATGAGGACAACAAATATTACAAAGACAAATATAGTAAGTCTTGTTGCATTGTAGAAGAGGAAACCAAAGATAGATATGATGATCATGATGATGAAGTGTTGTGCGAACATAGATATGAGGCAACTACATTAGTGTCTTGTGCGAACAAGAATGACAGATGGATCATTGATAGTGGGTGTTTACATCACATGACTAGAGATAAAAGTAAGTTCATAACCTTGAATTATTAAAATGGAAATAGTCTAAGGTTTGGTAATGATGCACCCTATTTGATAAAAGGAAAAGGTTCTATCAAACTCACTGAAAATATTTTATTTGACAATGCTTATTATTTTGGAGGACTTAACTATAATTTGTTGAGTATGTCACTACTAAATGGTTCAGGTTGCAAGGTTGAGTTTGAGAGCAACATTGCTAAGATATATGATACCAATGGAAAACTAATGGGAAAAGGTGATTAGACTAGAGGTAATCTATTCTATCTTGATATGGATGATGCTACTTATCTAGTCGTAAAATTTGATAATGTGTGGCTATGGCACAAGAGGTTATGTCATGTTAATCTTGATAATTTGGTTATTATTAGTAACATGAGAAGAGTTAGAGGTTTTATTAAGATGAGAAAATATGAAAATATGATTTGCAAACAATATCAATTAGGGAAAATGACAAAGTCTAGTTTTAAGAGTAAGACTCACACTTCTAAAGGAATTTTAGAGATTGTTCATACTGACTTGTATGGACCAATTGATGTGCAAAGCTACAAAGGTGATAAGCACATTATGCTATTTGTTGATGATTATTTTAGGATGATGGAAATTATTTTTCTAAAATAAAATTATGATGCTTTCCAAATGTTTAAGTGGTACTTAGTAAGAGTTGAGAAGGAAACTTGTAAAGGTCTAAAATGTTTGAGATTTAAAAAAGGATGAGAATTCATATCAAATGAGTTTGAGATGTTTTGTAATGACAAAGGAATCAAAAGACAAACATTTGCCCCTAGGACCCCTCCACAAAATGGAATTGCTGAAAGGAGAAACAAATCTGTAATGGATTGTGCTAGGACACTCATGATGGAGAAAAATGTTGCTATGAAATACTTGAGAGAGTCTATAAGTACAATTTTCTATACCTTGAACTATTTACAAGTCAAGAAAGGTACTCATTCAACACCTTTTGAAATATGGTATGGGAACTCACCCAACGTAAAATATTTTAAGGTATTTAGAAGAAAGTGTTATATTCTCAAAGATTTTAGAAATGGTAAATTAGATGAAAAATATCAAGAAGGTATATTCCTTTGCTATTCCACAAGAAGTAAAGCTTATAAGTGTTTAATTACTAACACCAACAATGTTGTGGAAAGTACAAATGTGAAATTTGATGAATATACAAAAGTACATGAGGACAAATCTATGAAGGAAGTAGAAGAATACAAATCATTTGTATACTTTTATGAAGTTATTCCTATTGATGAAGATGCTATAAATCAAGTTGCAAAACAATAACAAGTTTCAATGACCACTGAGTCACATATAATGAATGTTGACTTACATTCACAAACCAAATTGCAATTAGGTACTAAGTTATAGAAGGAAGTTAGGGCACACTCAAATTTTGAGATTAGTGTACATGAAAGAGATTTTGAATTACTTGATATATATATATATATATATATATATATATAGTGATTCAAAAATTGGTAGACCAAATGAGAAAAACATACCAGAACCAAGATTGTCAAAGTATGTCAAAAGACATCACCCTCGTACAAAAATTGTTGGAGATAAAGATGCAAGACCAATGATAGATGCATGAGCCTAAGATAGTGAAAGATGTTTTAGAAGATGTGGAGTAGAGTAAAACCATGAAAGAAGAGATTGAACAGATTGAGAAGAATAAGATATGGACTCTAGTTCCTAGACTAGAAGAAAAAAATATGATCGACACCAAGTGGGTATATAGAAATAAGTTTGATGAAAATGGTGAAGTCACAAGGAATAAGGAAAGATTAGTTTGCAAGGGATATGCACAAGAAGAAGAGAGATACTATGGAGAAACCTTCTCTCCTGTTGCAAGATTGGAAGGTGTAAGAACTATGCTTTCTTACTTTGCATACAAAGGTTTCAATGTTTATCAAATGGATGTTAAATCTACATTTCTAAATGACATATTGGAAGAAGAGGTCTATATAGAAAAACTAGAAGGATTTTTTCATGATAACAAAAAAAATGGTATGTAAACTACACAAATCTTTATATGGTTTGAATCAAGCACCAAGAGCATGGTATGAGAGGCTTTAAAATTATCTTGTGAAGATTGGATTTGAGAGCACTGATGATAATAGAAATATGTACTTGAAGACAGAGAAAGGAAAAGGTATTTTACTATCAATTTTTTTTTATGATATCATATTTGGAGGCCATGATACTTTATGTAAAGTTTTTACAAATGAAATGAAGAAATATTTTGAGATGTTTATGTTAAGAGAGATCAAGTTCTTTGTGGGTTTACAAGTACATCAGATGAAATATGGTATATACATCACTCGGTCAAAATATGTAAAGGAGATACTGAAAACTTTTAAATTGGAAGATTCCAAGCCAATAAGCACACCTATGGTGACAAGACACAAATTGTCAAAGAATGATGATTTAGCTGAGGAAAGTCAAATACTATACAGGTGTATGATTTAGCTGAGACAAGTCAAATACTTAAAAGGTATGAAAGAGGAAATCATTGAACCTATGACACTTTATTTTGGTTTAAAATAAGTGCTATAAATATATCAAATAAATTGGTTATACATACAAAGACTAAGCACATTGCAATCAAGTATCATTACTGAGAGAGTTAGTTCAAGAAAAAGAGGTGAAGATGGAATATGTGAATACAAAAGAGAAAATAGTTGATATCTTTGCAAAATCATTACCTAAGGATGCTCATGAGAATCAACTAAAATGATTGACATATGTTACACATTGATGTAGTGGGTCTTACTTTAGGGGCTTACTAAAGTAATCAAAGAGCTAGAGCTACATATTAGTTAGAAGCTAGGTGATAGAGGGAGAAACTAAAAATATTCTTATCTGCATATTAAGATGAAAAGTCTTTGGCATTATTGTCAAAGAGGGAGAAATAAAGAGAGGAGAAAGAGAGAGAAATTTCCACTATCAAGGTAAATATCATGCTTTGCCACTATCTATTATTCTATTAGGGAACCCAAAGTAACACATATTTCCTTGTATATTATTTTCCAAGGGTTATTGCCCTTTTTGTGGATAACTCAATTCTTTCCTTCATATTTTTTTGTGCTATAGAAGGTCTCATAATTATTGGGTTTAGATTAATGATTTCTTTTCTCTATTCCATCTAGAATTATTTCTTGGCACATGGCTATCTTGTTGAAAATAGATTTATCTATGAGAATGTGTTTCAATCATTGTTTTGTCACTGATATCAAACCTACTACTTGCTTGTAAGATAGTTGCTTAGTTAATTCGAGTAATATCATTTGTTTGATTGATGATGAGGATTTGATCAAATGAGATAAGAAAAGCACCTAGAGACAAGGTTGAGTTGTGGTATGTAAAAAGGAGTACAAAGATCAGTTAAGATAGTGATGATATAGTGCATTGATTATCTACTTAAGGTTGCAAAGGGTTGGATACACTAAAAAAATCTAGAAGAAAAAGTAAAGAAGAATTGAGTCTTCCAAGCTTGACTGAGTGGATAGTAGGTTTCAAGGAAAGTTAGTGTAAGCTAAGAAAAAAATTAGTTGGAGCTGAGAAAAGTCAAAATTTAGTGTACGATGAGTGATATAGTGTAAGCCGAGTAAAGTTTAGTTGATGTCAAGCACTAGTAAACTTTAAGTTTTTTTTGAGTTATCTAGTTGAAGATGAGTGGAAGGACAATATGGAAGCCAAGTAATAGCATATTGATGCCAAGTGCCAGTATTTGTTCTAAACCATGGATTTGATGAATCTGAGATGACTATTTTGTTTTCTTGAATTTTGTGAAGCATGTGGAAGATAACTATGATGAGTTCGTGGTAGAGAATTCATGGTAAACCATTTTGAGATGAATCCAAAGAGGATTCAAGGAGAATTTTCTAGAAGAGACTAAAATGAAAAGATGGCTAGATTCATTAAATCCTACCTAATCCCACCTAACCCTAAAATGGATGATAGAGGATAAATGGAAAAAGATCTTAATTTTCTATTTATAGAGATGGATAGTCAAAATAAAGGTTGGTCAAAGTTCAGAAACCTAAGTTCAAGGACTGAACATAAGAGACTTCTAGTTTCAAGCAAAGCAAGAAGGCTTAAGGGTATGAATGCTTGAAGGATGAACAAGATATTAGAGTTGAAGTGTGTTAAAGCCAAGTAGAATGGAGGATTGAAATAGAGATTTGTAATCTACAAGTGAGTTGTGATTTTTTATTAGATCAAGCCTCATTGTTACTTTATAATCATTGTACTTGTCTAGGGTAAATCCTTTGGATTAAGGTTGACCTAATCATCATTTTTAAATCCTTTAACCAAGTAACATTCCAATTGAATGATCTAAATTCCTCTAAAAAGGATCACTCCTAATAGGGTGGTCGAAACCTCTAATCAAGTCACATTTAACAGAATGTATTGCAACCTTTAATAGGGTTGACCTTTCATAGGGCATCACTTTAGAAGAGTGAGAATGTTATTGGTGGTTTTTCATAGGCTATGTTATTGGTGGTTTTTCCCCAATTGGGTTTCCATGCAAAATCATTGTGGCAAATGTGTTATTGAACTTATTATGTTTCTTGCTTACATTTCTACAAAGTTGATTTGACAGTAACCTACAAGTTTAAGTGATTGTATGATCTAATGGATGCATGCATGATGGGTATTTTTTATGGATATGGGTTAAATAAGCTATGAAAAGTTTTATTTGTGTGTCTGGACCTTGAATAATTGATTCACCCCCCCTCTTAGTTATTTTAAAGAATTCCAACATCTCTTGGGTGATAACCCTAGATTGCCTTCTCCTTTTCTATAACTTTGGCATACTTTCAAGATGAAAATATTATTTTTAATATGGAAAGATAGATATATAGAAATATTTTTCACAAGCCACAATAAACACCAATGTTTCTATTTTTGCTAAAACTTGCATATTTAATAATGTAGTACAAATATAAGTACATGCTGATAAGCTAAATCTAGAGGTAGTCCACTTGCAGGAGCTTTTACAATATTAGGGTAATTCCCCTTTTATAGTTACTAGGATTCCATTAGATGCCTCTATTACCAATGGTAATTCTCCTTCCCATGATGCCATTGTGGTCACAGTTCTTATTATCAACATTAATACACAACCTATCATAGGTTCATTGATATTATTCAAATGATTATTCAATTTTACCTAACAGATGGTCTAGCTCCCCACCTCATCATGGGCCACCATCTTGATGGCTTTTTACTAGTGGTGTTCATATTACACCTTCATATTGGGCCATCATAGGAGTGGATTCAAAATGTCCTTCCTCTTCTAAATGCTTTTCTAGATTAGCCTTGATAATATCTTTGGGCTGGAAGGGAAATGAGGTTGATAATGATCTAGATGGATGGAATCTTCTAGATTGTAAGCCAGATCCCATAGAAGTTTAGGAAATAATGATGATCTAGAACCTTATCCTCCATTTTCTACTACTATGGTTGGATAGGTATTATATGCCTCTAGGGAATTCCCATATATTTATTTGATTGTTTCTATTTTTGGGGATTGTCCACATGTTAAATTGGTTAGTGTTCTTAGGGAAAGACCCATTTGAATCTTAGGGAGTGAGTTTAATTCCCCTCATACTTTAAGTTTTTTATTATTTTATACTTATGTTTATAATTTAATATATTTGGTTAAGCTTTTATATAAAAATAATAATAAGAGAGAAAGGAACAAGGGGAAAAACTATTAAAATGTTGTAACCCAATCTTCCACCTAATGAAAATACACAAATCTCTCTCATTTAAACACATAAATGTAATTAAAATTTCTATGTCACTATGTTTAAATTTTCAAAATATTTCCAAGAAGGTGCAAATATTTAACTCTATGGATTGAGCCCATTTTAAGTCTTGATGTGCTCAAGTGAAACTTCATTCATACTATCACATTTATCTATTAAAAGTCCTTTTCCATGACATAACCATTGAGATGATTTCCTTCAAGCTCTCTTAAAACCAAAACCAATTTTATTCTTATAATAGATAGATTAAGGTAGAATTTATTTAAAGTTTCATTGTACTATCAAAATGAATTTCATCTAACTTGGATTTTTGGAATAAACTAAATTGTAACTAAACCATTTTTTACTCAGCTATGAATCAAGTTGATAAGTAGGAGATAATTTCTATAGCAATTCAAATTGTAATATTGCTATTAGGATTTAACTAGGTGATTTTTGAGTCAAACTCACTAACCTGTGTTTCATGAGTAGTGATTGAACATGATTCCATCTCTCATGAGAATAATTGGAACACTTAGTAGTCATTAGATCTAGGTGATGCTCACAAGGGTGAAGCACTGAGACTTCCTGGGAGGTCACCCATCCCAATACTACTCCAGCCTGAGAACGCTTAAAAACCACATAGTTAAATCCTGATAGCAATATGACAATGTGAATCAAGTTTTCAAAATGAGTCACAATCCTTAAATGAAAATTTTCAAATGTACCCATTTAATTTTTGAAGGATATAGAAGTGAAAAACTATGATCCTAATTTTTTCTTCCATGATATTTAGGTAATCCAACTAATTGTCTTAGACCAAGTCAACACATTTATTTACATAAAACCCAATAGTAATACTAGATGATGTATTTTTTTTTTGAGATGTAGGATATTGTGAGAATACTAAAATATTGTTGAGTGATTTTCTCATATTTTACAAAATTTAGATTTACAAAAAAATTATATTATCCCATATGGAGTTCTATTCTTATGTATTTATTTGATAGGCTATTTTCTTGATGGATCTCTACTAGAAAATAACCTATGTCAAAAATGTCCTTGACCATTATGTTGGTGGTGAGTTTTTTGATGGGCAGTTGGTTGCATGAAAAGACATAGGAGTAAGTAAAGTAAAAAATTTTAGGAGAGGGATGGTAGATTAAAGTAGTTCTAACCAAACTATAGGACCCTTAATTGTTCTCATCTCTAGAGTTAGTGAAGTGATGAAACATTTTAATTGCAGTCAAGTGAAAGTGAAACAAATCATATAGTTATCTTCAAATACTCAAAATTGTTCTATAGTATTAAGCCATATAGAGATTTTCCATGTTTGGTAAGGATTATTAAAACTATCAAGTATTTTTTGTTTCCATTATAACAAATATCTAAAGTAACTTGGAGCTCTATCAGGTAGCTATGCTTAGTTTGAGCTTAAATAAGATTACCTTTCTTTGGAAACAGGATGATATGTGCTCCATTAAAGAGGAAATGCTAAAACCTATAGATAGAAATGACCTTATTGTAAATAAGCCTTACACAATTTTTTCACTTGAAAATATATTTTTTCAAGGTCCATGCAACAAAAAGACCTCAAGAAGCATTATCCTAATGAAACTTTGATTTCCATCTCAATTTCCATCCAAAAGAAATAATCACAAAAACATGTTAATTACTATTTACATCATTAGGTAAACTGAAAATTTTATTAGTTAAAAAGGGAAACAACATATATTGTCCTTGAATGACTAATTTAGAGATAGTTATACATAAAATTATTCTACAAATCCAAATCAATATAAAGGACATGGTAGTAGATAAAGAATAATTCCCAAGACATCCCTCACTATATCACCAAATACTCACAATATAATCTTCATCAAGAGATACTCTAGAGAATAGGTCCATGTAATCATACATTACAAAAAGTAAATTATTAGAAAAAATTAAGACATAGATTATAAGACTTTTTTGTGACACTAATTATATTCAAGGATGTCTCTAGTGAGAAGCTGATAATTATATAACATTTATGAGGCTAAAGTTATAAAACTTTATCTTTTACCTAATTTCTTCCATAGATCCCTAATTTTCCTTAGCATGACTTTATTTTTATTCTATTTTGAAAAACCATAAAATTTATCCTTCATGGTAGATAAGAATCTCATGTTAAGTATATTAGAATTTAATAACAAAGAGGATAATATCTCCACTACTTTACCACTGAGATCCCCATGGTGGGAAGTAGCTAAAATAGTTAGAGATGCATTAGCCTTATTCTTCCATTATTATATTTATATTATCAACCTCTTCATATCTACTTCTATGGACATGACTATAACTTATGAAGCCTCGAAAGACTCCACTAATATATTCTCACTCTAGCTACCATTTTCCATATCTAATTCAAAAACCATTATCTTTTACGTGGCCTCCTTCTCTCTAGAATTACCACTCACAACTTCTATCATGACCTCTATGAGTTTCTCATTTGCAAGATTATCACCCCTTCCTTGGGCTCCTTTATCCAATGTAACATGATTAGCTGATGATGGTTTAGATTTACTAACCATGGCAAGTTATTAATCCAAATAGACACTTTCTCAAAAAATTTAGTCTCATTAGATTTCAGATTCTCATTTTTCTCTAATATATATCTTAATTATATCTCTTTGTCCATAAAATAGGCCTTTGGATCTTCCATTTCCAACTTAATCTTTTCTAAATAACTTAGTTGTTGTACATTATGCCAAAAACATCCCATGCATTTTTCCAACTCAATGACTAATTAGTATGTAGTACACACATCGAACAATTTGAATGCTACCAATCACAAGTATGGAAAAGAGTTGTATGCAAGGAAATATAACAAGTTTATTTATTTGAAGAATCATTAATGCATATCAAAGCTACATTATAACCAAATTAAAAGATTCTTATTATTCTTCAATGCGATTGTTGATAGCTATCTCTACATGATAATTATCTTAAATCTATATACTGATCTTGGATATTGAAAATTCACTCCATTCAAACAAGTGGATATGAGTTCAATTTATTCTATTATATTCATTTGAAGATAAGGAAATGTGTGCCAAATTTATTCAAAATAAAAAATTTGAAACATGTCATTTTCCTCTATCTATAAAATTACAACTACCTACTATTGAAGTTAGTATTCATTACCAATTAGGGACTAGGGGTCCCATGAGGGGGGATTAAGATCTATTTTTGAGGAGGGGGATCTTCCTATTGGTAGTGGGATAGAATTTCTCACAGGGTCCATGACATGGCTTGACCACTTCCTATGGTTCTATAAGACTGTTGGTTGTATCAAGAATTGAATGTCTAATCTTTTGGTGCAATGATAACCTTGACTATTCTAAAAAATAGTATTAGAGCTTTCACAAGTTTGAATCTACATAGGCCACTATGAGCAACACTATAAGAAAGATTACTAGCGGTGGGAAAGTATACCTTATGGGGTTTATGACATGGTTTAACCTTCTCCTATGTTTGTATACCACTAATGGAAATACTGATATACATAGACCAACATTTTTTTGTTAAATTAAGGCACAAATACAAGGATGTAATAACCAAAAGATCATAGTGGAGGATTTAACTAACCAACCAAACAAAGATCCCCAAGCATTCATCACTTACCAATGGATATTTACCATTTAGGTGATTATTCATATAAGGTTCATTTCATTAATCCTATTACCATTGTATTTGATGTTCAATTTAAATCCCAAATACTAGTTCTTAAATTATTAAGCTATACAAGTTCATTTCTAGATAAAATGTACCATAATATAAGATATATTAGATAACTAAAACCAAAAATGTTCAATATTTGGTCTGTTATGACCTGAGAAGGTACAAAACCCAAAAAGGGTATCCAGATCTTACATTTACACCTCCAGAGTCCAAGAAAAAACACTTATTATTTTTCATACAAAAATTTAGGTTCAATCATCATTAGAACTAGAATTACCTATTATACAAGCATTCTCCATGAAAAAGATGAATGTTAGAAATAGAAAATATTGAGAGGGGGGGATCAGTATTCCATAAATATTTGGACAACTATGAATATCTTTAACAATATTTAAACATGCACATATAATCAAACTAAAAAATAAATATAATAACAACACAATGCAACTCATAACACCAATATTTTTTAACTAGGGAAACCATGGCCAAGGGAAAACCTCGGTGGGGATGTTACCCACAAAATGATCCACTAATCAAAAGCATCTTGTGAAAGATATTGATCTTGTTAGGAGTCTATTACACCCATATAATGTATTTTTCCTTGTTCGAGGATTAGGTCTTGTCAGAAGCCTAAATCCTTTTAGGAGTTGCTATTACAATTAAAAAAATAGTAAGACGAGCCCATTTCTCAAACATACATATATAATGATATATTCTATATGCAAAAGGTATAGATACAAAATCCTTTTAACAATGTTGGTATCTTCAATATCTGATTTTGTTCTTGATGGCTCTCTTTATAAAAATTCACATATACTACCTTTGCCATGCTCTAATAAAAATTTTGCATCATATAAAAATTTCATTTTGTCAAAAGACATCTCTTAAATTCACACATAAAACCCTTTCCTTTATACCAAACTATTATGTCTTGTTGTCCTTCAAGTCTTCACATGTGTCCCAAAATATCAAATATTTTAAAGCTAAGTTAGGATTAATTGTTCATCTCAGACTAGTTTTGACAGGTGAGTGTCTATACACTCAAGTCATTTACTTAGTTGATGTTGATTAAGTAGTATATGTTGAGCACAACATGTATAAGATAGAGCATGCCAAGTCCACGGTGAGTGCTGAGTCACTCAAGTCCTGAGTAGATAGTGTATGTTGAGTGATTAAGGAGCCGAGTAAGAAATGCATGCCGAGTCATTCAGATACCGAATCACAATATAGAAATTAGTATATATCGAGCATCAGAGACTTTAGATGTTGAGTAACATAGTTTTGTCATAGTTATTTGTATTGGCACAAAATACTACGTAAACCATTTTTTGAGTTGACTTACATATTAAATTATGATATTTTGGTGATAAGTATGAATCTTAAGTTGGGATCCCTATGAATTACATGCATCCAATTAGGTACAGGGATGGTTTGAGCTAAAAAATGGATGAATCATAGTGATTGATTCATACCTAACCTTAAGTCACCTGGGTCTTCTTAAGGAAGACAAACCCTAAACTTTCTATGAGCATGAAAGGGAATGAATGAATGATCAAGGAGAGTTTTGCATGCAAAAACTAGGACATTCATGGTGACCAAGGTATAATGATCTGAAATTACATTGCAGAAT
Organism: Cupressus sempervirens; assembly: GCA_028749045.1. NCBI lineage: Eukaryota > Viridiplantae > Streptophyta > Pinopsida > Cupressales > Cupressaceae > Cupressus > Cupressus sempervirens. Next base: position 605,984,377 of record CM053793.1, read on the forward strand.
TAGTCAAAGGAGAATAGAGGAAGGAAATGGTGAATAATAGAGAGACATCTGATCAAGAAGGATCAAGAATACATCAATTTAGAGGTGATTTGTCATTAGGAAATAAAGTACAAACCATAGGATCAATGCTGAGACATTTTAACAAGTGAATCAGTTAAAACTCTTAATAGAGTAGTCCTAATAGGCTATTTTGAAATCCTCTAACAAGGTGCTTACTTTATTGTGAGTTGAAGTCCTTTAACAAGGCACACTTTTAATAAGGTTTTGAAATCCTTTAACAGGGTAAGACCTAATAGTCTTTGTAAGCCTTTAATAGGGAAAACCTTTCATAGGGTAGATCATTTTTCATGATCAAACATTGTAGCCTTCATTGGATACACTTTATTACTACAGTAGTGAATATTTATGGGAATCATCCCCACCCTAGTTTTACCTTCTCATTGGAGGGTTTCTAGGTAATCATATTTGATGTCATATACATGTGAATGCTTACTCGTTTACATGATTTAGATGTATATGCTTTACATGGTATTCTAGTTTACTTATTGAATGTATGAGATGGATGTGTGGTGAATGTTTTATCGATCAAAGTTTAAAGCACTAATTCACACCCCTCCCCCTCCTCTAGAAGTTTACCTTTCCTATTGTCATTCCAACAATTAGTATCAAAGCATTGTTCTTTGAAAGTGAAGCTTTTCAGCTTTGAGGAAAGATCTTGGAAATGGAAGTCTACAAGTTGTGAAAGATTATTGAGAACTAGGAGATTGAAATACATCTCATTCTACATTAGTTGAATGAAGCAAGAGAAGATTTAAAGAAATCTTTAAAGGGAAGAAAGGAAATTGCTATTGAGGAGAATGAAACACAATACAAAGAGATAGACACTACTAGGGTATTTAAAAATTGAGATTCCAATGAATTTGATGTAGTAGTTGCAGACCTAATGGAAAAGAACATAACCCTATCTAAAGAAATTAGAAATATCAAGTTAGAGCAAGAATCACAAGCTATACTACTATGTGAGGTGATTGAATAGAGAAAGAAAGCTATAGAATAAAAAAACCATGATTGAAGATGACAAGAGTTTTGACCAGCCAACTAGAAGAGAAATCATTAGAAGCAACTATGATTGCTAACATGCAATTGGAAATTTTGGGTCAAAAGATGAATGCCAAGGACATTCAGATAACAACAATGAAGTTGCAGAATGAGCAATTGAGCAATGAGCTAGAAAGGGAAAAAGAATTTGTTAAAAGTCCTAATAAATTTAGTGAAGCCATCAAATACTTTGAGCAATCAATGAGATCCCCTAGATTCAAAAATGATACATCTAGACTAGGATACACAAGTAATGAAGAAGGAGAATCATCCAAAAGTGCTGAAGAAAGGAGCAACAAAGGTAAGAATTCCAAACCCACTTGTCATAATTGTGGTATGAAATGACACACTGCAAATGTATGTAGGGGCAAGACTGTAAATCATAATGTCAAGAAAAAGAGCATGGGTCATTGTCATAAGTACAATAAACAAGGTCGTCAAGCACATGAATGCAAAACTTAGACAATGCACACTCAAAGATTTGAAGGATATTGTTACAACTGTTAGAAATATGCACATAAAGCTTTTGAGTGTAGATCCAAACCCATGTGGTCATCAAACAAGCAAATAGAGGTAAAGAACAATGGCAAATTTTATAATTGGGATTATAATACAAGGTATAGTTGTCACTATTGTCAAGAGTATGGAGATATTCTTGAGAATTGTATAAGAACACACTTCATAAGTGACTGCAAAAGATGGTCGAGTCAAACCACATGTTTTAGTTATTTGAAGATTGGTCACATCAATCGATATTGTCCAACAAGGTCAAAGGCACCAAGTTGTGAGTGCAATAAAGGAAAAGGCAAGGTAGATATTGAAAATTTTAGAAATGAAATGAACAAGACACTGAAGAAAAAGGAGGATTGCAACACATCAAGTGCAGAAGGGATCACTTCACCCAATGGGTCAAGTGATCACAACTCATCAAACTAAGCAATCAAGAGGCATGTGGGACTAATACTCAATAATTATATCATACATCAGTTCCAAATGATTTAGTTCTGAAAAGTTTACATAACCATGGATAAAGATGCAAGGTGTTATTAGGAATCAAAGAAAAATCTTTATGTTTTTCATGTTACTATCGAGCATGAAAAGTCTCCTATGATTGCCAAGTGAAATGCTAGAGGATGCCAAGCTAATAGACTAGTTAGTTGTAGCCGAGCTCGTAATAGTTACCAAATGAATGGAAAGACTAGTGGATGCCAAGTGAGCCAGAAATTAGTTGATGCCAAGCTTGCTACTATGTAAGCACTCAATATTAATTGTATTATTTCAAAGGGGCATTTGATTGATTTTTTCTCATTTAACATCATTCAAAATCAAGAGAGAGCAAGAAGAGCTAAAGGAAATTTGGAAATTTCATCTGAAGTGTTTGTAGGAGATTTGAACAACTATTTGACATCATTTTATCAAATTTTGCAAGGTATTTATTGTGTGCTGAGCTACACTATTTCTAATTTTGTAAACCCTAGTTTTGTAAAATGGTGTCTAGTTCTTCAAAGGTAAAAGGTGTAGAGGGAAAAGAGGTTTGAATTTTCAATTGGTTAGCAATGAGGTAAAACAACCTATTTTCAAAACCATACCAGACATAGCATACAAATAAGACCCCTCTAATGTGTTATCTATGACACCATTGCAAGTTTTAATGATTCAGGGTGTCAAAAAATGTTATAATTTTAAGATTGGCAGTATTGGTGACATGGAAATTAGAGAAGCATATAATAAACTATGTGAAAATAGTGTGTTAAGGGAAGAATTCAAGATTTTAGAAAAGAAAGGGTTAACTCACACCTTAGATTTTCCTAATGTTTTCAAAATTGAATGGATTAGGATTATTTTGAGTAGGATTCATGATAGTTCATTATGGTTAGATAATGGGCCAATCAAAATATCAAAGAGAATAATCCATAGGTTAAAAAGGTATCCAACCCCAAATCGGCCAAAAACTATGAGAAGTGAGTCCAAAGAAGTTGTTGAAAAGAATATAGGGGCTGTATGGAATAAGAGGGGAACGGCCATAGACACCATAACAGATCCTCTTATAGATTTTGCAGTAAGGATAATTGCATATAGTTTTTATCAATCAAGTAGATTGAATAGTGTACCCTGTATTATAGTGGATATGGGTTACAATATTCTAAAGAAGGATAATACATATGATCTTGCTAAGCTATAGCTACAACAATTGATTGAAAACCTATGAGCAATAAGGAAAATAAAGAGTGCTTAATGTAAATTTAGATATATTTAGATATGTATCTTCTTTTATGTTCATAACACATTTCCTACATTTGGAATTGTGGCATGGAAGAAAAATAGGTTTGTTGTAGTTCAAATAGGAGATTTCATTAAACAATTAGGTGAGAATTTTGAGTTAGTAATGACTAGTTACTTTGAGGACTTCAAGCAATCCATGAAGAAGAGATTAAGGATTCCATTGTCATTATTGGAAAAACATTATGATGATGTTTGTTTCCTAGTTGATGTTGATTATACATGTGTTCAAGCAGCAATTCCAAGAGTAAGATGGATGAAGCCATTAGGATAGGAAATTAATGTTGATGAGGCCTTTGCAGCAATAACAACATTACCCTTAGAAGAAGTAGACAAAGATGCCAAAGCTTTTGGTAACTATGAGATGGCCAAATCTAAGATTATTATGGAGTTAAAGATTGCCTCTTTCATAAAAAAGAAAGAAAAATTTGGTGAATGTGCTAAGCAGGATGATGAAGAGGAAGAGGATGAAGAAGAAGAAGACACTCAGATTCAAGCACCACTTGCATTGACACAAGGAAAGGGTGAAGATCAGCAAGACATAAAAATAGAGATTGCAGAAGGTGTTGAGGAAGAAGAAGCCAAGGAAACACCTATTCCTACTAATTAGAAGAAGAGAAAGTCTAAGGCACAAATAGTGACAAGACCCAAGAAGGTTTCTAAACCAAGCCGGCCCAAACCCACAACACCTACCACAAGGGCTAGTACATGTGTCACTGCATAAAAGGCTAAATAGAAATCCAAGCCTACTGAGCAAGGAGGTAGAGCACAAAAAAGACCAAGGAGAAAATACATTTCTCAGGCTAAATCTAATGAGAAAAGAACTAAATTTGATGATAACATCCAATTCCAAGTGGTGAGTCATAATCCATCTTCAGATATAAACAACCTATATGAGAATGTTAGAAATAATGTAGACTTATCAAGATTCTCTCACATTGATTTTAAAAATCTGGGAAAAGTTGAAAAGAATCAAGTGGAGGAGGCAATATATGTCATGATGACTACTTTCAAGAAAGCTCCTCTAGAGATTTCCAACTCCATACCTAAAAGCCTATATGAAAGAGTTGAGCAGAAATGATACTATTGTTTACATACTGAAAGGAAAATTAGATAAACTATCCTTGCTCAAGTTATGCCTAAAGTTAACAAGGCACAAATAGCTAAAGCCATAAAGAAATATGTTGTTAGATCTGTTTCTAAATATAGAGCATTCAACATATTGTAGAATAACATAGAAGATGTTGTAAGGAAGACAACACATATGTGGAAAGTTACATATTACAGTCAAAGTAGGAGAACAAGAGCCTATTGAGGTTAAAGATGATGAAGATGATGATAATAATGAAGGCACAGTTGAGGGAGGTACTATTGTGCATTTTTTTTGCACGAGGTCAATGGTAGGAATCCATAGTGTAATTCCTCTCTTAAAAAGAAAATCTTTTAAAGGATCCACTCCAAGGTTCAGTGTTTTTCTTGTGACGTACCAAAATCCACTCAGTAGAAGATAAATGTAAATGTTCATGAGGAGGCCTTTGCTGGTTCCAACAACTCTTTTACCTTGGAATCAAGTAAAATCTGTTCACTATCTCAAAATATCACACCAAAAGAACAATTTTTTGTATTTTTTGTTTTTCAATGAATGCAATTCTAACAATGCAACTACTATGAGGTCCTATTCTAATAGGCGGGTTAGCAAAGCAAATAACAAAACTGAAAGAAAATAACATGAAATCAAACAACTTGAAAGTGAAATTCCTAAAAGGACATAAGTTACAGAACACAACATGCTGCGAGTTAAACCTTTGAAGAAATCGATAGGAAACCAATGAATACAAGAGCTGCGCTTCCTAGAATCCGCTGATGTAATTGTCGATGAGAATTTGTAACAAATCGAATGATATTTCACTCTTTATTAAATCGCAAGGCCACAGAAAGTGCACTCATGCGAGACAAAAGCTATGTAGACACAATTAGGCAATTTCTTCTCAAGCTCGTTATGTCAACGGAATTCATATATCTGTAGCAAACACCAAAACTAAAAGATAACACAACCATAAATAATGCAATAAACCTTTGGCTCAATCAAAATCTCATGAATAAAATCCACAAAAAAATGACACATCCAGGCAAGAATAACCACACTTTGAATGCTAGCACCAAAAGCATAATTTTATTGCATAATAATGGTGGCCCTTTTTACATTTTACAATGGGGTATTTATAAGAAATCTTCTCCTCAATTTGTGTTGAGAGTGAGAGACATCTTAATGCAATAAAATGCTTTTAAAACATTAAAACAAACTAAATATATACAAACTGGTAATCTAACTAGTGCTTAGAGGGACTCCATCCATATTTTATTCATTAATTGGATGCATGAGCCCTTTACATGTCAAAAATAATGAAAGAATGAGAGAGAAAGTATGAGGAAGCCATTAGTCAAAGTGGTTGTGTATGAAGACACTAAAAATAGAAGTTTCCCCTTCACTTGATGTGTGTTGGTGTTAAACTTGCCATCAGAATGCATTTCCAATGCATGGAAAGTGCTATTTTTGAAATTGGCAGTCAATTGTTGGCGCACCTCTGAATTGTGGAGCTTCATGAAAATGCAAAGCTGCAGACTTGCGGACCTGTGGAGCTGGGGACCTCAACTAAGTCAAAAATCTCAAAAAATTTCTAAGTGTCAAAATTGAAATTCTGGCATCTGGGTTTTGTTCATCTTCATCCTAAAGATATATTTGGATATTTGCCCTTGAATTTCTCTATAATATTAGTAATCTTAGTAGCATAGGGAAGATCCAAAGCCTCACACTTATCTTTAACCTTCTGTCTATAGTTGTCCACCTCAATTCAAGTTTTTGCAAAATCCCCAAGTTTGGTATCCAACTCTAACAATGCTTCTTTTGTCCTGAAGGCCTATCTGATGTCTTCATCACTAGATGCTTCCTCTAATGTCTTTTTGAAGTTTTCTACAACTACCTCAACTGATAAAAGCTTCTCTTGTTCTTCATCTTCAAAAATATCCAAGCATGCATCACTATATAAGTTTTCTGCTTCCAAAATTTTCTCTCGAGCTTGTTCCTTGAGCCTATGTATCTCATCATGCAATGTTTCCATCACTTTATTTCCTTTTGCAATATTTTCTATCCAATCATCTATCATGTCTAGCTCTTCACCAATATATACATCAATCAAAATGCAGTGCCTTTGTCCTTTTATGGCCTGTAGAATTTGCAAATCCTTGCTCCAAACTCGTACCTCATCCATAATGTTGAAGTCTTGCCTCAAAATTGCCATGATCTTATCAATATTGTCTTATGTAGCATGCAACAATTTCAGACTCCCTATAATTATAGTGATACCCCTATCCTCAAGCTTGTCTCGCCAATCTTGACAAGCTCTCAAAAATGGATTGATTCGTACACCTTCCCTTTCTTTCAGAATGGTAGTCAAAGTCTCCTCGAGGCATTTAGAATCAAGAGGGCCAATAACTTTAGCCAGATATCCTTTCAAGATCTCAACTTGCCTTCAAAGTGCTCTGATTTCAATCTAATCACGTTCCATGTGGTTAAGAACCTCTTTGACTCCCATAGTCATCATTTGTCAAGAAGTATCCCGTGTAGGTTTCCCTAACGTGATATCCTTTACTTCATAGTCCTAAAGGCTGACAGCTTCATCTGTACCTTTCGAGGGATGAGCCACTTGTGCAAATAATTCTTTATTTCGAGTAGTGGTAATGAATGCAAATGGTGTTGCATCCTAAATGGAGAGTCAGGCTTGCTCAAAATTTTTGCAATGTCACATATATCATCCTTTGAGGCAAGGAATTGGTGCTTAGCACTTATCATTATTTCCTTCTGGAACCATCTCGAGATATGTCTTTCTTCAACCTTAGCTCTAGATGATGAAGGGATGTGTTCAGCTATCTCCTTCCCTTTGTCATTTTTTCTTGGAGTTTCCTATTGTGAGGGTTCTTCTTCTATAGTCTCAGTTTCTGTAGATCCCATAGTTTGATCCTCAACTTCCTAGGAAAGCTGTTGTATACATTCCATCATCTGTGTCTCTTTTGGTGACTCATCAGTAACCCTTGGTTGTGGTTCTTTTTGTAATGATAATTCCTTCTGAACATGTTCCTCTAAACTCAAAGGTGGAGGTGTCACTGAAACCTTATCTGTCATCATAGCTAGAGGTGAAGATGGGGGCGTTAGATGAGGACCTTGTGTCTCAGGTGGCATTTGCATCCAATCTTGCTATTGAGATTCACCTGTAGGAGTATCTCTTATCTTATCTCCAACCAATTTTGTACCCACCGACATGAAATCAAAATCTAGAATGGAGAGAATATCATCACCTATCTCTCTTTGCTCATTCACCCATCATTGTACTTTGTCCTTCGACGAAGAGAGCTCTATTGTTTTAGCTTGGGTGGGTGGTGGGGTATTTGTGAAATTCTTCTTTCTTTCCAATTCTGTAGCTTTGGCAAGTTGGGTTCTCCCTTGTAGAGGCACTTTCTCTTCCTCCCCATCTAACTCTATCTCATCCTCATCTGATTCTTCCTCAAGAATTGTTTTAGGAACAGATGGATTAGGCAATAATCTTTTATGAACTCTCTGCCTCTTATTCATTCTAACCTTGACCCTTCTTTGCTTCTATGGAACCATAGGAGAAATGAGCTCTTGATGTATCGGAGGAATGGATGTCTCTAGATTCTCTCCCTCCTCTTGCTAGCTTGACAAAATAGGAGGCAATGGAAAATTAACCTGGATATGAGAAATCCTAGAGTCCTAGGGGTCCTGGGGAGTAGATTCATGTTGCTGCAAAGGGGCCTGTTCTTCAACATGCTTTGTCTGGATCCTTTGAGGAGAGGCTCTCTTCCTCTTTTCTTTCTTCTTCTCTAGTGCATGGTAATATCCCACTGGATGATCAAGTTGGTAGATCATTTTTGGCCTAATAGGAGACTGGAGCACAAAGATAGGAACTGTGACTTTCCTCCCCTTTACCTTTTCTGGGTGAGCATGTATATGGAATACCACTGTATTCGGAATTGGATCAAGTGGAAAGGGTTTCTTGATCCAACTCTTTGTCATTCTGATGACATGTCTTGCTCAATGATTAATATCATCTCCTTCCTCTCTATCAATTTTTGCATTCAGAATAGGCCTCTCACCAACTTTATCTGTATTGAATAAGGGATCTAATAGCTCATGCAAATATTGTATCCTTATCTCATCCAGGATGGTCAAATGGAGAGCCTTCTCTGCTAAATACAAAGTCATTCTACAATAGTCCCTGATACAGACATCATAGTCATTTGTGGCATTCATCCAATGATCTTCAATGGCATCCTCATGGTAGAACTCTTTTCCTGCCAAATTTTCCACTTTACCAACACTATCAAAGAACGGCCGAGGAGAGTTATATTCTTCAAGATGATAGTTCTCCCACTCCAACTCGAAGGTCAGGATATCCTACTTTCTCTTTACTTGGTATGCCTCTATTACAAAAGGCCAATCCCAACAAGGCCTTTGTTGTTTCTTGATCCTCTCATAAGCTAACTCAATCTGTCGAGAAATTTCCATTAGAACCAACTTATCACTTGGGTACCTTGGAAGCTTCTTTGGATGGATAGATGCACCACCAACCTGAATGTATGTAAATGTTCAAAATTGGATAAAATATGCACCGAGAGCTATGATTTGTGCCTTGGCCTCATCAAACAATCTCTTTCCATAGTCTCCTTCGATGAATTGAATGATAGTAAAGATAAAGGCATCATTCACAATCCAATACTCTTTGCTTTACGGTGAGAGATTTTTCTTAACTACCTAAGGATAAACTATATACAATCATGCATTAGGATCCTGCATACTGCCCCTTTTGTACAACCCGGGATAGTCAGTGGCTCTTGCTGCAAGTAGATATATCACATAAGAAGTCATATAGAACTTCTTCTTGTCCTTTACTATCTACAACTGATCACACAAGTTCTCACTAAGGGTGGTAGCCCAATCCAGTGGCATCTTTGCATGTCTGATGGTTTCAATGAAGTTAACCATGAATGGAGCGAGATGACCTGCTACAGGAAATCCCATAACCTTGCCCAAGAGAATGATTGAATACCCAATGTCATCCCTCATATATCCTCAAGCCATATCTAATTTGTTGATTGTCTTTCCTCGAGATGGCTTCTCAATGAAGTATGAGGAATATATAATGTCCATGGCCTCCTAGTGATGATCCTTATGCCACCTCTTAGCTACTTCATATGAAAGCCTGATAAACTGATCAGCTCTAGTTAAGTGAAAGACCCTCTCGATATTATCAGGTCATAGATCCAAGACTACTTCCCTAGTGACACTCTTTACCACCCTTTCCTCGGGAACAAAATTTCCAAATAAGATCATGATCAATTGAGCTAATTGAATAGTCCTAGGATGTGATGCTGCATTTACCAATCTAGACCGTATTAAGGCGGATCTCAATGAAGATCTTTCAGTTGGGTTGTTACAAACCCTCAAAAATTCTCCCAAGTCCGTGTGTCCAAGTTCTGTGCCTTTGATCTCAGAGTGTTCATTGTGCAATCGTGACTTTGGGGTTACACCTTGAAACTTGTATGCGACTGGCTTTGCTATTGATCTACATGTGGACGCCATTTGATTGTATTACATGCATGTCACAACAAAAAATAATAATAATTAATTACTAGATATATAAAACACATTAAAAAAATGATACTCAAAAACCAATTTTTTATTTTACTTGTGATTTTTTCTCTTTTTTTATTTATTTATATATATATTTTTTATTTTTAAAAAATTTTTAAATTTTTTTGGATTTTTTTTTTGCTATTAAAAAAAATAAAACAATATGGTGGCGTGTGCGCGCTGCTCACCAAAAATGGCACCGCAATAGAGCGCCGCTATGGCGTGCGCGCACACAGAAGGGTGCCATGGCGGCGGGGCGCACGCCCAGCCTGAATGGCGCATGTAGCTTCGTGCGCGTGGCCTGAATGGCACGCAAGTGCTGCGTGCCTAGAAAGGCATCGCGACAGTGTAGTACGCGCAACACCGCGCACGAGCCATGTGCCCAAAAGGGTACTGCAAAAAAGTAGCGTGTGCACGCTATGCGCCCAAAAAGGGCATCGCTACCATGTGGCGCATGCGCTATGCGCCCAAAAGGGTGCCACAGCCGCATGACGCTAAGGTGCATGTAGCGTCGTGTGTGCGTGCTGTGTGCCGAAAAGGGCGCCGCGACAGCGCGGCGCACGTGCAGAGTGAAATGGAGAGAAAGAGGGGGTGAGGGGAAGAGCTTTCCTCACCTTCCTCCCTTGGTCATATCAAAGTAATGGAACATTATGAGATGAGTAGGAAAGAGGGGGTTTTATAACCCCCTCTCCTTGCTGGTTAAAGTGCACATGCCTCGGTATGCATACGCGCACAAATTATTTTTTTGACTCAAATAATCTAACTAATAAACTAATTCTCTTCTTCAGACTCTCGAAATGAAAATTGGGAGTCGAAAAAAAATTTTGGGGGTCCCCATTCTTGACTCGGAATGGGGCGTGTGTTGTGAATACCACAATAGGTACTAAAATGAATGTAGATGATTAGGAAACAACTGAGAAAGAGCAATAAGAAGAATAGAGTGTACAAGATACACAAATGCCAAATGTCAGTGCTCCACAAATAACAAGTGTGAGCATTGAAACTATCACAGTAAAGGATATTTACGATCTCACTACTTAGAATATCAATCCTTTAAAAGAGGAAGACTTGAAAAAGATACTTGATCAATCTAAACTACAAGAAAAATTGTGTGGCAACCTCATATTGGTGACTATAGATGAACTTTAAAAATTAGTGACTAACACTACAAGGGAGGAGGTGAAAACACAAGAACCACCTATAATTACCCCTCAAGTCACTAATGTACTATCTTTAGAGAAAGTACCAGAAGTTACACTAGAAAATATTGATAGAATTGGAGAGGATAAAGTGGAAACTCAAGCCACTATTGAAACACATAGTCAAATAGGTCAAATACATTCATCTACACCTCCAACACAAGTTCAAGGTGCAATTCAAGGTAATCTAGTAGAAAAGGACAAGCCTAAAGAGACTAAGTTGACACCCAAGCCAAAGGAGCTAGTAGTAATTCAAGCACTAGTAACTTTACTAGAATCAAACACTCCTTCCACTCACACTCTTCAAAGGTTGAGCATAGATGCAACACCTTTACAATTCTTAATGTTGAGTCCAAGTTCATTAAAGGTAGAAGTGGTAATAACATATGGAGATGTAAGCCTAGATGAATTTTTTTTTTTGCCAAAATATGATTATGCCACAATGATAATAGAGAACATGGGTATACTTCAAGAAGCCCTAACTAGAAAGAAACATCAAGATCTACTTAGAATGGAGCATAGGAAAAAGCAAGCTTTGCTTGATATTAAAGACATATTCTTCAATGCATTCAATCTGCCTACTCTAGATGAAACAAAGCGAGTTATTAAACAATTGACAAATATAGTGGAAAAGGTAAGTGATGTAGACATTGATACTAATGCAAAACTATTAGAATGGTCTGAAAAGAAATTTCAAAGTAAAGTGGATGAGAAAATATCTAGTGATATAGCACTTACACAAGTTGTATTAACAATTAAGATAGAAAGTGTGAAGAAGGTACTTGAGAACATTTTCTCTTTGTACACCAAACCATGTAATCCTACACTCTTCACACAAGAGACAAGAAATCACATCCTGAGCTTGGAAAGTCAAATGAATTCATTAGGTATGAAATTTCCCATGACTCCAACTCAAAATGAGAAGCATTTCAAGACCCTATTGCAAACCTAGAGTCAGTTAGTAGCCCTATCTACAGATGAAGCCAACATAAGGGCCACACTAATAAGCATCCAAACCACATTGACTCCTCAGATGGAGATTTTACACAATGAGTTAGGCAATGTATAAAATATTATGAAGAAAGACTCCAATATTTGTATATTAGATGGCCTAGTTAACCTTGTTGCTAAGCTAGCCATCCAAATTAAGTCTATGGAGGTAGCTTGTGACAATTGGGATGTTGCTCTTAAGATTATTCTTGAGGTCCATAAATATTTCTTGGAAAAACACACTATTAGTGTATAACCCATTGACATTAGTGTCAAAAAAGGGGGAGAGATAGAAAGAGCTAAGGGGGAGCAAGCAAAGAACAAAAAGTACAACAAGCAAGTAAAAGAGTATCAGTTGAGGCAAATCTACTCAGTAGGAGTAACATTTTGAGTACAAAACTAGATCAAACAACTTAGAGGGAGTTATAAGTTCTTGAGGTATAAGTTGTTACAAAATTTGATATTTTCAAATCTTGTACACAAGTCAAATAAGAGTTATTTTATGCTCATAAGAATAAAAGTATTAATGCATGACCAAGTGTTTTTGACACTCATGTCAAAGAGGGAGATTATTGATCTTAGCTTGGTTTTGATAAGTGAGTGTCTATACACTTAGGTCATTTACTTAGTTCATGCCAAACAAGTAGTATATGCCAAGCATAACATGTATAAGATAGAGCATGGTGAGTTGATAGTGAGTGCTAAGTCACTCATGTGCTGAGTCACTCATGTGCCAAGTCACTCATGTACCAAGTTACTCAAGTGCCAAGCAGATAGTGTATGTTGAGTTATTTAGGAGTTGAGTAAGCAATGCATGTTGAGTCATTTGGATTTCGAGTCACAATATAGAAATTAGTATATGCTAAGCATTAGAGACTTTAGATGTTGAGTAACACAATTTTGTCATAGTTGTTTGTATTGGCACAAATTACTACATAGGCCATTTTTTGAGCCAAATTATGATATTTTGGTGATAAGGATGAATCTTAAGTGGGAATTCCTATGAATTGCATGCATCCAATCAGGTAAAGGAAAGGTTTAATTGGCAAAATGGATGAATCATAATCATTGATTCATACCTAACCTTAAGTAACCTAGGTCTTCTTAAGGAAGAAAAACCCTAAACTTTCAATGAGTGTGCAAGGAAATTAATGAATGATCAAGGAGATTTTTGCATACAAAAACCAAGAAATTCATGGTGACCAAGGTATAATGATCTGAAATTACATTCTAGAATCAATTAAAGGAGAATAGAGGAAGGAAGTAGTGAATAGTAGAGGGACATTTGATTAAGAAGGATCAAGAATACATCAATTTAGAGGTGATTTTCCATCAGAAAATAAAGTGCTAACTACAGGATCAATGCTAAGACATTCTAATAGGTATATCAATCAAATTTCTTAATAGAGTAGTCCTAATAGGCTATTTTGAAATCCTCTATCAAGGTGCTTACTTTATCGTGAGTTGAAGTCCTTTAACAAGGAACACTTTTAATAGGGTGTTGAAATCCTTTAATAAGGTAAGACCTAACAGTCTTTATAAGCTTTAACAAGGCAGACCTTTCAGAGGGTAGATCATGTTTCATGATCAAACATTGTAACCTTTATTGGATACACTTTATTATTGCAGTAGTGAAGATTTGTGGGTGTCATACCCACCCAAGTTTTACCTTCTCATTGGAGGGTTTCTTGGTAATCATTTCTAGTGTCATATATTTGTGAATGCTTACTTGTTTACATGATTTAGATGTACATGTTTTACATGGTATTTTAGTTTACTTATTGAATGTATGAGATGGTTGTGTGGTGAATGTTTTATGGGTCAAAGTTTAATGCATTGATTCACCCCCCCTCGGAAGTTTACCTTTCCTATTGTAATTCCAAAATTAATATCTAGGATATCATCCCATAATAGTTAAGTAATTATTTTGGTAAACCAAAATAGTTCCTTGACAGAATTTTTAGGGTTAACATCTAGGATGTCATCTCATAATACTTAAGTAATTATTTTGATATACAAAAATAATTCCTTAACAATATTTACTAATTCTGTCCCTCTATGCTATTATGCATGTACTTGTCTCTAAGTGATAAAACTTCAATAAATCTATCTATACAACTCATTATGACATGAAAACTTGGGGAATATGTGATCTTCAATGTCCATACTACTTCTCATTAACAACGCATGTGCCAATTTTCTCTCTGTGAATCTCACTAATAAAAAATGTCTTTGTTGACAACTAGCCTTTGTAATACATAAACAATTTTTGTAGTTATCTCCTCTAAAACATAACTCCAGATTCTACTCACTAAAAATAACATATATTTTTACATAAATGATAACCTAATAGAATCTCCATTTTCTCCTCTAATAAAAATTACCAATAATCTCCCCCTTTCACATTGATGGAAACATATGGGAAAATTGGCCAAGTCCTGAAGATTTCAAAATTATAAAATTGTGAAGTTCTTCACATGGCCATACAAAATCTCAAAAAAATTTGGATCATTTTCATTATACTCTCCATTAGTCTATTCTTTACCTTATATTATACAATTTTCTATACTACTACTTCCCCTTTGATATCAATGACAAAGGTGAGTATTAAAACAATTTACAAGTCAAAATTTTTGAAGTCTGCCCTCTTGTTTTCAAGATGACTAGGTTGATAGGTTTGCAATTCAATCAAAAAAGTTTTTAGATCTCATCTAGGCACTCTAAGGATTCCAACAGTGAGCTTGAAGATTTTTCTACAAATCTTTCCATCAAAAATCGATAATAACTTCTCTAATACTTAAGATGGAGCAATGAGATTTTTACAGTAGGCTTATAACTCTAAAATGAACCTTCCTGTAGAAAATAAGAACATTTTGAGCTCATATGAAAACTTACTAAAATTAGCAAGTTCCCATAAATAGTAACCACCTTGTCTACTAGTCCTTATTAGAATAGAAAAGATTGGAAAGAAAATAATTTTGGGTGATGCAAGATTGCTCTTACACCTAGGATGCTCCTACATTAGACATCGAGGGTAATTTGAGAAGTGACCCCATCATGTCTTAGGTGTTCAGAGGAAAACCAAGATGGTTAAATTCCTCCTTTGCTAGCCATGATGAATCCTCAATTGGCCTCCCTTTCCATTTGGCTAGATATTCCTCATAAGTTCTATTCTTGGTACTTTTTCCAACATGACTATCCAAAATCTCCTCAATCTTCTTTGTAGCCCAACTAGCTGCTAAAATACTCCATTGTGGTTTTGCAACTTCATATTCATCAGCTCCTTCATAATAATCTATCAAATTTGAAATGTTAAATATAGGTTAAATATTAAATTCAGTAAGCAACTCCACTTTATACGCATTTCCAGAATCATGCCTTTTCACTATCTTGCATAGTCCAAACTTCTTCATCTTTAGCTTATTATATGTACCCACTAGAATATGCTCCTTTCTCAAATGAAAAATGAATTCATCTCCAATCTAAACTTCCTTATACCTCCTTTTCACACCTATCTTATCTTTATACTATGTATTCATGTTGATGATGTGCTTCCTCACCTCCTCATTGATGTTCTTCACATGTTTAGCAAACTCTTCTATTTCAGCACTACTTGTCTCTCCTTTATTTAACTACCTCAATTCAAAAGCATTTATGGGACTACTCCCATATACAATTTAGAATGGTGGTTTTCCAATACTCCTATTGAAAGAATTATTATATGCAAATTCCACCTATGATAAAATCATATCCCATCCTTTTGGTTTATCTCCAACCAAGCATCTCAACAAGTTTCTCAAAATGTGATTCACAAATTTTGTTTTTCCATCAGTCTATAGATGATGTGATGAACTAAACTTCAAATTTGTCTTCAACTTCTTCCACAATGTATGCCAGAAATATCCAACAAATTTGGTATCTTGATCTAAAACTATACTCTTTGTCAAACCATGTAGTCTCACCACTTCTTTGAAAAACAACTCTGCCACACGAACATCATCACTAGTCTTCTTGCAAGGAATAAAATATACCATCTTTGAAAACCTATCAACAAAAATGAAAATAGAATCATGCCCTCGCTGAGTCCTTGGTAATCCAAGAACAAAATCTATACTGACATCCTCCCATGACTTCTTTGGTATAGGTAATGGATGATACAACCCCATATTCTACTTTACTCATTTTTCCATCTAACATACTCTGTAACTCTGTACAAACTTCTTCACATCTTGCTACAACTATGGCCAATAATAATTCTCAGCAACCAAAGCTATGGTTTTATCTCTGCCAAAATGTCCAACCAATCCTCCACTATGATTCTCCTTGATCAGATTCTCTCTCTTTGAACTTTTGGGAATGCACAACTATCTTCCTTTGAAAAATATATTATCCTCAATAATGAAATCCAACCATGTTGTCCTATCTAATGGTACCCACTCTTCATATCTATCTTTGTGAAATACTCAGCTCCAATTAAATATTCCATAATATCATCCATTCTTGGCAATGGAAATCAATACTTGATCATGATCTTATTTATAGCATGAGAATATTTGCACATCCTCCATTCTCCATTCTTCTTTGGTGCTAATACTTCGGGTACAATGCATGGACTCAAACTCTCTTGAATCAACCCCTTTTGCAATAACTCATGAACTTGTCAATTCAACTCTACAATTTCTGCTGGTGTCATTCTACACACTACCTTGTTTGGAAAACTGGCTTCTGGAACCAAATCCATCTAGTGAATAATCTTTCTCAGTGGGGGAAATCCATCAGGTACATTATCTAATACAATATCAGAAAACTCTCCCAACATATCTACAACTTTTGAAGGTACCTCCTCTACTTCTTCTTTACTATCTTTTGGAATCATAGAAAAAGACATATTCTCATGCTTCATACCTTTGAGAAACTCTTTTCCATCAAAAAAATATATTCTGACAACACTACATATATTTTCTTCTTTCTCCTTCAACAACTTCAACTTATGTTTCACTCCATCCTTGGTTAGAGTGTGGGTATTCACTTGCCCATCATGTATGACATGCCCATCAAATTGCCATGGCCTACCCAACAACATATGACATATGTCTATACATATGATATAAAAAAGTACCTCATCTTGGTAGTTTCCAATCTTGAACTTCACTGATCATTGCTCATTGACCATGACCTCGTAGTCATTTTGCACCCAAGCAATATGGTATGGATGCGGGTGTTTCTACCTCTTTAGCTTCAACTTGGTGATCATCATTTCTAACACAATATTTTTTAGTACTTCCACCACCAATGATCACATCACAATACTTATCTTCACATTTTCACCTTGTGTGAAACAAGTTCCTTCTTTGATCAGGTTCATTCCCACCACTCAGTATGACTCTTCTGTTAACTAGGACTTCTCCTCTTTCAACATCTTTAGAATGTGATGATTTGGCATCTTCATCAACATGTGCAACTCTAGCCTAGCCTTCTATTCTTTGATATGTCCTTCCTTGGTGTTTGTTACATTCAAATTCTCTATGCCCTTCTTCTCAGTAGTGAAAACAATTCATATGGAAGCCTCGTCGTCCAAATCCTTGCCCTTTGCATCTTCCTCTGTAATCTATATTATTCTAATCATGGAAAAGATTGGAATTGTTCCCCCTTTGGTTTCGACTACTACTTCCAACCTCATGCTTGTTCTTCTAATCATCATTATGGCCACCATATGATCATTTGCCTAATCTTCCACCATGACCTCTTCCACTATTCTTGTTGTCAAACTTCTTGCTTAGTTTTTTCCTCAACTCTTAGGGAAAAATGGTATGCCTCCTTAACACTATCCATTCAAACCAAACTCAATTCATCTTGAATAGTTGGACTTAACCTATTAAGATAATGGGCCGCTTTCTCCTTATTAGCTTCTACATGGCTGCTTCTAATGAGAACTCGATAGAAATCTTCAGTATACTCTTGAATAGATTTTCTTGCTTACTTCATTACTTGCATTTTCTTCAACACATCAAGTTTGTAATCCACAAGAATGAATTGTCACTTAAATTTAGCTATCATCCAATTGCATTTGGTGATGTTGTCCTTTCCCTTACTATTTTGCTTCAACTGAACCTCTTGTCACTAGATCTTTGGCATGTCCCTTCAGTTTTTCCTTCGCAAACTTGACCCTATCTAGATCCTCAATATCTTCAAACTCAAGGTACTGCTCTAGTTCATTGATCCAATCAATTAGCTCCTCTGGGTTAAGATTTATTGAAAATGCGGGAACCTAAAACTTAGGTCTTTTGCCAATCTTGGAAGTGGCCCTAAAATGCCTCTCTTCCTCTAGGTTTAAAAATGCCTCTACTTCATCATTTTCTTCTACTTCATCCTCATCCTCACTTTGATCTCTTATAGGAAGATTTATTACTTTGCACATTTTTTCTTCCAATGCTTGTATTTGTCTTTGGAGGGCTCAGAAACCCTTTGGTGTAACACCTATAGCTCTTCCACTGTGCTCTCTTTGTGGAGGCATTTTCATGCTTTCACTGAAACCCTAGTGCAAATTGCCTCACAATCCATGATCTATCTACACACTCAGCCCAAACTACAATTTTGGTGCGAATCCCCTCAAAATCGATGATCTATCCACACACTCAAGAACTCTAGCTCTAATACCACTTGATGACAGGTGTTCATCTTAACGCCATAAACCATAACAAAAACAAAGAAATGACAACAAATACAAGAAAAAAAATGGACTTCTTATTTGCACTGCAAATGCAGAATTACAGAATTCACAAGTACAATATGCTAATCCACATGGGTGCCTTCATTACAATCATTTGCAAGACAATCTATGAACTATCACCTAATGCTATCATAGACAATGTTTGGGCTTTTCTTGAATAGGTAATTTTATGCCACTCGAGAAGGTTCTAGATGCTCAAACTTAATATCTAGGGCTGACAGACCCTAACAATACAAATAGAGTTGGCCAAATACATCTTTGACAATTATTTTAGATATTTTAGGTATCCCAACTTTAGAAGGCCATAAGTCTTGAACCATTGCTCTGATTGGTTATTATAAACACTTTTCAAAAATGCCAACTCTTGATCTACAAGCTTGGAATGGCACAAGTGCCCTTTAATTGAGTTTTTGCACCTCATCTGGGAAATCTAAGGCCTCCAACAATGAGCCTGAAGAATTTTCTTCAAATGTTTCCATCAAAAATCTATGATAACTTCTCTGATACTTAAGCTGGAGCAAAAAGATTTTTATGGTAGGCTTATAACTCTAACATGAAGCTTCCTATAGAAAATGAGAACTTTCTGAGCTCATATGAAAAACTTACTCAAAATAACAAGTTCCCATAAATAATAACCACCAAGTCTACTATTCCTTATTAAAATAGAAAAGGTTGAAAAGAAAATATGTTTTGGTGATGCAAGATTTCTCTTACACCCAGGATGCTCCTACATCAACGAGACATTCCAATGTAGGTGCTAGTTAGTTTTTGTCTTTTTCTAGGTCTACTAGCTAACTCTTTCACACTTTTTGGCTTTGATGAGTCGTTATTTTCTTGTTTTATCTCAATTGGTTATTTTGTATAGGTACTCCTTGTATATATCCTCTATAATATTGGTGTAGCTAGTTGAATTTTTTTATACTAACTTTTCTCTAGTTTATATTTTTGTATTTCAAACCTTGATTTTTGCTATAGAGATGAAAAATTTCCTCTCATTTTCTTAGCTGGTTCGCCTTCTTTCTCTTGTGACCTCTTCTATTTTCCAATGTAGGTGCTAGTTAGTTTTTTGACTTTTTCTAGGTCTAGTAGCTAACTCTTTCACACTTTTTGTCTTTGATGAGTCCTTATTTTCTTATTTTATCTCAATTGGTTATTTTGTATAGGTACTCCTTGTATATATCCTCTATAACATTGATGTAGCTAGTTGAATTTTTTTATATTAACTTTTCTCTAGTTTATCTTTTTGTATTTCAAACCTTGATTTTTGCTATAGAGATGAAAAATTTCCTCTCATTTTCTTAGTTGGTTCACCTTCTTTCTCTTGTGACCTCTTCTATTTTCCAATGCAGGTGCTAGTTAGTTTTTGTATTTTTCTAGGTCTAGTAGCTAACTCTTTCACACTTTTTGGCTTTGATGAGTCCTTATTTTCTTGTTTTATCTCAATTGGTTATTTTGTATAGGTACTCCTTGTATATATCCTCTATAATATTGGTGTAGCTAGTTGAATTTTTTTATACTAACTTTTCTCTAATTTATCTTTTTGTATTTCAAACTTTGATTTTTGTTGTAGAGATGAAAAATTTCCTCTCATTTTCTTAGCTAGTTCACCTTCTTTGTCTTGTGACCTCTTCTATTTTCCAATGTAGGTGCTAGTTAGTTTTTGTCTTTTTCTAGGTCTAGTAGCTAACTCTTCCATACTTTTTGGCTTTGATGAGTCCTTATTTTTTTGTTTTATCTCTATTGGTTATTTTGTATAGGCACTCCTTGTACATATCCTATATAATATTGGTGTAGCTAGATGAATTTTTTTATATTAACTTTTCTCTAGTTTATCTTTTTGTATTTCAAACCTTGATTTTTGTTGTAGAGATGAAAAATTTCCTCTCATTTTCTTAGCTAGTTCACCTTCTTTCTCTTGTGACCTCTTCTATTTTCCAATGTAGGTGCTAGTTAGTTTTTGTCTTTTTCTAGGTCTAGTAGCTAACTCTTTCACACTTTTTGGCTTTGATGAGTCCTTATTTTCTTGTTTTATCTCAATTGGTTATTTTGTATAGGTACTCCTTGTATATATCCTCTATAATATTGGTGTAGCTAGTTGAATTTTTTTATATTAACCTTTCTCTAGTTTACCTTTTTGTATTTCAAACCTTGATTTTTGCTATAGAGATGAAAAAATTCCTCTCATTTTCTTAGTTGGTTCACCTTCTTTCTCTTGTGACCTCTTCTATTTTCCAATGTAGGTGCTAGTTTGTTTTTGTCTTTTTCTAGGTCTAGTAGCTAACTCTTTCACACTTTTTGGCTTTGATGAGTCCTTATTTTCTTGTTTTATCTCAATTGGTTATTTTGTATATGTACTCCTTGTATATATCCTCTATAATATTGGTGTAGCTAGTTGAATTTTTTTATACTAACTTTTCTCTGGTTTATCTTTTTGTATTTCAAACCTTGATTTTTGCTGTAGAGATGAAAATTTTCCTCTCATTTTCTAACCTGGTTCACCTTCTTTCTCTTGTGACCTCTCCTATTTTCCAATGTAGGTGCTAGTTAGTTTTTTTCTTTTTCTAGGTCTAGTAGCTAACTCTTTCACACTTTTTGGCTTTGATGAGCCTTATTTTCTTGTTTTTATCTTAATTGGTTATTTTGTATAGGTACTCCTTGTATATATCCTCTATAATATTGTTGTAGCTAGTTGAATTTTTTTATACTAACTTTATCTTCTGATATTTACGGTGTGCCCATGATAGTGATATTTCTAGTTAACATATTTGGTGTTATTGTGTATAGTGATATTTCTATGGTTGTTGCATCTACTATTTACATGATTTGGAATTAATAAGGATATTGAGAGTTGTTTTAATTATAAATGATTCAACCCCTAATTATCTTGGTGGATTTTACTTTCTAATACAACAGTATTGTGAAAGGAGAGCATACATAGACAAAGAAACATCTTTAGAATTTGTATACTAGTACTAAAAATCTTGATGAACACATAATGACACAAAGACCTAAAGGTAACATGACTAGTGTTGGCTACTATGACAGAGAATCATCTATGAAATTTGAAGTTATTGAGGAATCAGATGCAATAATCCAATAGCTTGAACAACAACAAGAAGATCTGAACAAGGAAGTACCTAAACAATCTAAAAAACCTAAAGAAGTAAGGAGACAATTTATTGGGAGATTCTTTGCATGCAATGAAATTACTCACATAAAGAAGGATTGTAAAAGTAACTATACTTACCCTATTTTTTGTTATTGTTATAATTGTCATAGTTATGGATATAGAACTAATAAATTTAGGAAACCTATATTTAATAAAAATATGTATCAAGGTACTAACCCTACGGCTAGTGGACATGTTGATGCAACTAATATCATAAGAAATGGAGTTATTTGTTACAATTATAGTTCATCCTTGGACATATTTCTAGATATTGTAGACTAAAAATTAGTCAATCAAGACCTAGATATAGAAACAATGTCATAGCATGTTATAATTTCATCAACCTTGGGCATATAGTAAGATTTTATAGATTTAATGGTGTTGGAAACATTATGAGGTCAAATCACATGAGATCAAAAAATGAAAGGATACCTAACTAAAGAAGAAATATAAGAAATAATATGAGAAGGAATGAAAATAGCAATGATAGACTAAAAGAGAATGTCAAAGAACAAGTGGAGAGGATGGACCCTTTTAGGAGTCAATGAAATAAATTCAGCACATATCAATCCATGTAAGGAGACTTCGAATCCCTATTAGGAAATTCCAACCCTATAAGGAGTTGTGCCAACCTTGTTAGGAGTTTTGGAAGGAAGAAGGACCCACTGTCCAAATTTTTTTAGATCAAGACCACCAAACTCACTGTCCAACTGGCCTTAGTACTATCCTTCTTAGAATAATACCAATTTACAATTGTCTGCAACAACTTCTTTACCAAACATAATATTTTTTTTAGCTCACTATGACTCTACTACACCAAACACTTCTATAATCAAAATATATTCTTTATCAAGTTCATTGGATCTAACATACAAGTCCACATACTCACATTTGCACAAATATCTGCAATGGATCTCACAATCACATTTCACCTAATTAGCCACAAGTAAATGAGCTTTCCTTTATACAAAGTGCTAAAAATAATTTTTGAGTTGGTATTCAAGATTTCCAAATTTATAATTATAATATAGGACCATACTAATATATTAAATTTACACATTACATTACAATATTACAACCTTTACAATTACACTCAAGCTGTCAGCTCACAGTCTTCATAACTCTTTACTCAATGAAAATCTTTCTTTGATCACTTAACCATCTCATTTTTATCATGCCATCTACCTCTATACAATGTCACTTAACTATATTCTCTCTCTATTAGGAGATATAGTGAAAACATCAACAACTACTTAACTCAAAACTTTATCTTAACATTGTTTTCAATAAATCTTGAATAACTTTGCACTATCTTTATAATTAGCACATGATCTTAACTATAGCATAACAATACTATGTAGAGCCTTATCCGAAGTCCACATAGGCTCAACTTCATTCCTTGATCCTCATAAGAAAGAACTTTTCCAAATGTACTACCACTCTTTACCTAATAACTAGTATGTTGACATTAATAAAAAAATCTATCATGAACAAAACAAAAAACCTCTCTATCATATCTCCAACAATTATAGAATACTCCCCCATATAAATACCATCATAATTCATGCTTAAAAATATCCCCCTTTTGCATTCATGGCAACATAGATGAAAAAAATCTAAGTTCCAAGAATACCATTTATCTCTAGTGTAGTTGTTCCTCCATTTACGTTGTCCATGAGTGTCCACAATAATAAAACTATCATGGACAAGGAAGGTGTTAATATCACCCATACATCAACATATTTTCAAAACCTCTTCATCAATCATTTTCAAGTCCTCTTCATCAATCAAATCTCTCCTTCAAAAACATCAATCAAAATATAAAGATGTTTTCATGTGTTATTCTCACTCTTCCCATTGAGATTAATATGTAAAGATGTTTTCATGTATATCTCTCTCCCAAACATACATATCAAAGAATTTTTTTCATGTGTATCTCTCCCCCATTGACATCAATAACTAACTTTAAAACATTTTTAAATTATACTAACTTTTCTCTAGTTTATCTTTGTATTTCAAACCTTGATTTTTTCTGTAGAGATGAAAAATTTCCTCTCATTTTCTTAGCTGGTTCACCTTCTTTCTCTTGTGACCTCTTCTATTTTCCAATGTAGGTGCTAGTTAGTTTTTTGTCTTTTTCTAGGTCTAGTAGCTAACTCTTTCACACTTTTTGGCTTTGATGAGTCCTTATTTTATTATTTTATCTCAATTGGTTATTTTGTATAGGTACTCCTTGTATATATCCTCTATAATATTGGTGTAGCTAGTTGAATTTTTTTATATTAACTTTTCTCTAGTTTATCTTTTTGTATTTCAAACCTTTATTTTTGTTGTAGAGATGAAAAATTTCCTCTCATTTTCTTAGCTAGTTCACCTTCTGTCTCTTCTGACCTCTTCTATTTTCCAATGTAGGTGCTAGTTAGTTTTTGCCTTTTTCTAGGTCTAGTAGCTAACTCTTTCACACTTTTTGGCTTTGATGAGTCCTTATTTTCTTGTTTTATCTCAATTGGTTATTTTGTATAGGTACTCCTTGTATATATCCTCTATAATATTGCTATAGCTAGTTGAATTTTTTTATACTAACTTTTCTCTAGTTTATCTTTTTGTATTTCAAACCTTGATTTTTGCTATAGAGATGAAAAATTTCCTCTCATTTTCTTAGCTGGTTCACCTTCTTTCTCTTGTGACCTCTTCTATTTTACAATGTAGGTGCTAGTTAGTTTTTGTCTTTTTCTAGGTCTAGTAACTAACTCTTTCACACTTTTTTGCTTTCATGAGACCTTATTTTCTTTTTTTATCTCAATTTGTTATTTTGTATAGGTACTCCTTGTATATATCCTCTATAATATTGGTGTAGCTAGTTGAATTTTTTTATATTAACTTTTCTCTAGTTTATCTTTTTGTATTTCAAACCTTGATTTTTTCTATAGAGATGAAAATTTTCCTCTCATTTTCTTAGCTAGTTCACCTTCTTTCTCTTATGACCTCTTCTATTTTCCAATGTAGGTGCTAGTTAGTTTTTGTCTTTTTCTAGGTCTAGTAGCTAACTCTTCCACACTTTTTGGCTTTGATGAGTCCTTATTTTCTTGTTTTATCTCAATTGGTTATTTTTTATAGGTACTCCTTGTATATATCCTCTATAATATTGGTGTAGCTAGTTGAATTTTTTTATATTAACTTTTCTCTAGTTTATCTTTTTGTATTTCAAACCTTGATTTTTGTTGTAGAGATGAAAGATTCCTCTCATTTTCTTAGTTGGTTCACCTTCTTTCTCTTGTGACCTCTTCTATTTTCCAATGTAGGTGCTAGTTAGCTTTTGTCTTTTTCTAGGTCTAGTAGCTAACTCTTTCACACTTTTTGGCTTTGAAGGGTCCTTATTGTCTTGTTTTATCTCAATTGGTTATTTTGTATAGGTACTCCTTGTATATATCCTCTATAATATTGGTGTAGCTAGTTGAATTTTTTTATATTAACTTTTCTCTCGTTTATCTTTTTGTATTTCAAAGCTTGATTTTTTCTGTAGAGATGAAAAAATTTCTCTCATTTTCTTAGCTGGTTCACCTTCTTTCTCATGTGACCTCTTCTATTTTCCAATGTAGGTGCTAGTTAGTTATTGTCTTTTTCTAGGTCTAGTAGCTAACTCTTACACACTTTTTGGCTTTGATGAGTCCTTATTTTCTTGTTTTATCTCAATTGGTTATTTTGTATAGGTACTCTTTGTATATATCCTCTATAATATTGGTGTAGCTAGTTGAATTTTTTTATACTAACTTTTCTCTAGTTTATCTTTTTGTATTTCAAACCTTGATTTTTTCTGTAGAGATGAAAAATTTCCTCTCATTTTCTTAGTTGGTTCACCTTGTTTCTGTTGTGACCTCTTCTATTTTCCAATGTAGGTGCTAGTTAGTTTTTGCCTTTTTCTAGGTCTAGTAGCTAACTCTTTCACACTTGTTGGCTTTGATGAGCCTTCTTTTCTTGTTTTATATTACTTGGTTATTTTGTATAGGTACTCCTTGTATATATCCTCTATAATATTGGTGTAGCTAGTTGATTTTTTTTATACTAACTTTATCTTTTGATATTTATGGTGTGCCCATGATAGTGATATTTGTAGTTAACATATTTTGTGTTATTGTGTATAGTGATATTTCTATGGTTGTTGCATCTACTATTTACATGATTTGGAATTAATAAGGATATTGAGAGTTGTTTTAATTATAAATAATTCACCCCCTAATTATCTTGGTGGATTTTACTTTCTAATACAACAGTATTGTGAAAGGAGAGCTTACATAGACAAAGCAACATCTTTAGAATTTGTATACTAGTACTAAAAATCTTGATGAACACATAATGACACAAAGACCTAAAGGTAACATGACTAGTGTTGGCTACTATGAAGGAGAATCATCTATGAAATCTGAAGTTATTGAGGAATCAGATGTAGTAATCCAATAGCTTGAACAACAACAAGAAGATCTGAACAAGGAAGTACCTAAACAATCTAAAAAACCTAAAGAAGTAAGGAGACAATTTATTGGGAGATTCTTTGCATGCAATGAAATTACTCACATAAAGAAGGATTGTAAAAGTAACTATACTTACCCTATTTTTTGTTATTGTTATAATTGTCATAGTTAAGGATATAGAACTAATAAATGTAGGAAACCTATATTTAATAAAAATATGTATCAAGGTACTAACCTTGCGGCTAGTAGACATGTTGAAGCAACTAATATCATAAGAAATGGAGTTATTTGTTACAAGTATAGTTCATCTTTGGACATATTGCTAGATATTGTAGACTACAAATTAGTCAATCAAGACCTACATATAGAAACAATGTCATAGCATGTTATAATTTCATCAACCTTGGGCATATAGTAAGATTTTATAGATTTAATGGTGTTGGAAACAATATGAGGTCAAATCACATGAGATCAAAAGATGGTAGGATACCTAACTAAAGAAGGAATATAAGAAATAATATGAGAAGGAATGAAAATAACAATGATAGACTAAAAGAGAATGTCAAAGAACAAATGGAGACGATGGACCCTTTTAGGAGTCAGTGAAATAAATTCAGTACATATCAATCCATGTAAGGAGACTTTGAATCCCTATTAGGAAATTCCAACCCTATAAGGAGTTGTGCCAACCTTGTTAGGAGTTTTGGAAGGAAGAAGGACCCACTGTCCAAATTTTTTTAGATCAAGACCACCAAACTCACTGTCCAATTGGCCTTAGTACTATCCTTCTTAGAATAATACCAATTTACAATTGTCTGCAACAACTTCTTTACCAAACATAATATTTTTTTTAGCTCACTATGCCTCTACTACACCAAACACTTCTATAATCAAAATATATTCTTTATCAGGTTCATTGGATCTAACATACAAGTTCACATACTCACATTTGCACAAATATCTGCAATGGATCTCACAATCACATTTTACCTAATTAACCACAATTAAATGACCTTTCCTTTATACAAAGTCCTAAAAATAATTTTTGAGTTGGTATTCAAGCTTTCCAAATTTATAATTATAATATAGGACCATATTAAATATATTAAATTTACACATTACATTACAATATTACAACCTTTACAATTACACTCAAGCTATCAGCTCACAGTCTTCATAACTCTTTACTCAATGAAAATCTTGCTTTGATCACTTAACCATCTCATATTCATCATTCCATCTACCTCTATACAATGTCACTTAACTATATTCTCTCTCTATTAGGAGATTTAGTGAAAACATCAACTACTTAACTCAAAATTTTATCTTAACACTGTCTTCAATAAATCTTGAATAACTTTACACTATCTTTATAATTATCACATGATCTTAACTATAGCATCAAAATACTATGTAGAACCTTATCCCAAGTCCACATAGGCTCAAATTGATTCCTTGATCCTCATAAGAAAGAACTTTTCCAAATGTACTACTAGTCTTTACCTAATAACTAGTATGTTGACATTAATAAAAAAATCTATCATGAACAAAACAAAAAACCTCTCTATCATATCTCCAACAATTCTAGGATACTCCCCCATATAGATACCATCATAATTCATGCTTAAAAATATCCCCCTTTTGCATTGATGGCAACATAGATGAAAAACATCTAAATTCCAAGAATACCATTTATCTCTAGTGTAGTTGTTCCTCCATTTACGTTGTCCATGAGTGTCGACAGTAATATAACTATCATGGACAAGGAAGGTGTTAATATCACCCATACATCAACATATTTTCAAAACCTCTTCATCAATCATTTTCGAGTCCTCTTCATCAATCAAATCTCTCCTTCACAAACATCAATCAAAATATAAAGATGTTTTCATGTGTTATTCTTACTCTCCCCATTGAGATTAATATCTAAAGATGTTTTCATGTATATCTCTCTCCCAAACATACATATCAAAGAATTTTTTTCATGTGTATCTCTCCCCCATTGACATCAATAAAAAGAGTATCATTATGTCATTTCACTACATAAGATATGAAATAAGCTCAAGTGTCCAAAGACACTTTTAAATACCAATTACCAAGATTTCTTGATGAATTATGTCAAACATAGATACCATACCATAAAGGAAGCATCAAGCATCTAGTCTAGATAGAAGAAATAGTGCTTTATTACCAATGGAATGATGCTATCTTTGTAACAACTACTCAAAATTAGGCTAGGGAATAAACCCAAGAATACCTCTCAAGTACTCAAATGTATACTTCAACAAAAGTTTTGTAAATATGGTCACTATCTACTCCTTTGCACTAACATACTCCAATCTAATCTCTTTATCTGCAACTTTCTCTCTCAAAAAGTGATACTTAATAGATAAATACTTTGTCTTAGAATGTAAAATATGATTTTTTGACATACTTAGTGTACTTTTGTTATCACAATTTATGATATCAGGGTCTATAAACTTAATTCCAAAGTCCTTCAACATTTGTTTCATCTATATTATCTGAGTACAATTATTTTTTGCAGCTACATACTTTGCTTCTACTGTGCTCTGTGAAATCAAATCCTATTTCTTTCTTAGCCAAGAAACCAATCTTCCTCCTAAGAATAATACTCCACCACTTCTACTCTTTTTTTCATCTATAGTGGCTGCTCAATCCTCATTAGTGTATCCACACAAAGTAAAATTATTTGATCTATTATAACATAACTTGAAATTAGGTGTACCCTTCAAGTATTTGAAAATTATTTTCACTATTTCATAATGCACACTTTAGGATCAACATGAAATCTAGCCACAATAGCAATAACATTACCTATATTAGGTCTAGTATATTTTAGATATTACAATCCACCAATCATAGATCTATACTTTTTTTGGCCAACAGTAGGGGTTCACCTTTTCTAGAAAACTTACATCTAGCAACCATAGGTGTTCCAATAGGTTTACAACTTTCCAAATAAAATATTTTCAAAAAACCTTTCAACTACTTAGCTTATGATATAAAGATACCATCTTTGTTCTGAACAATCTACAATCCAAAGAAATATTTCATATCACTGATCATATTCATCTGAAATTCCTTCTTTATTTATGTTGCAAATGCTTCACTTGATTTATCATCACCTCAAAATATTATGTCATCCAAAAAAACTTCAACAATTAGTAAGCCATTATCAATCTCCTTCAAATATAAATTACTATTAGCACTACCTTTTGCAAATCCCAAACTTATCAAATACTTATCTAATTTTTCATACAAGGCTCTAGGTGCTTGTTTTAACCCATACAATTTTTTCTTCAACTTACAAATTGTATATCCTTGATCTATCAAAGGAAAACCATCTGGATGCTTAATGTATACTTCTTGTTCTAATTCACCATTTAGAAAGGCTATTTTTGGCATACATCTGATACACTTTAAAATTCTTATTAGTTGTATATGCAAAAAAATCCTAACTACCTCTATTCTAGAAATAGGTGCAAATGTTTCCTCAAAATCAATGCCTTCTTGCCACAAATAACCTTTACATACTAGTCTTTCTTTGTTTCTCACAACATCACCTTGTTAAGTTATCTTATTTATGAATACCCACTTAGTTCCAATATCATTTTAATCCTTAGGTCTAGGAACCAATTCCCATGTGTTATTCTTTTTAATCTAATCTAGTTCTTCTTTCATAGTTTTAATCCAAAAGTCATCTTTACTAGCTTTATCAACACTCTTAGGTTCAATTTGGGAAATCAAACATAGTTCTTCTTGTACCTTATTTCTTGTCACAACTTCGTTGTCTTTGCTTCCAATAATCTAATCAATAGGGTGATTCTTTATCAAGGTTTCTTTAGGTATTACCTCTTCAACTTTGACTTCAACTTTAGGTTCAAATATTAGTTCTTCTCTTTTTTCTTCTCTTTGTGCTTCTCTATGAATTTCATTCTACAAATCAGTATCAGTCTCATTAGGATTTGGATGAATGTTCTCTCTTTTAAGATTTGGATTAGTCTCTATCAGAATCATAATCAAGTATTCTTTCTTGAGTTCCAAACTTCTCATCAACTCTTATATTTGTGCTCTCAATAATATTCTTAGTTCTCTAATTAAAACATCTACATTCTTTAATTTTCAATGACTATACAAGAAAAATACCTTCATCACTCCTTGAATCAAACTTTCCATTGTCATAGTATCTCTTAATGTAACACTTACTTTGAAATATTGTAAAATACTTAACTCAGAGTGCATGTCCAAACCTAAGATCACAGGGTGTCTTACTAGTGCTTTGTTTGATCTATACTTTGTTCATAGTATACACTATTGTATTTACTACTTCTCTCCAAATATCTTTGCTACATTATTCTCAAGAATCATATCTCTTATTGCTTATATTACTATTTCATTCCTCCTTTCTACTGTCCAATTTTTTTAGGTATCTTAGGGGCTAAAATATGCCTTTTAATGCCATTTTCTTCACAAAAAATGGTAAAATCACTTGAAGTAAACTCTTCACCTCTATCAAATCTCAAAAATTTAATCTACAAACTAGATGAATTTTCAACTCTATTCTTAAAAATCTTAAACTTCTCAAAAGCTTCAATTTTCTCTCTAAGAAATGTTACCCATATCATTCTATTGAAATCATTAATAAGAATCATTAAAAAATGTTCACCATAGAATTATTTTGTCTTTGCAGGACTTCTCAAATATGTGTGCATAATCTCCAGCTTAACATATGTAGTGAATTTCTTCTTGGAATTGAACTTTTCTTCTATTTTTCCATCACACATTTCTTACGCACCATGTTAGCAAGTTTAACAAATTTAGGCAAATCTCTAATTATGAATGTAGTATGAACCTTCACAATATTATCAAAGTTGATATGATAAGATCTCTTCTACCATAACCAAACCTCATCCACTTTAGCAACTAAGCATGTCAACTTAGTAGGATTCAACTAAAATAAATTACCTCTTGACCTTGTACTAGTACCAATCAATGTACCATACTTGTCTTTGATAATGCATGTTTTCTTAATAAATTACAACTAATATCCCTTGTCCACTAGTATTCCAACACTTAAAAGATTATGTTTCAAACCATCAATAAAGTAGACATCATTAGTATTATTCTTTCCATCAAGTGTAATAGATCCTTTTCCTTTTATATGAAAAGTTATATTATTTCCAACTCTAAAAACTCCTCCATCATAGTTATTGTATTCAATAAACTTATTCATATTTCTAGTCCCATGATTGGAACAACCACAATCAATAATCCAATCAGATTTATTCTTTTCAACTTGTGACACTAAATCCTTTTCTTCTCTAATTTCTTGTTTTTTAAGGAATTTCTTCCCTAATAGAAACAAACCCTATTTCATCATCACTATCTCTCAAGATTTCTTCATTCAATTCATTCTTAGCATTTTCAAAAAGACATTCTAAATGATTTTTTGATTTGAAGTGATTTCTAGTCTTTATTACTCTCTTAGGATGCTTAGAAGGATATTGATCATATTCATTACAAGTTGAACATTTAAATATTTTTTTGCCTTTAGGTTCTCTCTTCATAAGTAGGGAACGTTCTTTATTAATATTATTTTATTCTTCCACTCTTGTTTGGTTGCTGCTAGCATAATCTCCATTAGTACTTGCACTTCTTGATAACATAGGCTGAGCACTAAATGCACTAAAAATAATTTCAACATTAGATAATTCTCCACTTTGTCTCATCCATATTTTTGATACTTGCAATCTCCCAAGAAGAGCCTCTCTTGTAAATTTTGATGATAAGGAAATAACCTGTTCAATAATTTGTGCTATTTGTCTATATGTAGGTGTTAAAGTCTTCAATATCTCTCATATAATTTCATATTCAGATTTAGATCCTCCACAAGTATTAATTCATAAAATAATTTTTTCTATTCGACCAAAATAACTTATAAATGTTCATCTTCCATGATCTTAGCATCTAGATGTAGACATATCCAATTTTGTAATATAACCTTATGAGCATGATCATCACCTTCAAATGTAATTTGTAGATAATCCAAATTTCATTAGCTAATCTTAAAGTTTTTACCTATGTGAATTTAGTTTCTAGAAGAGATGATAACAATGCTTCTCTAGCAAGCATATTTAGCATGAATACATTTCTTTGAGCTTTAGTACAAGTTTCAAGATCCTTTTATTCATCACATCCTTCTTACTCTTATTAATCAACCAATAACCTAGACACATATCATAGTTAACTCCATCAAACTTCAAACTCTCTTTCCTAAACCGTGCCATAGATCTCCTTAAGTTGTTAAGATTTTAACTAGGAAGGGGTGGGGGGTGAGTCAATTATGTAATTAAAATAACTCTCAATATCCTTATTAATTACAAAACATGTAAAAAGTAGATGCAATGACAATAGAAAGATAAAAAAAAATACAATAATGCCAGGTATGTTAACTAGGGAAACTCTTGATCAGAGGGAAAACCTTGATGGGGATGGTACCCACAAAATAATGTACTAATATACAAGTTCCTTTTATGAGAATGGACCCTATTAGGAGTCAATGAAATACATTTAATACATATCAATCCCTATTAGGAGACTTTGAATCTATGTTAGGAGATTCCAACCTTATCAGGTGTTGTTTCAATGCTATTAGGAGTTGTGGAAGGTAGAAGGACCCACTATCCAAACAACTTTAGAGAAAGACCACCAAACTTACTGCCCAACTAACCTTAGTACTATCCTTCTTAGAATAATAATAGTATACACAAATTCATAAAAACATTTTTTCCAAATAAAGTCTCTTTGTCAGCTCATTGTGCCTCTACCACACCAAATACTTCTCTGATCAAACAATATTATTTATCAAGTTCACTGGATCTCACATACAATTTTTCATACTTGAATATACACAAATATCCACATTGGATCTCACAATCACATTTTACCTTATTAACCATAAGGAAATGACCTTTCCTTTAAATATCAAGTCCTAAAACTAATTACTAATTCATCCTTGAGGCTTTTTCAATTTACAATAATAATTTAGGACCACCTTAAGATATTACATTTACACATTACATTACAATATTAAACTTTTTATAGTTACATTCAAGTTGTTGAATCACAATCTCCATAACTCTTTACTCAATGAAGATATAACTTTGATAACTTAACCATGTCATCTACCTCCATACAAGTTCTCTAAACCATATCCTATCTCTATTAGGAGATACAATCAAAACATCAACAATTTTTTAACCCAAAACTCTATTTGAATGTTATCTCCAATAAATCTCAAATAACTTCTTACTATCTTCACATTTACATATGTGATCTTAATTGTAGCATCATAAAACTATATAGAACATTATACCAAGTCTTCATAAGCTCAACTTTATTCTTTGATCATTGTGAAACCAAACTTTGTCTGCTATATTGCCATTTTTTATAGAATAACTAGTATGTTGGCATTAATGACAAACTCTATCATGAATTCAACATACAACCTCTATATCATATCTACAACAATGGTAGGATACTTCCCTATAGGTATAACATCAAAATTCATTATTAAGAAATTCTTAGAAATAGAAAATATTGAGAGGGAAGAGGGAGGGGGTGAATCAATATGCCACAATTATTTACGTAACTATGAATATCATTAACAATCTTACAACATGCACATGTGAATATAATAAAACTTAAACATATACTAATAACACAATGTAACTCATAACACCATAATTTATTAACTAGGAAACCTTGGTCAAGGGTAAAACCCAATGGGGATGCTACCCAAAAAACAATCCACTAATCAAAAGTATATTCTAAAAGATATTGACCTTGTTAGGAGTCTATTGCATCTGTATAGTATCTCAATCCTTGTTAGAGGACTATGCCTTTTTGGAAGCCTCAACCTTGTTGGGAGTTTTAATATTACAATAAAAAATGTATGTAAGATGATCCCACTTCCCAAACATGCAAATTCAATGGTTTTTTATACACAAAAGGAATAGATACATAAACCTTTTGAAAATGCTAATATCTTCTATATCTGATTTGTCCTTTGAAGCTCATTGTAGAAAACTTTGCATACTCTAGTCTTTCTTTTCTCTAACATCATGTTTACAGTACAAAATAATAGCATAAAAATAACAAAAACATTACACAACTTCAAATCCATATTTTTGTTCTTTATACCAAGTAATTTCTATTTTGTCGGCCTTCATGTCTTCGCACATGGTCTAAAATGCAAAATTGACCTTTTCTCACTTAGGGTTAGCATCTATCATGTCATTCCAAAATGAAAAATTGGCATCTAGGATGTCATCCCTAATTGGTTAAGTAATTTTTTGATAAAAAAATAATTCCTTAACTTAAAATACCTATTTTCTTATCTCTTTCTTGTTTTGCTTGTTTATACCCACAATCACTAAATCATCCATATCTCTGTTCACACTACTCATCAAGACTCACAATATTTCATACAAGATACTTATTATTTTCCCCCTTAAGTGTGCACATAATAATTCTCTATCTACCATATTTACAAGAAAAAATTGTATTTATAATGATAGTTAAACTCTATTATACTTATACAATTTTGTAAGTCTTCAAACCAATAATATATCTTCATAATATACTAAATTTGTACAAGTGATATGTTTACATAAATTAAAACCTAAATTCATTTTTATATTCACCTATTAGCCAAATTCCCAACAATATCCCCCTTTGGAATTGATAGCAACATATGTGAAAATTGGCTAAGTCCCAAAAAAGAAAATTTTAAATTGTGAAAATTGGCTAAGTTCTTCACATGGCCATACAAAATTTCCAATACATGGATCAGTTTTATTATATACCATCTTTACATATTTATATCTCCTTATTGCAATATGTATACTACTCTCCTTATATCTCCTTATTATTACCTTTATTCTTCTATATTATTGAAATATTTAGAAATGTAATAAAATAATCAAAATTATTCTTCAAGCTGATCAATCCTTGATTCCATGCTCCCTTGACTGAATTTGACACAATAAGAAGTGCACACAATCCATAAGCTACTAACTTTGTTACTAGGAAGTTTGGATAACTAAATTGCTCGTATGAATCTTCACCTTCAAGAAATCATCTAGATATTTCTAAATTGGGTCAATATTTATAGATAGATTCTCCCTTAACAAAGAGAATCTCTACAATCTTTTTTCCTTGTTGACTTCTAGTATTCTCCTCTCATCATGGATCTTACTTATCCTTTTCTCCAAGTGAATCACTTCCACATCTGCACTCTTTAGGTCACTGATCACATTGTTCATCTCATTTTATTTTTATTTGATCCTCCATGTGAAGATATTCATATATTCATATGATATAACATATTTCCTATAAAGTTTCCTACCTTCATGCACACATCTCCACAACTCCTTAATTCATAGGGAGGTTGGATGAACAAATCATTGGTTCATGCTCTTAGTATTCTTGTAAGAATTTTTAGGGTGTCTTCCCCACACCATGTGCCACATATAGGACCTTAATTATATAAGGATCCCTTGGTCTCTCTAGCTAGCCAAACTACCAAGAAAGATTCATCAATCAAGTTAAAACTTGATGCATTCTTGCTTCACTCACCATACTCATTAAAACACCATAAAAGCTCCAAACCTCCAAATATTGAACCATGACTTGAAGAGGTGTGGAGGTATTACCAAATAATTCAACTAAACCATATAGGGGTTTTAGAAGTCTCACTTGATTTATCTTCTCGTCCAATTTCATTAATTCTTCACAAATAGGCCTAAAATACTATTAGCCCCAATTAGGTCTCCTATAGAAAGAAAATAGGGATTTTCTCCCAATCCTTCCAAAGAAACCCTGAAAATTTTCTTAGGATTATATGATCATGTTCCAACCTCTCAAGTATTTTTGGGGTCTTGGGGTCACTACCTTCCATATAGTACCCTAACTCAGTTTGAGTGAATTTAGGAGTTTTAAGGTTTTAAATGGTTTTTCTACAAGTTGGAAAGTGTGAGGATATCAAATGGATTGGTATGAACATACCCTATTTAATATAACTTCAAAAGACTCCTATATTCAATCTCCAATTGGAATCATGGCTCTAGCTATCCACCTTTGTAAGTTATACTAATTGCACCTTGGTCTTCTCTAGCCAAACTCAATTCAAGCTCACCTAGGGAAAGACTCTAAAAATGGCTTCCATATATTTGAGGACTGAATATTTTCTATGTTTAATATAAATGGAGTCTACTAACTATTTCAAAGAGGTTGTATAGATTATATTTTGGGAAAGTGAGTTAGAGCCCCATCTTTGCCAAGTGCCTAGACAAAACCAACAACAATGCAAGAAAATTTTTTTTTACAAAAGGAAAGTAAATGAGATCCAAATTCCTATATAATTCCATAGAGAATCAAGAAAAAATGTAAGCTACACACACTAGGTATTATAGTTACAAGTTCAATCCTCTAACTAACCATTATCATGAAAAATGCACAAATTTGCTTAGAATTACTTCAAAATTCCAGTGTCAAATTTTCTATATTCATACAATGGGTGTCCAAACTTGCATCTTGGTTAGATAATTCCTTTTTTAGGGTGATTGGGTGGTTATTTTTCTCTTAGGGCTCTTTCCCACTAAGTTGAAACATTTGACAATGTTGTCCAAGCAACTTTTCAAAGTTGCAAAGTTGCAAAGTTGCACAATGCAACTTTTACATCTTTTGGCAAGTTTTTCCAATTCATCCAAATGAACTCCAATACTTCCCAAACTTAACCAAATAACTCAAGTAAGTTAAAAAATAATCCTAACCCATCCTAGACCCTATTAAACTCATGATGATGTCACCATCATTCTTGTACAATTAAGGGATTTTACTGTTAGAAATGCTTTAGAATAATTGAGAGGGGGGGTGAATAAGTTATTCAAGGTCTAAATGTCCAATTCAAACTTTTTAACTAAGCCCATTAAATCATTCATTCATCCAAGCTTTAACATTCCTACTCAAAAAGTTATTGTAAATCAACATGCAAGCATAACACATAAAAGATCAACACATAACATAATGATTTACGTGGAAAACCAATTTGGGAAAAACCACTAGTAACATGCTACTCTATTCTCACTCTTCTGAAGTGATGCCCTAAGAAAGGCATAACCTTTTAAAGGCTACAATACACTATTAAATGTGACTTTGTTAGAGGATTTATCCACCGTATTAGAAGTGGGCCTAGTTAGAGGACTTTAGAACATTCACTTGGAATGCCACCCTATTAAAGGATTTGCAAATGGCTATTAAACCAACCTAAGTCCATAGTATATTCATATCTAATACAATTGCTAGAGAGTATTAGAAAATATTTGACCTAATTATAACATACAACTTAACTTGCAAATCCCAGATCACTTCTGAGCTCATAACATTTCCTGGCCTTCAGTCTCTACAACTTTGACAACTTGCCCTCCTTTCAAGCTTAGTCTCCTTGAATCTCCATGCTCAATGTACTAGTGCAATCATCTCTCTCTAACCACTTATAGAAGTAGACCATATGTGCTCTATTCTTCCTTCTCCTAGATGCCTTCTCCTTGACACCCTTCTAACCACTTCACAATTTGGTACACCAGCAACTCTTGCTTCTTGGTCTATGACTCCTTAAATAGAAGTCCTGGAGTTCCTTTTCCCACTCAATTATTCCTTCCTTTGATTTTAATTTGTATGAATTAGGTAGGATTCATTGTGTAATACCCCAAAATTGGCTCATTGCCATTATACCAATTCTGGTCTATTCTGATCAATCCTAAGACCTATTATAATAGGCAATTCTTATTCTTCTACTCACCAGTTGACTTAATTTTCAAATCCTTAAAACCCTAATCTGCATTAATCAGACTCTTTATTTAATTCCTATAGTATTGACTCATATTAGTTACATTAAACCTATTGATTAAGATTTAATTTAATAATTATGCTCACTTTAATTAATTGAAAGTGATTATTCAATTAAATGAAAAAGGCATTTATGAGGTCATATCTGATTTTATTAAATTAAATAATATATTCAAAATCTTCTCTTCAGTTTCAAAATGGAAACTCTAAGTGAACTATCCTTCAAATTGGAATTAATCTAGTTAACTTATTCTCACACTTATGAAAAGCTTAGTTAACTCTCATTTCTTAAGGAAGTTTCCATTTTAACTTAATCTTTCCTTCAATCCTAACCGTTGATCCAAGTTGATCTCACCCATTGATAGATTCTAGGAATTCTATTTAAGGAACTCATAATTCCTCATTACAGAGGTTGAATTTTATTGCTATTGAATTGCTGCTGCATTTTATATTCACTTTTAGCTCACATATTCCCATATGTTTACATTCTTAGCTTAATCTCATCTAGTTCTTGAAAATTCATATGGTTAATCTAGTTTGATTTACATGTTCTTTGATTAATTGCATCTTTCATATAGAATAAATGCATATCACATAGATTAAATGCATTCATAATCCTTCATTCTTAAAGGGTTTGTTTGCCTATACCTCAAATCTGAGGACATTGAATAGGCAAAATCTCTTTAGATAGGAGGCAACAGATTGCACTATCAAGTGTCTTGGATGAACAATTCAATGTTCATTCTAGGATGATTTCGCATGTAATGACCACATTGAAGTGTGTGTGAGGTTTAGAGGCTTGCATCTTCATGCATACACATTGTATCTAACCCATATTATGCTCCCTCTAGAAACTTCTTGAATAATCCTTTTGAATTTGCCCAAAAATGGTTTACATAGAATTTTGTGCCACCAGCTCATCATCCTTATCCTCCAACTGGTTCATAAAATTCAAGGTAACAACTTTGTTGGCTCAGATTTGGCAAACATTTGACTTTTAAAATAATGCAATAGCTCAGCACTATTGAAATATTGGTGCATGACACATACTATGTTACTTAGCATAAACTACATTTTCACTGATGCTCGACACCTAAAGTTCACTCAGCACCTGTTAAGATTTTCTGATGCTCAACACTTGAACTTTACTCAGCACCTAAAGTTCACTTGGCACAGACTAGATTTTCCTTTGGCTTGGCTCCAACTAAGAATTTTCTCATCTTCAACTAGCTTGCTCAGCACCCACTAATGAACTTAATTTAAGCTTTGCAGTCAACCTTGCTACAACTTATTCCTCCAATGTTTCTAAGTGTGGTCAAACTCTTTGTCTTTGAGTATGTTACCAATACATCATTTAACCATTGACTTAGCTAATCCTTGCCCTTCATTAAAATATCACAACTCAACCTTTCCCTTAGGTACTCTTGTTACATCTTGTTGATCAAATCCTCTTCATCGAACAACTCAGTGACACTACTTGGATCTTATAAGCAAATTCCATTCCTACGAATAGCAGGTTTGACAACAATGACAAAACAATGATTGAAAACATTCTTTATCAACAATCTCCCTCTTTTAATCAATCTTCTTCATCAATGATCTTTTCAATCAAATTTCCAACAATCTCCCTCTTTGGCATTGATGGCAAACCAAACTGATCAACCATCAGACTAAACTATTTAACCAAGTTAACTAGGTTAGAACAGTAAGTCAAATGCCAAAAAGTAATTGTGTTACAATCAGATTTCACATCTCCCTCTTATGATCTACTATCCTGATTGCTTCATTTCTGCTTCTCCCTCTTTAGTTGTTGTATTCTTTTTCTTTCCTTTCTTCCTTCTTACAGTTTCTCCCTTTGTATGCATTTCTCATCTTCCTACTATTGATCAGTTCTTCTCATTTCTCCCTCTATTCTTTATCCATCTGAATGTTGTTGATATCTCTCCCTCTTTGTCTGTTGATCAGTTTCTATATCTTATCTCCCTCTTTGCCAACAATGCCAAAGACATACTATTTTAGCATCTTAATATGCAAGTGTAGCTTTTGTAGGATTTTTCACGTTCTCCCTTTGTCACATTACTTGTGACTAATTTGGAACTTCATTACTTCAATTACTTTAGGCATGAATCCTAAAGTAGGTATCCTTTGCATCAACGTCTAATATTTCACCAATCAATTCATTTGATGTAGGGGAGTCTTACCTTTTCTTAAGTAGCCTTGGCTAGGGGTATCACCCCTATCTTACCTCTAATATATGAAAAAAAATCTTTAGGTAGTGCTTTTGTGAAGATGTCAGAAATTTGTTATTTTGAGCTTACATATTCCATCTTCACTTGTTTTTCTTCCACCAATTCTCTTACATAGTGATACTTAATTGCAATATACTTGATTTGGCATGCATTATAGGGTTCTTTGATATGTTCATAGCACTTGTATTATCACAATAAAGTATCATAAGCTCAATTACATCTTCCTTCATACCTTACAATAGATGTTTGATCCATACAATATTGGTACAATTTATGGCAGCTGCCAACATACTCAACTTTTGTTGTAGACTGTGAGGTACAACTTTTCTTTTGCTGGTCTAGGTAATCAATCTTTTTCCCAAGAAAATTGCTCCTCGACTAGTGCATTTTTTGTCATCAATATTACCTCCCCAATCTGCATCAGTGTAGGCTCTTAGCTCAAAATTTTCACTCCTCTTGTAGTACAAACCAAAGTCATTAGTTAGTTTTAAGTACCTTAGTATTCTCTTTACTACCATCAAATGATTTTCTCCTAGATTTGCAAAAAATCTTGCCACTATTCGAATAGCTAATGCAATGCCTGGTCTACTATGTACAACATACTACAACTTTCCAATCATTAATCTATACATTGTCTGATTCACATTAGTTGACTCATCATTCTTGGATAGCTTATGTCCAGTTGTCATTGGTGTGCTCACTAGTTTTGAATCTTCTAATCCAAATTTTTTGAGTATCTCCTTGATGTACTTTTATTGGGTCACAAATATGCCATGCTTCAATTAATGTACTTGTAATCCAACAAAGAACTTGATTTCCCCAAACATTGATATTTCAAACTCATGTTTCATTTGATCAGCAAAATCTTTGCATAGAACATCTTTTCCTCCAAATATTATATCATCAAAAAATATTTTAGATATCAAAATCTCTTTACCTTTTTAAGCCTTGATATACAAGTTGCTATTTTCATCTATTCTTTCAAATCCAATCTTTACAAGGTATTTGTGCAACCTCTCATACCATGCTCTAGGTGCTTGCTTCAAACCATAGAGTGCCTTGTGAAGTTTGCAAACCATATCTTTGTTGTTGTCATCAATAAATCCCTCTAGTTGTTCTATGTATACTTCCTCTTCTAGTATACCATTTAGAAAAGAAGACTTCACATCTATTTGCTAAACTTTGAAACCTTTATAGGTAGCATATGCAAGCAGTGTTCTTACTCCTTCCATTCTTGCAACAGGGGCAAATGTTTCCCCATAATTCAACCTTTCTTCTTGTGCATAGCCTTCGCAAACTAGTCTAGATTTTTTTCTAGTTATCTTATCATTCTCATCAAGTTTGTTTCTAAACACCCATTTTGTACCCATTACATTCTTATCAGCTGGTCTAGGAACTAGGGTCTAGGTTTTGTTTTTCTCAATGTGATCTATCTCTTCTTTCATATCTTTATACTAGTCATCATCTTGTAGTGCATCTATCACTATTTTGGGCACAACCTTGCTCAAAAAATATGACTCATTCCTTAGTCTATTCCTTGTCATTGGTCTAATATCTTTATCACCAATAATTTGATCTACAGGGTGATGTCTTCTCACATACTTAGCTAATCTTTGTTCTGTCCTTCTTTCCATGTTTGATCCTTCAACTTCAGAGTCATTTTTCTCTTCTCTATCTGGTACTTCATCATCTCTTTCATGTATACTATTTTCAAAAATAGAATGCACATTTCTTTCATTCTACAGCTCAGGTTTTGAATGTAGCTTGACATTCACTAGTTGGGACTTGGTTGATATTGATATTTGTTGTTGATTCCCAACTTTATTTGCAAAATTTTCTTCAATAGTTATTCCTTCATAGAAGTATAAAAAAGATCTATAATCTTCTAATTGCTTGGATTCATCAACTTGTACTTCTGCATGCTCATCAAAATTTACATTTGCACTCTCCACAATCTTGTTAGTGTTAGTGTTCAAACATTTATATGTTTTGCTTCTAGTT
The DNA here is from genome assembly GCA_028749045.1 of Cupressus sempervirens. Taxonomy (NCBI): domain Eukaryota; kingdom Viridiplantae; phylum Streptophyta; class Pinopsida; order Cupressales; family Cupressaceae; genus Cupressus; species Cupressus sempervirens. The sequence goes on from CM053793.1 coordinate 606,027,199, forward strand.
GAGTATCCAAGGAATATGCCTTCATAACTCTTTGCATCAAACTTTTCATTTCTAGTATCTTTAAGAATATAGAATTTACAACCAAATACTTTGAAATGTCTTACATTAGGTGAGTGACCATACCATAGTTCAAAAGGTGTTACATTTGTACCTTTCTTGACTTAAACTCTATTCAGAGTGTAAACAACAGTGCTTACAACTTCTCTCCAGTAATTTAGAGAAACATTTTTCTCCATCATCAATGTTCTTGCACAGTCTATTAGTGATCTATTCCTTCTTTCAGCAATGTCATTCTGAGGTGTAGTTCTTGGTGCTAATGTTTTCCTTTTGATACCTTTGTCATTGCAAAATATTTCAAATTATTTTGATGTAAACTCACCTTCCTTGTCTGACCTTAGGCACTTCAAACTCTTTCCTATTTCTTTCTCAACTTTGGCCAAATACCACTTGAACATTTGAAATGCATCAGATTTTTGCTTCAAAAATATAGCAGTCATCATACTTGAATAGTCATCTAAAAATAGCATGACGTATTTGTCTCCTAGGTAGCTTTGCACTTCTATTGGACCACATAAGTCTGTATGGACTAGTTCTAGTACTTCTTTGGAAGTGTATGTTTTACTCTTGAAACTAGACTTAGTCATCTTTCCTAGTTGAAATTGTTTGCACATTATATTTTTAGGCTTCTTTAGTTTGGATAAACCTCAGACCTTTTTCTTTTTACTGATGCTAATAAGATTATCAAAGTTAATATGTCACAAGCTTTTATGCCACAACCACACATCATCAAGTCTAACAACAAGACAAGTTGCATCTTTCATATCTAGGTAAAATAGATTATGACTAGTTTGTCCACCTTTTCCTATCAAATTTCCATCAGTGTCATAGATCTTGGCAAATTTGTTTCCAAATTCTACTTTGTAACCTATATTGCCTAACTATGATACACTCAACAAATTGTAGTTCAATCCTTCAACATAGTATGCATTATCACATGAAAATTTCTCAATAAGTTTAATTGAACCCTTCCCTTTGATTTGGCATGGAGCATCATTTCCAACTCTAACACTATTTCCATCATATTGAGTAAAGGTAATAAACTTACTTTTTTTTCTTGTCATGTGATGTGAGCATCTTCTATCTATGATCCACTTGTCATTCTTGTTCACACATGTTACCAATGTTGTTGCTTCATCTTCATCTTTGTTTGATTAATCCTTCATGGCCACATAGACTACTTCGTCAAAATTCTCATCAAAATTTTCTTCAACAATGTAGCACCTTTTGCCTTTGTCCTTGTAATCTCTACTATCATCTTCTCTTTTGTTCTTATACTTTTTTCCTTCTTTTTAGTTTTCCTTCTATGCACACCTTGGAACAATATGACCTACTTCATTTTAATTAAAACATATGATATGAAGCTTACCTTTGAATTTACCTTTGCCTATATAGAATCTTCTAGCAAGTAGTGCTTCCAATTGTTCCACATCTTCCTTGTCTATGCTGCTATCATTGGATGCATGTTTTCATTTTTTACTCTTCTTCCTTGATGTCACCTCCTTAGTATCTTTCAATGTTAGCTTGGCTTTGAAAGTGAATTCAACATTCTTAGGTTTGTAGTTATCAAAATTGGATAACTCAAATGCAGTGAGTCTTCCTACTATTCCTTCAAAAGTTAGTGCATTGCCTAGTATACACCTTAACTCTTGGATGGATAACACTCTTATAGCATAGATAGGGAGTAGGGTTCTCAAGTATTTTCTATTGATGGTATCTTCTTCTAATTGACCACCCAAAATTATTATTGCACTTACCACTTCTTTAATTTTGGATCCATATTGAGCAGCATTCTCACCTTCCTCCATTTTCATGTCATCAAACTTTCCTCTAAGGCTTTCTCTCTTTACTTTATGAACATTCTGATCTCCTCCATAGATATTTTTTAGGCTTGCCACATCTTGAATGTAGTATCACATCCTTTGATGTCAACATATTTAGCATAGCTAAGTGCAGAAATAATCTCCAACATTGCTTGATTGTACTCCATTTTGTTCAAATCATCTATAGTAAGAGGTCTAGCTGGTTCAACATGTTCTGTTTCAATTGAGGCTTTTGCATAGTCACCTATTGATCCAAGATGAAATTTCATTAGACTCTACCATGCAACAAAGTTTTCTTTGTTGAGCTTGGGAACTTCTCTCTTAAACATCTTAATCTTCCTACCTCTAGTACCTTGAAACTAAATCAATAGATGGCTCTGATACCAATTGTTAGAAATTCTTTAGAATAATTGAGAGCGGGGGTGAATCAATTTTTCAAGGTCTAAATGTCCAATTCAAACTTTTTCACTAAGTATAGTGAGTGCATTCAATCATTCATTCATCCAAGCTTTAACATTCCTAATCATCAAGTTATTGTAAATCAACATGCAAGCATAACACATAAAAGATCAATACATAACACAGTTATTTATGTGAAAATCCAATTTGAGAAAAACCACTAGTAACATGCTACTCCATTCTCACTCTTCTAAAGTGGTGCCCTGTTAAAGGCTACAACACACTTTTAAATGTGACCTTGTTAGACAATTTATCCACCCTATTGGAAGTGGGTCTAGTTAGAGGACTTTAGAATATTCACTTGGAATGCCACCCTATTAAAGGATTTACAAATGGTTGTTAAACCAACCTAAGTCCATAGCATTTTCATATCTAATACAATTGCTAGAGAGTATTAGAAAATATTTGACCTGATTACAACATACAACTTAACTTGCAAATCTCTTATCACTTCTCATCTCATAACATTGCTTGGCCTTCACTCTCTGCAACTTTGATAGCTCTCCCTCCTTTCAAGCTTAGTCTCCTTGAGTCTCCATGCTCAATGTACTAGTGCAATCATCACACTTCGACCACTTATAGAAGTAGATTCTCTATGCTCTATTATTCCTTCTCCTAGATGCCTTCTCCTTGCCACCCTTCTAACCACTTCGCAATTTGGCACACCAACAGCTCTTGCTTCTTGGTCTATAACTCTTAAATAAAAGTCTTGGAGTTCCTTTTCTTGCTTGATTCTTCCTTATTTTGATTTTAATTTGTATGGATTAGGTGGGATTCATTATATCCAACCCATATTATGTTTCCTCTAGAATCTTCTTGAATAATCCTTTTGAATTCACCCAAAAATGATTTACATAAAATTTTGTGCCACCAGCTCATCATCCTTATCCTCCAATTGGTTCACGAAATTCAAGGTAAAAACTATGTTGGCTCATATTTGGTGAAACTTCAACTTTTAAAATAATGTAGCAGCTTGGCACTATTGAAATACCAGTGCTCGGCACATATTGTGTTACTTGACATCAACTACATTTTTACTGATGCTCGGCACCTAAAGTTCACTTGACACCTATTAAGGTTTTCTGATGCTCAACACTTGAACTTCACTTGGCACCTAAATTTCACTTGGCACACAATAGATTTTCCTTTTTCTTGGCTCCAATTGAGAATTTTCTCAGCTTCAACTAGCTTGCTTGGCACCCACTAATGAACTTAATTTAAGCTTTGCAGTCAACCTTGTGACAACTTATTCCTCCAATGTTTCTAAGTGTGCCCAACCTCTTTGTCTTTGAGTATGTTACCAATACAGAATTTAACCATTGACTTAATTGATCCTTGCACTTTATTACAATATCATAACTCAATCTTTCCCTTAGGTACTCTTGTTACATCTCATTGACCAAATCCTCTTCATCAATCAACTAAGTGATAGTACTTGGATCTTATAAGAAAATGTCATTCCTACAAATAGAAAGTTTGACATCAATGACAAAACAATGATTGAAAACATTCTTTATCAACAATCTCCCTCTTTCAATCAATCTTCTTCACAAATGATCTTTTCAATCAGATTTCTAACATTTACATCTTGTTGGTCCCTAATTATACTTACAAGTGTTTTAGGACTCTTTAATTCACACCCTATTTTACTTCTACCATGGTCCACATGATCTTATGTAAAACACAATAAAAATTCCCTAAAGGAACAGACACAAGAAAAAAAACTTGGATTGAACAAGAAATCCTTGGGTACTCCTGCACCATCTTCCCCCTCTGTACAACTTTGAAGTTACATGAGGAGAAATAAAAGACAATCAATGCCCAACTTCTTGAAGTTATCTTCCTTCCACTATATGATATGCTCCATATATAGCTTATGTCTAGTTGATTTCTTCACCTTAAATTTGAAGATTCTCTCTACTTGTAGTTAAACCTTGGGATACAAGACATTAGCATGTACATCCCCCAATATCTCTAGTATATTTTGGTTCACATATGTCAATGGTCCTTTCTATTTGACTAAGTCGACCACATTGAAAACTGGTGAAATACTTAACTTTTTGGGAAGTTCCACCTTGTATGCATTTTGTCCATACTTGGATAATAACTTGCATGGTCATACTCACTTCATTTGTTACTTAGTTGGAATTCCCTTATGCAACCTAGACTTATTTAGGTGGACCATAACATCATCTCCCACTTCAAACTACACATCTCTCCTTGACACATCCACTTTATCCTTTAGCTTATGGGTAGTGTTGGTTATAGTTATATTCATTGCATGGTGAAATACTTAACTTTTCGGGAAGTTCCACCTTGTATGCATTTTGTCCATACTTGGATAATAACTTGCATGGTCATACTCACTTCATTTGTTACTTAGTTGGAATTCCCTTATGCAACCTAGACTTATTTAGGTGGACCATAACATCATCTCCCACTTCAAACTACACATCTCTCCTTGACACATCCACTTTATCCTTTAGCTTATGGGTAGTGTTGGTTATAGTTTTCTTCACCTGCTCTTGTATCTCTTTCATTTTTTATGAAAAGTCATCTAGATTTCCACTTGTATACTCCATGGCCCCTAAATCTTTGAGTTCACACACTCCTCTTGGGTGCATCCCATAGACTATCTCAAAAGGAATCCTTCATGTGGTCTTATTCACATTTTCATTGTAGGAATATTCAACTTGTGTAATGATTAAGTCCCATATTTTCCCATACTCCTTGGTTAGGCATCTGAGAAGGTTACCTAACACTCTATTGATTTCCTAAGTTTGACCATCTATTTGAGGATGGTAAGATGAACCGACATACAAATTAGTATCCAATATGCTCCATAGAGTCTTCCAAAAATGACTCATAAAATTCACATCTCTGTCAGATATTATGCTTAGGAGTAGTCCATGTATCCTTACAATCTCTTTGAAGAACAAATTGTTGGAAATATAAGAGGAGTAACTGAGGTAAAAGCACAAACCTGTGTGACCCTTTTGTAGAGAAAAAGGCTAACAAAAGTATAACTATTAAACGTCAATGACATAAAAATGGTATTATTATTTATAATTTGAAAATGAAGCAAACTAATGAAATCTGTAGAAATTGAAGAATTTTTGGATTACAATTTTTAATAATTATTTGGAATAAGAATTTATATATTTTGCTAATGTTTTAGTTGCTGAAAAATGTTGAAATTTGGGGGCCCAGTTCCCACCACAAAACTATATTGAAATAAACTTATTTCTCTTTGATCTCACACTATGTTATAGATAACATATATAGCTAGCACAAACAAAATTAAAAATTGGTTTTAGACCTATATTTTCTCTTTTATAATGATTCAAATTTTAACTCACTTGAAATCGATAGTTTTCATCTCCCACTACATTTTTCAAAAATAATCTATTCTAACTAGAAGAAAAATTATACATTCTGGGAGAGGACTGTAGGGCCCATTTGCCGTTGCACCAAAAGCCATGACTGTTAGTGAACATGAAACACCACATAATTAACCACCTGTGGGCAAGGGAGCGCATCGCATCACCTAAAAATATCCCCCTCGATGCGCATACCAGGTGCTTACGCGGGTCGGGAAGGCACCGTGGAGATTTGAACCCATGACCAAGCCAAAACCAAGCTCTGATACCAATTGTTGAGATAATAGGTGTTGCACACATTGCATAATATTGTTATTTTATTATTTTATTTTTTATTATGTAATGTTGTACCTAGATGGACGTGCAACATGTAAAGATTCCCATAGAATATTCTTGATGAGTTGTATTGTAACATTGTAAAATATTTGATGTAATTATTTAATATTGGGGAAAAGAATTAAATGCCCAATATTAAATGCAGGGTCAGTGGGTTAGGTAGCACATGGTTTATGTAATACCACTTAGTGGTTTTGTGGGACTTGCTACTATATAAGCAGCCACAAGGGTAGTTGTTGTAGAGAGAGAAAGAGTGACAAGGAGAAGACAAGAGGCAAGAGTCGAGTGGGACAAGGCTTGACAGGTTAGCCAAGGGAGCATTTGTGAAGGTTGAAAGCATGGCATGGGATGTGTGGATTCATGCTTATTCACATAGTTTTCTTGGTTGTGGCTATGGCCATGAAGGATTCCATGGTTGTATGGCAATGGTATTTTTTGCTGAATAATACATGATGATGGATGCTTTTGGAGGCTGAGTTTTTCCCTCAATGAGGGTTTCCCAGGGTATATCTTGTGTCACAATTTTGTGGGTATGTTTTCTATTCTCTTGCATGTGGATTTTAATTTCGTATTTATTTCAGATCTATTATGGGTTATGTGAAAATGGTGGTTATATTCTTTTTTGCCAAGTTTCCTTACAATTGGTATGCAGTTGAGCAGGGAGAACAAATAGCTGCTATAGATTTTGATACATCGCTGTGGCACAATAGACTTGGGCACATGAGTGAGAAAGGTATGAAAGTACTTCATTCAAGAAAAGTTTTACCAGGTCTAAAATGTGTGAATATGGATTTCTATGAAAGTTGTGTGTATGGAAAACAAAAGAGAGTGAGTTTTGTAAAGACAGGGAAGGAAAACAAAAAGGAGAAATTAGAGCTTGTGCATACAGATGTATGGTGATCTCTCCTCTTATTATGCCACTCCCACTGGACATACATAGAAGCCATCCAAAGAGAAAACCACATGGTTAGATCTTGAGGACTCATGGAGTTCTTGGTTATCTTCATGGTGTATGGAGATGGTTCTTCCTGGTATGTGGAGATGGTTTTCTTCATGGTGTGTGGAGATGGTTGCATCTTGAGGACTCACAGGGTTCTTGGCAAAGGTGTGGTTTATGTTTTTATTTGACATGTTATCCTTGGTATGAGGATGGTTTCATTATTATGTCATGGTATACTCTTGATACGCATTTAGAGTTGTGACATGTTATGGTGTGTTCATGTGGAGCATGTTATCTCTTTAGTTGAGATGGTTAGATCATGTTATCATGTTTATGTTCCTGAGGCCATGGTTGGAACTTTGACATTGATCTTGGTTTAGTTTCTTGGTATTGAGTACACTAATCATAAGCTGGATACTTCATGATATTGTTATGTTGCATTTGGAGTTGGCATGGATTGATTGGTTACAGGTGCTCATGGATACTTAGAGACGGTGGTGACGCTGATTTCTCTTGGATTAGAGAAGTATTTGTTGGGACGGTTGATGGTTTCAGCAGGAAGTCCGAGGGGCAGTCACCTGATATGGACTTGAGAGGAGATTGTTCTTAGATGAGTCTTGGTTGGAGACTTGGGTATCTTGATGAGCATTCTCATTCCCCACTCTTGGTCTACTCGGCGGTTTGCTACTTGAGAGGTATAGCCCATTATTTTTTCTCAGTTGCATTATATTTATGCTTGTCTTTCATGGATATGGATCTTAAGCTATGGTACATGAGTTAGTTCTAGAGGGTTCATTTGAGAGATGGTTAAGCATTGGTTATCTCCATGTGCATATATTGTTATGCTGGTTGAGTTTGGGAGATGGTTTTATATTGGGCATATTCCTTGGATTAGGAATGGTTATTCCTTGGTTTAGGAATGGTTTATGAGTTTGATCTTCTTGTGAGAGGCTTACATCCATGATTAGTTATATGGTATGGTTTGGGTGTTGTTGAGGCTTCTTGTTGGAGTTTTATGGAGGAGATCATACTTGCACAGTTTACATCTAGAGGTGTGTGTAGAAGGACATGATACAGGTTATGATTTGCATGGTTTCTCCAATCTTGGTTATCTTCCTGGATGTTCAGGTTTGCTTACATTGGATTTGAGATTGGTTAGAGATTGTGATCACTGGTTTGTGCTCATGTATGTCATGTGAGAGATGACATGGTTATTTCTTTCTCTTTCCTCTATTGGTTGTGGTGAACTTGGGAGAGCATTGGAGACTTGTTATGAGAGTTGTTCTTGTAGGATATCAGTTTATGTATTGTGGATGTCCTTGATACTACATGGATTCACTTCTTTGAGATGTTGTGAGTGGATCTGTTATAGATTTGACATTATCTTTTGCAGTGGGAGCTTCTTGGTATATATGTGGCAGGTATTTCTCTTGAGGCTTGTTATTGCAGGTTGCAGATTGGATCTGTCGGTGATATAAGATTCACTTGTTATACCTTTGGAGGTATGGATAGTTGGATGGGTTTGGCACTTTGCTGTGGGTGTTATTTCAGCTATGGATATTTTGACAACTATGGATACATGTGATTACCTTTGGATTAGGTTATTTGTGCTTGGAATTTTTAGTTGGTACAGGATTTTATGATCTTCTAATGCGACAGGTTGGGTGGTTTTTCTCTTGGGATGGCTTCTATGTATGTCTGTGGGAGTGGCATAATAAGAGGTGAGATCATTCATGTTTGAAATGTTGGATACTTTGATTTTGTTGTGGGTACCAGGATGGAGCACTTGGTATATTTTTGATCCATGATGGTGGATGTGCTGGGAGGGATTGTTCCCTTGTTCATTTATGTGGCTACGGATTGACCCTATGCAATGTATACAACAAGTGGGAGATTGTTGAGATAATGGGTGTTGCACATATTGCATAATATTGTTATTTTATTATTTTATTTTATTATGTAATGTTGTACCTAGATGGATGTGCAACATGTAAAGATTCTCATAGAAAATTCTTGGTGAGTTGTATTGTAACATTGTGAAAATATTTCATGTAATTATTTAATATTGGGCATTTAATTCCTTTCCCCAATATTAAATAATTACATGAAATATTTTCACAATGTTACAATACAACTCACCAAGAATATTCCATGAGAATCTTTACATGTTGCACGTCCATCTAGGTACAACATTACATAATAAAATAAAATAATAAAATAACAATATTATGCAATGTGTGCAACACCCATTATCTCAACAATCTCCCACTTGTTGTATACATTGCATAGGGTCAATCCGTAGCCACATAAATGAACAAGGGAACAATCCCTCCCAACACATCCACCATCATGGATCAAAAATACACCAAGTGCTCCATCCTGGTACCCACAACAAAATCAAAGTATCCAACATTTCAAACATGAATGATCTCATCTCCTATTATACCACTCTCACAGACATACATAGAAGCCATCCAAAGAGAAAAACCACCCAACCTGTTGCATTAGAAGATCATAAAATCCTGTACCAACTAAAACCCCCAAGCACAAATAACCTGATCCAAAGGTAATCACATGTATTCGTAGTTGTCAAAATATCCATAGCTGAAATATCACCCACAGCAAAGTGCCAAACCCATCCAACTATCCATACCTCGAAAGGTATAACAAGTGAATCTTATATCACTGACATATCCAATCTGCAACCTGCAATCACAAGCCTCAAGAGCAATGCCTGCCACATATATACCAAGAAGCTCCCACTGCAAAAGATAATGTCAAATCTATAACAAATCCACTCACAACATCTCAAAAAAGTGAATTCATGTAGTATCAAGGACATCCACAATAAATAAACGGATATCCTACAAGAACAACTCTCATAACAAGTCTCCAATGCTCTCCCAAGTTCACCACAACCAACAGAGGAAAGAGAAAGAAATAACCATGTCATCTCTCACATGACATACATGAGCACAAACCAATGATCACAATCTCTAACCAATCTCAAATCCAATGTAAGCAAAACTGAACATCTAGGAAGATAATCAAGACCGGAGAAACCATGCAAATCATAACCTGTATCATGTCCTTCTACACACACCTCTAGATGTAAACTGTGCAAGTATGATCTCCTCCATAAAACCCCAACAAGAAGCCTCAACAACACCCAAACCATACCATATAACTAATCATGGATGTAAGCCTCTCACAAGAAGATAAAACTCATAAACCATTCCTAAACCAAGGAATATGCCCAATATAAAACCATCTCCCAAACTCAACTAGCATAACAATATATGCATATGGAGATAACCAATGCTTAACCATCTCTCAAATGAACCCTCCAGAACTAACTCATGTACCATAGCTTAAGATCCATATCCATGAAAGACAAGCATAAATATAATGCAACTGAGAAAAAATAATGGGCTATACCTCTCAAGTAGCAAACCGCCGAGTAGACCAAGAGTGGGGAATGAGAATGCTCATCAAGATACCCAAGTCTCCAACCAAGACTCATCTAAGAACAATCTCCTCTCAAGTCCATATCAGGTGACTGCCCCTCGGACTTCCTGCTGAAACCATCAACTGTCCCAACAAATACTTCTCTAATCCAAGAGAAATCAGCGTCACCACCGTCTCTAAGTATCCATGAGCACCTGTAACCAATCAATCCATCCCAACTCCAAATGCAACATAGCAATATCATGAAGTATCTAGCTTATGATTAGTGTACTCAATACCAAGAAACTAAACCAAGATCAATGTCAAAGTTCCAACCATGGCCTCAGGAACATAAACATGACAACATGATCTAACCATCTCAACTAAAGAGATAACATGCTCCGCATGAACACACCATAACATGTCACAACTCTAAATGCGTATCAAGAGTATACCATGACATAATAATGAAACCATCCTCATACCAAGGATAATATGTCAAATAAAAATATAAACCACACCTTTGCCAAGAACCCTGTGAGTCCTCAAGATGCAACCATCTCCACACACCATGAAGAAAACCATCTCCACATACTAGGAAGAACCATCTCCATACACCATGAAGATAACCAAGAACTCCATGAGTCCTCAAGATCTAACCATCTTCAAACACCATGAAGATAACAAGTGCACCATTCAAATGTCAAAGATGCTTCTGCAGCAACAAGATCTAAGACAAACCTCCAACATCTGCAAATACTCAATAAATATATCAATGCCAAAAAAACTCCCACTCAACCGTGGTACCAAGTCACCTATGGCATCATAAAATCCATCCTCTCCAAACCAAAAAGATATAAACCAAACCAGGAACTAATCATGCACTGTCACCTCATCACTGTCACAAGCTCCCACTAAACCATGTATCCAAGCTATCCATGACATCATGATGAAAAACCATCCTCTAACCATGAGAATCAACCAAGGCATCAAACCATCAAAGAACTCAAAGTGCACATCATGAGCTCCTCAAAAGAAGCCAAATAACCATGATCCTCAACCAAGAAGATATACCACCATAACTGTATCAGAAATCCAAGCTAATGAACATCAAGGATGTACTTGTATATCCAATCATGTCATGCCAAAATTCATGACACCATGATCACATCCATGAACCGAGCATCAAGCTCTCAATATGTCCAACCTGTCAGCATAAAATAGTCAACCACAATCCTCCACCATGACTATACCCAGTAACAACATCTCATCCCTTATACATGAAGATAAAATCATGTGACTTAGGGCATAGGCAACCCAAATCCAAGCCACCAATCTGAATATGCATCAATAATGAAAGATCAATGGGCAAAGACAACCCATAACCAAGAGATAAATGCAACATGTAAGTATAGACCGCTTACAACACTGCACAACTTTTAGACCCAACAAGTCATCATGCATATCCAAACCAAAAACTGATAACCATATCATCATGAGACCAATCTGAAATATGAACTGAGTATACAATGACATCAAAACTTAAATCTCCAATGCCATAAACTCACAAGTTACCATAGTCAAAATATATTAATAAACTATTTAGATCAATATATCACCAAATAAATCATGCCAAACCTGCACCAAATCTAAACAAATGTGTAGAGCTCTTCAAGAGCTTTCCGTTGACTACTCGAAGTCCAAAATCTGACTCTGTATGCCCAAATTATGCCCTAATCCGTGCTCCAAATAAATAACATCTGACTTTAGGGCTCTGAAAACCTGACAAAATTTTGAAATCATAGAACCAAACCTACACTATGTTGTAGTGCTCTGAATTAGCTTTTCAATGCCTGTAAGAACTTTGAAATCTGATATTTTGAGAGAAAGTTATGGTCGTTTTACTAAGACAGTCTTTTTACCATTTTCAGTACGATTTTTCATTTTTTATTTTTTTAGTGACGAAAATTCTGACGGGATTAAATTTGACGGCCATCATGGGCTGAAACCAAATAACTCTTTCATTTCCTCTAAACATGGCCAAACTAGGGCATATTATATATCAAAATTTATGGAAATGTTGACCTGGATCCAATGGTGAGGTCTGTTTTTACCCAGGAAGTCATTTATGCAAGCTACCCCCCAAAACCCTCATTTTAAATGAAACATCTGAAAAACTCTTTTCTCCAACAATTTCACATGCCCAAATATTTTAACATCCCATCATAATAGCAAATCCAAAACTCTCAGATCTGCAATAAATCATTCATATATCTTGCCCTTTCTTTTTATCCTCTCATGCATTCCCATGGATTCAATCTAGGATTACGATAATAAAACCATAGCTCTGATACCAATTGTAGGGCATTGTACACATTGCATAATATTGTTATTTTATTATTTTATTTTATTATGTAATGTTGTACCTAGATGGACGTGCAACATGTAAAGATTCTCATGAAATATTCTTGGTGAGTTGTATTGTAACATTGTGAAAATATTTCATGTAATTATTTAATATTGGGGAAAGGAATTTAATGCCCAATATTAAATGTGGGGTTAGTGGGTTAGGTAGCACATGGTTTTAGCACATGGTTTATGTAATACCACTTAGTGGTTTTGTGGGACTTGCTACTATATAAGCAGCCACAAGGGTAGTTGTTGTAGAGAGAAAGAGAGAGTGACAAGAAAACTAGGCTCTGATACCAATTGTTGGGCCCATTTGCCGTTGCACCAAAAGTCATGACTGTTAGTGAACATGAAACACCACATAATTAACCACCTGTGGGCAAGAGAGTGCATTGCATCACCTAACAAGGACCCTCTCTGTTAGAACATAATATATTTTTAAATTTTTTTTGATATGATGCAATATTTTTTTCTTTCTCAAAATTGACATCTTTCTGAGTGTTAAAATACGTGCCTATAGAATATTTTAATTACAATATTCTATATATAATTAAAACACTATAAACTCTATATGAGAATATTCTTGACTTTGACCTCTATAAAATAGTTTTTATATTTTATTAAAAAAACTCATAAGAAATAGTAAGAGTTAATGAAACATCATTTTTTTGAAATAATTCTATTTCTTTAGTAATTAGATACAAACTAGTATAAAACATGTATTTAATAGACATTTCCAATTGGAAAAGTGTGAGACCATATAGACCTTAGCTAGAATGAATTTATTTAGATCATATGTTTTAAAAATATATATTTTTAGACAAAAATACTCATATTCAGTCATTCTGATAAGTCAGCCTCAAAGGTGACACAACTTTATACTTTTATCCTAAGAGAGGAGGGGTGAATCAGTTACCAAAAAAATAAATCCAAGATCCCTTAGATGTCAATACAAATCAAATCCAAACTCTGATAGAACTGAAAATACTGTTGTAACTCTATTAGGACTAAAAATTACTATCACTTGACATACACTAAAATTACTAGTACTTAGAAATCACTAAAATAAATGCTTCTTAAGATGTATAGTGTTATTAAGCACAATTAACTTAGTTGAAGAAACATTAAAAAAAAAAATATGAACACATATGACACTATGATTTAATGTGGAAATCCAATTTGAGAAAAGCCACCAATTGCAACTAGTTACTATTTTTCACTTTTATGAAGTGAGCCCTATTAGGAGTCAACCTTGTTAAAGGTTACAAAACTCATAGTTAGGTGTGACCATGTTAAAGGATTTAGTTCACTCTATTAGGAGTGGCCTTATTAGTGGTTTTTCAGCACTTGTAATGCCTATCCCTACTTGACTTTTCTAATTGTATTGTTAGATTCTTTTGGGCCGATTTTCTTATTGTGTTTTATGATTGTCAATACTTAGTCACCATATTTGATTATATGTCATTTCATACTTGGTTATATATTAATTTACCTAGTTATTTCATGTATGCATGATTGTTCAATGATGATATATGTGTTCGTGTAGTGACTTTCAATTATTTAATGATGTTAGTTGGATGAATGATTTTTATGTGGTTTCTATGGATACTTACCCCATAGTTGCATGTGTATGGTGTGTGTGTATGTTTTCTTTATGTTTGACATTTCTGATGTGGTTGAGGAAGGTAGTCATAATCACCTACTAGTTGAGATCTACATAATGAACTACTTCCTGCCATTGCCTACTTAGTTTAAAATATTGTGTTTGTACATGCCTGAATTTTATGTAGATTGTAGGTATCGGGTATCGACTTCCATGAACTGCCAAGATGAGTGTACCCTATCAGTACAATATTTCAATGGTATAAGTCAGGAGATAACTCTTGAGTCCAAATCCTAAACCCTAAGACAATTTTCCTAGAAAGTAAGACAAGTATCTGAGTTAGTTTACCCATCTAAATTCGTCAAGTGACGTGAATTTGTGATTTTAACTCTGAAATTTGATTTTTATCCTGTGTCTTTAGTTAAGTTATTGTATTTGGTTTTGTGGCTCTGTTGTGATTTTCTATAATTAAATAAAATTAAAAGATAATTTAATGATTTAATTTAATAGAAATTTTATAAAAAAATTTGATATTTAATTATATTTAATTAATTGATAAAAGAATTAAATTTAAAGATTTTATTAAAGTTCTATTTTCAATGTATTTATATTTATTTAATTTAATGATAATTATTTAGGAGTTTTATTTTAATAATAAACTCTAAATAATATTATTAATTAAGTTAATAAATATATTATTAAGAATGTCTCTTGAATTAATTAAATACAAGAATAAAATTTAAAGATAAAATTATAGTTCTAATTTTGACATATTTATAATTATTTAATTTAATAATAATTCATTTAGGAGTTTTATTAATAAATTCTAAATAATAATGCAAGAGTCTACAACACAAAGGTAACTTGTGAGCCTCTCATGTGGGAGGTCTTGAGTTTGAATTCGTGTAACACATAAATAATAAATAAAATTTTTAATTATAATAAATAATAATAACTAATCTAGGCTTCGGCTATTTACTAATTTTTAAAAAAATAATCTAAATAATATTATTAGTTAAATTAATAAATATGATATTAAAAATGTCTCATGATTAATTAAAGTGAGAAATAAAATTAATTTAATAAAGATATTTTAATTTAAATTGCACAAAGTTGTTGCATGAAAATTGTATATAGAAAATTTAATATTTAATTATATTCAATTAATTGTAAATTTAATTAAATAAAAGAATTAAATTTAAAAGATTAAATTAAAGTTTTAATTTTAGCATATTTTTATTTATTTAATTTAGTAATTCTTATTTAAGAGTTTTATTTTAATAATAAACTCTAAATAATATTATTAGTTGAGTAATAAATATTATTTGATTAAAAAGAAAATATTAAAATATGTGAATAATTGATTAATTAAAAACATAATTAAATTTATGCTTTAAATAAAAAGTCTAAAATTAGAAGTCTAAATTTAGAAGTCTAAAATTAGAGGTTTAAATTTTAAAAAATTGGTTAAAAAAAGATTAGAATATGATGTTATTTAATTAATTAGAAATTAATTAAATATGTACTTCAGTTTAAAATATTTATTTTAAAAGTCTAATTTAAGAATTTGGATAAAAATATTATTAAAATATTGAAATATTAAAGACTAATATTGTTTTATTATAATTATTTAATTAATAATTATTAAATTAGAGTTTCATTTAAATAATGAGTTTTAGTTACTCTTATTAATTTAAATAATAAACTATGCTTTAAATAGTGCTTACACTAATTAATAAGTGGATGAAAAGAAAATATAAAAGAATATTTTAATTAAAAAATTCTTTAAATGTGCATGAAAGAATTAAATTTAAAAGATTTGATTAAAGTTCAAATTTAGGCGTATTTATATTTATTTGTTTTAATAATAATTTATTTAAGAGTTTTATTTTTAATAAACTCTAAATAATATTATTAGTTAAATTAATACATACTATATTAAAAATGTCACATGATTTAATAAGGGAGAGAAAACTTTAATTTAATAAAGTTTATTTTAATTAAATTGCATAAAGTGTGTGCATGAAAATTAAAATATAGTAATTAAAGACAAAGCATTTTCGCATGATTACATGATCAAAGCCTTGATTTTGGCAAAAAACTCTTTATTAAGGAAATTAGAGCTCATTTCTAGATACACAAGTTTGGAGGAGCCAATTTCCAAAAAGAGGATTTTCAAAGGAAAAGGAAGATTCTTGTGTGTTTGTCTGTTCATTGTTGTAGCACCAAATCTAGGTAGGATCTTGTGGGTTTGTGTTGTAGTTGCTCATTCTTCAAATTCTTGTCTTCTGCATGTCTATTGTATTTCTATTTTAGAAGTTCTTTGGGTTGAAACTTTTTTGTGAGAAAATTGATTTCCATTATAGAATTGTCTATGATTTAATTTGAAAATTTTTAGTAACTATTGAACTTTAGGGTTTTCAAAACCTAATGAATTATAAAATTTAATTTTATATGCACTTCATGTGATGTGTGATTTACTGGTGTTGGGGTTTTCAGGTTTGACTTAGCTTTGGCCAGTCAGGATGTTTATAGAGGCTTGAAAGTTCTATTTTGTGATGTCATGATGATGTTTTGATCTCAATCTTTTATACTCAACCACGGTAATGTGTCTGGTATGCTCTATGAGATGTTTTGATGCATTGATTATTATTTCTTTCTAGTGTTATTTTGTGAAACTGAGATGAATGGTGTGACCAATTTGATATAACCTTTGAGTATTTGATTTGTTGTATTTGGATTGCTTTTCGGTCACTTGTATAAGACTGAGGTGTTTGTATAATTTATTCTTGGTGATGTCATGTTATGACATAGATTGGTTTATGTGTACTTTATTTTCAATCATTCCTATTAGGATGATTGGAGCGATGGAATTTGTGATTATGATCAGTGATTTTTCAATACTTTTTAGTTGCTTGTTTGAGAATTGATGTATGGTATGTGGTCTTTTGTGATCTTTTGATTTTACTGAGCTTAGGGTAGGTTATCTGTATGTCATGTTGGGAAGTGGCTTGCAATGGAGGCTGAGGCCCTAAAGAGGCTAACAAATAACCCATTGTAGGTTATTTAATAAGTGATAACATTTCATTAAATGGGTTTAAAATGAATTAACAAGATATTGGTACCACAAAAATTTACTAAGGGGCCAAAGGATCAAAAGACTAGCCAAGTAACCTTAGAGTTGACTTGTTAGTATGCCTTGTTGCTATGAAAGGATACTAGTGTTTCATAGAGTCATTAGGGGGCCAAAGGATTAAAAGACTAGCCAAGTAACCTTAGAGTTGGTTTGTGTGATGACACTTACCCAGATGCATAATATATTTCCTACATGTCATTGTTTCCTTTAGGTTTATTTGATACTTGTGTCTCGGTACCCTTTGAGATAGTTTACTTTTAGGTGACTCCTTGAACCTAGATGTTGGTTTGACTTTTGAGTTTGATATCCTATTTGGGACTTGAGTTTATGTCCTCAGCATGGTGGGAGTGGACCTTTTTTGGGTTCCATGAGGTTGGGTGGTAGTGCCTTTTCTTATACCTGTATAGTGGATGATTGTGCATTCTGATTATTGCCAAGTGGCATTCGAGATAATTGTATATTGTTTAAATGGAATTTGCACTTGTAGTTATTCTTAAATATGGATGTGTTATATATTTGTGTTAGTATTAATTAAACTTAAATGTGATTTAACGTCATGTGACCCTTAAAAGTTGTGACTTGTTTATGTGTCGTTGATGTATGAGTGTATGTTAATTGCTTCCACTATATTGCTCTATTGTTGTTAAGTTATTATCTTCAAAAAAAAATGTTTGACAAACTTAGTGAAAATTTTAGGTTAGTTCTTTTGGGTTCCCTAGTGGGGCAACACTTCAATTCAAAAATTTCACCTTATTAGAGGATTTGGCAAATAACTGTTAAGATAACTTTGTTAAGAGATTTGATACACTACTATAATTGTTAGAGAGTAACAATGATATGACCTGATTGCTGATGCAACAAAATTTCTAATTTTATATCTTTGTTTTGACTTCAATACTTGATCCTTCTTGATCAGAATGTTCAATGTAGCTTGGTAAACTCAGGATACTCTATTATCCTTCCAATTCACTTCCTTGGTTTATCCTTTTAATTCCATGCTTTTCACATTCAATCCCAAAACATGACCTTATACTTAGATCTTTTCCTTTGTTAAGTCAGCTTGAATACACCTTCAAATATTCAGTATCCATCCCTTAAGTTAGCTAGACTTAACAAATAAATCCATCAAACTAAGTATGTTGATTCAAGAAAATCATTTATTAGCCGACCCATCTTGGTCAACACTAACTCAGAATAGACTTTCTTCAGACTTATTTTGGTAACCGTAAAAACTTGGTTAACACTACATACTAAATTGAACACATTTGGTAACTGAGTGAGCTCGGTTAATACTAGTTCTATTCCAATTTCTCTTTTGCACCTGAGTGAACTTGGTAGACACTTTCTTCGTGCAAACTTTCTTTGGTGTTCAAGTAAAGCTCAACACATACTACCTCTAAACTTGGTTTACACTAGAATGCTCGACTCATATTGGAAATTGTCTTCATTTCCTGAGTGAGCTTGGGAGGCATTGACTTACAAAGACTTGACATTTTGTGTAACATCAAAGACAATATACAATTGAATCATTATTTTTAGAAATATCCCTCTTTGGCATTAATGGCAACACAATATGTCATGATACAATGAAATTTTAGAGAAAAATAAAGGTAAGGATAATATCCTTAGTTTCATTCTATTCTCATCCATGAGAACTCCCTCTATCAGTGTGAGCTCCCTCTGACATCAATCTTCTCCTTCTAGAATGATTCTCTGATTACAATTTCTCCCTTTGTGTGTAAAATATTCTTCCTCTTTGTCATCTCATGCCAAAAGCATAGTAAACTCTCCCTCTTTCAGTGAATTTCATTGATATTCATAGATAGTAAACTCACCCTCTTTGAAATCTCATGCCAAAGACAACATAATCAATGGACTTCTCATGTACTTGATGTACTGATTCATATGCAATTTTCCCTTTACAATACTACATCAACTTGACTGATCTTCAACATGCTTGGTTGATGCATCACTAAAATATTATTAGTGAGCTTCAAATAGGGGAATGACCCCTAGCTTACTTCTTAGATACAAAAATGCATCCTTGGGTAAAGGCATGGAGAATATGTCTACAATTTGTTATTTTGTATTCACATATTCCAATCTTACCTCCTTATCTTGCACCAATTCTCTTAAGAAATGATAATTTATTGCAATGTGCTTGGTTTTGGTATGCATCACAGGATTCTTGAAAATGTTGATTGCATTGGTGTTATCATAGAAAATAATGACTAGATCCTTGATTTCTTTCTTTATACCTCCCAACAATTGTTTGAACCAAACAATATTTGAACAATTGACTGTTGTAGCAACATATTCTACTTTTGCTATTGACTGAGAGATACAGTTCTATTTCTTGCTTGTCCAAGATAGTAGCCTTTTTCCATGAAAGAATGCTCCTAATGGAGAAAAAACCAAAGACTAGAATAAACACACAGGAAAAGGGAAATATTATTATCAATGAAAAATTCCCTACGAGATTACAATAGTATGGTTCTAGAGAAAGAAATCCTCTACACAGTATCTTTTCTCTAACCCTACTAAGAACTGCCTTTACAATGCCAGAAATGTTCTTAAATAGAGCCCAATTAATTTAGGATTAAGAATACATTCTAGAATATTTTAGTTGGTATCCACTACCAAACCAAAAGGTTCCAAAAGTCATGTTAGAAGTCGGTGTAAAATTAGAAAAATCCAGAAATGGTAGTCCAACTTCTGGGAGGCATAACTTTTGAACTGGGACTCCGATTGACAAACCGTTTACATTTCTAGAAAGCTCTCAAAACACTCTACAAATTATGAACTAGTTTTTCTTGTCTCCCATTTTTTGGCCCTATACAAGGCTATTTAGTGTCCCAAATCTGACTTTGAAGCACTCTTCAGAGGTTTTTAGAAAACTGAAAACTGCAATAACTTTCTAACCATAAAGTCTTTGGACTTGATTCTTTTTCTAGAGTGCTTTAAATTACAAGTATAATGATCCCTCTAAATTACACCCTCTAACTCATGATAATTTTGTCTCTATTACAAAATAACCTATTTTCTACATTTACATGTATCCTAAGGTGCTTAAAAACTCTAACCTAGAAAATTAATAGTGGAACTATGAGAGTTGGAACCTTTATTTGACCCAAATGGGTATCTAGAAATAAAAACACATTAAACATAAACTATCTCTAAACATATTTTTGGGTGATACATGATTACCCTTACACTACTAGATGCTCCTGCATTAGACACCCAAGGTAGAGGAAAACTGAAATGGAAAACCTTCACTGTTGATATCCAAATTGAGTCCTCTATTGGTTGTCCTTACCACTTCACTAGGTACTCTTCATATCACCTATTTCTGGTACTCCTACCCACATGACTATCTAGAATCTCTTGTATCTCCTCCTTCTTAGAAGCAGGAATTGAACATGACTCCAACATCAACTCCTCATATGCACCATCATCATGATATTATGTTAAGTCTACAATATTGAAGATAGGAGAAATGTGAATCCCATCTAGAAACTCCATCTAATATGCATTTCCCAAGTCATGTTTCTTCAAAATTCTACAAGGGCCAAATTCCTTCATCTTCAGCTTGTTGTAAGTACCCACTAGAAATTGTTCCTTTCGTAACTGTACCATAACCAAATCCCCTACTTGGAACTCCTTATGTCTCCTCCTTTGATCTACCTTTCCTTTATACTATTGATTCATCTTGGTGATGTGTGCATGGACCTCCTCATGTGGGCTCTTGATATGTTCAACAAATTCTTCTGCCTTGACAGTTCTCCTCTCCCATTGCTCCATTTTCCTTAATTTTGGTGCAATCCTTTGGCTACTTCCATATAAAATTTGGAATAGTGATCTGCTAGTACTCTTATTTATAGAATTATTGTAAGAAAATTCTACTTGTGGCAAAATCAAATCCCATCCCTTAGGCTTATCTCCCACTAAACACCTCAACAAATTGCCCAAACTTCTATTTACAACTTCAATCTATCCGTCAGAATGTGGATGATGTGTAGAACTAAACCTCAATTATTTCCTCAACTTCTTCGATAAAGTCATCTTGAAATACCCCACAAATTTAGTATCTCTATTGGAAACAATACTCTTTGGGAGACAATATAGTCTCACCACCTCTCTGAAAAAAAATTTGCAATATGTACAACATCATGAGTCTTGTGGCATGGGATGAAATGTGCCATCTTGGAGAACTTGTCAACCACCACAAATATTGAGTCATTACCCCTTTGTGTCTTTGGTAATCCAAGAACAAAATCCATACTTATGTCCTCCCAAGGCTTTGATGGAACAGGCAATGGCCGATAAAGTCCAGTATTGTGACTAAATCCTTGAGTTTCTTGACATACTTGACAACTCTACACAAATTTCTTCACATCTTGTGACATTTGAAGCCAAAAATAATGTTCTCTAAGAATGACAATGGTCTTATCTTGACCAAAGTGTCCTCACATTCCCCCACTATGTTTTTGTTTGATCAAGTTTTCTCTCATGGAACTCCTTGGAATGCATTATTGACTACCCTTGAATAGCTTACCATCCTGAATCAAATAATCTAGCCACCTAGTTCTATCTATAGTAACAGGTTCTTTACAAGCCTTCCATGCTTCAACAAAATTAGGATCCTCTGGGTATAGATTCTTGAGTTCATCAAACCCAACCACTTTAACCTACATTACTGTAAGTAACAACTATCTCCTACTCAATGCATCTACAACCCTATTAGACCTTCCACTTCTATGTTTCAACACAAATGTACAGCTCTACATGAACTCTACCCACTTTATATGTCTCTGGTTTAATTTACCTTGGCTATTTAGGTACTACAATGCCTAGTGATCAATATTCAAGAAAAATTCTCTTGGAAATAAATAATGCCTCCATTTCTATAAGACCTAAACAATTGTATAGAAATCTTGATCATAAATAGAATACTTCTTCTTTGCATCATTTAAGTTTTCACTAAAATATGTAATAGGCTTACCTTCTTGGCTCAATACAGCCCCAATAGCACTGCCACTAGCATCACAATCTACCTGGAACACATTACTGAAATTAGGAAATGCCAAAACAAGTTGTTTTGTCATCTTCTTCTTCAACAATTCAAAAATCCCTACAACTGTTGTAGACCACTTGAACTCTTTCCTATCCCTCCTTATTGTTTCAGTCAGGGGTACATATATGCCACTAAAATCCTTAATGAACTTCTTGTAAAAACTAACCAGACTATGAAATGATCTCATGAAATTAGTAGACCTTGGAGTAGGCCATTCCAAGATGGCCTTTACCTTATCTAGATCCATTTTGAGACCTTTAGATGATACAACAAACACCAAGTAGACAAACTCTTTTTTAAAAAAGCTACTTTTTTTCAGATTAATCAACATTTTTTCTTCCATCAACCTTTCAAAGACACTAAGAATGTGCAATAAATGTTCATCCAAATTCTTACTAAAAATTAAAATATCATCCAAATAGACAATAACCAATTTTCCCAAGAATTTCTTTAGTACCTCATTCATAAGCTGCATGAACATGCTTGGTGCATTGGTTAATCCAAAGGGCATGACTAACCACTCATATAGACCCTCCTTAGTCTTGAATGTAGTCTTCCACTCATCTCCCTCTCATATCTATATTTGGTGATAGCCACTCTTGAGATCTATCTTTGTCAAGTACTGAGCTCCACTCAAGTAGTCCATAAGATCATCCATTCTTGGCAAAGGGAACCAATACTTGATGGTTATTCTATTTATAGCTTGAGAATCTATGCACACTCTCCACTCTCCATCCTTCTTTGGTGATAGTACTGTAGGTACTACACATGGACCCAAGCTCTCTCAAATCAAACCCTTCCTCAATAGCTCCTGAACTTGTCTATTTATCTTCTCAATTTTAGTAGGAGTCATCCTATGAGCAGCTTTGTTAGGCAAACTAGCTCTTGGGATTAAATCTCTCTGATGACTTATCTACCTTACTTGTGGCAACCCTTCTGGAACATTATCAGATATGACATCTCTATACTCACTTAATAGACCTAAAACTTTAGGTGGAATTTCACTACTACCTTCCTTATCTCTTCTAGGAATCAAAGCATAACACATATGTTGATGTTTCATACCATCCAAAAAAAAATTCTTCCATCAACAAGAGATATCCTAGCACTACTGCATACCTTTTCACCTTCCTTTGTCAAGGGCTTTAGTTTGTGGTGAACTCCATCCTTTGTCAAAGAGTATGTATTTGCATGACCATCATGTACAACATGTCTATCAAATTGCCATAGTCTTCCCAACAAAAAATGGCAGACATCCATTGGAATAATGTCATAGAGAACTTCATCATGGTAACTCCCAATCTTGAACTTTACCAAAAATTGTTCACTGACCAAGACCTTATGATCATCCTTCACTCAAGAAATCTGATAGGGTTAGGGGTGTTTCTCCTCTTGAGCTTTAGCTTAGAGACCATCCCCTTAGACACCAAGTTGTTAGTGCTGCCACCATCAATAATCACATCACAACACTTATCCTCACACTTGCACCTAGTACAAAACAAACTCCTCCTTTGTCAAGGTTCAGTCTCACTGCTTAGTAAGACCCTTTCATTTACGAGAACCTCTACTCTTTCTACATCCTTAGAATGTGATGACTGTGCATCCTCATCCACATGAGAAACCCTTGCTTGACCATCAGCTCTCTTATCAGTCCTTCCTTTCTATTGAGGGCATTCAAATGCTCGATGACCTTCTTCATTTCAATGAAAATAAGTACCATAGAAGCCTCCTCTTTGTAAACCTTGTCCATATCCTTTGCCTCTTCCTCTCTGATCTCCAAAGTTTTGATCACATGAGTAGTTGAAACCCTCATTCCTCTAGGGTAAAAGCACTAATTTGTGTCACCGTTTGTGATACCAAAACCTATTTTGGTCAAATCTCATTTCTCTATCAAAACTCAATTTTTTTCAAAAACTAAAAATACCCTTTTATAGATCTCAGATTCAATATCATCATTATATAAAATTTTGAGTGTTTTGATTAGTTATAATATGTTATAATCTCAAAGTATTACAAGTTGATATTTTAACATTTCAGAAGATGCTCCCTCAAAAATGGAAAAAAATTAGTAAATCATATCAAAAAAAATTAAAAATTATATTTATCTCTAGAGGAGAGAATCCTCTTCACGAATATGTAATTTTTTCTCAAGAAGGTATAGATTTGATAGGAAAGTTTTGACGGGAGAAAAAAACTATTGGATTCTGATAAGGTCGAACTTGAGTAATTGTAACAAAAAAAATATACATCAAAAATAATTATTTCTTTTTTTGTGCACTAGCTATACATGTCATCTATAAGATATTTTCAAATCAGAACAAAAAAAGATGATTTGCATATACTTGTTTTACAGGAACTACACCCTATGTTTTTTATAGTTAAAAAAGGGACTTCAAAATAAAATAAAATGAATAAGTTCTTACTCAAAAAAATTATAAAAATTATAGGCATAAAGTTCATCCAATTCTACACATTTCATCAATTTACATCATCTTCATAGTTTAAACACAAATACCATTTTTTTTTTCACTAATGTTGAACTATCACATTCTGATATCACATTTCTTTATAAAAGGTGACACAAGTTTGTGCTTTTACCCTCTAGTTCTTGCTAGTACCCACATCTTCATTTTTCTTATGGGTCTCATTTTGTCCTCCTAATGACCTACCACCACCCCTTCCTCCTTGATTATGCCCTCATTGCCTTCTATCAAACATTTTTTTTAGCTTCTCTTCAACTCATAGGATAAACCGGTATGCCTCTTCAATGCTAGTCATTCTAACCAGATTTAATTCCTCCCGAATGCTAGGTTGTAATCCACTGAGGTAATGGGTAACCTTCTCCTTATTAGCTTCTACATGCCTTGCCCTAATAATAAGTTGATAGAATTCCTCTATATATTCCTAGACAAATTTTCCTACTTGCTTTAACCCTTGTATTTTCTTGAACAAATCAAGCTCATAATCAATAGGAATGAACTACTTCTTTAGTTTGTCCACCATGCGATCCCACCTTGTGATTTTATCCTTTCCTCTTTTATTCCTTTCCAGCTAAATCTCTTGCCACTAGATTTTGCCATGGCCTTTAATTTTGGTCTTCGCAAACTTAACCCTCTTTGGGTCCCTGATATCCTCATACTCAAAATACTCCTCTAGTTCATTGATCCAATCGACCAACTCATCTGGGTTTAGAGTTCCCAAAAACATACCCACATCAATTTTGGGTCTTTTTCCATGAATGGAAATGGCCCTAAAAAGCCTCTCCTTTTCCTAATTTAGGACTTCTCCTTCATCTTCCCTTTCCTGTCCAATAGTTTCTTCTTCTTCATTTTCTTCCTCACTGTCATTAGCTATGGCAACTTTCAGTCCTCTATGAATCTCCTCTTGCAATGCTTGAACTTGTATCTAGAGGGCTCTAACCTTAGTAGTAACAACTTTGGCCCTTCCACCACATTCCCTTCATGGAGGCATCTCCTTGTCTCAAAGCCACAACCACATAGTCCTAGTGCAAACTTTGTCACAGTCAGTGCTCTATCTATACACTTAGGAAAACCTACTCTAATACCATTTTATGGAGACACAACCAAAGACCAAAATAAACACACAAGAAAAGAGAAATATTATTATCAGTGAAAAATTCCCTATGGGCTTACAATAGTATGATTATGGAGAAAGAAATCCTCCACAGAGTACCTTCTCTCTAACTCCATTGAGAACTGCCTTTACAATGCCAGAAATGTTCTTAAATAGAACCCAATTCATTTAGGATTAGAAATACATTCTAGAATATGCCAGTTGGCATCCACAACCAAAATAGAAGGTTCCAAAAGTCACATTAGAAGTTGGTGTAAAATTAGAAGAATCTAGAAATGGTAGTCCAACTTTCGGGAGGCATAACTTTTGAACTGGGACTCTTATTGATGAACCATTTACATTTTTGGAGAGCACTCAAAGCTCTCTACAGCCCTATGGACTTTTCTCACCCCCTTTTTTGGTCCTATACAAGGTCGTTTAGTGCCCCAAATCTGACTTTGAAGTGCTCTTAGGAGGTCTCCAAAAAAATTAAAACTACAATAACTTTCTAACCATAAAGTCTTTTGACCTGATTCTTTTTCTAGAGTGATTTAAATTACTACTATAATCATCCCTCCAAATTACACCCTCTAACTCATCATAATTTTTGCTCTGTTACAAAAGAACCCATTTTCTGCATTTACACATATCTCAAGATGCTTAAACACTATAACCCATAAAACTAATAGTGGAACTATGACAATTGCAACCTTTATTTGACCCAAATGGGTATCTAGAAAAAAAAAACATTAAATAGAAACTATCTCTAATCATAGTTTTGGGTGATATAGGATTTCCCTTACACCACTAGATGCTCCTGCATTAGCTCCACCACTAGTGCTCTTTCTATCATCAATTATTCCTACCCAATCTACATTAGTGAATTCTTTCAATTCAAAGTTTCCTCCCTTTTTGTACCACAAACCATAATCTTCAGTACCCTTTAGATACCTCATGATTCTTTTTATTGCCATCATGTGATTTTCTTTTGGATTAGCAGAGAATCTTGGTACCATTCCAACTTCTATTCTATATTAGGTCTTGTATGCACCACATACTAAATTTTTCCAATCATTGATCTATATGTATTCTGATCTATCTCTTTTGAATCATCATCTTTGGAAAGCTTATGTCCAATAGACATAGGTGTTCCAGCATTCCAAACTCTTTAGTATCTCCTTGATGTACTTTGATTGAGTAATATAGATACCATCCTTCTTCTATTGAATCTATAGGCCAAGAAATAATTTAATCTCTCCAAATATTGACATCTCAAATTCCTTACTCATTTCCTTTGAAAAAGATTTGCATAAATCATCGTATCTAGTGAACAATATATCATCTACAAAAATTAATGCTAGCAATATCTTCTTCTTTAGTCCTTCCTTGATGTATAGACTATTGTTATCATTAGTCCTTTAAATACCAATTTTTAAAAATAACTATGCAATCTCTCGTATGAAGCTCTGGGGGCTTGTTTAAAACCATACAAATATTTGTGTAATCTGCAAACCATGTCCCTTTTACTAGGATCCATAAAACCTTCTGGCTACTCAATGTAGACTTTGTCTTCCAAGATTCCATTCAAAAATGTTGATTTCACATCCATCTGATATAATTTGAATCCTTTGTGTGCAACATATGAAAGGAGTGTTCTAACACCTTCCAATCTAGCAATAGGAGAAAATGTTTCTTCATAGTCAATACCTTCCTCCTAAGCATAACCTTTGCAAACTAACCTTGCCTTGTTTATTCAAACTTCTCCATTCACATTTAATTTATTTCTAAATACCCATTTTGTGCCAATTACATTCTTATCCTTGGGTCTAGGAACAAGAGACCAAGTATTATTCCTTTCTATCTAATCAATTTCTTCACTCGTTGTTTTAATCCAACTTTCATTTTCTAATGCACATTTAACTATTCCAGGTTCAAATTCAGTAAGCAAACATGTACCTCTTAGTTTGTTCCTTGTCATTGTACCAATTAACAAATCTTCAATGATTTGTTCAAGTGCATGATGCCTTTTGACATATCCAATAGGTCTGGGCTCCTTCTTTCTAGATTCACTAGGTTCAATATGATCTTCTAAATCATGCTTGGGTCCCATTGACTATGATTTGGGTCCTTCAGATTGTGGCTCAATTTCTACTTACTAAAACTTGGGTCCTTCTAGTGACTTAGGTTGCACTGTGGGAATGCACCAAGAACTTTTCTTCAAAAGAAAAAACCTTAAAAGTGTTGGTGGAAAGTTGATTTGAGTTTACATTTGAACACCATCAAGAAGGTTTTCAAAGTGTTAGAGACTCTAGAATGTGACAATCGATAAATGGTAGTTCACAACATCTTGAATGAGAAAAATATTTATCATGTCAAGATTTAAAATGAAAATGAATAAGTCATCAAAAAGGGTTAGGGACTATCAAAATATGTAACAGTATTATTATCAAGGTGAATGTTATAGCAAGAAATATAGGAACTCTTGATCCTGTTATCATCTGGGAAAGCATCGCCAAGTACAAGGCCCTTCAAAATAATCCCTAGGATTTTTTCCTTCTCTTTCATCTTTTTTCTTCTTCTTTCATGTTTTTAATCTAAGAGAATGTATTACATGAAAATGTGTAATTACATGTAATCCAATAATTTCTCTTGTTAGTTAGACCAGGTCAAAGTTGGTTGAGTTGTTCCCACTTTTTCTTGCTTTTTATCAACTCCTTTTCCTATATAAAGGAGTGTCCTCTCGTTGTAAAAATCATCTTTTTTTGTATGCAAGAAATCTCTGCTAGACTTGTGAAAGAAAAACTTTGATTGTGTAGTACAAATTTGGGAGAAAAGTGAATAAAAGAAGCAATTGTTTTCAAAGCTTTGACTAGAAGCAATTGTGATATAGAAAATTATAATCTTTGACTACAATTTGTGCCTATTTTATTTTATTATCATTATTATTGTGTGTTTAATAATAGAGTATAGTGATTTAAGAAGCAATTAGAGCCAAAACTTTGACTAGGAGTGGTTGTGACAATACATAGACCGGGAGCTTTGACTGTAGGTTGTATTACCATCTCAAATTCATATAAAATAGTTATAATTCACTACTTTTAGAAGTCTTTGTGCCCCAATGGTAGAGGTTATTCTTATAGAATAGGTTGAAATAGGAAATACAGCCAAACTAGTACACTTTCAACTACCATTTAAGTTAGTGTTGGTTTATCAAAATCACCCTTTACAAATTTAAGATAGAAGTGCAATTTGAGGTTTCATCTTGCCCATTACTTGCTTTGTGGGTAAGTGGGTTCTTTCCTGAAAGCTAAGAGAAAATAATATTGGTAACACCCCTTACAAAATATCTCAACTTCTTTCTTACCTTGAGTTGATCCAAGGAATGGTGAGAAGGGGGAGCCTTCCCTTTAAGGTAGGAGAGACTCTATTTCACACACTATGACTGGTCATCCTATTTTGCAACTAGATTCTACTCAAACCTATCGGTTGTAAAATATCCACCCAACAGGTGGTAAGAGAACCCTACCTCTTACAACTCCAGCTCTAGATGAGTCATGCAAATCCATTGATAGGCTAAAAGAAATAGATACCATGGTGAGCTAACAGGTGGAAACTCCTAAGTTTTTTTGGACTCAATTGTAGCCTTGCTTCTTGAATACCAAGTTTGAGATTCCTAACATGCTCTAGTTCTCTGGATAAGGGAATGTATCCAAATGACCATGCCTCATAAAAAATATTTGACTTTAGAATAAAATTTTCCACATGTTGTATGCCATCAATGACTTCATTTTGACTAAGTTGAAACACTACATTTTCAAGCTTCTCAATGCAATTCTAACCTTTTTCTCCATATCAAAAGCCTTCTGCTTGGATTTCTTGTGATTAGTCATCATGAAACCAATGACTCTTTTATGATACATGTAGGAATTATTTTTTAATTTTCATATTCCTAGTTGAACCTTTTAAGATGTGGGTTGGATTTGAAAATGCATCCTCCTTGCACATGACCCATATTATTTAGGATTCACGATCATGTGAAGCTAGGATGAGATCTCCCTCTTTGGAATTTAATTGTGGGTTAGGTGGGGTAGGGTTCTCTCTCTCTCTCTCTCTCTCTCTCTCTCTCTCTCTCTCTCTCTCTCTCTCTCTCTCTCTCTCTCTCTCTCTCTCTCTCTCTCAATTTGGACATTTTTGACAAATACTTGATCCCTTTGCAGATTGATGAGGCATTTGTATCACTGTCTATTCCTTGTGAATAGTATAATACAACATGATCCTTTTCAATTTGTATAGTACCCCAAGAAGTAAATGTCTCTTTGTATGCATGTATCTTTTTAAATGATGAATTATAATTGTGACCCAAAACTTGAGAAGACTTTGTAGTAAAAAGAAAATCAATACCTAAAGCATCATGACACTAATAAAAAGGGGGTCTTAAATAGCTTTTGGCATTTTCATGAATGTCATATCCCCATTTTTAGATAGAATTTTAATAATAATTAGATAATATAATATTATTAAATAAATAATGATAATAAAGTTAAATATTAAAACCATTTCTTAAATATAAAAATATGAATTAAAAATTATTTAATCTATATTATCGATGAAATATTATTTAGTATGATATTTTAAATAAATAAATAATAATAAGTAATAATAAGATAAATAAGCAAGAAAATAAATAATATAACATAGAATAATATAAATTAACTAAATTTAATCAAAATTTAAGAGATATAATTTTAAAAATGCACATGAATCCTTAAAATTAAGATATAAAAGGGAGGAGAGTTTATTTTAGAGAAAGGAAAAAGAGAAGGAGAAGATAGGAGTTCAAAAAGGAAAAATGTGTGAGCGAAGTAATATGAAAAAAATAAGTAAGCAACTTTATGAAAAGGTATCAATGATATTGAAAGGATAAAAACCTTCGAAAGGGTAATAATTACGAATAGTTGCAACTCTTCAAAAATGTTGTAATTATAAAGTTTTGGAACTTTTCCAAAGGATTTTAGTTATGAAGTGTTGTGAATTTTTGAAAGGATTTTAATTATGAAGTATTTTGACTTTTCAACAGATTTGTATTATGAAAGGCTGTGACTCTTGGAAAAGAAGAAACAAAAAAGTATATTTTATCCTTTCCTCTTAATTAGAAAAGGAAGAATTTTAGAAAGCAAATATAGAGTTGAGACAATCTAGAAGGACTAATTCATTGAAAGGACGACTAATGATAGAGCCACATGGACCAAGCAAAGAGGAAGGTAAGAAAGGTATGTTTATAGATTATATTTGTTTAATTATATTTATAAATTTATTTATATCAATGAGTCGTACTTGTGGAAATTTTATGCATATGCATATGTATATTTAAAGATGTAATTCGAAATGGATAACACCTGACTTAATGCTTAAGGGTTTAAGACCAAGAGAGCCACTTTTTAGGAAAGAGAGTGATCTTAATATGGTTAATAGCTTAAGATCAAGAGAGTCCCTTTGGGAAGAGAGTGATCTTAATATGGTTATAAGGATAGGCTATTCTGTAGATGTTAACATATGCACATGTGTCAAAGGCCTTGGATAGAAAATGTCTCTTCTAGGAATGATCTTAAAGGGATCACTTCATAGAAGATGGAGATGTAACTTGTGATCTAAGCATCCTCAAGAGGTTTATTTATCTTGATGTGGAGATGTCTTTAAGGTTGGGTTAGGATAGGTGGTAGAATAGTGAAATATATTTCATTATTGTATAAATTCTAACATTAGTTTTGTGGGTATTATTGTCCTCACTGGTGAGGACATTACAATGAACCTTCTTGAATTTATTGAAACACTCACACTTTTTTTATGATACTATTTTAGAGGTTCTTCAATTGTTTTACTCATGGACATAGAATTGAACTATTAAAAAATTGCCTCATCCTTGATATTAGCATTGTTCTTAGCTAGAGATTGATTTTCAATGCTAGGATCTATAATTTCCAAATACTGTAATGAAAAACTCTCCTCTAAATCATTATAATAAAAAAATCCACTAATCTTTTCCTCAACTTTTAATAGATCATCACATATTTCATTTCTTAGTAACATGTTATAGGAATACATACATGAGTTCATACCTTGAATTATATCAACATTTGCCTTCTCTTCAATGAGCGATGCTAGAGGAATGGGAAGATCTTTTCAACATAAAAATTCATCATCAAAAGCTTAAAGAAACAAACTTGGAATAGTGACCAAATAATATCCATCTTCTAACACTCTTTCTTCATCATTACTTTCAAATTGTGGGTGCAATCATCTATGAAATAATTTCAATGCCTCTTTTTCACAATCCTTGTTTTTAGATTCATGAATCACTTATGTTAACTTGTTAAGATCTTTGCAATTTTTATTAAAAGGTTCAATACACAATTCATATATCATTTCAATCACTTCTTCTTGATCATCTTCTAGGCATGTTTCTTATAATAAATCTCTTTAAAATTTCTTCTTCCAAGGTATTCCCTCAGTAAGAAAATGATTTCACCTTTATCTTCTTTTTGAATTTTTTGCATTTTTTTGGTAGCAATGAAGGATTTATTTCAATAGGATCAAGTCCTCGACTACAATAGAAGATTTTAAAAAATTGAATTTGATCAAGGCCACTAGAAGTTTCATCAAATTGAGTAACATGTTTAGACGCTCAACTACTTTCTTGGTTGTCATTCACCAACCTAGAATCCCATAAATCATGCTTCTAAAAAAATTCTTCTTGATATTTACATGTAAAATTTATTCCTCACAAA
Source organism: Cupressus sempervirens (assembly GCA_028749045.1). NCBI lineage: Eukaryota > Viridiplantae > Streptophyta > Pinopsida > Cupressales > Cupressaceae > Cupressus > Cupressus sempervirens. Next base: position 606,060,221 of record CM053793.1, read on the forward strand.
GATTCCCATATGTGAAATAAAAATTGATTGTTTGATCAATCCTCTTCATTGATCTTTTTCAAGTTTTGCAACAAGGATGGATATTTGTTGGATCAAGTTGAACACCACCATAAAAATTCTTCAAGAAATCAACCTATATGGGTTTATCATGAGTCTTCTTCTTCTAATATGTGAAGTACTCAACATCATTATAATTTTCATTGTCACTCTCAACATTTCCTTTGTACCAAACCATGATTCACACTTTCAAATAGAGTTTCAAATATCCAATATTTCAAATAGAGTTGCAAATATTCATTGAAGTTAACATTTCTTTGAAGAGTGTTCAGATTTCATCTTAATACATATTAGTTCTACCTAAAGTTCCCATAAATTTCTATTCCAATACTCATCCTCACATGAATTGATGAAGTGAAACATTTTAATCAATACCATCATTCTTGTTATTTCACTTGTCACATTATTGGAACAAATGCAAGGTTGGCTCTAAAATACACTTCTTTGATTAAGATTTTCCCTTTCTTATTTTGTGTAAACTTGCATCTTTCATTACAAAAATTCTAAGAAGTGATAACTTAATAACTTATATGAACATAACTTCTCCCAAAAACATATCCCACTTTGCTACATCAAGTTTGTACTCCAATTGGTGATAATCCATAGATACCATGGGTGTGGAGATCAATCAATTATAAATATCAAGTACCTGTATGGCTAGTGTGTGAGAAATCTTCATTCATTGACTAAGAGTTCTTTCGGGAGTTACTCATTATTTTTGTCAAATTCATTATCTTTTTTATATTATTCCTTGAGATATCTTTGGAGTATTTGGTCAAACATCTCTTACAATTTTCCTATTCAAACATTGAAGATGCCCACACACTATGTTCTATATTGAGTTGTGTGCATTTCTATAACTGAAAGTTATTTTTTTAATCCTAACCCATCTCAATAAGTGTGATCTGTTAATGATGTCTAAATACCTCAATTTTGGCACAACACTTGGTTGTGCACTAATTAGAAATATTTCTTTGAAATCTTGTATCCATGCTTGGTATCTCATGATCTCATGAAGACCTTGGAGGTCTTTGGTTAAACCACTAATACCTAAATTGCAACAAACATTTTGTCAAACAAATTGCTTCCATATCTATGCTTTCATATATATATATATATATATATATATATATATGGTGATATTCATAAGTGATCAACAATAAAAAGTAAACCATGTTCACCATATCCTAATAGATCGAGAGTTCATTCCATGGGCATGGAGGACATTGGTGCATAGATTGGGGAGTCAGGTTTTGATCCCTCTTACCATATTTTCTATTCACCATCACTTAAAAGCTTTCATTTGGCACCGTTGGTGATGGTTTTCTATCAAAAAATCCTCACCTTTTACATTGTATTTGCCAGTTGCATTCAGTTGGGAGCATGGCTAAATCTGTGATAGAATTCATTTGAAATGAATTTTTGTGGTGTGATGACTACGTGGGCACCTTCACCAATCACTACTCTTTAGAATATAGCAAAAAAAACCTTTTCATGTAGAATCTATTACTATCATGCATAAGAGATGCCACTTATTTGAGGGTCTGTTTGGCTACAGGAATATAAAAATGGGAGTATGAATACTTATTCTTGAATAGAAAATGGGGTTATGTATTCCTATTCTGTTTTGGTTCACCCAAAATTTGATGCAGAATTCATAAACTCAAAAACCTTATGTTTTCTAAAATTAAAAAAATTGGAATAGGAATACATATTTCAATTCCACCTATTTAGGTGGAATAGAAAATCCTGATTTTTGGGCCAAAATCAAAATACGTATTCCAATTTTATTCCTATTCCAATTCTAATTTGGTGCATCCAAACAAATAATTCAGAATTTTAAGAATATACATATGCCTATTCCACTTGTATTCCCATTGCCAAATGGGCCTTGAGAGGTTATATCAAATAGTTTGGTTGCAACCTCCTTGCTTTCACATTTCATTCATTTCCACATCTTCCTCAACACTTCCAACTTCTGTTCCCTGAAGGATATTTGCCAAATGCTTGGGGTGCAAATTATTGAAGATATGGGGACTTTTTTTTGAAATTTGTTGTCTTATGTCAATCTGCATATTCATTTCAATTTGTACCTTTGATCTATTTCATTTCATATTTCAAACCACTACATTTGACATAAACTCCCTTGTCACAACCTATTTTCCCTCAAACCAAATTAATCGGTGAACTTAATTCCACATGGATTTTATTCTTATAAAATTAAAATTGGCATTAGTGGTTGAATGTTATTGTTAAAATAAATTTAGTTAATTATAAACCTATTAATTCATACCACTTATAGAATTTTTGGAAAATAATTTACAATTGGTTAGGGCTTTGGAAACTAGACTAAGAATTCTTCCAAGAAAGTACAACATTTTCCTTGCTCTTCTTATCCATCACTATCTAATCTAGTCAAGTCTTATTAAGGCTATGGTGGCTCACATGGGAATGGTGGTGATAATGGGCTTGATAATTGTACGCATTGGCATTGCCTTGGCTAATTGGAAACAAGCTCTTGCTACATGGTATGGCAATCTCAATGGAGATGTGAAGGTTGAGCATGTGGGTATGCTAGCCTTGTGAAGGCAATGACGTATTTTGCATCCAATGTAACTATAGTAGGCCTTGATTTTTTTCAATGAGGTGAAGGACGTGGCCAATGCTTTTAGGTGGAGAGAAAGTAATGATTGAGGGAATTGCCAATTTTAGTCCCCATTTATGATAGGCTTGAAACATGGTATTCTTGATCCTGCCCAAGGCGCTCTAAAGTTATATCTTGCAAAATTTCAATTTCAAGTCCAAGGAGGGGTGTTGGACCCTGCAATTGTATAAAATACCTGAATCTTGGGAGAGAGAAGGGACAAAAACATTTGGGGTTGGAAGGGAGAAGTTTTTGGGAAAATATTTGAGCAACAAATTGATGACCAGTGTTAACCTAGGTTCCTTGTTATTAATTCTTTTGTCAAATGCTTGATATTCATGTTTCATGTCAGAGTTATGAGTGTGTGGAAATGAATGGAAATTTTTATTTTTGTCGATGTTAGTAGCATGTTATTGTAAATTTTTTGGAATTTGAATGGCTCTATCTGCTTAAGGAAATGAACTTAGTAACTTAAAAGGCCTAGCTAGTTAGCTATAAGCCAATTGAATTAGATTGTGTAGGGATCAGACTTGTCTATTCCACCAAGTAAACAATAGCCATCAAAGAGACAAAGTACATAGACCATTAGTAATGACAACAAAGTAGTCCCTTGTGTTAAATGGTGATTTAATGATGACTTCTCCATCAAATGCATCCATTACTATCTCAAAAGCCTCAAAAAAATGTTTTCATAAGGAGATTACATTTAGTTAGAATACTTTTAGGAGCTATTAAGAGCTATTCAGCTCATTTTTTGCGTGAATGTCATCATGAAATTTGAGAACATATTGTTCCATATACTGGCTTCTATGTTGTAACTATAACACCTTTCACCTAAAGGCTCAATTTAAAACTAGTGTAGTGTTAAACATATTTAGATATGGACATATCATCATGGAATTTTGGTTCCTTAATGGTCATCAAATGCATACCTCACTATTGTTAATCTATATTCCAGGGCAAATGCAATTTCAAGAAAAATGTTATTATAGTATCAAACTATATATAGGTAGAATTCGTAAAATTGGAGGCCCAAGACTTATGTGGTGCTAGATGATGTGCCAAGAGATTTGAGATCATTGAAAAGAATGTGAATAGGCTTGAGCTTAAGAATATAAAATTATATTTCTACAAACATGTGTTAATTATATCCCAATCTATAGACACATTTACCCTGTTATTAATCTTATCAAGCTAGATCAGTTTTGCGGATAGGAATGATCTCCATAATATGCCATTTCTAATTATTGACTATTGGGAGTATTCTTAATATAACACCACTATTAGAAATATTAGACTAATGAAATATTAAAATTATTAGTTTAAATAATTGCACTAAATTGGGAAATTATGAACCTTTATACGAGATGATGTATTCATTTTGTTATTGTTCTCTTATAGAATTGACATTAGGAATAGATGGATTTTTTTTTATCAATCAATTCTTATTATTTTTAAGTTTTAGTCTAAAAGACACTTGTGATTAAATATTCCTTCATAATTAGGAATATGTAATTATTCAATATTGGGTTTGCAAACTATTTGTTTTTTTTTGGTGGGGTCTCTATTGGTCATGAGTAGAGATAAAGAATAGTTTGGAATAAGAGTACTTTAATTTTGTGAACTCTTAGATGATGCCTAAAGAGAGTAGAGAAAAATAAACCCTATTCAAGGGAAATAATTCATATTTGAAGAGTAGGAAAAAGGATCATGTGATTTTGGGAAGTATGGAAAGTATTAATAAGTTGATAAAGAATAAGAGAATGTGTTGAATTCTTTAATCTATTTTTGTTTCCATAGTGTACATGCCATATATTGAAAATAGATGTTGCCCTTAGCCAAGAAGAGTGAATATTCTATCATTACTATGTTTCCCACATATCAAAGTATATGAATAAATAAAGGAAGTGTTATGAAATTGACATGTTTGATAATTAAGTGGATGTTTACCTTCCTTTATATGTATAGAATGCCAATGAAAATCATGATGTGTTATGTGTTAAAGGAGAGTCTTTTTTTAATGTTCCTATATCTATGCAATGGAATTAGATTTTGCAAGATATGATGTTGAAGATGATAGGCTGATAAAGTCGTATGATGATTTTACGATGAGTTTACATGGCATGTTGAGGATGCCACATTATGGATTGCTTATGATTCTTATTTTACATGTTTCAGATGCATATATATGATGGTTATGATGTGAATTGGAAATAAGGATAAATTCTTTAATTATGATAAGATGGATACTAACCTAATTATGCGGTTTTGTGAATGTCTGTATAGTATATTAGTTTTAGAATATGACTTTTTGTTACTACACAAATCAATTACTTTCCTCTTAGTTTTTCTTATTTCGTATTCCTTTTTGTTAGGCTAGGTATCTTTCATGTCAAGAAAGATTTCAGGGAAGCTTAACAACTTTGTGGTGGGGTGGTAAAGCATTCCTACAATATTCTCGCCCTTCTACTCTTAGACAGGTTATGGAGCTTCTATCAAAATCAACAACATAAATCAGTACATCTTGGTATTCTAGTAATTTAATTATGGTATCCTTTTAGATTTGAGCATATATATGTATATGTATCATTTTGTTAAATTTAATGATAATTAATCAACTAATGTTGACTGGTCAATTTTCAAATGACTTTGACTTGTTGAATATTTTGCATTATATGGAGATCGTTGATGTGGCATTAGTTTTATAGGAGCAGTCATTACATAAAAGTATATGGGCCCATGTGTGCCAAAAACCTCTTTGGTAGGGAGGCACGATCCCGGCCTCATCTATGATGATGTCTTTAGGCCTTACACTCAAGCAAGATTTGATCCCTGGTGGGCTCTTTGTGATCCATTCAACTTCACCAGTAGACTAATTATTGGTCCTAAGTAGGGATTAGGAGTGGTTTGGAATAAGAGTAATTTAATTTTGTACACTCTTAGATGATGGCTAAATAGAGTAGAGAAAAATACACCCTATTCAAGGGAAATAATTCATATTTTAAGAGTAGGAAAAAGGATCACGTGATTTTGGGAAGTATGGAAAGTATTAATAAGTCGATAAAGAATAAGAGGATGTATTGACTTCCTTAATTTTTTTTCCTCCATATTGTACATGCCATATATTAAAAATATATGTTTCCCTTAGCCAAGAACAATGAATATTTTATCATTACTATGTTTCCCATATTTAGAGCTTCTTGAAGTAAACAACATATCAAACTATATGAATAAATAAAGGAAGTGTTATGAAATTGACACGTTTGATAATTAAGTGGATGCTTACTTTCCTTTATATTTATAGAATGCCAATGTGAATCATGATGTGTTATTTGTTAAAGGAGAGTCTTGGTGTAATGTTCCCATATGTATGGAATGGAATTATATTTTACAAGGTATGATGTTGAAGATGATAGGCCAATAAAGCTGTATGATGATTTTACGATGATTTTACATGGCATTTTGAGGATGCCACATTATGGATTGCTTATGATTCTTATTTTACATGTTTCACATGCATATATGATGGTTATGATGTGAATTGGAAATAAGGATAAATTATTTTAACTATGATACAATTGATACCTGACCTAATTATGTGGTTTTGTGAATGTTTGTGTAGTATATTAGTTTTAGAATATGACTTTTTATTACTGTACAACTCCATTACTTTCCTCTTAGCTTTTCTTGGCTAGTCCTCCTTTTTGTTGGGCTAGGTATCTTTCATGTCAAAAAAGATTCTAGGGAACCTTAATAGCTTCATGGTAGGGTGGTAAAGCACTCCTACAATATTCTTGCCATTCTATTCTTAGATATGTTTTGGAGCTTCTGCCAAAATTGATGACATAATTTGTACATCTTGGTATTCTAGTAATTGAATTATGGTATCCTTTTAGATTTGAGCATATATGTATATCTATCATTTTTCTAAATTAATTATAGTCAATCAACTAATATTGACTGGTCAATATTCAAATAACTTTGACTCTCATTGAATATTTTAAATTATATGGAGATTTCTGACGCGGCATTGGTTTTGTAGGGGTAGTCATTACATCCTTTGTTAGATGCTTTAGTTGGTATCCTTTTTGCATTGCTCAATTATTCCCATAAAATCCTTATTAAACCTTGGTATGGAAGATCTTTCCACTTGGTGAGGATTTTGAGCTTGTGTCAATAATTTTGTTATATGTTTTGACGAATGTTAATACTTCATGCTAACAAGAGGTGGAATGAAAAAAATGAAAGTGATTAAATCTAAACTCACACAAAATAAACACTAAACTATATAATTTGAATTTGAAGATTCCCCAACCATTTTTACTAGTTTGAAGAAATCCAATTCCACTTTGTAATCTTAGTAAAAACATGGAGCACATTCAGCTATACCACCAAAGATACTATTGATTAGTGATACAGGTCATTATATCACTACAATATTCAAGAGTTAGGCACATTTGAGATGAATGAATCATACAATGCCCTATGTGATATTGGAGTATTGAAGCTTGAATATAGACACTTAGAGATAAAGGATTTACCAAATTCCCTGTACATGTCAAAGGATTTCAAAATAAAGTGGAAAAGTTAGACAAAAAACCAATAGGACCATTGTAGCTCAAGTAAATGAATAAATTGAACTAATGGGAGATAATTTTGAGACACTTATGACAAGTTATTTTGAGGATTTCAAGAAATCCATGAAACAGAGATTGAGGATACCTGTTTCATTAGTTGATACTTACATTCAAGCAGCCATACCAAGGGTTAGATGGCTAAGACCTCTTGGTTATGAAATCAACATTGATGAAGCATTTGTAGCAATTAAAACATTGTTAGTATAAGAAGTGGATAAGAGTGCACCACATTTTGGCACTTATGATGTGGTGAGATCAAAGGTAGATATGGAATTGAAAATAGTTTCTACATTGAAGAAAAATGACAAACTAGAGAAGAAGCTTAAGGCCATGTTTGGAGAAGGGGTAGCTGAGGTAGAGGAAGAAGAAGATGAAGAGGCAGATGATGATGAAGAAGAAAAAGGTCAAGAACCACTAACATTAACCCAAGGAAGGGGTGAGGATGCTGAGGAAGAACAAGGTGCTGAGTAGGAAGCACCAAAGGCAGAGCCCAAGAAGAGGAAGGCATATAAATAGCCTATTGCATAGCCAAAAGGCAAAAATAAAATGACCAAGCCTAGCCTAGCAAAGCCTATGACAAGGGTAGACACAAGGGAAAAAAAAAAAAGTGGCCAAGGAATAGGAGAAGTAGAAAGCTACACAACAAGGAGGGTCAACAGAAAAGAAGAGAAGAAAATATGTGGCACCCCCAGAGTCAGATAAAGAGAGGACAAAATCTAACAATGAATAGTTAAGAGTAATAAGTCACACCACTAAATCTAACCTTGAAACTCTTTGTGATAACATTAGACATAATGCAGATTTAACTAGATTGAAGACCATTGATTTAATGATAGTTAATTACCTAATGTTAAATTTAATGATAGTTAAATTAAATGATATATTAATCAATTATTGTTGATTGGTCAATTTTCAAATGACATTGACTCTCATTGATATTTTGCATTATATGAAGATTTCTAATGTCCAGTTGGTTTTTTAGGGGTAGTCATTACATCCCTTGTTACATGCTTTAGTTGGTATCCTTTTGGTATTGCTCAATTTTTCCCATAAAAGCCTTATTAAACCTTCATATGGAAGATCTTTCCAAAGTGTTACCTGGTGAGGAATTTGAGCTTGTGTCAATCATTTTGTTATATGTTTTGATGAATGCTAATACTTCATGCTAACAAGAAGTGGAGTGAAAAAAATGAAAGTGATTAAATCTAGACTCACACAAAATAAGCACTAAACTATATAATTTGAATTTCAAGATTCCCCAACCATTTTTAGTGGTATGAAGAAATTCAATTCCACTTTGTAATCTTAGTAAAAACATGGAACATGTTAAGCTATACCACCAAAGGTACTATTGATTAATGATATGGGTCATTCTATCACTACAATATTCAAGAGTTAGACACATTTGAGATGAATGAATCATACAATGCCCTACGTGATAATGGAGTATTGAAGCCTGAACATAGATACTTAGAGATAAAGGGTTTAACACATGCTCTATACATGTCAAAGGATTTCAAAATAAAGTGGAAAAGTTCATTGGAAAACTAATAGGACCATTGTAGCTCAAGTAAATGATTACATTGAACTAATGGGAGCTAATTTTGAGATAGTTTTGACAAGTTATTTTGAGGATTTCGAGAAATCCATGAAACAAAGATTGAGGATACCTATTTCATTAGTTGAATAACATGTAAATGATGTATGTTTTCTTGTGGATATTGATTATACTTACATTCAAGAAGCCATACCGAGGGTTAGATGGCTAAGACCTCTTGGTTATGAAATCAAGATTGATGAGGCATCTACAACAATTACAACATTATTAGTAGAAGAAGCAGATAAGAGTACACCACACTTTGGTACTTATGATGTGGTGAGATCAAAGATAAATATGGAATTGAATATAGCTTCTACATTGAAGAAAAATGAAAAACTAGTGAAGAAGCTAAAGACCAAGTTTGGAGAAGGGGCAACTAAGGTAGAGGAAGAAGAAAAAGTCAAGAACCACTATCATTAACTCAAGGAAGGGGTGAGAATGCTATGGAAAAAGAAGGTGCCAAGAAGGAAGATCCAAAGGTAGAGCCCAAGAAGAGGAAGGCATAGAAATAACCTACTACATAGCCAAAAGACAAAAAGAAAATGACCAAGTCTAGCCTAGCAAAGCCTACTACAAGAGTAGACACAATGACAAAAAAAAAAGTGGCCAAGGAATAGGAGAAGCAGAAAGCTACACAACAAGGAGGGCCAATAGAAAAGAAGAGAAGAAAATATGTGGCACCCCCAAAGTTAGATGAAAAGAGGACAAAATCTAACAATGAACAGTTTTGAGTGGTAAGTCACACTACTAAATCAAACCTTCAAAATGTTTGTGATAACATTAGCGATAATGCAAATTTAACTAGATTTAAGACCATTGATTTAATGATCGTTAATCAACTAATGTTAAATTTAATGATAGTTAAATTTAATGATAAATTAATCAACTAATGTTGACTAGTCAATTTTCAAATAAATTTGACTCTCATTGAATATTTCACATTATATGGAGATTGTTGATGTGACATTGGTTTTGTAGGGGTAGTAATTACATCCCTTGTTACATGCTTTAGTTGGTATCCTTTTTGCATTGCTTAATTATTGCCATAAAATACTTATTAAACCTTCATATGGAAGATCTTTCCAAAGTGTTACTTGGTGAGGAATTTGAGCTTGTGTCAATCATTTTTTTATATGTTTTGACGAATGCTAATACTTCATGCTAGCAAGAGGTGGAATGAAAGCAGTGAAAGTAATTAAATCTAGAATCACACAAAATAAACAATAAATTGTATAATTTGAATTTGAAGATTCCCTAACCATTTTCAGTGGTTTGAAGAAATCCAATTCCACTTTGTAATCTTAGTAAAAACATGGAGCACATTCAGCTATACCACCAAAGGTACTATTGATTAATGACATGAGTCATTCTATCACTGCAATATTCAAGAGTTAGGCACATTTGAGATGAATGAATCATATAATGCCCTATGTGATAATGGAGTATTGAAGCCTAAAGATAGACACATGGAGATTTAAAGGGTTTAAGACATGCCCTGTACATGTCAAAGGATTTCAAAATAAAGTGGAAAAGTTAGCTAGAAAAACAATAGGACCATTATAGCTCAAGTAAATGAATACATTGAACTAATGGGAGCTAATTTTGAGACACTTATGACAAGTTATTTTGATGATTTCACTAAATCCATGGAACAGAGACTACTGATACTTGTTTCATTATTTGAACAACATGTAAATGATGTATGTTTTCTTGTGGATATTGATTATACTTACATTTAGGCAACCATACCAAGGGTTAGATGGCTAAGACCTCTTGGTGATGAAATCAACATTGATGAGGAATCTACAACAATTACAACATTGTTAGCAGAAGAAGTGGATAAGAGTGTACCACATTTTTGAACTTATGATGTGGTTTGATCAAAGGTAGATATGGAATTTCAACTTCTACAATGAAGAAAGAGGATAAACTAGTGAAGAAGCTAAAGGACAAGTTTGGAGAAGGGGTAGCTGAGGCAGAGGAAGAAGAAGATGAAGAGGCAGATGGTGATGAAGAAGAACAAGGTCAAGAACCAGTAGCATTAACCTAAGGAAGGGGCGAGGATGCTGAGGAAGAAGAAGATGGTGTAGGAAGCATCAAAGGTAGAGCCCAAGAAGAGGAAGGCACAAAAATAACCTGTTGCATAGCCAAAAGGAAAAAAGAAAATGACCAAGCCTAGCCTTGCAAAGCCTACTACAGGGGTAGATATAAGGGAAATGAAAAAAGTGGCCAAGGAACAAGAGAAGTAGAAAGCTACACAACAAGGAGGGCCAACAAAAAAGAAGAGAAGAAAATATGTGGCATCCCTAGAGTCAGATAAGGAAAGGACAAAATTTGACAATGAACAGTTCAGAATGGTAAGTCACACCACTAAATCTAACCTTGAAAATATTTGTGATAACATTAGAGATAATGTAGATTTAATTGGATTGAAGATCATTGATTTTAATAAGCTGACAAGAGAAGAGTAGAACATAGTGGAAGAATCTATCTACACTATGATGGCCAAGTTCAAGACTACTCCACTTGAACTAGATAACACTATGCCTAAGGAGCTATACTCCATTGTTGAAAATAAATGGCATTATTGCCTAAACATGGAGAAATAAATAAGAGAGTCAACATTGGCTCATGTAATACCTGACCTTACAAAAGGTCAAATAAACATGGTTAGCAAGAAACATGGGAGCAAATTTGCACCCAAATACAAAGCCTTTAGCATTCTACAAAATAAGATTGAGGATGTTGTAAAGAAGTCCACTCTCATGTGGAAAGTTATTGATGGTCTCCAAATAGTCAAGGAAGGACAAGAAGATCCCTTTGAGGGAAGAAATGATGGTGAAGAAGAAGAGGAAAATGAAAAGGAAGAAGAGGGAGAGAAAGAGAAGGAAGAGATAACAGTGGAGAAAGAAACATAGAAAGGTGATGAGGAAACAACTAAGAAGCAACAATAGGAACAAAGTGTCCAAGACATGCAATTTCCACCACCTAGTCCTCCACATGCAACACCTACATCTACAAAAATTATAATTGTAAAGAATGTTCCTAATACTTCAAGTCAGAACATTAGTCCATTGAATGTAGAGGATCTCAAAAAGATCCTTCACCAAACAACTTTGCAATCATAGTTGTGTAAAAATATAGTTTTGGTGAGTGTAGAAGAGTTACAAAAGGCTGTAGCTAAAATAACTAAGAAGAAGGATAATATGCAAGAACCACTTTCACAAACTCCTATAGCTACAAGTGGTCAACCACAAGAGAAAAAAAAACTAAATACAACTACTAAGGTTGGTTCCACAGTGATAGTAACTTCAACTACCAAGGAGCAAGCAAAGAAGCAAATAGGATAGAAAGATACCTTTGATCCTACATCACAAAGCAAAGGTGCACCTCCTCTAATCACCATAATCGATCAAGGTAGAATAGAAGAATAAAAAGAAGAGGAGAAGATCCCTAAGGAGAGAGAACAAGAGGCAATACAAAATCTAATCAATTTTCCTACCACAAGGACTCCTACTAAGTAGTCAAGCACTGATGCAGTACCATTGAAAATTTTAGCACCAAGTTCAAGCTCTACCAAGGTAGGAAGGGTACTTCACTATGGAGACCCTACACTTGATGAGGAGATAGTCATACCGAGCTATGACTACAAGACAATGAACATAGCTTAGATAAATGAAGTGCAAGAGGCACTAGAGAAGAAGAAGAAGCAAGAGATACTAAAAAATGAGTATAGATAGTGGCAAACATTAATAGAAATCAAAGAAATCTTCCTTGATGCATTCAGCTTGCTAGTACCTAATATAATAAAGCCCATTATGGAGCAACTATCGAACATAGTGGACTAGGTACAAAATGAAGACCTTGATACCAATGTTAAATTATTAGAATGGTCTAAGAAGAAATTTAAAATGAAGGTCAATGAGAAAATGTCTGGTGAGATAGCATTATCATAGATGGAACTAGCTAAGAAGGTTGAGAAAGTGAAGATAGTACTTGAGAATATATTCTCATTCTACTCCAAACTTTGTGACTCTTCATATTTCACACAAGAGACTAGCTAGCAGATATTGAGATTGGAGAGGATCCTTAAGGTATCAAGTACACAACTACCAAAGGATCCAGCTCAAAGTGAGAAGCATTTTGCCACAATGCTTCACACTTAAAAGAAGTTAGTTGTATTAACAATAGATGAGGCTAATATTAAGGCCAAATTGATACAGATACAATATGAAATAACCCCACACATGGATGTATTGCATAAAGAGATGGCCTATGTAGAGAATGTTTTGAAGAAATATCCAAATCTTTCTACATTAGAAGGCTTAGTACATCTTGTAGTAGAGACAAGCATCTCGCTTAGAGCACTGGAAATAGCATTGGACAATTGGGATGCTTCTTTGAAGATTATAATGGAGGTAAATAAAACCTTTTTGGCTAAATATTCAATTCATTCATAGGACGCTTTGACATAAGTGTCAAAAATGGTGAGACATAATAAAGATAGGAGATAATAAGAATGGGGGATATATAATAATTTTTGGGAGATAATAAATGAGACCCAATGCCCAAAGGGGGGGATAATAAAATTTAGAATTTTGAGGAGTGATAAGGATAAATCCAAATGGATACAAAAACTACAAGGAGATATGTAAAAGGAGAGTAGACATAGAGCAGACATAAAGCAAACATAGAATAGAAACAAAAGTAAAGGAATGATAAGGAAAAAAATGGAAACAACATGAGACAAATTTAGCTTAAGGAATTTTGGATACAGAAATGGCACATCAACTCAGGGGGAGTTACAAGTCTTTGAGGTATATAGTTTTCTACAAACTTTTGAACAAGTTTTGAATTTTTGTACATATGCCAAATAGAATGTGTATTATACTCATAGAGATCATATCTATAATGCTTAGTTAAGTGTTTTTTCCACTCATGTCAAAGGGGGTGATTGTTGATCTGAGATTGGTTTTGAAAATTGAGTGTCAACACACTTAACCAATTGCTAAGATGATGCCGAGTATAATATAGATGCCAAGCTACAGTATGTGCAAAGTCAAAAATTCAATAGGTGTTTAGTAAACTTTAGGTGCCAAGCAAGTTTCAAGTGTCGAGTCACTATAGGTTCCAATCAAAGTATAGATGTCAAGTGAGATAGAATTACTATAGGATCCGAGCGAGACAAAAATCCTATATATGCCAAGCATTAGCAATTAGTAAGTGCCAAGTAACATAGAATCAACATATGAGTTTGTGCCTTCACAAACATAGATGTAAACCATTTTTGAGCTAACTAAAGATGAATTTCGAAGGATTTTAAAAGATAAGATCGAATCTTTTACATTTCCTATGTAATCAGCATGCAACCAATAGGAAAAGTGTAAAGATTTGAGCAAGCAGACAAGGATGAATATTGATCATAGATTCATAACCCTAAGTCTTCGAAGCCTTTATAAGGAGGATGAAACTCCATAGTTTGTGCATGAGTGAAAGTTGTGTGGGAGAATGATAGTGAAGTTCAGAGGGGTACAAGGACTTAGAGGAAGAGGAAAATTGCAAAATCTAGTTGGTTAGAATAGAGCATCAACACTTCCATTAGAGACATATCAAATCAGGAAGGATCAAATCAGATTGAGGAGAACAAGGATTTGGAATTAGCAATTAAAGATTGTAAGTCACTAGGTCAACACATTCTAATACTTTCTAGCCATTGCATTAGGAATGAAAATCTTATGGAGATAGGTTGGTCTAACAACCATGTTGTAAACCTTTAACAATGTGGTAAATCCTCTAATAGGGTAACCTTCCAAGTGAGTGTTTGTAAATCCTTTAACCAGGTCACTTTTAACAGAGTGTAAAGCCATTAACAGGGTAGGCCTTTCACATGGCAGACTATTAGAAGTGTTCAAACTTTGTAACCTTAAATAGTTACATATTGCTATAGTGTTAATTTGTGGGTGTCATCTAAACCCCAGTTTTACCTTCTCATTTTAGAGGATTTTTGGGTGACCAAAATCTTGTGTTATCGATTTTCATGCATGTCTTTATTTTCATTTTAAGTAGATGTGTTAGATACATGTGAATGATCTTAGCTAAAAGTTTTTAAAGGTAAAGATTAGTTACTTCCTTTCCTTAAATTTTATAAAAAGTTGTGGTTTGGGGAGAGAGAATGTGCATAGGCTAAAGAGAGAGAAGTGATGTTGATAGGGATGAGGAAAATGTTAGCCATTATCCTTTTTTATTAAGGTCAAGGATTAACCTTTTAGTTAAAACATTAACCCTTTTATTAACCCACTTTTTGTGTTGTAAGGAATTTGAGAAATCACACCACAACTTCAAACTCAAATAACTTTTAGCTCAAGACTCTGATTGTGAAAATTTGAAAAAAAATAGAACTAACAATGAACCAAATGATTTAGAATCATGAGACTACCAAAATTGGATAAATCCCTGACCATTTGAAATATTGAACTTAGATGTTCATTCTCACATTTTGACTATTTTTTTATTGTGGACATGGTAAATATTAGGGCAACAAATAGCTCTAACTAGAGGCAATTATAGCAAAGGATGTAGGGCCAGTGCATTATCATAGGGCCATAGATTCTATTAGGGAACAATATATAAATTGATAGGAGAAACTAGAGACAAGCCAAAAATGAGACCAACACAACAAAACTTCTAACTAACATATGTACATGGTAGGAGACCCCTACCCCTTATATCTCCATCTCTAGATGAGTCATGAAAATATATTTCAAAGCTAAGAAAAATAAATATAATGGTGAGATAATAGGTGGAAACTCCCAAGTTTCTTCGAACTCAAATGTATCCTTGCTTCTTGAATATCGAGTTTGAGATTCTTAACATGCTCTAGTGCTCCAGATAATAGAGTGTATCCAATTGACCATACCTTATAAAAAAAATTGACTTTAGAATCAACTCTTCCTCATGTTTCATGTCATCAATGACTTCATTTTGATTGAGTTGAAGCACTAGATTTTTAAGCTTCACAATGCAATTATGACCTTTTGCCCCATATGGAAAGCCCTATGCTTGGATTTCTCATGATCAGTAATCATGAAGCCCTTAATAATTTTTTGATACATGTAGGCATTCTTTTTCAATTATCATATCCTTGGTTAAATCTTTTAAGATGTGGCTTGGATTTGAAAATGCATCTACCTTGCACATGACCTGCATTATTCAGGATTCATGATCATGTAAATGTAGGATGAGATCTCCCTCTTTGCATTTTGATTGTGGGTCAGGTCAGGTCAGGTAGGGTCCTCTTCTATTTCATCTTCATCTCTCTCTCTCTCTCTCTCTCTCTCTCTCTCTCTCTCTCTCTCTCTCTCTCTCTCTCTCTCTCTCTCTCTCTCTCTCTCTCCCTCTCTCTCTCTCTCTCTCTCTCTCTCTCTCTCTCTCTCTCTCTCTCTCTCTCTCTCTCTCAATTTAAACATTCTTCAAGAATACTTGAGCCCTTTGCAGATTGATCTGAAGCCTTTGTATCACTATCTGTTCCTTGTGAATAGTGTAATACAACATGATCCTTTTAAATTTTATAGTACCCTAAGGAGTAAAGGTCTCTTTGTATGTATGTATGTATCTTTTTAAATGATGAATCATAATCATGACCCAAAACTTGATAAGACTTTGTAGTAAAAATAAAATCAATACCTAAACCATCATGACATTGCTCAAGAGGGGGTGTTACATAGCTTTGGACATTTTCATGAACCTTTTTGAATCCATCAACACCTACACTTTTTCAATGATACTCTTTGATGTGTTATTGAATGGTTTTACTTGTGGACATAGAATTGATCTCTTCAAAAATTGCCCCATCCTTGATATTAGCATTGTTCTTATCTAGAGATTGATTTTCAATGCTAGGATCTATAATTAAAAAAATTCTCATCTATCTCATTATAATAAAAAACTTCACTAATATTTTCCTCAAATTTCACAAGATCATCATGAATTTCAAATATTACATTGAATTATATCAACACTTTTTTTCTCTTCAATGAGCGGTGATTGAGGAATGGGAAGATCTTCTCCACATAAAAAAGTCATCATCAGAATAATCAAGACACCAACTTGGAATAATGACCACATAATATTCATCTTCTAACATTATCTCTTTCTCACTCCTTTCAAATTATGGGTGCGAGCTTGTATGAAACAATTTCAATGCCTCTTTTTCAAGATTCTTACTTTCAGATTCATGAATGATTTCTATTGCTTTGTTTAGATCTTTACAATCCTTATGAAAATTTTGAATAAAAACTTCATTTACCATTTCACTCACTTTTTCTTGATCATATTCTAGGCATGTGCCTTTTGATAAATCTCTTTTCACATTCTTCTCACAATGTATTCCATCAACAGGAAAATTATTTTCACCTTTATCTTCTAGTTCAATTTTATGCAAATTTTGAAGTAATGAAGGGTGTATTTTAGTAGGAACAAGTCTTTGATAGCCATAGAAGCTTTTCAAGAATTAAATTTGATCAAGATCATTAGAAGTTTGATTTAATTGAGTAACATGTTTAGATACTAGACTACTTTCTTGGTTTGCATTTGCAAGGCTGGACTCCCATAAATCATGCTTCTAAATAAATTCTTCTTGATCTTTAGATGTAAAATTATTTTTGACAAATATTCCCATGTGTGAGTTAAAAATTTGATTTTCTAATCAATCCTCTTCATTTACATTTTACAAGGTTTGGAACAAAGATGGATGAATATTTGTTGGATAAAGTCGAGAGCCACATAAAAACTCTTGAAGAAATCAAACTACATGGGTTCATCATGAGTCTTCTTCTTTTGATAGAAGTATCCATCATCACTGTCACTCTCAATTTTTTCTTTGTACCAAACCATGATTTACACTTTCAAATAGAGCTGCAAATACTTAGTCTTTCAAATAGAGTCACAAATGTTCAATCTTTCAAATAGAGTCACCAAACTTCATTCTTGGGTAGGTGCCTTTAAATTTATCAGTAATGTGTACTAGTATTTACACTCGAGTCTCTAGTAGATTCATTAAAAAATGTTGGCAAAAAAAATTGTCACTATGAAGTTATCTTTTTCACTGACCCTATTCGCATTGTGAATAATGGAAATTATGGCAATAGTTGGAGAGACTGCAACTAATCACTATCAATTTACAATCTCCCTTTTCAATTACAAATGTAGGAGAGATGAAGACAACAAGGACTACAAGGACAAAGGCAAGAAGTCTTGCTATATTGCTGAGGAAGAAACAAAAGATGAATCTGATGAACATGATGATGAAGTGGTGTATGCTGCAATGAAGGATAAATATAATGAAGATGAGGCAACTACACTTGTGATGTGTGTGAACAAGTATGTCAAATGGATCATTGAGAGTGAATGTTCACATCACATCACTAGACACAAAAGTAAGTTCATTACCCTAAATTGTTATGATGGAAATAGTGTAAGATTTGGTAATGATGCACAATGTTTGATCAAAGGAAAAGGTTCTATCAAACTCACAGATAATATTCTATGTGACAATAATTACTATTTTGAAGGACTTAAATATAATCTCTTGAGTGTGTCACAATTGGATAATTTAGGATGTAAGGTTTAGTTTGAAAATAAGATTGCTAAGATATATGACATGAATGGAAAACTGATTTGAAAGGGTGATCAGACTAGGAGTAATCTATTATATCTTGATAATGAGGATGCTACCTATCTAGATGTAAAATTTGATGATGTGTGGCTATGGCACAAAAGTTATATGTCATGTCAATTTTGATAACTTGGTCAGTATCAGTAATACAAGAAAAGTTAGAGGTTTTCCTAAGTTGAAGAAGCCTAATAATGTAATGTGTAAACAATGTTAGTTAGGCAAAATGGCAAAGTCAATTTTTAAGAGTAAAACTCATACCTCTAAAGGAATACTAGAGATTGTTCATACTAACTTGCATGGACAATTCAAGTGCAAAGCTACAAAGGAGATAAGTACATTATGTTGTTTGTTGATGACTATTCTAGAATGATGACAATTATGTTTTTTAAATAGAAATCTAATACTTTTCAAATGTTTAAGTGGTACTTAGCAAGAGTTGAGAAGGACATAGGTAAAAGTCTGAAGTGTTTGAGATCTTACAGAGGAGGAGAATTCACATCAAAAGACAAACATCTTCCTCTAGAACCCCTCCATAAAATGGAATTGCTGAAAGGAGGAACATGTGTATAATGGACTATGCTAGAACACTCATGATGGAGAAAAATGTTGCTTTGAAATATTGGAGAGAAGCTATAAATATAGCTATCTATACCATGAACCATGTGCAAGTCAAGAAAGGTACTCATTACACACCTTTTGAACTATGGTATGGATACTCACCCAACGTAAAATATTTTAAGGCATTTGAAAGAAAGTGTTATATTCTTAAAAACTTCAATAATGGTAAACAAGATGCAAAAAGTCAAGAAGTTATATTCCTAGGGTATTCTACAAGAAGTAAAGCTTATAAGTGTTTAAAGACTAACAATAGCAAAGTTGTGGAAAGTGCAAATGTAAATTTTGATGAATACACACAAGTACATGAGGCTAAACATATGAAAGAACCATAAGAATAAAAATTATTTTTATACTCTTATGAAGGTATACCTACTAAAGAAGATACTACAAATCAGGAAACAAACCAACATCAAGTTTCAATGACTGCCAAGTCACATACTATGAATGTCGAGTTGCATTCAAGAACCAAGTTAAACTCAAACACCAAGTTATAGAATGAAGTTGAAGCACATTTAGATTTAGTGATTAGTGGAAATGTTGAGCTATTGAATAGAGATGTACATAGTGATTCTAAAAGTGAGAGATAAATTGAAAAAATTAGAGCTGAACCAAGACTGTCCAAATATGTCAAGAGACATCATCCTATTGTAAAAATTATTGGAGATAAAGATGCTAGACCAATCACAAGAAATAGATCGAGAGAATATACATCTTTAGTGAGCATGAAGGAACCTAAATCAATAAGAGATGTGTTAGAAGATGTGGGCTAGAGTAAAGCCATGGAAGAAGAGATTAAACAAATTGAGAAAAATAAAACATCGACTTTAGTTCCTAGACCAGAAGACAAAAATGTGATTGACACCAAGTGGGTATTTAGAAACAAGCTAGATGAAAATAGTGAAGTCACAAGAAACAAGGCAAGATTAGTTTGCAAAGGATATGCACAAGAAGAAGAAATTGACTATGGAGAGACATAAGTTTCAAATTTTATCAAATGGATGTTAAATCTGCATTTATAAATGGCATATTAGAAGAATAAGTTTACATAGAATAGCTAGAAGAATTTATTGATGTTAACAATAAGAACATGGTATGTAGATTACACAAAGATCTATATGGTTTGAAACAATCACTAGGAGCATGGTATGAGAGACGTCATAAGTATCTTGTGAAGAATGGATTTGAAAAGACTAACAATAACAACAATCTGTACATAAGGACAAAAAAGGAAAAGGTATCTTGTTATCTGAAATTTGTGTTGATGATATCATATTTAGAGGTCAAGATGCTCTATGTAAGGCTTTTGCAAATGAAATGAAGTAAGAATTTGAAATTTCTATGTTTGGAAAGATTGAATTTTTTGTGGGTTTGTAAGTATATCAGATGAAGTATAGTATATACATCACTTAAACAAAATATGTCAAGAAAGTATTGAAAAACTTTTGGACTGGAGGATTCCAAACTAGTAAGTACACCTATGGTGATAGGAAACAAGTTATCAAAGAATGATGATTCAGCTGAGGTGAATCAAACATTATAGAGGTCTATGATTGTAAAATTACAATACGTAGTACATAGCATACCTAATATAGCATTATCTATAGGGATAGTTGCAAGATTCTCTGTCGATCCTAGGGAGAGTCATTT
The DNA here is from genome assembly GCA_028749045.1 of Cupressus sempervirens. Lineage (NCBI taxonomy): Eukaryota > Viridiplantae > Streptophyta > Pinopsida > Cupressales > Cupressaceae > Cupressus > Cupressus sempervirens. The sequence goes on from CM053793.1 coordinate 606,081,097, forward strand.
GTTGGTTGTAAAGAGAACAATGAGATATCTGAAATGAAGAAAGGATGTTTGATATGGACATAATCCAAGACCAAAAGGAACACAATAGGGAAAGGGGAACATTCTTATTAGAAGTGATATGCTATTACATTTAGTACAATGAAAACAGACTCAATGATGTGCCCTAGGGCTTACAAATTTGCCAGATTCTGGAGAAAAACCCTCCAACTTACACCCTCTAACTCATCATAATTATGGTTCAATTAAAAAATAACTTACTTTTTGCACTAGCATGTATCCCAAGGTGCTCAAAAACTCTAGACCATAAAACCAATAGTAGAACTATGAGAGTTGAAATCTCTATTTGACCCAAATGGATATCTAGAAATGAAAAAAAATTAAACTAAAATTAAAACTAAGCATATATTTTTGGGTGATATAGGATTTTCCTTACACCATTGGATGCTCCTACATCAAACACCTAGGGTAGATTGAAAAGTAACTCTGTCAATTTATAGCTGGTAGAGGAAAACCAAAATAGGAAACCTTCGCTATGTATATCCAAGTTGAATCTTCTACTAGTCATCCTATCCACTTCACCATGTATACTTCATACTGCCTATTTTTGGTACTTCGTCTCACACAAATATATAGAATTTCTTCAATCTCTTCCTTTTTAGAAGTAGTAATTGGGCATGGTTCCAACATCAACTCCTCATCTGTATCATCATCGTGATATTCTATTAAGTGTACAATATTGAAAATAGGAGAAATGTGAATTCCATCTGGCAACTCCACTTTATATACATTCCTTGATTCATGTTTCTTCAAAATTTTATAGGGGTCAAATTTCTTCATCTTCAACTTGTTGTACGTACCCACTAGAAATCGTTCTTTCCTCAAGTATACCATAACTAGATCCCCAACTTGGAACTCCTTATGTCTCCTTTTTTAATCTGCTCTAGCCTTATACTATAGGTTTATCTTGGTAATATGTGCATGTATCTCCTCATGTAGGTTCTTGACATGTTCAACAAAGTCTTCTACCTCAGCACTTGTCCTCTCCCCTTGCTCCATCTTCCTTAGCTCTAGTGCAATCCTTGGACTACTCCCATACACAATTTCAAATGGTGATCTACTAGTACTCCTATTCACAATATTATTCTAAGGAAAATTCTACTTGTGGTAGAATCAAATCCCATCCGTTAGGCTTGTCTCCTACTAGACACCTCAGCGAATTGCCCAGAATTCTATATACTACTTGTGTTTGTCCATCAGTTTGTAGATGATGTGCATAACTGAACTTCAATTCTTTCTTTGACTTCTTCCACAAAGTCCTCCAAAAATATTTTTTGGGAGACCATGTAGCCTCATTGCCTCTCTGAAAAACAAATTTGCAATATGCACTAGATCATGAGTCTTATGGCATGGAATGAAATGTGCCATCTTGTAGAACCTATTAACCACCACAAATATTGATTCATTACCTCTTTGTGTCCTCAGTAATCCAAGAACAAAATCCATACATATGTCCTCCCAAGGCTTTGATGAAATAGGCAATGGCTGATAGAGTCCAATATTGTGACTAAATCCTTTGGTCATTTGACATACTTGACAACTCTACATAGACTTCTTCACATCCTATGATAATTGAGGCCAAAAATGATGTTCTCTAATAATAGAAATGGTCTTATCTCAACCAAAGTGTCCTAACATCCCTCCACTGTTCTTCTCCTTGATCAATTTCTACCTCATGGAACTTCGTGGAATACATAATTGACTTCCCTTGAACAACAAACCATCCTAAATCATGTAATCTAGCCACTTGGTCCTATGTAGAGTAACATGTTCTTTACAAGCGTTTCAAGCTTCTACAAAGCTAGGATCCTCAGGGTACAGATTCTTGAGTTCATCAAACCCAACCATTTTAACCTACATTGCTATCAGCAAAAAATGTCTCCTACTCAATGCATCTACAACCCTATTAGTCCTTTTGCTTCTATGTTTCAATACAAATGTATAGCTTTGCATGAACTCCACCCATTTCAAATGTCTCTGATTCAATTTATCTTGACTACTTAGGTGATGCAATGCCTGGTGATTAGTATACAAAACAAATTCTTTTGGCAACAAATAATACCTCCATTTCTTTAAGGCTAGAACTATTGAATAGAACTCCTGATCATAAAAAAATACTTCTTCTTTGCATCATTCAATTTTTTACTAAAATGGGCAATGGGCTTACCTTCTTGGCTCAACACATTCCCAATAGGACTGCCATTAGCATCGCAATCCACCTAGAACACTTTTTTGAAATCAAGAAGTGCCAAGAAAGGTTGTTCTATCACCTTCTTCTTTAGTAATTTTCAAAATTCCTTACAGCTCTTGTAGTCCACTTGAACTCTTTTGTATCCACCCTCATTGTTTCAGTTAGGGGTGCACATATACTATTCAAATTCCTAATGAATTTCCTTTAAAAACTAGCCAGACCATGGTCTCACCTTAGTGGCTGACCTTGGAGTAGGCCATTCTAAGATGACCTTCACTTTCTTTGGGTCTAGTTTGAGACCCTCAGCTGATACAACAAACCCCAAATAAACTAACTCCCTTTTGACAAAGCTACGCTTCTGCAAATTAATAAATAATTTGACTTCTCTCAACCTTTCAAGGACACTAAGAATGTGCAATAAATTTTCATCCAAATATTTACTAAAAATCAAAATATCATCCAGATAGACAATAACAAATTTTCCCAAAAATTTCCTAAGTACCTCATTTATAAGCTGCATGAAGTTGCTCAGCACATTGGTCAGTAGAAAGGGCATGAATAACCACTCATATAGACTCTCCTTGGTCATGAATGTAGTCTTCCACTCATCTCCCTCTCGTATCCATATTTGGTGATAGCCACTATTGAGATATACCATTGTGAAGTACTGAGCTCCACTCAAGCAATCCATAAGATCATCCATGCTTGGCAAAGGAAATTGGTACTTGATGGTTATTTTATTTATATCTTAAGATTCTATACACATTCTCCACTCTCCATCCTTCTTTGGTGCTAGTACTGTAGGTACTACACAGAGACTCAAGCTCTCTCAAATTAAATCTTTCCTCAACAACTCGTAAACTCATTTTTTTAGCTCCTTAGTCTCAATAGGAGTCATTCTATGAGTAGCCTTGTTAGGAAAAGTAGCTCTAGGGACTATATCTATTTGATGACTAATTTTCCTTATTAGTGGCAACCATTTTGACACATTATCATAGATGACATCTCCATACTCATTTAATAGACCTGAAACTTCAAGTGGAACTTCTCTACTACCTTCCTTATCCTTTCTAGGAATTAAGGCATAACACATATGCTGATGCTTTATACCATCTAGAAATATTCTTCCATCAAAAAGACATACCCTAACACTACTACATACCTTTTCATCCTCCTTTATCAAGGGCTTCATTTTGTGGTGAAATCCATCCTTTGTCAAATAGTATTTATTTGCATGATCATCATGTATAGAATGCCTATCAAACTACAATGACCTTCCCAATAATAAATGGCAGAAACCCATTGGGATGATTTCATAGAGCCTCATCATGGTAACTCCCAATCTTGACCTTTACCAAATATTGCTCATTAACTAGTACCTTATGATCATCCTACACCAAAGAAATCCAATAGGGTTAGGGATGTTTCTCCCTCTTGAGGTTTAGCTTTGAGATCATCTCCTCTGAGACTAAGTTTTTAGTTCTTCCACCATCAATAATCACATCAGAACATTTACCCTTACACTTGCACCTGGTACAAAACAAAATGCTCCTTTGTCCAGGTTTAGTCTCACCATTTAGTAAGACAATTTCATTTACTAGAACCTCTCCTCTTTCTGCATCCTTTGAATGTGATGATTGTGTATCATCATCCACATGAGAAACCTATAGAATCCTCCTCTTCCTAAACCTTTTCCATGTCCTCTACCTCTTCCTCTTTGATCTCCAAAGTTTTGATCATGAGAGTAGTTGAAACCCTCGTTCCTCTAGTTTCAGCTAGTACCCACATCTTCATTTTTCTTCTAGTTCTTATTTTGGCCTCCAAATGACCTCCCCCCACCCTTCCTCCTTGATTGTTCCCTCTTTTCCTTCCATCAAACTTTTTTATTAGCTTCTCCTCAACTTGCAAGGAAAATTGGTATGCCTCTTCAATATTAGTCATTCTAACAAGACTTAACTCCTAAATGCTAGGCCTTAACCCATTAAGGTAACAAGAAACCTTCTCCTTGTTTGCTTCCACATGCCCCATCCTAATAAGCACTCAATAAAATTCCTTTATGTATTCTAGGATAGATTTTCCCACTTTCTTTAACCCTTGTATCTTCTTGAACAAATAAAGCTCGTAATCAATAGGAATGAACTGCTTCTTTAGTTTGTCGACCATGCAATGCCATTTTGTGATTTTCTCCTTTTCTTTTCTATTTCTTCCCAACTGAATCTCTTGCCATTAGATTTTGGCATGGACTTTCATTTTGGCCTTTGTAAACTTAACCCTATTAGGGTTATTGATATCCTCATACTCAAAATATTCCTCTAGCTCATTGATCCAGTTGATCAACTCATCTAAGTTTGGATTTCCTAAAAACATGTTGACATCAATTTTAGGTCTTTTTCCAAGCTTGGAAATGACCCTAAAAAGCTTCTCCTCCACTTGGTTTAGGACTTCTCTATCTCCTTCACCTTCCTACCCAATTTCATTCTTCTTCATTATCCTCCTCACTTTTTTTTCCCATGGTAATATTCATTCCTCTATAGAACTCCTCTTACAATGCCTGAACTTGTCTCTAGAGGGCTCTAACCCTAGGAGGAAAAAATCTTGCTCTTCCACCATGCTCTCTTCATGTAGGCATCTTCTCACTATATTGAATCCCACAACCACATAGTCCTGGTGCAAATTTCCTCATAGTTGGTGCTCTGTCTACACACTCAAGAAAACCTCACTATAATACCACTTGATGAGGGCACAATCCAAGACCAAAATGAACACAACAGGAAAAAGGGAATATTATTATTATAAGTGATATACTATTACATTTAGTACAATGAAAATAGACTCAATGAAATTCCCTAGGGCTTACAGTGTTTTCAAAATTTGGAGAAAACCCTCCTCCATGATGTAGTGCAAAGTAGGATTATCCCGAAAGGAGATGTCCTAGCCCTTAGCAAATAACCATGCAATCGAAACACAACAACAAGAAACAATAATGCAAGATCTGATACCAAATCACAACTCTTTTTTTATAAAAGATAACTGATTACATGCAATGTGTTGAGCTATAAGGCCTTCCCAGAACTACAACCAAATACAAAGAAAGTAATAGTTTTGCAAGATCCCTCAAGATTCAAATCAAACCCTAGCTAGTCAAACTCTACATTCTTGTAGAAACCCCCAAGGAATATCTCAACTTGTGCCGAGTTCCAATCCTTCTTTGATCAAGTACCAATCCAAGCACCCTCCAAAGTAACTACCAAGCCTCCTCCCATGAACTCCAAAGTAGTCACCAAGCAAACCCAAGATGCTCCTACATCACTCTAGTAACTTCTCCCAAACTCCACAAGAAATTGCATTTACAATGCTAGAAATGTTCTTAAGTAACTTGAATTAGGTTAAGTGTTAGGAATAAATTTTAGAATATTATATTTGGCATCCATAACCAAAATATAAGGTTCTATAAATCTCATCAGAAGTCAGTGTAAAATTAGAAGAATCTAGAAATGGTAATCCAACTTCTGGGAGGCATAACTTTTGATCCGGGACTCTGATTAACAAACCGTTTACATTTTCAAAAATCTCTCCAAGAACTATATAGCCCTATGGACCAGATTTGCTCATCCCCAATTTTTTGGGCCCATATGATGTCATTTAGTGCCTCAAATTTGACTTTGAAGTGCTCTTAGGGGGTCTCCAGGAAACTTAAAAATGCAATAACATTCAAACTGTAAAGCCTTTTGACCTAATTCTTTTTCTAGAGTACTTTAAATTAAAAATATAATCATCCCTCCAACTTACACCCTCTAACTCATCATAATTATGGCTCAATTAAAAAATAACCTATTTTCTACATTAGAATGTATCCCAAGGTGCTCAAAAACTCTAACCTAGAAAACCAATAGTGGGACTATGAGAGTTGGAATCTCTATTTTACCCAAATAGATATCCAAAAATGAAAACACATTAAATAGAAACTAACACCAAACATTTTTTTGGGTGATACAAGATTTCCCTTACACCACTGGATGCTCTTGCATCAAGTATGGTCTATACTATAAGAAAACTAAAAAAATTGAATTAAGAGCCTATAATGGTGTTGATTAGGCTGGAGTCATTGATGGTAGAAAGATAAATAGTGGATGAGAATTTTTCTTAGGCAAGAGATTGGTTACATGGACTAGGAAGAAACAAAATTGCACCTCACAATCTACCATTGAAGCTAAATATGTTGTTGCTGCTATAAATTGTAGAAATATTGTATGGATCAAACAATTACTCAAAGGTATGAAGAAAGAGATCATGGAACTAGTAGCACTTTATTGTGATAATAAAAGTGCTATTAATATATCAAAGAATCATGTGATGCACATATAGACTAAGCACATTGCAATCAAGTATCATTACTTGAGAGAATTAGTTCAAGATAAAGAGGTGAAGATGGAATATGTTAACACTAAAGAGAAAATTGTTGATATCTTCACAAAAAGCATTACCTAAGGATGCTCATGAGTATCTAAGAGGTAAACTAGGGGTCATACCCCTATCAAAAGCTATCTAAGTAACAAAAAGAGTGTCCTACATCAAACAAGTTACTTTTCATACTACAAAATGATGTAGAGGATCTTACTTTAGGAGCTTCCTATAGTAATCAAAGAACTGACACTTCAAATTAGTCACAAGCAAGGTGACAAAGGAAGAAAATGAAGAGATTGAAGAAGCTTACATTTGCATGTTAATATGACAAGTTTTTTTTGACATTTTTTTTGAAGAGGGAGATAGTTATTGATCAAGGGAAACACAAGAAAGAGGGATATGGTTATTGATTAGGAGTTATACAAGAGATTGGAATTTTTTGGAAATTTAACAAAGAGGGAGAAATCCTCTACATCTACTTAGTAAGAGGGAGATACATGAAGTAATTTAGAGGGAATGATAAGGAAGAGTTTTCTAACCTATTCAAAAGATGGAAGTTATTGATAGAGGGAGAGATTTCAATACAAGGAATTATTTTCCTTTTTGGTATTTTGTTGGTCTTATTGTTTTAACCTAGTCAATTTGTTTGATCAATTTGGTTTCCCATCAATGCTAGAGAGGGAGTTTGTTGAGAATAGATTGAGATAAGTATGATCAATATGCTTCAATCGTTGTTTTGTCACTGATGTCAAACTTTCTATTTGCTAGTAAGACAACTACTTGTATGATTTAAGTACTATCACTTATTTGATTGATAAAGAGACTTTGATCAAAAGATGTAACAATAGTACTTAGATGAAAGGTTGAGTTATGATTATGCAAAGGACTACACAAATTAGTTAAGACAATGATAACATGATGCATTGAATGGTCTAAAGTCCTCTACCAAGGCCCACTCCTAATAGGATGATTGAAATAATTTAACAAGGTCACATTTAATAGTGTTTACTGTAACCTTTAATAGGATTGGCCTTTCACATGGCATCACTTTAGAAGAGTGAAAAAGAGTAGCATGTTACTGACAGTTTTTCCCAAATTGGGTTTCCACATAAATCATTGTGTCAGATGTGTTGCTGAATCTGTTATATTTCATGTCTACATTTCTATAAGTTGATTTGACAGTAACCTACATGTTTTTAGTGATTGCATAATCTTATGGATGTATGCATGATGATAAATGTTTTATGGGTTCACTAAGCTGTGAAAAGTTTATTTATACATCTAGACTTTGGATAACTAATTCACGCCCCCTCTCACTTATTCTAAAAGTATTCCAACATTTTCTTAGTAGTTGCAGCCCATGTCCTCCTTAATCTTAAGGATGAACTTTTCTAGCTCGGCTAGGCATGTAGCATTATTGGTGAAAACATGATTTTATCATTAAAACCAATAAGAGAGTAGCTTCTCTACATTGAGTACAAATATTTTTAAGTCCACCTCTTGGCTTTGAGTATATTTATGGAGATGAAGCAGAGAGAAGAGAGAATATAATATGAAAGTTTTTTACCTTAGGGCCTTGATATAGTTATTTTAAGAAGTGACATCTGGCCCATGGTGGTGATGTTCTTATAGCCTTGTTTAATTTCATACTTATACCTAGACCCCATAGGTACATTTGTTTCCATTCAAATGTGACATGCATCTTTTCTTATCACTATTTTGATTCATTCAAACATGATGTGCTATTTTTCATTTTTTCCACCATCAAGTTTGATATAATTTCATTTTTGCATCTACAAACCCCAATCTTAAAATACTTTTTGTATGCATCGCACATGGTTGTAAATCACAAAGATGAAGGTACTCACTATGTCCAAGTGCAAAATTAAACATATGGTGGTCCGTTATCCACATTGTCTACAAAGAAAATAAAAACTACACTAACATATATTTGACATGGTCTCCACTTACAATGTCACTCCAAAAACATGAATTAATATAATTTACTCCTCACTTCTACCATCATTTTCAAAACATACATTAAAATCTAAGTAACAATGCAATGATGTAAATTTTTAATATCTCTAAGTGTGGGTTCTATAAATTGTAAATTAAATTGTAGACATTTGAATAGGTGAAATGTGAAAATTCTTGACGTGAGAACTAATGGCCAACATAGGAAGAACGGAAGTCCTAGAGATAGCTTTTATATAGAGCTTCCTTAGAAAATGTTTTTGTTATCTCTTGTCCAAATTATAGACAATGAATCATTAGAGAAGTAAAACATACCAAAATGATATTAATAACAAAGAATTCAAAACTAATGTTATAAACTAGAATTATTACCAATGACTCCATAGACATAAATAGCAATAAAATACACACAAATTGGTGAGTGACAAAAAAAATGCTTACCAATAGGCATACAAACATACCTAATCTTTGGCAAACAAAAAGAAAATGAATGATATGCTAATAAATTTTTTAAGAGGTTTATAATAGACTCCTAAACCAAGTCTAACATTATTAATTATGATTAGAAATTACTAGAACATTTGATTCCATTCAAAATCCAAGCATTATAAAAACCCAAAGTGACATCTAATTGAAGGCAATTCTTGTACTAGGAAATTAGATCTAATAAAGATTCTTACTATAGTAGAATCAAATTTTGTATGGCAATATGTTAGTAAATCTGAATCCAAAAATTGTGAAGTTCATTATAAGAAAGATAGAGACAATAATGAAAATTGTATAATGTAACACGTATTTAGTGTCAATAGTAAAATAACTTAATGGAAAAAATTATAATGACATAATTTGCATAGGAAATCTATAGTCCATCCACTAAGGGAAATTCATTAGAACTATTAGAGTTTTGCAAATATCCTAAATTATATTCAATTTAAGACATAATTCGGTGATTATAAAAACAAAGCCAAAGATCATAAGACTCCTAGAAACATGGTCTTCCAATGTTCACTAAAATTGTTAACGGTGTGATAACATGTTAATCAACTAGTCAAGGCATAAAAGTTAAGGAAATAAAACTAAAAAAATATATAATTAAGTGTTTCATGTCCAACTATTTAACATACTCTAAGTATGAGAATAGAAAACATAAATAGAAATTATTTTTTCATTGGAACCCAAACATATGAACTAAATAAATGAGGGACTTGATGGTATAAAGGGAACTTTTCTTGCAAAAACAAAAAGGTGTGTCTTTTCCAACCTTTGTATAAGTACTCATTTTAGGGGATGGGATTAATGATGTGATATTCACCAACTCCTTTCTATCCTCAAAGTGTAGAAATCCTTAGTCTAACATGCCAAAACATTATTTGATCATATGGCATAGTAACAATTGTATTCAAGAATAAGGAGGAAATATTTGGGACCTAGCCACAAAATATTTAAAATTAAAAAATGTATTCCATGTTTATTTTTCTCCAAGTACAACTCATAAAAAATCACTCCCAATTTGAATTTTTCAAAGTTATTTTTCAGATACAAATATAAAAAAATTACTCCAATATTTTGTAATTAGTTAAAAACTTTTCCATAATTATGGATCCAAAATACAAAAAAAATAGAAAAAATAAATAAATTTCATCATAATGAAACTAATTTTAGGGAGAATCAAGGCCATATATTATTATAGATATGCGCACAAGAACTTTTTAATGAAGGGAATCAAATTAGGGTAAAAGAGAAGAAATATGGCTTGTAGAGATAAACTATATTCCTATTCAATAGTAACAAGGAGTTTTAAGATATACACATTAGTTCAATTCAATCTCAATACATATGAAATCTTGGTCCAATTATTTGAATTTTCCTTCCAAGAGAGAGGATTTCATATAGTTTTCTTAAAATCTAATGATGGACTCAAAAACAACATGAGTTTTCTATTTATTCCATTTGGAGAAAATGAGGAGGGTTAAGTATTCACTATTATAAGCATAAATATAATAAATCATGTCCAATCCATCCCTAAGGAGAACCCAAATGACACCTAATTGAGATTTTTCTCATAAAAGATAGAAGAATACAAAAATAAAATCTATTATACAATCTAACGATATTAAAAATATGTTTTATATCAGCATATGTTGTTTTTTTTTAAATCTATATGATTAATATAAAAAAGATTGATTATATCATATGAGCCCTATTATAAACATTTGAGTAAACCATCCCAAGACCTATAGATAGTGAATAACAACCCTACCCACAAAGAGCTATCTCAAAAAGATCAAAAGCTACAAAATGTAATCAACCAGTACACTTTAAAAACTACAAAACACCAAACTACCACACAATTTGAAACAAGGAGGATCGATTCACTTGAACTAGTTAGTCCTTTCCTCATGAGTAAAGTTAAGGATGGAACTTTTTGATGCCCCCATAGAACGATTGTTGTGAGGTCCACCACATACACCATATCTCCTCTGATATGAAACCACGGGATTTGCTTCGCAGTTAGGATGCAAAGAAATGTTAATCCCAAAAGAAACACCACCCTCAGCAACTATCACTAAACAACCTCACTATCACAAGCCACACCCAATGCCTTACCCAAACCAACACCATTATTAGCATTTTGATGCTCAGCCTAAACTTCTATTTTCTCAAAAAAAAAAAAACAAAAGATAATGGAAATTGCCAAGAATTCTTAAGATTTGATCTTGACCTCTAGTTAAAACCTTGAAACTCATCCCCAAAAATTAATTTCAATGATTCTTAAGAAATCTCATCGTCATGTTTGAACACATTCTAAATCCATATCACAAAGATCGAGCCTTCAAATGCTAGAATCAAGTCATTCATGCTCAATGAAAAATTAATCTCCATATTCAGACAGGCTCATCGATGCATACTTCAATAGTAATGTGGAAAAATGGAAAGAGAGCATGGCTCTAAATAGTTGCTCTTGAGGCCTCAAAAATGGGGAGTGAACAATGATTATTCTATAATTCTTATGAATGGTGTGGCACACTCGCAGTTCACATGTACCACAAGTACAAGTACACAAAAAGAGGTGTCAAGCCAACTTATTCTTGACCATGGGATGAAATAAGAGGTGGATTTAGCACAAAGGAAAATCCAGCTTACATGAAGCAATATCCCTTGTCATATCGATTGTACTTTCTCCAAACTTTGACAACTTGTTTGCTATATCATTGGCTTCCCTAAGGACATGGGTTACTCTAAAATCTTTCAAATCCATTTAAAAGGCACTTGATTTTCTTGATGTACTTATTTAGATTTCAAGCCTCCATTTCTCCTTTTACAATGCCTCTAAAATCAATTGGGAATCTCCTCCTAGATGGATCTTTTGAGCCCCTACTTTCAACCCTAGCAAGATTGTCTATACCGTGTTAGTCTATAGTTACTGATCATGGATTTATTGTACACTCTTTATAATTTTTCAGTAGGATTTGGAGTCAGGGCAGGCCCCAAGAGGGAGTTTGGGGTTAGACCTCAAGCATGTATTTTTGGGCCTATTTTATGAATAATTTTTGGGTTGACTTGTTGTAACTAACCATAACCCTAACCCTAAAGCTAGTAATATTGAGTTGTAAGGGATTATAGATTGTAATCAAGTTGTAATCACTGGATAATTGAAATTTAGTGGATCTAGTCCATGGATTGGGTGAACCAAGTAAAATCTATGTCTTATATTCTCTTTTTGTATTTTTTATTATTATTTATTATTTGATATACTTGTGTGTAATTGTTAATTCTATCTTATTAATCCTAACACACTATTTTTTGCCTAATTATTTATTTTTTCTGCAATACCTTTTATGGATAGTGCTAGATTGCTACCATATGCTCCTCTTGCAACTGCTTCAATTCTTGAGGAGGTTGGATTTCACCTTGATGTAGCATAAATTTTTTTTTATTATCTAATTTTCTTCAACCAATTCCATTGAACAATCTACTTAATTCTAGCATGAGGATTATCCCCATGTACGATAGTATGCTATTAAACCTAAATGCAAATGTTATAAAATTTTATGATAACCAAGATAGAATTTTTTTTCTAATTAATTGTTTGTCATGGAAAAAGAAAAATATTATCAAATAAACAGTTAATTAGTGCAAGTGTTTAGAAAATTTAATTAGTGCAAGTGTTTAGAAAAGTGATATGTCATTAAATTAGTTCTAGTTTTAATTTATAAATACAAATTGAAGAAAGGATTGGAATAGTTCTTAAAGAAAATTATGCATGTATTCATATGTTCATTAGAATACTTCCCACACAACTTCTAGAAATGAATAAACTCTATTCTATGAAAAAATAATGTGCATGTATAAAATTGACATATAGAGATAATGGAGGGGACCTACCATTTCTTGATTGATGATGAATGTTGTGGTTAAAGTTGAATCTTCCTTATCTCGGTAAGCATGTTATCATATCTCTATTACACATAGGAAGAGAGAGAGGGGCTTAAATTAGATATTCAAATGATATGAACTAAGAAATAGGTTAAAACAATAATATCTAGTGCAAAACATCAATATTTAATATGAATAAAAAATATGCAATATCTATGTTCAATTTGGAAAAACATGCAAACTCAAAATCATTGTATCAAATCCAAAATCCACCTTCTTATTCAAACTTGTAAGAATATATACAATTATAGAAAAATAAAAGTCATCGATGCCATAAGAATTTTAATTGAATATAAAGATAAAAATAAAAATAAAAAATTATACAAGTTTTTAAAAATAGGAATTTATTTATCCCAACTCATTGCAACGATAAATTTTGATTCATTGCCCCAAATTCAAAATAAATTGCACTATTCGAAGGAAAAAAAAAAGAAAAGAAAAAACTAAGAATCTAGTTATACTTTGTAATAACATGAGCCTTTGATTGTCCAATTTTAGAGACCAATCAAATTCTTCACTTTAGATTTTAACTAGATGCCCTGTGAAAATGTCATTTATTAGAATAAAAAACATACTAAAAGCATATGAAATTTATTTTTATTATTTGATACATTTTAGAATGATACATAACAATTTTATATATTGATACATTTTGTTATTTTTATTATTTTGTTAAAGAATACATAATAATTTTATATGTTGAAGGTGGACATTTAGTATCTATATTTATCACAATTTTGAATATTATGTATTTTACAATAGTAATGATCTACAACATGTACCTTATGTGTGTGCTCATTCTCACACACATTTATAGTGAGAATATAATAGAATGGAAAAAATAAATCTATGCATTCATAAACAATTAAGAAATTGGAAAGGAAAGATTAATATAAATGATTAAAACTATAATGGGCAATAAGTTGATGAATAAAGTAGATGCCATCATATATTTTATTTATTTAGATATAAGTAATAGATATAGTAAGGAAGAAATATGACACGACATGACATGAAATAAAGTAGATGAAGCAGAGAGGAGAGAATATAATATGAAAGTTGTTTACCTGAGGGCCTTGATGCGGTTGTTTTGAGAAGCAGCATCTGGCCCATGGTGGTGATGCTCCTGTAGCCTTGTTGAATTTCCTAGTTATACCCAGACCCCGTCACCCATCCATCCAAGAGGCGGAGAATACTCCATCTCTCGAGGATTCTTTGGCTTTTGATCTCTTGAAGATTGCGCTTCACTTCCTCCACACTCGCCAAACGCCACTCTACTGATACCAACAGGTTTGCATCCCTCGACGCCCTCTGGAATTGCATGCCTTTCACCACACTTTTCACCAATCAATTAACTCAGTGATATTATCAGGTTTGCCTTTCCCCTTGTATTTGCTGGAAGGGAATTTATAGACGTGATCACCCTGCCTTTCACAGCATTTTTGCCAAAAAGATGAACGTACACACTGCGTTAAGATGAGACAGAACAATTTTTCCAAAAACGTGCATATATATCATTTTCAAAACATATATTTTGTAATCAGCCTGCCTTTTCCTTTTCCGTTGTGTACATGGAATTTCATAGAGACATCAGCCATATCACACAAATATTGATCTACTTTAGTTTCACATTAAACCTAATTACTGGAACGGAATTTCACTTGCCCTAATAAGGTACATTTGTTTCCATTCAAATGTGACGTGCATCTTATCTTATCGCTGTTTTCATTCATTCAAACGTGATGTGCATGTTTTCTGGTCTCGTCATAAACATCTAAGTCTCAACAAACTGTCGTGCTCCATCTTAGCATAGTACACACTGCACACAACCCCATTTCTACAAACCTGAAATCATACAATAGTCCATCCAAAGGCAACACACGGTGGTCCACCATGTCTGGAAGAATATATAATAGGGTACTATTCCCAAAGAAAACAGATACATCAATATAAACATTTTCGATTTTGAAGAAAAATTGACATTCATTTACATGTCAGAAAAACAAAATAGAAATATGCATCCTTTTATTGATATGATTTTTATGCAATATGATTTTTTAAAAAATCTATACATGGTGAAATAAGTCATTGTCTAAATTTTATTTGCTAATTTTCTAGTCTCATGAAACTTCTATGTATTAATATTAAGACATAGTATATATAAAAATAAATACAAATAAATACAATAGTTTATTATGGATTTTTTGTGTTCATTTGAATACAATATTTACTAAATTTATATTAATTCTTTTGAAATTAGATACCTCTCCACTTATTTTACAAAACAATTAATTAAATTTTTAGGTATGCTAGTATTGGCTTTAATTTATAATATCATTGTCAAATGAAAGCTGAATTTAGACATCTTTATGTAAATTTTGAGCATTTTGAGACAAGTCTATCCAAAATATGTAAACTTTAATAATTTTTTTCACAATCAACTATGTTCAGTTTTTTCCTTTTCACCGCCATCTTTCGATATACATTCATTTTTGCATCTACAATCCTCAATCTTAAAATAGTTGTTGCGTGCATCTCACATGGATGTAAATGACAAAGATGAATGTACTCACTAAGTCCAAGTGGAGATGGAGCAATATTGAGAAATTAAACACATGGTGGTCCATTATCCACATTGTCTACAAAGAAAATTAAAATAACAACATATATTTGACATGGTTCACCCTTACAATATCACTCCAAAAATATGAATTAATATAATGTACTCCTCACTTCTGCTATTATTTTCAAAGCATATATTAAAATCTAAGTAACGACCCAATGATGTAAATTTTGAATATCTCTAAGAGTGGGTTCTATAAATTATAAATTAAATGGTAGACATTTGAATAGGTAAAATGTGAAAATTCTTCATATGAGAACTAGTGGCCAAAATAGGAATAACCCAAGTCCTAGAAATACCTTTTGTATAGAGCTTCCTTAGAAAATGCTTGCATTATCTCTTGTCCAAAATTAAAGGACCATGCATTGTTAGAGAAGTATAACATACCATAACAATATTATTAACAAAGAATTCAAATCTAATGTTATAAACTAACATTATTATAGATGAATCCATAGATGTAAATAGCAATAAAGTAGACACAAACTCAACAATGACAAAAAAATGCTTACAAATAAACATAGAACCATACCTAATTTTTGGCAAACAAAAAAAATGAATGACATGCTAACCAATGGTTAAGAGTTTTGTAATAGACTTCTAAACCAAATCCAATATTATTAATTATGATAAGTAATTACTAGAATATTGGATTCCATTCAAAACCCAACCATTAGAAAAACCCAAAGTGACATCTAATTGACAAGGGTTCTTGTGCTAGTAAATTTGATCTAATATAGATTCTTCAAATGAATCAAATTTTGTATTGTAATATGTTAATAAGTTTGAATCCAAAAATTGTGAAGTTCATTATAAGAAAGACAATGACAATAATCAAAATTATTTGCACCATTGGAAAGAAAAACTAAGACTCTAGTTTTAGTCCCTGAAATAGTGATCCTTTATGTGCCCAATTTCAGGAACCAATAAAAGTATCAACTTTATATCTTGACCAGAAAACCTCTAAATATGCAATTTACTAGAACCTAGATTTTATTTATTTATTTTTAAACATGAGCTTTCTTAAATTTTAAAAAAAAAATTACATTTCAGTTTGATGTCTCTAGACATATTAGATCATAGGAATCAATATTAAAATTTTAATGAAATCAATACAAGCCTAGTTATATTACGTAGTGTATACATTTAGGAAGGAAAGTAAAGGAACAAATAAAAAAATATTATTTTTATCTGACATACATTTATTCACACTATAGGTATATTTATGATTAGAATGAGTATTTTAAGTTAATTTCATAAGCATCATAACAAATGGAGTGAAATGTACTCCCTCAAGGGTAGAGCCCAAGGCATTCTCCTATGAAAGTGTCAAAAGAGTATTTATTTTTTCTGGATCTTAGTTATATTTAGTAGCTATGCATCATTCATTTTTCTACATTCATGGATCCATTTTTGTTAAAAAAATATTATTAAATATAACTAAGATAATATAAATGATGTTCACTTCATAAAATAGTCATCAAGACAATCATAGTAGCAACATGGCCCACAAAAAACACAAGAAATTTGTTCATTTTCATTGACATTTGGGAAAGAGATATGCAATAAATTTTTTGTACAATTTTGTGCTTGAATCAATACTGGGTTTCAAGAAAATAAAGTCACAAACTTTAAGAAAAATAAATCTCTGAAAAATCATCAATTTTTTTTTTTGATTGGCTAACGACTGAAGCCTTTGATTATATTTTTAAACAAATAAAGATACATCATAATTATCTCCATTCAAATGGGCACTAGTAGTAAAGAATGGAGAAGAAGACCTTGAGCCTTGCCCATGACCATAATCCTTTATTAGTACAATATAAAAGGGGCATACCACAGTTTCAAATGTGATTTTTATGACAAAGGAGTGGAAAATAGTCCTAAACTACATTTTGATAGTCTTGATTAGACCAATCCAATTATAATCCTATTCTGAGAGAACCACTCTAACTAGAGTTTTAGATTCTTAATGCACATCCCTTCTTTATTGTTTTATTTGGAACTCACATGCCTTACTATTTTGCTAAATAGTAGGCTACTTAAGAAGAAATTTTTAGTATTATTTATTAAGAGTAATTTGAAAAAGACTTACCTGATTAGATGTTAACACACTTTGCTAAACCATAATTAGTACAAAAAATAGATCATTTCCAAATTTGATTGAAAAATTCTCTTAGTCCTAAGATTCTTTAATAAATTCAAATATAATCATAAAATTAGAATCCCACTAAAGATCAGGTTTTAATTTAACATTCTAAATTCCACAAAGATATTAATTCTAACATAATCACATAGGGGATACAGAACAAAAATGCCTTAAAAGAAGTCATATTATTGGGCTGTTCTTTCTTGATTTGTTTTTAGTTATATTATAGAGAAACTTAATTACCTGTTTAAAGCTACTTGGTTTATTAGTCCTTATTTGTTTGGTCCTAATCTAAAATATCTAGTAGCCTTGATATAATCATAGTCCTAATTTTTGACTCAAGTGAGGGCCTTCCCCAACTTGTTTAAACTAGAAAAACTACACTATTCAGAATAGCAAACCTTCTTAAAATGTATTTTTATACTTTAGTTTTGATTAGGATTTCTCTACAATCTATAGTATAGAGATTTCAAGAAAATATTAACTAAGAATGAACAAGGAACTACATATTTGCTTCATTTGTTTTTATTTTTAGTTATTGAAGAACTGAGCTCATTACCTTTGCAATTGTTGAAAGACTACATAGATGGACATGATAGAAGGGAAAATAAAAACCTCATAAGCATCAAATTTTGAAAGTGATAGATAACCAGTTAAAAAAAAGTCCACAAATATAGAAGTAACATTCAAATATAATAAGCAAGTAAATTACATATTGTTTCAATTCATGAAAGATATACTACCTTATAAACAAACCATCATCAGGAAAAGGGACAAGGATGCAAACTGGATAACCAATATCTACAATCTTTTCATGCTCTATAATAAGTTAGATAAAAAATAAGAAAAAATAGGATGAGAATCCAGATAGAGACCCACTACAACATAGGTAAAGACAACCAAACTACTAGACTAGAATGGAAACAAAAGGCTTTCATACTGCCACAAGGAAAACAAAGGGGAAAAAAAGGGACACCCCCAACCAATCCTACTGGAAGCTAAACTAATAACTAGTCACCAATGCAATGCAAGAAAGCCCACCTAGCCTAGACACCTACTTCCACTAAACCATAATGATCTCTGATATGTCATTGGGCTTCTCAAGAAGGAAGTTAGGTGGGAATTCAAATGCATTTTTCTCCCTACTGGATTTCTCCATGTTAGGGGTGCAAAAATTCAAAGCCTCTAGGTTTTCCAGAACCACCCCTGGATGAATATAAGCCTTAAAAATGTTGAGGTAGTTTTTAAGCCAGTCTTTGTTGTCATCTCCAACAATCCCCCTCCACCAGAGGAGGAACTAAATGTTGGCCTCCATTTTTGGCCCTTCCTTGTAGAAAGCGAAGTTCTCATGAATGACTATGAAAGGATGCCAAATCACTATAGCCAAGTCAAGACTATCAGGTGGATGTGCCATGTACCTTCCTGGAAGGGGAATCCTAAGCTTCTTGTTCATGCTTTTGATGGCTTGTTCTAGCCCCTTTAACCAAACAGGGTCAAAAATATTACCATAGAGCTTAATCATAGCCCATTGCTCTACCCTAGCTCATGCCAAACAACTGATAAATGCCCCAATAATATCATTGTTGGTTTGCCATGTATAATCATAGTTTAAAGTGCCTTCACTAATGGCTCGACTAACTGCAATCTTGGTCATATTATAAACAGGATTCAAAACTCTACTCCATCTCTTAAGCTTTACATTTCCCCAGAATGGCATTGCCTTCACCTTTGTGGTATGAAAAAACTAATATTAGAATACATCTAAAAGGCTAAATTCAATTGGATTGAAAGAGATGGAAAAAGACAACAAAGGTATAAATGGGAAACACCTATCGAAGAAGGTCCTAGAAAAATCTAGAGGTAGTGACATCATCCATAAATGATGCTAGCAAGGGCTGAGGTATGAATGAAGCCAATCATCATCTAATGATGGAAAACTATAGAGGATTACCAATGATACTATCATGAGATGATAGGAAAAAAAACATGACTAGGTCCAATTTAAGGGGATGGATAAACAACTAAGCCAAAAGATTAAGCAAGGATAGAAAAAGGGGATCAACTAAATTGATATTAATGAAGGAGCTATAAAAATAGCTATTATAAGGGCCCAAATACTAATACTTCATTCCCCCAATGATAACAAGCCTACAAAAACTATGATTATACAAACATAGCATAATAGGGAGATGAAAAAGAATTATTTCAGTTTTATATGGGGTGGAATTAGATTACTAATTGAATAATTTAAGGTTGAGAGTGGGGATTAAAATTACAAAACCTAGATATCTAAGGAAGTATTTAAAAAGAAACCTTCAGTGCCCTTGATAGCCAATTGGTCTCCCATCTTATTTCTTTCCTGATAAATATGTAGAATTTGAGTGTCTATGAAATAGTCTAGGATTCTAAGGACTACTTCTAATTTTGAATTAAGGACCTAGATTGGAGTAGAGCATTTCCTAATGGAATTAAGGATGATTTGAGAGAAGCCTCCAATAATGACATTTGATACTCCTAAAACACTAGCAGAAGAGTGCTTGAGAGAGATGTAAATCACAAAGATGAAGGTACTCACTAAGTCCAAGTGGAGATGGAGCATTATTGTGAAATTAAACACATGGTGATCCATTATCCACATTGTCTACAAAGAAAATTAAAATAAAAAATGTATATTTTCCATGGTCCCCACTTACAATATCACTTCAAAATATGAATTAATATAACATGCTCCTCACTTTTGCCATCATTTTCAAAGCATATATTAAAATTTAAGCAATCCATGCAATGATCTAAATTTTGAATATCTCTAATAGTGGGTTCTATAAATTATAAATTAAATGGTAGACATTTGAATAGGTAAAATGTGAAAATTCTTGATGTGAGAACTAGCAGCCAACATAGGAATAACCCATGTCCTAGAGATAGCTTTTGTATAGAGATTCCTTAGAAAATGCTTGCATTATCTCTTGTCCAAAATTAAGGGACCATGCATTGTTAGAGAAGTATAGCATACCATAATGATATTAATAACAAAGAATTCAAATCTAATGTTATAAACTAACATTATTATAGAATAGACACAAACTCGCCAATGACAAAAAAATGCTTACAAATAAGCAAACAACCATACCTAATATTTGGCAAACAAATAAAAATGAATGACATGCTAACCAATGGTTAAAGAGGTTTGTAATAGACTCCTAAACCAAATCAAATATTATTAATTATGATGAGAAATTACTAGAACATTTGATTCTATTCAAAACCCAACCATTAGAGAAACCCAAAGTGACATCTAATTGACAGTGGCTCTTGTACTAGGAAATTTGATCTAATATAGGTTCTTAAAATAACATAATCAAATTTCATATTGTAATATGTTAGTAAGTTTGAATCCAAAAATTGTGAAGTTCATTATGAGAAAGATAGTGACAATAATCAAAATCATTTGTATCATTGGAAAGAAAAACTAAGAATCTAGTTTTAGTCCCTAAAATAGTGATCCTTTAAGTGCCCAATTTTAAGGACTAATAAAAGTATCAACTTTATATCTTGACCAAAAGACCTCTAAATATTCAATTTACTAGAACCTACAATTATTTTTAAAAAAATGAGCTTTTTTAAAATTAAAGAAAAATTATATTTCAATTTGATGCCTCTAGACATTGTAGATCATAGGGATCAATATTAAATTTTTAATGAAATCCATACAATGTGGGAAATATTCAAGATATGATAGGTTATTGAGAGGGGAGGGATGAATTAGTAACCTTAAAATTGTAAACAATTCAACATTTTAACCATTCATCTTTCATTTATCTAATCTACTGCATATATGAGAAATCAAACATTCATAACACATGAACACAGTGATTTGGTGACCCAGAAACCTTCCAAATAGAAAGTAAAATTGGGGTGGGGATGATACCCACAAAACTTTGTTACTATAGTATGAAGTTGGCCTATTAAGGCTTACATTGACCACTTCTGGTGATCTGCCCTGTTAGGAGCACAAAGGACTGCTAGGTCCACCTTGTTAGAGGATTTACAAACACTGAAGTATGCACTCTGTTAGGAGATTTATACAAAGACTGTTAAGTCTACCCTGTTAAAGGATTTACAAAATTGATTCACATGTTAGGATGAAATAGTGGATTTACTTTAAAACTTGATTTTTTGATTAGATCCTTGATGTATAGATCACCTCTTGTGATTGATAAATCTTTACTGCTCCTTGTAGACCTTGATGAATATTATGCTCTTCTGCTGATTCACATTTGTACTTCAAAACATTACATGTCTCTCTCAATTACATCATCTATATTTCATATCTCTTGCAAATGATATAATACATTACATATATATCATTCCAATAATTACAATTGCAAGGTTGGCTAAAAAACAAGTGAATAAAATATTACTAAGTCAGCCAAACACTAAATAACTCAGGTTCACTAAACTGACTCGGTGACCTTCTGATACTTGCAATCCATTGCATTACTCGGCATCGTCATGTACTCGGTAGAAGTGAAGGTTTGGTCCATACTAATCACCTGACATAGTTTTGAACTCAATAACCATTGGAGACTCGGTGGATATAGTATCACTCGGTAAAAATAGAATCCTTCATTTACCTTGCTTTCATTTGGTAAAAATTATACTTTCATTACTCGGTAAATACTGTGCTTCCATCACTCGGTAGGCACTACGCTTCCATCACTCAGTAGGCACTGTACTTCCATCACTCGGTAGGCACTGCACTTTCATCACTTGGTAGGTACTGTGTTTTCATCACTTGGTAGGCACCATGTTCAGCTTGGTTAACACTAGAATGCTTGATGTGAATTGCTTAAGTGATGAATGTACAAGGTTACCACTGAATGCTTGGTATACATTTTAGACTGAGTGATGAGCTTGGTAGCTATACTGATATAGATAAGTGTTATCACTAATGCAAATAATAACTTAATGCCAACAATCTCCCCCTTTGGCATTAGTTACAAAAACACTTATATGCCAAAACATATATACACAACCTGACTGAATGAATTTAGGTTTTACAAAATTGATCTTTGTAGAACTCCTACATATACAAATATACTTATGTACAAATGCAAACTTACTTTATTGTGTGCTAACTCCCCCTATCACTTATAGTGATGACTTTTCTCTGAATCTCTCCCCCTTTTTGACAATAATGCTAAAGGACTGTATATATACAATTTATATGGTTACACCAAAAAGAGATAAAAATTCTTGATGTACCTTAAGAATGGTTGCAAAAGTAGTATCCCAAGTCTGCTACAAAATTTGACAGGTGGAGAGGGAAATTTGAACTTCTTCTAATAATTGGATCAAGTGATCAGCTACTAAGAAGTTTTGTTCTTAGACCAATGTTTTGCAATGTACAAGATGTTTTTGCATTATGTCCATGATAGGAAGGATCATGTTTTGGATGTCTATGAGTTGTGACCGGATCCTAGCTTTGTCTCTCAATAATTCTACTTGAACATCTACCAAATATATGATCTTGGTGTGATGGGAGGTTGTGGAGGAGTCATCCACCTTTATCTTGGAGGCACTTGATTGCATATCAATGTCAATCTTATTTAATTTATCCTTTATTTCTTTGGTGAAGCCAGAAACATCACAAAGTTTAGCAAAAAGTGATGCTGCATTATTAAAATAATTTCCAAAATTTCTTAAAAATGTTGATAATTTAACTTGCTTTATTGCTATCTTTTGAGCAATGTTCTCTAGCACCTTATTATCAAATTTCTTTTCATCTTTCTCAATAAGTTTCTCTTGTCCGGAAGAATCCTCATTGAATTTCTGTATAACCTCTTCTAACTGAATCAAAATATGTTGAGTAGAATCTACTTCAACACCTATAGCATCTGTAATTATATTCTTGGCATTCTCAATTATTCTGTATTCCTTATCCCTTTTAGACCTTAACTACTTCTATGTAGCTTTCATCTCTATTAGTTGACTAGCTAACCTCATCTCTTCAACGGTAGCATTTTCATAGTCAATCTTGAAAATTACTATCTCTATGTCTAAGTCAACATCTTTTACAATTTCCTTTCCAGTGATCAGAAGTCTTAATCGATGCTTTTGTTTGACTTCTTTATGATTGGTTTGACCTTAGGAAAAGACACAATAGTGGAGATGGAAGGGCTAGCAGTAAAAATTGGGATAGGACTTGAGGATTGAATGCCAATAGGAGTATTAACCGGATCAAAAATTGAAACACTTCCCAAGAATGGTATCATACTTGGTAGAGTACCCATAGTAGAACTGATTGGAGTGGAAGTGGATATAGTTGATGCTAATGGAAACAAAACTACAGAACTAGCTGGAACTGATGAAAACAAAATTGTGGAACTTATTGGTATACTTGTTGTTGATAAAGGAGTTGAGGAGGCTAGCTCAGTAGTTGAAGAAGTGATAGACAACTCGGTAGATGAAGTTCTTGGCACCTCTGTTTCAGATACCTAGAGCTGGGAGGTGGCCGGTGAAGATTGAGCAATTGATGTGGCAATTGTGCTTACAATCTCACTTGTAGAAGCTATCTCCATAGTGGATGTAACAGTTTTTGGCGGAGAGTGAGGAAGGGATCCAATCACTTCTACTGCTATTTTAACTTGATCATCTTCTTCCTCATTTGCTTCTTCCTCCTTTTCTTCTTCCCCTTTTTCTTCCATAAGTGCACGCAGCTCTCCTGGAGTAGCTGTGATGGATGGAGTGCTATCAAAATCATCACCGTCATTGCTATCATCATCCTTGATCTCAACTGGATCTTCACTAGGATTTTGTAGATGATAGATATTTTCCACATATTTGTTGCATCATTTACAACACACTCAATGTCTTTAATTAAGATCAAACATGTGTGAAATCTAATCATCATTTTACCTTCATGGTTTTTCATTGCTACCTTTATTTCTACTCTAGTGAGATTCAGTAGAAGATTCTCTAGAGATTTCTCATATATGTCTTTAACCATTTAGGTGGTTGACTCCCATCTTAGTTTCAATCTCTCCAACAATTCTTTGGAGATTTGAGAGGCAAACTAGTCTGGGGAGTATTTCCATTTACCCATCTTATTGAGTACTAGTTCCTTAATCTGCATTTTCTCGGCATCAGTTCTTGTTTCAAATTTCAATGCCTTGAAATTTGTGATGCCAGCTCCTTCTTCCAATTTTTTAAGCCTTTCCTCGAATGTGAGTGGAGGCTTGACCAGTATAGGTTCCTACTTGCCTTTTCTAGTTCTTCTGGAGAACATTGCAGTGGGATTTTTCTTAGGTTTGGTAATAGTTACATTACCTTTCTTCTTTGGCTGTTCCTCTTCAGATTCATGTTCTCCTTTTTGTTCTTCTTCTCCTTCTTCTTCTTTATCTCCTTCATCCTCACCTTTTTCCTCAGTAAGCATAAGAGGACTGGTAGCAATTTTCAGTTTTGCTATCTTCCTCTTGCCTTTGCTTATGGCCTAGGGTAGCTTGATTTCAAGTTCAATTCTGGCCTTTGCCTCATCATATGTTCCAAATATTGGTTGCCTAGGGTCTACTGGTTCATTCACTAGTGCTTCAATAATATCCCTAGCCTTATCAATATTTACCTCATAAGGAAGAGGTTTTACTCATGCAACTCGGGGTCTAACTGCCTGGCTGCATACCTTATCTCAGTCAACCATAAAACATACATCATCTCTGTAGTCTTCAACCAGTTTTGGTGGAATTCGAAACCTATTATTCATTCTTTCCTTGAAATCTTCAAAGTAATTGTCCATGATGTTATCAAAATTTTCACCCATTTCTGCTACAAACTCATTAATCTAATACAAGATTGGAATGCCTTTTCTCCATACAACTGTTCCCTTTGATGGAAAGAATTTTTGAACATAGAAAAATAAATAGATCAATAGAAAGCCAAATTTACAAGGATTATTCTTTGAAGTCCTTATACTTTCCATATTTTTATTCAGCTGTCTAAACAATAATTCTGATAGATCAAATTCAAGGTTTTTTCCTTTACAAAATTAAAGGCCAAATCCATAGCTTCACAAGGTACATTGTTCAATTGACTTGAGATGTAGATTTTGTAGGCAATGACATGAATGCCAAACCTTAGTTCAATATTTGATATAGTGTTAACCTTCAAACCTCTACCATCCCACTCGACGAGGGTTTTCTTCTATAACTCCTCCCGATCTAGGGTTTTGGTGGTTTTTGCTTTGCTGAGCATAGGGAGACCCGTGATTTTATTAATCATCTTCTTTGTAATTAACACCAATTTCTCTAACCATAGTTTCCCATTGTGCACCCGACTCAAAATATACCTAATCCATTTAGTCTAGAAGCTTCTAGGCATATGCGAGATATGAGTCAAACCTTTGGTTTCAACATGCTTGTATTCGAGTTTTAGAGAGCCATCTACACTCATTTCTCCTAGGGCATTGTCCATCTCTAGGTTACCAATTTCTTGAATAGAACATTTGAAATGAGTATGAATATCATTGATAAGAAGTACCTTAGGTGGAATTTTTGATTGAGCTCCATTTGGGTTGAGTGATTCTGCAATGGTTGGAGCAATTTTGAAGTTGGGCGCTTTCCATTTTGTACCCTTTACCAGCATTTCAAAACCTCTTTTTTCCTTGGTGCCGCTGCTACTCCCAAATGCCATTGTTTCTTGGTAAGTGTAAGAAAATTTTGAATAGTTTTTCACTTTAAAATCACTTGAAATCACTTGGAGTGCTTGGAATTTGCTTGAAATTTCTTAGCTCTAAAATTGCAATGAAGAATGAACTCAAATTCTATCCTTTTGACAAATTTTTTTCCATAAATGCTTGGTACGAAAGTAGATGAGATGACATTGTGTTTGATAGGCTATCATTCATTTGCTCGGTAGAAGCTTGCAACTCGGTGATCGAACAAAACTCTTAGTTATTATTGACCTAGCTTGGTAAGGTCTTCAATAGACTTTCCTAGGTAGATGCAATGCTTTCTTTGATCTTTGTGTATCTGGAATATTGATTTGATCATTTTTCTTTCTTACATTCGAAACTGCTCTGGACATAGCTTGATGATACAGTTCTAGATCCTTTATGAATCTAATTGGAAATGATGGAGTCACCCACTTCTTGAGTGACATTATCATTACTTGAACTATCTTGCTTGGTAAATTTTGGAATCCACTGTTGCCTCATTTGCTTTTGAATATTTTCAGCTTTAGCTTTCCTTTCATCTTCAACTCTTCCTATATTCATGCAATTTTTAGCTATATGACCAAGTTCAGTGCATGTATGACATCTTACTGTTGTGTCTCTTTTCGTCAAGTGATGCTTTGAGCAGTCTTTGCCAATGTGTTCATATTCTCCACAATAATGACATCTGCACCAGGTATTGTAATCCCATCCAAAGATTGCTTTAACAAGTTGTTCAACTGGATTGAATAATTTGGATCTGTATTGGAATTCCTTGTGACCATGCGTCTTGCACTTGTGACAATTGCATTCAAATTTTTGTTTTTCCTTGCATTCATTAGCTTTATGACCATGCTAACTGCAATTGTAGCATTTACCATTGAATTTACCTTTTCCATTGCTCCAACACTTGTTTGATGTGTGACCTAGCTTACCATAGTGATTGCAAGTAGATCTTTGATTCCTTTGGGCACCTTGTTTGGAAGTTTCACCTTCTTCCTTGTAACCAAGTCTAGCTTTGCGTTTTCGCCTATGACGATTTTGCTCACTTTGCTGATTTAATTGAGTCAGGTCTACTTGAGATTTCATCATTCTCTCATTGATTTTCTTTTGGTGTTTAGGTCATTTTCCAAACTTTCATTGATTTGTCTTTCAGATCTCAAGTCATTTTTTAAGCTTTCATTAATTTGTCTTTTAGTGATCAGATCATTCCTTAGGCTTTCATTTTTAGATCTCAGGTTCATAATTTTTTCATTTGCATTAGATAGTTGATTTACAATATTTTCATGTTGAAGGGATTGATTATTTCTTACCTCTAAATCTTCATTTTCCTTGTCTCTCTATTCCAAGACTTCACATAGCCTAATTGATTGGATTTCTTGTTCTCTTTTAAGCTTTCTTACTTCTTCCTCCAGAGAACCATTCTTTGCTAGGAGTTCCTTAATTGCCTCACTAGCTTCATTTGAATTGCTTGATGGTAAAAGGTCTTCAGTATTTTCTTCAACATACTGATGATCATTCATTTTTCTTGCAAGTTCCTTCCTTCTCTTTAGGGATTGAGAAAGATGCTCCTTAGCTTCTTTGAGTTGAGCCATGACCATTTCCAGATCTAGCTTTTCATTTTCAATAGCTTTGTCAAGTATGAATATCTCCATTGTCCTTGATCTTTGCTCAAGCTTTCAAGCTTTGTCTTGAGAACCAAAATGCTCTGATACCAATTATTGGAAATATTCAAGATATGATAGGTTACTAAGAGGGGAGCCCGGGTGAATCAATAACCTTAAAACTTTAAACAATTTAGTATTTTAACCATTCATCATTCATTTATCTAATCTACTGCATATATGAGAAATCAAACATTCATAAAACATGAACACAGTGATTTGGCGACCTAGAAACCTTCCAAATAGAAAGTAAAATTGGGGTGGGGATGATACCCATAAAACTTCATTACTATAGTATGAAGTTGGCCAGTTAAGGCTTACATTGACCACTTCTGGTGATCTGCCCTATTAGGAGCACAAAGGACTACTAGGTCCACCTTGTTAGAGGATTTACAAACATACACTAAAGTATGCACTCTGTTACGAGATTTATACAAAGACCATTAAGTCCACTTTGTTAAAGGATTTAGAAAACTGATTCACCTATTAAGATAAAATAGTGGATCTACTTACAAACTTGATTTGCTGATTAGATCCTTGATGTATAGATCACCTCTTTTGACTGATAAATCTTTACTACTCCTTGTAGACCTTGTTGAATATTCTGCTCTTCTGTTGATTTACATTTATACTTCAAAACATTACATGTCTCTCTAGATTACATCATCTATATTTCATATCTCTTGCAAATGATATAATAGATTACACATATATCATTCCAATAATTACAATTGCAAGGTCGGCTAAAACACAAGTGAACAAAATATTATTGAGTCGGCCAAATAGTAAATAACTTGGGTTCACTGAACTGACTCGGTGACCTTCTGATACTCGACATCCACTGCATTACTCAGTATCGTCATGCACTCGGTAGAAGTGAAGGCTCGATCCATACTAATCACTTAATGTAGTTTTGAACTAGGTAACCATTGGAGACTTGGTGGATATAGTATCACTTAGTAAAAACTGAATCCTTTGTTTACCTTGCTTTCACTTGGTAAACATTATACTTTCATTACTCGGTAAATACTATGCTTCCATCACTCAGTAGGCATTGCACTTCCATCACTCGATAGGCACTATGCTTCCATCACTTGGTAGGAACTATGCTTTCATCACTCGGTAGGTACTATGTTTTCATCACTCGGTAGGCACTGTGCTCAGCATGGTTAACACTAGAATTCTCCGTGTGAACTGCTTAAGTGATGAATGTACAAGGTTACCACTGAATGCTCGGTATACATTGTAGACTGAGTGATGAGCTCGATAGCTATACTGATATAGATAAGTGTTGTCACTAATGGAAATAATAACTTAATGCCAACATACAAACCTAGTTATATTACATAGTGTATACATTTAGGGAGGAAAGTAAAGGAACACATAATTTTTTTATTATTTTTATCTAACATACATTTATTCACACTATAGGTATATTTATAATTAGAATGAGTATTTTATGTTAATTTCATAAGCATCATACCAAATGGAGTGAAATACAATCCCTCAAGGGTAGAGCCTAAGGTGTTCTCTAATGAAAGTGTGAAAAGAGTATTAGTTTTGCTAGATCTTAGTTATATTTAGTAGCTATGCATCATTCATCGTTGTGCATTCATGGATCCATTTTCATTAAAAATAATTATTAAATATAACCAAGATAACATAAATGATGTTCACTTCATAAAAAAGTCATCAAGACAATCATAGTAGCAACATGGCCCAAAAAAAGAACAAGAAATTTGTTCATTTTTATTGATGTTCAAGAAAGAGATATGCAATAAATTCTCTATACAATTTTGTAATTGAATCAATAGTAGGTTTTGAGAAAATAAAGTCACAAAATTTAAGAAAAATAAATCTCCAAAAAACCATCAAGTTCTGGAGCATAAGGATTATAAATATAAAATGAGGAATTTTTAGCCTATAGAGCGAATTTAAAATTGTATTTCTTTATTTTTCTTGAGATTCATACTAAAAACCATACAAAGGGTAAGAATCTACTTTTTTATGAGAGGACTTCAGCCACCAGTCGACATATACAATATGATCAACTAATTTTTCAAAGAAGCAAATATTCTAGATATATGTGGCCAAATTATAGAGATATGTGAGAACCTAGAAGAAAATAAAATAATAAAGAGCTCAAAATGCCAAGTACATAGAGGACTAAAATATTTTTTCTTATTTTTACAAAAACAAAGTATGGGTTACCTTTTAAATGAGCCATGACCTACAATAGGGAAACTCTATAACAAGGAATCCAAGAAAACAAAATGAAAACCTTAAAAGCCTAGCATGGTAGTGCCATTAGATGAATAGGATTTGAAAAAATATAATGATGGTCATGGGTATGTTTTAGATTTTTACATAATATGTCCTCATAGGAAGGATTTTTTCCATTTTCATTTCTATCTACATTTATTTTAATAATCATTTCTAAAGAAAATGATTTTTTTTGAGATCAGTAAGAGGCCGAAGCCAAGATTAAGTATTATGTGTTGTGATTAATTATTAATATTATTTATTAACCATGAGTAGATTTGAACCCAAGACCTCTTTGATAAGAGTCTCACAATTTACCATTGTGTTGTAGGCTCTTGCCTTCTAAAGAAAATGATATTATTTATAATTTAAAAATTTAAAATAATAAAAAATAAGTGTTAAAGTGAAATTAATAAAATATTTATTTAAATATATTTATTAAATATTATATTTCTAAATGGATTTAGATGGATATTTAAAAAGGATTGTGTGTCATGTGGAGATGAAAGGGGAGTTTTATTAACTTCATGAGTAGTTATATGAAAGCTTAGAGTGTTTTTTAGGTTATAAGTTAGTTGAGTGGTGCATTTAGTTCTTCTAACTCTAGTTCCACTTATTTTCATCCTCTTTTCATGCATGGTTATATTCAAATCTGATCCTAGGAGATCCCTTTGCAAAGGCAATGAGAAGTAATATGGAGTTCAATTCAAGCTTAGTTTCAATTTTAGTTCCACCTTATTATGGATTGAAGGCTTCGAGTTACAGTTTTTCTTTAGTTCTTTCTTTTGTTATTATTTTTCTATTGGAAGAGATAGGAAATTTTATATGGAGCTCATTTAATTTTAGGCTTTGTAGAAATAATATTTCCTTTCATTTTTAATGAAAAATAAAGTTGTCTATCTCAATTTTTTGTAAGGACTATAAATATTTGGATAAGAAGATAAAAATTTGCAAAAAGGAAATCAAAATTACTAGTTTGAGATGTTTCATGTACCACCAAATATTTTTATTTTTGTCATGAACTTCACTCAATATGCATTTTGTAACTAATGTTGAATATGGTAAAGTTGAAGGGGATGTGGCTTAATATTAAAATATAGTTTATAATTCTAACAAGAAAGGATTCTTTAAAAATAATGTTTTTTTTGAAAATAATGCAAAAAATAAGATACAAAGGAAGAAGACTAGGCAAACATTGGGAAGGCATAATAGTGTTGGACATATGGATAGGTAGGATGAGTTAGGGTTGTTATTTATGGCAACATATATCTCACAATAAGATGGCAAAATATATTGTTGAAGATTCTACAATCAGAAATATAAAATTGTATAGCAAGGAATGACAAGGAAAAAATTCAATGAGATTAAGGGTATAGCCTTGGAGATGAAGGCTAGTGGATAGTATAACCTATTGGTTGCTAGTCCTATTGCCATAATAGAATCTACTTCATAGATACCCATTGTTCTTTATGATAGAATTGCTCAATTGTAACATAATGTTGTAGAACCCTTGAAGAAAACTGATGAAGAGGAGGTATAGATTGTTGAAGATGAATCATGTACTCCTCGAGCTAAATGAAATTTATAGAGAGTGACCAAAGGTGAAATGAGAAGTTGATTCACCTAGTAAGAAAAGGACCAAGTAGCTATCTATTTCCCTAAGAAAGAGGAGAAAGACACTACAAATGGTTTAATTAGATGAGTCTGATAAATATGATGAAGAAGACATACCTAATTAGCAAGTCATTAGCAAAGAAAGGATAGGCATAGGAAAGAAGACTTGGAAGGGTAAGGTAGAGAACTTGAACATGAAAATCATAAATGATAATAATTTCATTTAGTTGAATAAGTTTTATAGTATGTTTAGTAATATGGATAAAATCCAATTAGAAAAAGTAGTAGTAAGGAATATGATTCTTAAGAATAAAAGATTTGAAAATGTTCAAAGACACATTATAGAGAATTTGTACAATAGATTGATAAACAAAAGAAGTAGAGTTACTTGTGGTGATAAGAAAATAACAAAAAATAATGATCAAGAAACTTTGCAAAATTGATAATGATGAAGAAGACTTGCAAGATATATTGAGGGAAATTGATCCCTTGCCAAGGAATGAAAGAAGACATGTTCTTTTGATGGAAGGAAATTATGAAGAATTGAAAAAAGAAACAAAAGAAGCTATTGTCAAATATATGAATTTTGTACCAAAGGATGTGAGTGTAATGTCTAGGAGAGTAAGCCCTATATCTGTTCAATAGAGTACTTCAATGGTAGCAATAGTGGAATCTAAGGACACATAGATGGTAGATCTATGTTTGTAGATATCCATTGGAAAAGATATGATGCAAATTACCACTGCAAGTGTGACAATAAACATTATAGAAGATCCATTCAATAATCTTGGGCTAAACATTGTTCAAAATATGAAAAATTATGCTAGTTCAGATGAGGAGGAAGAGATGATGAAGATTGAAGCCAAAGAGAAGAAGAAGAATGAAAGAAGAGACACAAAAAAGAAGATGAAAAGGAATAGAAAGAAGAAGAGAAGAAAGATAAGAAATAAAAAGAGGATAAAATGAAGTGAGAAGAGGAGAAGAAAGGGAAAGAACAAGAAGAGAAGAGAAGGAAGAAAGAAGAAGATACACAAAGAAGAAGAAGGAAGAAAAAGATGTGAAGAGGAAGAAAATAAGAGAAGAGAAGAAGAGAAAGGAAGAAGATGATGATGATGATGAAGAAGAAGAAGAAAAGATGAAAAAGGTCAAAGAAATCAAAAGTACCTAGGAAGATGAGAAGAAGAAAGAGGATGAGGAATAGAGGAAGAAGGAAGCGAAGAAGGATGACCAACCAAGTGCACTAAGCACATCTCTCAAACTTATTGCACTTACTAGTTCAAACGATGATGATCAATCTAAAATGATATCATGCCTTAGAAAGATAATCAATAAAAACAAATTGGTAAAGAGTTTGCAAAATACTCACATGGAAGTCACTGACAAGTTTAAGGGAGTGATGATAGTAAAATCTCTTTATCATAACCTTGAGGATAAAGTAAAAGCTGTGATTCAAGAATTTAATGTTGAATTCATAAGTTTCTGAGAGGCTGTAACAACACAAGTTCAAGCCAAGTATGATGCACAATTGTTTGACACTATCTATCAGAACATCAAAAATGACATATTGACTCTTAATTCTTGCATTAAGTCATAAAGGAAGTGTGAGCTTGAAGGAGAACCTTTGTATGAAAAATGATCGATGTCTCTTAGCTTCACAAAAGACATTGATAGTGAGATTATGGCCAAATTTGCAAAAGTGGAAGCATTGGCAAGTTAGCTTAGTCAATATAGTGTATAGATCAAAACAATTGAAGCATAGATTAGCAAGGCTCATGATGAGATAATTCTAATTGAAGACAAGAAATCAAAGATAACCAATATGTTCTCACTTCTAAGAGAACATTTATCTATGAAGTTGAGCACAATATTGAGTCAATTGGAGGAATGTCTATCAGTTAAGACATGTTTTGACAATTTTGTACTCATATCTGAATGCAGTAGAGATAACATCTTATAGTTTGTGTTTTATACTCAAAATTTTAGAAGGATTCAAGGAAGCATGGGAGAAGAATATGAAGATTCTTGCAATCATTTTTTGTGATTGCATCTCTTTCTTTTCATCCTAAGAAGAGGTATGGAAATCATTGTAAAAGGAGAGATAAGGAACAATGGAAATATGATATGTAATGATCCAAATATGTAATGATACATCAATAAATGAATAAAATTTTGGAGTTTTCAAAGCCAATTTTTGAGAAGTATATTTTTGTTCTTATTGCTATTTTGAATAACATTTTTGGGACTTAGTCAATTTTCCCATATGTTTCCATCAATGTCAATGGGAGAGATTTTTGGCAATATGGCTAGGTAAGATGAGTTAGGATTTTCATTTATGGAAACATATATTTTAGAATGTACTTAAAAAAATACTACTGAAGTTAAGGGAAGGTATATTAGTGTGTTATGATGACATACCTAAGTGCACACATCAATAAAAACAATACAGACAAAGTTATAGGCTAAATACCACTAGAGATAGTGTGCATAGTATAACATAGTACAAAAGGAAAAGAGGTATGAAGTATTAAGGAATTATTTTTTTCATGAAATAATTACTTATGTTTGTATGGAAGACATCCTACATTCTAAACCTCAGGTAGTGTAATGTGTGTTTGCATTAAGCTGACTACACAAGAGTTTTGTGAAAAAAAATGGTACAAGTAAAGAGTTACTTTATTTGAAGTATTGTGAAGTGTGATATGTCATATATCTACAAATGTCAAGTATATGATGTATATGTGAACTATGTATATTCCATTAGAAGTTATATTAGAGATCTATGATGTAAATTGGGATGTCAGATTAGGTTATGCAAGGTACAGTAGTCAGCGATGAAGAGGATTTTGTATGCATCTCTTTTATATAAAGGCACTATATTGTATAATTACATGTTAGGGCATTAGGCTTTTCTTACATACAATTATAATTGTAATAAAAATTCCTAATAAGGTTGAGGATTTTAACATGACCTATTCTTCTAACAAGGATTGAGACAATATATGTAATTCATAGATTCCTAATAGGGTCAATATCCATAAGATGATTCTTTTATTTAGTGGATCATTTTTTGGGTACTATCCTCACTAGGGTTTTCCCTTGGCCAAGGTTTCTCTAGTTAACAAATAATGGTGTTTTGA
This sequence comes from Cupressus sempervirens, assembly GCA_028749045.1. Taxonomy (NCBI): domain Eukaryota; kingdom Viridiplantae; phylum Streptophyta; class Pinopsida; order Cupressales; family Cupressaceae; genus Cupressus; species Cupressus sempervirens. The sequence continues at coordinate 606,116,313 of CM053793.1, forward strand.
GTTCTCTTTGTGTATGGTTATATTTATTATTCATTATTATTGGTTTATATTGTTATTAATGTTGTAAAGTAAACACTAATATCTAGATGTGGGAAAAATTTGTATCTATTTCTAACATAATTATGAAGTGTTGTTTCTTTTTGAAAGGATTATAACTATGAAGTGTTGTGACTTTTCAAAGAATTTTTATTATGAAAGATTGTGACTCTTGGAAAAGAAACACAAAAGTATATTTTATCCTTTCCTTATAATTAGAAATGGAAGAATTTTAGAAAATAACTATAGAATTAAGATAATCTGAAGGAATAATTCATTGAAGGGTTGAGTATTGATAGAACCACATGGACCAAGAAAAGAGGAAGGTAAGAAAGGTATGTTTATGGATTATACTTGTTTAATTATATTTATAAATTTATTTATATTAATGAATCATACTTGTGGATAATTTATGCATATACATCTGTATATTTAAAGATGGAATTCAAAATGGAAAACACACATGACTCTATTGTTAATTTTTTAAGATCAAGAGAATCCCTTCTTAAGGAAGAGAGTTATCTTAATATGGTTAATAGATTAAGATCAAGAGAGTCTCTTTGGGAAGAGAGTAGTCTTAATATGGTTATAAGGCCAAAATATGTCATAGATATTAATATGTGTGTGTGTGTGTGTGTGTGTGTGTGTGTGTGTGTGTGTGTGTGTGTGTGTGTGTGTGAAGGGCCCTGGATAGAGAATGTTTCTTCTAGGAAGGACCTTAAAGGGAGAACTTCATAGAAGACAGAGAAGTAACTAGGGATATAAGGATCCTCAAAAGGGTTAGTAATTCTGATATGGAGACATCTTTAAGGTTGGGTTAGTATAAAGGGTAGAATGGTGAAATATGATTTATTATTTTGTAAATTCTAATATTTTTTTTCTAGGTATTCTTATATTTCACAATAATAAAGGGAAGAGGAAAGTAATATGAAGAAAATAAGGAAGCTACAATCTTAAAAGGTATCAACGATATTGATATTTTATGAACCTTTAAAAGGGCCATAAATAATATGAATTAGAATAATTAGAATATTCCACTATAATAAATTATATTTTACTCTTCTAACCTCTATCCTAACCCAACCTTAAAGACATCTTCACAACAAGATCAATAACCCTCTTGAGGATCCTTAGATCCTTGGTTACTTTATGTATTATGAAATGATCCTTGTAAGGTCCTTCCTAAAAGACAAATTTCTTTCTAGGTCCCTTGACACATATGCATATGTTAACATCTACAAAATATTTTGGACTTATAACATAGTAATTAGTATTTATGCAATAATTATAATTTACACAATAATAAATTATATTTCACTATTCTACCCTCTATCCTAACCCAACTGTAAAGACATCTCCACATCATGATCAATAACCCTCTTGAGGATCCTTAGTTCCCTGGTTATGATTATTGATCTTGTTATAAGTAACATTTCTAATGTTGGTTGCTGGAACATTTTTTGGTATAGTATTATTGTTAAGGGTAATAAAGTGGATACTAGTATTTTGAAGGTTAATATTGGGGGTTTAAAGGTGAAGATATTTTTTATGTTTTATATATCTACAAAAGGTATTGGTTAGATAGCAAGGGGTAATTTTCAACTGGTCTCTATCACCTTGTACCACAGGGTCATCCCCCCTCTTTTGGTTGCTATTTAAATACATAAAAATATTTTTGAAGAGCCACAATTCATACTTATGGCCCTTTCAAAGGTTCACACCCTTTCAATATCATCGATACATTTTTAGAAAGTCATTTCTGTTGGAAATCTGATTGAAAAGATCATTATAAGAAGAAGATTGATTGCAAAGAGGGAGATTGTTTGAATCTAATTGAAAAGATCATTATCAAATAGGGAGATTGGTTAGAAGAAGGAAGATGGTTGATAAATAATGTTTTCAATCATTGTTTTGCCATTGATGTCAAACTTGATATTTGATAGAATGACAATTTCTTAAAAGATCCAAGTACTATCACTTAGTTGATTGATGAAGATGATTTAATCAACAAGATGTAACAAAAGAACCTAAGGGAAGGGTTGAGTTATGGTTTTGTAATGAAGTGCAAGGATCAGTTAAGACAATAGTAAAATGATGTATTGATAATATACTTGAAGATACAGAGGTTGGCCACACTTAGAGATAGTGGAAGAATAAAGTTGTAACAAGGTTGACTGCAAAGGTTAACTAAGTTCATTAGTGAGTGATGAGTAAGTTAGTTCTAGCCGGGTAGATTTTTAGTTAGTGCTGAGAAAATGAAAAATCTAGTGTGTGCTGAATAATATAGAAGGAGCCAAGCGTGTTCGAGTGCCAAAAAAAGTAATAGGTGTTGAGCATCAAAAAATTTAGTGGATGCTGAGTGAATTCACAGTAGGTGTTGAGCATTAGTAAAATGTAGTTGATGTCGAGTAACACAGTATGTGCCAAGCACTAGAATTTCAATAGTGCCAAGCTATTGCATTATTTAAAAGGTCAAAGATTCACTAGATTTGAGTTGACAAGTTTGTTACCTTGAATTGTGTGAACCAGATGGAGGATATAAGGATGATGAGCTAGTGGCACAAAATTTTAGGTTAACCATTTTTTAGCAAATTCAAGAAGATTTTTTGAGATGTTTCCAAAAGAAACAAGATATGGGTTAGATTCATTGAATCCTACCTAATCCATTCAAACTAAAATTAAAGGAGGGAAAATATTGAGCAGGAAAAATATTTTCTAGAGTTCTATTTAAGGAGGTACATGCCAAGAAGAAAGAGTTGCTAGAGGTGCCAAAATTGCAAAGTGCTTGAAAGGTGTCAAGGTGAAGACATGAAGAGGAGAAGAAGAACAGAGCACAAAGACTCTACTTTGACAAGTGATCATATAGGAGATTTCACTGCAATATTGAGCATGGAGACTCAAGGAGACAAAGCTTGAGAGGAGGACAAGCTATCAGAGCTAAAGAGATTGAAAGCCAGACAAATGTTGTGAGCTAAACAAAGATATCAAATTTGCAAGATAAGTTGGTTTAATACTCTCTAGAAATTGTATCAGTTAGGGTAAAATCCTATGGACTTAGGTTGGTTTAATATCCATTTGCAAATCCTTTAACATGTTGGTATTCCAAGTGAATGCTCTAAAGTCCTCTAACCAAGCCCACTTCTAACAGGGTGGATAAAACCTCTAACCAGGTCACATCTAATAGTGTGTTGTATCCTTTAGTAGGGCATCACTTCAGAAGACTGAGAATTGAGTAGCATGTTACTAGTGGTTTTTCCCAAGTTGGGTTTCCACGTAAATCACTATGTTATGTGTCGATCCTTTATGTGTTATGCTTGCATGTTGATTTTTAGTAACCTACTAGGTAGAAAATTTTAAGTTTGGATGAATGAATAGTTTGATGGGCTCACTTTACTTGATGAAAATGTTTTAATTGGACATGTGGACCTTGAATAACTGATTCACCCCCCCTCTCAGTTATTCTAAAGAATTTCTAACAATTTCCTTATTTTCCTCATATACTTTCCTCTTCCATTTTTCCTTCTTGAATTCCTATCTCATCCTCTCCCATTTTCTCCCTCTCTAAAAAAAAACTCCCCTCTCTTTTATATCTTAATTTTAGGAGTCATGTCTATTTGTTAAATATCTCTTGACTTTTGATTATATTTAGTTAATTTGTATTATTCCATGTTACATTATTTATTTATTTGTGTTTATTATTAGATTCTATTTAGAAAGTAAACATACTTTCTGCAATATTGTCTCTTACATTTAATTTAATATATTCATTTATTCATTGTAATTTTGTTATTTTTTAATTATTTAAAATATCATATTGAATATAATTCCTTTGAGGATATAGATTAAGTAATTATTAGTTCTTATTTTTTATATTTTAGTAGTAGTTTAAATAAAAATCTTTATTATCATTATTTATTTAATAATACTGTATTATGTAATGATGATTAAAATTCTATCTTAAAATTGGGATATCACATATTTAATGCTCGATGAGTATGGTGGCATCTCTTGGAATAATTGATATTTATAAGTATGTCTATGCATAATTTTTTTTTTATAATTTAATCATACAGTCAACACATTTTCACTTTATTTAACAATATTATCATTCATCTATATTTTTGAGTGTGATGAACATGATGGTCAAATCATTATACTGATCATTGCTAGTATGAATGGATGGAAAATATAACCTTACTTATAGTTTTTATGAAATTGACTTTGACTTTTCTATGTAACATTTTTCAGTTTTGTGCTCCTTACTTATGTGGCATGCTTGTAGTGAACTCACTCCTTACAACATGAAATTATATAGTAATAATCTTTTAGTTTACAATATATACATTTATCACAATTTTGTAGACTGTGCTTTATAGTAGTGGTGATGGTTTAAATAGTGATTTACAACTTCAAGTATAGTATTTGTGTGTCTGTCTCATTTATAGCAAGAGTAGACTACAAATTTTGAAATCCAAGTATTCAAAAATTCTAATTCCAATTGAGTTCTTGGAAAAAAAGGCCTAAGGCCTATTTATTTGTGGGAATTTAACTGGAATGGGAATTGAGAATTGTTTAAATTAATTTTTAGTTTTTTGTTTGGTGCACCAAATCAAAATTTGTTTTTAATTCTTAATTTGGTGCACCAATTAGGAATTAGAATTTTTATTCTCATTTTGACCCCAAAATAGAAATATGTCAATCCCCTCCCTCAAAACACTTGTTATTAGAATTGTTATTCCAATTCTCATTTTGAATTTTTCTTATTTTATCAAATTTTCAAGTTTTTTGATAATATTTTCATATTGAACTCTATCCATCACACCATGCCAGTAGCTTAGAGTTTAACTCAACCTTTTATAGATCATTTTAGGTCCAATTGTGGAATGGACATATCCATAAATCATTCCATCATGGATAGAATGGGAAACCCTTTTGTAAAATGGTGCTAAATAATATAACTACAAGCCCATTATGGAGCTAGATAGATTTCTTCTATGGACTGTAATGATAAAACCATTTTTTTCCAGCCAGATACTCCTCAACGCATTGATGGAAAATACGTGCCCAACTTCCAACTTATATTTCCTTTCAATTGGTAAGTTTGGCAATGCCTTCAGTGTTCTTGGCTGATATTTGGATTTCTTGTTATTTTTATATATATTTACCACTCATTGTTTGTTAAAATATTGTTTGAATTTATTTTTAAAATCACGATTGTATAGATCTTTTTGTGCATTGATCATTAGCCATTGTATATGGTATATGTAAATTATTTTTATTTATTAATTGAAAGTCCATTGAATACAAAGAAATCAGATGGAAAGATAAAATGGTCAACACAGCTAATTAATTTTTTATTGAGTGAAGGAGAAAACATATTTTATTTTCATTTCAAATAGTCAAATTACTTTTCTTTATTTTAATGAGAAGTTAGCAATTTCTATATTGTTCTTTTTATTTAATTACCAAGCCTACAATAAGCAAGTTCTCCACTCTATCAATGTTGCAATTTTCATAAAATTAAATGGGTTGTGGAATAACAAATCATATTCGTATTTGTATTCCTATTCTTATTTTTTTCTCTATTCTTATTTATGATTCCTAATTCTAATTCCTAGTCCTATTCCATACATACAAAAAATTATATGTGGCAATTTCTTTATTTCTATTAGGTAAATATTTTCCATTAAGACAATATGCTACTTGAATTCACATAATTATCAAAGGGACTTTGTAATGATGCCCTATATAAGATTTCATGCAAATATTCATAACAAATAATCTAGCACATTTCCTCTTGTATTGTCAAGACTAATGCTTAAAACATTTATTTTGTGCTATTACAACACATGCTCTCCATGTCTCAGAAAAAAGATTATCCCTACAGTTTACCATTAGGGTTTTCTCAAATTGTACTTTATCTTGCATATTGCACAAAATATATAAATGAAAAAAAAAATCTCTTAACATTCATTTTTATTAGTGTTGAGCAGCAACAAATAAAAAACAAATAAATATATGTCTATTGACAAAGAATTTAATAATTTTCCTTTTATGTATGTAAATGTGTGAATATCCTTAAATGGATTTCATATTAGTTAATATAAGTGAACTCTAGGTCTATTTACAGAGTAAAATAAAAATATTTATACCTGATGAGAAAAGTAAACTCCACCTCAATCTCCTATATGAAAGGATGTTCACTATTTCAATACTTAACCAAACCTATAATTGAAATGACTAAGCCTAGGAGGTTCCATGACATTAGGGTTTGTAATCTTCTAGTTCCATATTAAGTGTGATGGTAAGGAATATTGCGCTATGGAAGACATGAACTATCAAGCTCTTCCATATATTTCTTTGCATTCCTAATGAAACTATTAAATACAATCAACATATTGAATTTTATTATGCATTAGAAACAATAATTTTGGGAATCACACCACTCAATTATAGTTTTCATGTCACTTTATTAGCTTTATTTAACATATGATATATATGCACATTGGAGAAATCAAAAAATCTACTGATATCATATGATAATATTGTAGCTTTCATCTTCAATTGTCTTATTTCTTTGCAAAAAAATTAATTTGGGTTTCAACTTAGTCATATATTGTGATTAAAATTTAAAACTTGGTCATTTTTAGAATTTATCTAAATTGGAGCATGTCATGAAAGGAAAACCTATGCATTTACACTCCTTAAGCTTTGAATTATCATTCAAATTTTCTGTTCAATATTTTTGTATTGTAATGGAGTTGAAGCATTTCTTAGCTTGTTTAGAAAATTGTTTCTAGATTTCTACTACACAACAATTTTTCTACAAATTATTCTTTACAAGTTCCAATACAAAGTGAGGAATCATGTATACCATTTTTGTAGAATGGCTCAAAGAAATGTGCTCAATTAGACTACGGTGTCTATTGACCATTCCAATGAAACTAGCAGATAATTTATGTGAAAATTCTAGTTTCATATTTCCTCTTACATCCTAAAGAGATGATATTCCATTTTTTAAAAATAAAGTTTCTATTCAATCTTATGTAAAAATAATATGGCATGGTTTAAGATAGTGTCTTGTACTAATTTCATGTTGAAATTTGTGAATACACTATTATGTTCAATTGAACACACTGTACTTTGGGCTCATTTATCACATGCATCTTCTTTTCATTCTTAAAATGGCATAAATAGTTATTAGAGGATTGTGGACCTTTTTTAGGTTTTCTCTATTATTTTTTTACTAACCAAATTTTATTAACATTTAACATATTTTGTAATATTTCTCAAAGATTGAGTGTTAAAATTGTGCCAAAACTTAATATAAGTTATTTATTAGTTTAAGAAGACACTTTAAAGGGATTGAACTTGAAAACTAGTTTCATGATTGTGGCATAATGATTTATTGTTAGTGTATAACTCATCAAATGTTTAATATTGTGTCACTAAGCTAAATAGATAATGTGTCCTTTAATGTTAGCATATAGATCTCGAAATGTTTATTGTTGTTTCAATCAACTAAATAGATAATGTGTCCTTTCATATTAGGGGGCATCTCTTGCAATGTTTAATGTTGTTTCAATAAGCTAAATAGATATTTTTTACTTTATTTTATTATAGTTTCTTTGATAGAGGCTTTCTTCCTAGGAAAAGATCAATTTCTTCCCCCAAGGCTTTGATCCTTGATTCCTTATATTGAATCAACAAATCTATTTGTAAATTGTAACTTTTGTTGATATAAAGAAAAAAAATAGGAAATTGTGATAGTTAATATTTTATAAATGAGGATAAAATAGTTGAAGTATTCTTGAATATCATATACTCTCAAGACAAGAATTAATTTTTAAAATTTATTTCTTGTCATTAATATTTTATAATGGTTGTTAATTATTTTCCTTTATACTTGATTTATCACAATCATACACTTTTATTACTTATTCTGGCTCGAGACATATCATTTTGGTAAGGTTTCTAAGCATATTATATATTATAAATTTTAGTTGTATGTAATCTCATGGAATAGAATTTGAGCCCTTCCAAAAATTAATGATTCCTTAATATTTTGGATTTCTATTTATTTTATACGTGTAGTTAAATATATAAAAATTTCTCCATGAAAGTTTAGATAATTGTAAATTAGTTGTTTAATAAAGTAGAGTATCTTATTAAGTTCTTCATTTAAGAAAACAAAATTAGTTGATAAAGTTTCTTTATGAAAGTAGGAGTTCTTGTGTAAATTACAATAAAATAAAATTGCTTACAAAATTAATAGTTAAATACTCTATGTTTTGATATAAAGATTAGAAAAATAAAGATAATCTATGACTAATTTTAACCATCTATTTTTCTATCCTTCTTAAAGACTAAGGGATGTCAAATATAAAGATTAGAAAAATAAAGACACCATTAAGTATTTTTTTTAAAGTACTTCCCTTTGGTTTTGTGTAACTTGTAGTCATTTCATTTTGACATGTAAATTTTGATTTTGAGCAAGGTACATAACACTTGGTTTATTACTTTCATGTTGGCATGCAAACTGTTTTACTTAGATTCTTCTAAGAGAATTGCTAATTAGACTATATAAATATGAACAAAATATTTGTTAAGATTTCTTCTTTCTAGTAGTTCTTTTGTAAAAAAAAATTTTTTATTTAATGAGAGTATTGGTAATGTAATCAGTCTTATCTGAGAACATTAAATATGGAATAATTTTTGATGTGGGAAATCAAGGAATGGAAGGAAGCCTTTTACTTTCTTTGCAACTAGCTACCTACATAAATATCATTTTGAAATAATTTGACTAACTTTGTGTGCATATGTTTCCATAAGCATGTTGGTTATGTAATGACTCCCTGCCACATTTGTGATTTGTTTAATATTAGGCATATAATCTTCATACTTAATTTTATGGCTACACCTTACAATCCATTTTCTCTAAGTATTTTATTTATTTAGATATAGGTCAAAGATACACTACAATGACATATAAGAGTTGGTATACATGTGATATAAGAGGTTGAAGGACTGTAGAAGGAAGAGCACTCAAGCACATTGAACCAACAGTTTTACATCCCTCGAAGCCCTCTGGAATTTCATGCCTTTCAACACACTTTTCACAATCAATTTACTCACTGATATTATTAGGTTTTCCTTTCCCATTGTATTTTTTGGAAAGGAATTTATAGAGGTGATCACCTTGCCTTTCACAACATTTTCACATTCACTATATTTGTTGTAAGGTGATATCATGGGGCCTAATTATATGAATTATGTATTCTTGTTTTCATTCAAATGTGACAACACCAACTACATCCATGTGAATAGACTTAAATAAAAAATATGAAACTACACATTTCATACATTCACATGGATGTATATCAAAAATATGAATGGTGTGGCACAATGGCAGCTCACATGTACCACAAGTACGAGTACACATAAAGAGGTGTCAAACCAACCTATTCTTGATTACGGGATGAAATAAGAGGTGGATTTATCACAAAGGAATCTCAGGCCTTAACAACTTCTTTTCTACATCATTGGTCTCCCTAAGGATATGGGTTACTCTAAAATCTTCAAATTCATTTAAAAAGCACCTAATTTTCTTGATGTACTTATTGAGATACTAGGCCTCCATTTCTCCTTTCACAATGCCTCATAAAATCAACTAGAAATCTTGGATCTTTTGAGCCTCCACTATGTTAGTTTGCAGTGACTGGTGATGGATTTACTCTACACTCTCTGTAATTCCTCAGTAGGGTATTCCTCAATAGGGTTTGTGGTCAGGCCAGGACCTAAGAGGGAGTTTGGGGTTAGGCCTCAAAGAGAGTATTTTGAGCCTATTTTATCAATAATTTCTATAAAATGGCTGAGGGTTAGGAATTTGATATGAAATATGATGAGATAATAGCTTCTTGCAGTAATATTGAGTTGTAAGGGATAATAGATTGTAATTAGGTTTTGATCACTAGATAATTAAAAATATTGGACTTGGTGTTTAGTGGATTTAGTCCATGGATTGGGTGAACCACATTACATCTGTGTTCATTATTCTCTTCTGTGTTCATTATTATTTTCTATTACTGGATATATTTGTGTGTAATTGTTATTTTTGTCTCAATAATCCTAACACACTATTGCTAGGCTTTTTTCCTAATTATTTGTTTTTTCTGCAATATGTTTTATAGATAGTGCTAGAATTCTACCATCTGCTTCTCTTATAGTTTCTCTAATTATTGAGGAGGTTGGATTTCACCTTGCTACACTATAAAAATTATCTTGTACCTATTTTTCTTCAAGTAATTCCTATTGAACCATCTCCTTAATTCTAGCATGAGGATTATCCCCCATGCATCATAGTACATTATTAAACCTAAAAGCAAATGTTATAAAAATTTATGGTAACAAAGATAGAAATTTTTTCCTATTTAAGTTATCATTGTATAAAAAGAAAAATACTATCAAATAAGTAGTTAACTAATGCAAGTGGTATGTCATTAAATTAGTTCTAGTTTTAAGTTATAAAATTCAAATCAAAGAAAGGATTGAAATAGTGCTTAAAGAAAATTATGCATCTATTCATATGTTAATTGGAATACTTCCCACATGACTTCTAAAAATGAATAAACTCTACATTATGAAAAAATAATTTGCAAGTGTAAAATTGACATATAAGGAGAGGGGAGGGGACCTACCATTGTTTGATTGATGATGAATGTTGCGGTTAAAGTTGAATCTTTAGCTCATTATCTCTGTAAGCATGTTATCATATCTATGTTACCTATAGGAAGAGAGAGAAAGGCTTAATTTATATATTTGAGTGATATGAAAAAAGAAATGGGTTAAAACAATAATATCTATTTTAAAACACCAATATTTGGTGTGAATAAAAAATATGCAATATCTGTGTTCAATTTGGAAAAACATGCAAACTCAAAATAGTTGTATGTAATCCAAAATCGATCTTCTTATTCAAAATTGTGAGAATATATAAAATTATAAATAAAAAAAAAGCCATTGATTGCATAAGAGTTTAAATTGAATATAAAGATATAATATAATAAAATAAATTATACAAATTTTTTAAAATAGGAATTTATTTATCCCAACTCGGTACAATCATAACTTTTGACTCGTTGCTCAAAATTCAAAATAATTTGCACCATTGGACAAAAGAAAAAGAACATTAAGAATGTAGTTATACTCCATAATACCATGAGCCTTTGATTGTCCAATTTTATAGACCAATTAAATTCTTAACTTTAGATTTTGACTAGATACCCTCTAAAAATGTCATTTATTAGAATCAAGAAAATACTTAAAACATAATTTTTTTTAAAAATAATTTTTTTTTAAATATTTTTGAATGATACCCCTGAACATTATATGTCACTTCTCTACCCTTGAAATGAAATGAGCCCCATTTCACTACGCTTCTTTAATAGATGAGGGAATTATTCTCCAATCTACTCCTTGGCTAACTACTTCTCCTGATGGAAGAAGTGACTAGTTCAATCCACCCTACAAAGATGATTTTTTTTAGTTTCTCAAAGGTTTTAGCATGACTTTAATGACATGGTCATATTGTAATTGAGTATTAGTGGATGAATTCAATTTTTTTAGCATGACTGAGTTCAACATCTTGAGAAATGTCCAATAATGGAGGAAAATAAGGTCACAATAATTCCACATTAAAAACCCCATCTAGCCCCAAAAATAGTGACAAATCAAGTCCAAAAACATTTTCACCAACTTGCTTCTTAATGGTGTATGGTCTATAATAAAGAGGGCATGACTTTCTTTTAGTTCCTTGAAGATGCTACTTCTAAAGATGTAGCCATACCTTCTCACCAATCTAGAAGTGTTAGTTGGTTATTTGATCATGTTTATCCTTATACTTCTTATTCCTCTACTCCAAAATAGCATGAACTTAAAATTTTTTTTGATCTTTCAAATAAATTTGTCTACTTTAGCTCCATCATTTTTAGTGTTCAGTGAACTACCATGACATAGAATACGGAGTGCTAAATTTAAAGGTACTTATGGTTGATACCTAACAAAAACCACCAATGGTTGGTCCCCTACAATACTATGCACTACACAGTTGTAACTATGTTATACATAAGGAAACCTCTCATTCCATGTATAAGGATTATTATTATTATACATTCTCAGGTTATGAACAACTATCTAATTTACCACCTATGTGTGGCTATGTGTTTGAGGATGGAATATTTTGGACATTGTTAACTCTGTGTCTATTATAGATTGTAGTAAAGAAAAAAAATTATTGATGAACCTATTATCCCTATCAAAAATAAGACTTTTTGGAAAACCAAAATGAACTCAAACATGTTAAAAAACAGCTTGGTAGTCTCCTCTACTAAATCATTTTTTTCACTAGCCAAAATGATAGTCATCTTAGAAAATATATCTACCACCACATATACACAATCATGTTCTCATCTACTAGTTTGAAGTCCAAACATAAAATATACTGAAATGAAATACCATGGTTTATCAAGAATAGGTAATATTAAAGAAAGATCCAATTTATGATTTGTAGGCTTTGCAATTTTTTATCAATAGAGAAAGGAAAATCCAAAATTTCTTCATGGATTCCAAGAGCATAATCCTGCAAAACAAGGACACAAGAACCATGGAGGCTCACCTCCCATCCTAAGCTTCTATGAATCCACCCACCAAGTAGGGGAGACAAGTTCAAATGAGATACATACATACAACATTGCTAATGCATAGAAACATACAATACAACACAATAATCCCTTCCTTGGCTTGCACATTGATTCACCATTGGTATCACTAATAAAATGGGTGAAGGTGGACTCTTCAAGGGGGGGGATGCCATATCCATAACACAAAAAAATAGATGGCAATTGCATTTTTTTTTGCCTCTCAAGGCTATCATAAAATCTCCTCCTTCTTACACATACACTTATACCTCCTGAAAACACAAAAAGGCATATGGCTTCAATTGAGCCCATACTCCATGAAAGAAGAACATATCCTCATCATGAGGTATATTTTATTAAATACAAAGTTGAGCCCAACTAACCCCTTCACCCAAGGCTTCTGTTCCCTCCCAAGGGTGACTGAAGCCTTCACACCCATAAACAATTTCACATTCAATCAAAACAAAGAGATCAAGGAATAAAATGAAGAAAAATGCATGAAACACAAAAATAGAAACACAACACAAACAATATTACAATAACAACACATGACCCCATAACAACATTCCATACTTGCATATTCATTATGAAATGTTAAAATAAAATGGACATGGTTTGAGCACCAACCTTAGTCCAAGCTAATGGCAATGATAGTTGATGAAGAGCTCCCTTAGCCTTCTTCCGAACCCTTATTGTATCTAAACTTAGAGAGTGGGTGAACGTCCTACTAGTTTGTCCAAGACTCTCTAAAAAGGCTTTTCCACTAACTATTTTTACAAAAACAACAAGCCACTTGTAGGGAAACTCAGGTGTGGAAATAGCTTCCTACACTAATCTCATAAGGAAAGTATGATGAAAATCCTATTAAAATATTCTACACTTACAAATTCAATATCATGTAAACAACAATATTGTTGTAATGCCCCGCCAAGGGATCCAAAGAATTTTAATAAGTTTGCCAAACAAATTTTTTTTTTAAACATAAATTATAGACCATTCACAACATTTGCCGAAGCAATAGTAACAATACAATTGAAAATAACATAACATAACAGATTACATTCTTTAAAGATCCCTTAATGTTGAATTACTTCTAATCATAATTTATTAATCTAACATTACATCCTTAACAATGAAATAACAAGGATACATCCAATGTTCTTAAACCATATACAAGTGTACATTTTAGATTGCTCAATCATCCACTATACATGTTACAAGGTATGAAAAGCTTAAAAACAATAATCATCCATGTAAATAAAGTACATCATCATCCAATATTAATGCATGATGTAATAACATAATGAAACCATAACCATACATGATACATCATCATCATAAAGATATAAACATCCATCCTAAAAGATAACCATATATCACAAACATAAATAACTAAGTGCACGGTTCCTCCCAACCGTAAATAGCATCATTAGACCATTGTGGATCCTAGCCATCCCTCCATGCGTAACATTCCAAAGCACCGAAGAGATCATCGGCTATAAACATAGTAGGAATGTCACTCCTAAAAACATTCTACTAACATGCAAAGTAAAGCATAACATATCATCAACTAACATATGCAAATCATCAATGTAAGGAACATACCAGTAAATACATCCATCATAGGGTATCTCATCTATCATAATGATCCAAGAACATAATGAAGATAAATACCAACCAAGAATACTCCAGCCACGGTGTTTCAATGGATCTCAAATGATAAGAGTGATAAAACACTACCACCCGACCGCGTGGAACCTAAGTGGCCCACTCCCACCATGCTAAGGAGATAATTTCAAGTCCCAAATAGGATATCAAAACCACAAAGCATAAATCTCTTTAAGTCTAGGAATCCTAAAAGTATACTAACTCAAAGGTTCCAACACACACAATATAGACATCTAATTCCAGAGGCACACAATGACATGTAAGAAACCTACTTTGCAAGCGGGAAAGTGTCATCGCATTTATCTCGTACAAGTTACCCTGGCAGTTAGCTAAACTCCACGGGTCCATACAGATCTCATGCGGCCACTAGTATCCTCTCATACTGATGAGGCATAATATGGAATGCAAGGTCACAACCATGCGTCTCACTACTCCCATCCTAGCCTGTACAAGCGCTCAAGGCATGGGCGAGAACCAAAACAATTATCTTTTTAGGTTCATTTAATCCCCGTTTAGTATGTAAATGTTACCACTTATTAACCAAACTTACAATGAGTTACCCTGGCAGCCACTTAGCTCCTCGGCCCCCATTGCAAGCCACTTCCCAACACTACAAGTAGATTACCTACCCTAATGCTCATGGAATCATAAAATCACCACAGTCTTGTACAAGCGAATGTAAAGAAAATCCAAAAGATAATCCATAAAAAGAATCATCAAATATCCATGATAAAAGCATCAAATATCCATAATAAGAAACATCAAATCTCCAAGATAAGAATCATCAAAATCTCCATGAGCATCTGGAAAAACATCCATAGAAAATCATGACCACAACAGTTCTCTATTGGCAACTGAAGGCATCACTGATAATCATAAGTATCCATTGGTTCTCAATAACCAAAATATATCATCACATCCATTGGTTCTTAACAAGAAACCAAGAATATCTCAAAATCATACTAATCAAAGACTCCAAAATGGTTGAGTCAAACATGTCATAGCATGACATCATCAAGACAAAATCCACATTTCGGTCCCATCATGGCGACTAGAAAATAATCCAAGGATAACTGATTGATGACTCAAAAATGATTAGCTCAAGTGTCTCAAACACATACATCTCAGCTTCATACATGAAGACTGATGAACAAATACAAAAATTTCATAGAGCATACGATCACATAACCATGGTTGGGCTTATAAAGATCGAGACCAAATAAGATCAACATGCCATCACATCTCATAACCCCCGAGCCTCTGGTAACAACCTAGGACTGGTCAACACTAGTCAACCCAAAACCCAAAATAAGAAGCATATAGAACACATGATGCAAACACATGTTTTGGTTTTGCTATTATCTCATAGTTGAATTAAGTGTAGAGCTTCAGTTTTCATTTCAAGTATACTTCAAATGTCTAAGTTTCATCATTTGACCTAAAAGTCAACCCAATTGTTCCCCGATAGCATTATCCTAAGAATAACTTAAGGATAATTATTTACTCATTAAATCATATGTTTTATTTTCTAAGATTCAAGTTACTAATTGAATATCTCTTCCTTATCATTATTTCAACTTTTCGACATAATCCAAGAATTATTATCCTTTTATAAAAGAACCAATTATCAATCCTCGAATAAGAAGATTATAACTTAATTAAAATAACCAATTTAATCAATCAATTAACATAGGTACACCATCCATGACCTATTAACATCTAATAGTTAAATCTCAATTAAATATCTCTAACACTTAAGCCTCTTGATTATAATCATTATTAAATTGTCACTAATAACCGTTAAAATATCTAAGTCATTATTCAAGTTATTAGAATAAGACTTATCAACTTTGATATCAATATTTTTTTTTACAATCTTGTTAAAAGAATTATATCAATTAAATCTCTATTACATAACTTAATTATTAATTAAATCTAATTAACTCTCATTAGTTGATTTAATTAATAATTGCATAACCATAGCAACGTTCCAATTAATATCAGTTGACTAACTCGAATTCTATAAGTTAAAAGTCAACTATAATTCAATACTCAAATGATCATATTAATAATTCTATATGAACACATTCGTCATCTTTCAAAGAATATCAACATTCCCTTGACGAATTTGTATTTATCATTAATCTTTTCAAATAAGGCTCTATCGCATAACTTAATTATTAATATCATAGTTATAGTATTAATTTGATTTCAACTTCTTCTTCTTTTTTTTTTTTTTCAATCTCGCTAAAAGAATTATATTAGTTAAATCTCTATTACATGATTATTAATTAAATCCAATCAACTCTAGTTAATTGATTTAATTAATAATTCCACAACCATACCATCAACCTAAGAATACCAGTTGACCTACAGTAGTTTGTACGTAGAAAGTCAACTTCAATACAAATATTAATAATTCAATAATACTAATAGTAATAATGAAATCTTATCCATAATGACCACAATCATCATACCAATATCTTCTTAACATACTCGTATCAATGATAATCATCTATACTCTATTTCATTAACAATTGAGTTGATAATAATTTAATAGCTAATACCAATCTATGATGGTAGATTCTTCATTACTTTACTAACAACAATGTTACTAGTAGTCTGAATATAAATTCCTTAAGATACGATCCCAATAGACGAGTCATTAAGATAAATACTCAAATAAATAATCTGTAATTTCCTTCATGCACCTCATAGGCAATTCAATAATCTTTAATAATTCTAAATATAATAATTGCCAACTTAATTTGCATTCATGAATTTATTTCCATTATATTTTCTTAGTAACCTTAATTAGAATAAATTCTAATTAAATATTTTGATTAATTTAAAACTATATTATTTATTTAAAATTTTATATATTTAAAATCTTATTCACATTATATATATATATATATATATATACTAATAATTCATATACTATAATTATTAATATATATATATGTATATATTAAACTATCATAAAAATCGAATTAAAATTTGATTTCAAACACCATTTATAATACATATATTACAACATTGCCGTTGTACCCCGCATGTCCTTCGATTGGCGCGGGTACCGAACTCTACGACTATTGTCGCTGCCACCTCAAATAAATTGTGCAAGGAGTTTTTAAAGCCGCAACCCTAAACAAAAGGTAGTGCGGTAGTTAAGAGGTCTGTCGCGGGTACCACAGGTACCCTGCGACCACGGTACTGCAGACGTATGGCGACAAAGCGGGGGGTACGGGTCCGTCTCTCCCCCATTCGTATATGTATAACGATTTTGATTAAACGTCTTTCCTTCTTTTTAATTTAGTTTATAATAAACACTTTCACCATATGCAAATTCAAATTTGTGAATAAAGTTTCTCATTTACACAAATGTATAATATATGTATATATGTATATATATGTATATACGTATATGTATGTATATGTATATATATATATATATATATATATATATATATATATATATATATATATATATATATAAAATTTGTTATCAACCATCACTGTATTTAAAATACACATATATATATATATTTATATGCAGATTTACAAAAGAAAATGCATACTTAGATTTAAAGGACTTTTCTAAATAAGTATTTTTTTTTTCCTTTTAAACAATTGTTCTCTAAACATATCCATTAATCCATCCAATAGGTTTAACTATAGATTTTGAAATCACCTTTCTCGATTTGATTCTAATTCGAACCCAAACCCAATTTAGATCTAGTTTTCTCTTTAATTGGATCTAGGGTTTTCTAATGTTTTCTACTCAACCAACAAGATATCTAGATTCTAATTCAATTGTAGATTCTAACACAAGATTATTCAGACAAACATGATGAAGACAGGAAGAGAAATAGTGCAAAGAGAATATGTGATTATCACAAGTGCACCTGGACACTAATGCTAATTTTTCCATGCCTCAGAAGTCCATAGAAAATCCCTTCCTTCTCCATCATTCGCAATTCCTCCAAGATCCAAGCCAAATGAATCCTTCAAGTGACTAAAAATGCTAGAAGAAGCATAGAAGCATGTAGAAAATATATGAGCATATGAAGAAGAATATGAGCTTGTAACTTGCAGCTTCCATTAAGCTTCTACTTCAGCTTGTCCAAACACACTAGGAGAGCCTCTATTTAAAGGCCTCTAAGATGCATCTAGAGTGTCTCTAGAAACAACCAGAAGATAAGCATGACAACCAAGCATGGGTCTTCTCCAACCTTCTAGATGATCCTTAAGGTTGTAGACACCATGTGCTCAAATAAAATGCTAACTTCTAAGTGTAGCAAATAGTGCATTCGTAGAGTGCAAACTCCTGTGTTGTCTACATGACAACTTCCGAGAATTTGCCAACTCCCATGTGAGCAAATATTAAAATAATGCACATTAATTAATATAATATTTAATCAATTTGTTTATTAAATCTCATGCACAAACTTTAATAATTCCACTTTTCAATCTTAATATATTTATATTTTAATCACATGAGATTTAGAATCTTTTATTAATTTAAATATATCTTCCACTTTTTAAATTTCATTTTCCAAAACTTAATTGCTAAAATATTTATTAATATTATTTAGTCATTTATTTAAAAAAATGAGCTCCAAATATATTATTATTAAAATAAATATTGTCACATTCCAAATTTAAACTTTTAACTTTTTATTTTCAAATTTAATTATTTTATTTAATTAATTTCCCAATTAATTAAATAAAATAAATATTAAAATATCATATTAATTTTTCATTTAATTAAACCATTAATTAAATCTTTTAATTAGGCTTAATTAATAGAAAATACATCAAAGACTCACAAGGGTAAAAATACAAAAATCCATCATAGCCAAAGTACATACAAAATCAAACCAAAGGTTTAAATCACAAATTACGTCATCCAACGTATTCGGAGGGTACTCAACTCAAATACTTGTCCTAATTTTCCAATTAGAACAAATGGCTTAAAGGGTTGGGATTTGGACTTGAGAATTTATCTCCCCTCTCTTATCATTGAGATAATGTAATAGGGTACGCTCATCCTGGAAAATTCAGGGAAGTCGATACCCGATACCTGCAACTTGCATAAAAACCATGCATGTACAAGCACAATATATACTAAGCTAAACAAGCAATGGAAGGAAGTGGTGCATCGTGTAGATCTCGACTAGCAGGTGACTACGACTCCCTTCCTTACCACATCAGACACGCCATACAAAAAAAAACAAAGCAAATACGCACACCATACACATGCAAGTATGAGGTAAGTATCCATAAGAAAACACATATGATAATCATCTTACTAATCATCATTAATAACTGAAAGCAATGTAATGATCATCATGCATACACAAAATATAAAGTCTAAGTGATCTCATCACATAATAAACTGAATCCATAGTAGAATATCTGATAATCTCAAAACAATGTTGCTAACCATCAACATAAAACTAGCTCTAAAAGAGTTCATCAACGATAACAAAATGTGAACTAGGGGCAGGCACTACATCCATCCCCCCTAGGATTAGGCTTACTCCTGGAAGCCTAAAAGAATGAGAAACTAAGATACTCACTATGCGGGTCCCATTGAACCCTTTTTTCCTCTGTAGGGAGGCATGATTCCACTAAAGATATTACAACACCTTTAGAGCAATATGATTATGGTTTAATGGTAAACCAAAAACCATATCGATCCAACATCATTCCTTTAACAACTACTAAAATAGATTCCTTAATACATTCTAAACAAGAGCAACTTAATGCTTGCAAAGATAAACAAAGGTTTACTACCTTACAACATAGATAGAAGATACATGTTTTGCAACTAGAATGAGTTTTCAATTTTCAGTTTTGCCCATGTTTAGGTTCAAGTAGAACTTCAAGTTTGAAAGTTAAGTGTTGAAGTATGCAAGTAATAGTTTTAAGTTTGGATTCAGTTCACCTAGTTTCAAGTTTTCAGTTTTAAAGAGATACACATGATAGTTCAAAGTTTTCTTTTTGTTCAAGTAGTTAACAACTAGTGGCATTCCAATATACCCAGAGCTCCCAATGTTGAAACTCGGGCCCTGATACCAAATGTAATAATGACTCCTTGTCAACTACACCCTATTCCAATATCATTAAAGCCTCTTAATTTTAAATCAACATAATATAGATTTTTCTTTCTTAATTATTTAATAATACAATGAATTAAAAGTCAACCATTTCTAATCCCTAAATATTCAAATAGTTCCATATCTCTTTCCATCAGTTCTATCTACAATCGTTTCTATTAAAATCTTCCATTAATTTATTTAGAACATTCTTATTAGTCTTTAGACTAATTAAATAGTTATAAATTCTAACTATATTGCTTTATTGAATTTTCAATAACTCGATTAATAACTTGAACAAAATTTTACTAATATTATATATATATGTATATATATATATATATATATATATGTATATATATATATATATACATATATATATATATATGTATATATATATATATATACATATATATATATATATGTATATATATATATATATGTATATATATATATATATACATATATATATATATATATACATATATATATATATATACATACATATATATATATACATACATATATATATATACATACATATATATATATATATACATACATATATATATATATATATATACATACATATATATATATATATACATACATATATATATATATATATACATACATATATATATATATATATACATACATATATATATATACATATATATATATATATATACATATATATATATATATATACATATATATATATATATATACATATATATATATAATTATTAATATCCAATACTTCATAATAATTGCAAAGTCGAATTACAATATTAATTTTATATATATATATATATATATATATATATATATATATATATATATATGCATACATTTATACACATATATATATACATATGATAATATCGAATTACAAATAATATTATATAACCCAACTTAACATCTATACATGCCGAGCTCTTTTAAAATCATTTGGAGAGTGTTTTGTTTAAGCGAATTCATAATCGCTATGGCACGAGCAAGTCGTGCGGCCCTGCCCTCTGATGCAGGGCCTGCGACGACATTTTTTAAACATGAAAGTAAAACCATTCATAATATTCACGGAAGCAATAGTAACATCCAACTGAAAATAAACATAATATACTTAATAGATTACATTCTTTAAAGACCCCTTAACGTTGAATCACATCTAATCATAACAAAAATACATATAAAATCAAACCAAAGGTTTAAATCACGAATTATGTCATCCAACGTATTCGGAGGGTACTCAACTCGGATACTTGTCCTAATTTTCCAATTAGAAATAATGGCTTAAAGGGTTGGGATTTGGACTTGAGAATTTATCTCCCCTCTCTTATCATTGAGATAATGTAATAGGGTACGCTCATCCTGGCAAATTCAGGGAAGTCGATACCCGGTACCTACAACCTACATAAAAACCACGCATTTACAAGCACAATATATACTAAGCTAAACATGCAATGGCAGGAAGTGGTGCATCGTGTAGATCCTAACTAGCAGGTGACTACGAATCCCTTCCTTACCACATCAGACATGCCATACAAAAACACGCAAAGAAAACACGCACACCATACACATGCAAGTATGGGGTAAGTATCCATAAGAAAACACATATGATAATCATCTTACTAATCATCATTAATAACTTAAAGCAATGTAATGATCATCATGCATACATGAAATATAAAGTCTAAGTGATCTCATCACATAATAAACTGAATCCGTAGTAGAATATATGATAATCTCAAAACAATGTTGCTAACCATCAACATAAAACTAGCTCTAAAAGAGTTCAGTAACGATAAAAAAATGTGAACTAGGGGCAGGCACTACAATTGTAGCCAAACATGTATACAAAAAATAGACAGAGAAAGAAACACATAACACAAAGATTTTTCTGTGGGGAAAAACCTTTTGGTAAAACAACCCCACCCCTCTAGAACTTGCACAATGTATTATCTTCAACAAAAGGTTACAATACACTTGCAGTGCAAGCTCAACATTGACAATAGAAGACTCCAGTAGCTACTTGCATTACCAACAATACACCTTTTTCGCATCGCATCTCTTCACAACCCTAAAAATGCTTATAACATGTGCTTCACTTTAGGGCTACTCCCAAAGGTAAACCATATTAGGGTTTTACCATTCTCCGAGAAAATATGAACCCCACTATTGGGTTAGAGTGTACAATACTCAAATATCTTAGTTACCACATGTCTTCACCTATCATTGAATCTTCCTAACATAGCTCTTACATGTCATAGGAATCCATCATAACCGTCTTAGTCATGATCTCCTTACACACAATTCAAGATGTCGACACATCAACATTATTTGCAAGAAATACATTTTACAAAACAAATAATAAGAATATGAATTATACAAGGTTGAGAGACCTTATTCCTAACATTCTCCCACTTTTCGAACACCTTGTAAGAGCAACATGAACATAACAGGAACTAACCGCTATAGGCCAAAAGGCCCATAGACTCCGAACACCATCTGAACTTCTCAGTGCCCATTGGTTTCGTTAATGCATCTTCAAAATTATTCACAGTATCTACCTTCTCCAAATCTAGCTTTCCATCTTCCACCATATCTCTCACAAAGTGATACTGCACATCAATGTGCTTCATTCTGGCATGGAAAGTTGGATTCTTCGCAAGGCAAATAGCACTCTAACTATCACACCAAATAGTAATATGTTCTACATCAACACCAACATCAGAACGTAATCTCTTAAGCCAAATGGCTTCCTTACAAGAATGAGTAGCAGCCATGTACTCAGCTTCTGTAGTGGACAAAGCAACCACAAGTTGTCGCTTGCTCATCCAACTGATGACACCACCAAACATAGTGAACACATAAGCACTGGTGGATCTCCTACGGTCAATATCACCTGCCCAATTTGAATCCACAAACCCATGAATACAAACTAAATGTGAAGATCCAAAAGAGTTACCATGATAACATATGGAGTAATCTGATGTACCCCTCAAATATTTGAATACTCGCTTAACTACATCCCAATGTATCTGTCTAGGATTAGCCATAAATTGACTCAGGACTCCCACTGCTTGGGAAATGTTTGGTCTAGTACAGACCATAGCATACATAAGACTACCAACTGCACTAGCATAAGGTACTCTACTCATGTCCTCCACGTCACTAGTAGATTTTGGACAATCATCTATAGATAACTTTGTTCCCACAAGAATAGGAACACATAGTGGTCTACAATCTGCCATGTTGAACCTATCCAACACAGACTTCACATACTTACTTTGACTCAACCAAAGTTTTCTAATAGACCTATCTCTACTAATTTCCATACCCAAGATGTACCTAGCTGCTCCAAGATCTTTCATCTCAAGCTATGCTGACAACTAAGATTTAAAATAAAAAATCATACCCTTACCCTTCCCAAACAGAAACATATCATCAACATATAATGCAACAATAAGAAGGCAATCATTCTCAATTTTGAAATAAACACAATGATCGGATTTTGATCTTACAAATCCAATTGACAACACAAAGGCATCAAACTTAAGGTACCGCATCCTAGGAGATTGCTTCAAACCATATAGAGATTTCTTTAATCTACAAACTAAGGATTCTTTACCTTTAACAATGTAGTGATCAGGCTATGACATATAAATCTCTTCCTCCAAATCAGCATGAAGGAAAGCTATCTTCACATCCATCTATTCTATCTCTAAATCATATGATGTAGCAAGAGATAACAGAAATCTAATGGATTTCAACTTTGCAACAGGAGAGAATATTTCACCATAATCTATTCCCTCTACCTATGAGTACCCCTTTGCAACCAATCTAGCTTTGTACCTTTCAATATTGCCATCTGCACAGAATTTCTTCTTGAACACCCATTTACAGTCAAAAGATTTTCTCCCTTTAGGCAAAGGTACAAGGTCCCATGTTTTGTTTTTCTCTAATGAAGCCATCTCATCATCCATAGCCTCAATCCAGGAAACTGTATCTTCCATGCCCAAAGCCTCTTTCACAGATCTAGGCTCATCAGTGTTAGTAATCAAAGCAAAAGCACAACTGGAATCTAACATAGAATAACCAAACCTTTCTAGTTGCTTTCTTTCTCTCATGGATCTCCTCAAGGGCTAAGGTTGAGGTTGTTCTTCTTCTTCTTCTGAACTATCAGGGCTGCTAGAGCTCTCCTCATCATTAGACCCAACATGGTCTCTCTATTCAGTCTTCTTAGGGGTAGGAGGCAACTGAACAACATCTTTTTCCTTTTCTTTTTCATTTGGTTATAGCACAATAGGAGAAGATGTTAGCTCTCTAAAAATAACATTTCTACTATACAACACCTTACTAGTCATAGGATCTCAAAGCTTGTATCCTTTCACACCACCACTGTACCTGATGAAAATACATTTAACAGCTTTGTTTTCCAACTTAGATCTTTTCTCCTTTGGAACATGTGCATAAGCTTCACAACCAAAAAGACGAAGATGTTTAATTGAAGGCTTCTTACTAGACCACACCTCCATGGGTGTCTTACCAACAAGGGCTGATGTAGGAGATCTATTAACCAGATAGCAAGCAGTGGCCACAGCTTTGGCCTAGAACCTTTGTTCTAAACTAGCACTACTAAGCATACTCATAGCCTTCTCCATCAGTGTCCTTTTCATTCTATCTACAACTCCATTTTTCTTCAGGGTATAAGGAGTTGTCTTATGCCTCTCGATATCTTGTTCTTTACAGAAATGTTCAAACTCTGTTGAGAAAAACTCACCACCATTGTCAGTTCTCACACACTTAATCTTTTACCAGTTTGATTCTCTACAAGGGCTTTAAATTCCTTGAATTGACTAAAGACTTGTGTCTTACTTTTACGGAAATAAATTCATGTCCTTCTACTGTAATCATCTATGAAAGATACAAAAAATACTGACTTGGAGATTGAAGGAACTTTTATAGGACCAAATACATCGGAATGAATAAGATCCAAAACGTCAGAAGATTTGTGAGAACTAGAGTAAAACTGAACACAATTTTGTTTACCATATACACATTGTTTACAGAAGTCGAACTTGAGATTGCAATCATTTAACCCCTCAACGAGATTTTTATTTTTCAGGGTTTTGAGACCCTTCTCACCAATGTGACCAAATCTCAAATGCCACAACATTGTCTTTTCTGTAGGAAGCTTTCCTTCCAAAGTGTTTGCACCCTTAGGTACGCTTGTTGCACTACCATCAGAACCACTAACCACAGTCTTCTTTACTACTCATTCAGATGGTGGGGATGAAGTGATAGCTGCTCTCTTCTTTGAAACAGAAGAACTATTACACTGAGAAATGTGTGCATCAAGCTGAAACAAAGTATCTCTCCTAGTACCCTTAGCAAGCACCATAGCTCCTCTCATCATCTTACATCCATCTTTAAAAAAACCAACTTGCACACCTACATAATTTATCATACCTACAGATAATAGGTTTCGTGCCAAACCTGGAATGTGCATAACTCCATCAATTCCCTTTACTCATCCATTAGGAAATTTGATAGTGACCCTTCCACATCCAACTATCTTTAGGTGAGAATAATCACCCAAATACACCTTTCCACCATCAAACTCTTCATATCTTGAGAACTAGTTTCAATGAGAGGTCATGTGGAAAGATGCACCTGAGTCAACCAACCACACATCATCAAATGCATGGGCTGCCAAAGCTATGATGAATGCATTGCCATCTTCTTGAGATTTTTCAGAACCAGAATTTGAGGCTTTCTTCTTCTTCTTAGGACCTTTACAGTCTTTACAGAAGTGCCCAGTCTTATCACAGTTCCAACATTTTGCCTTGGACTTATTGGAAGTCTTTGAATTCCCACGGGATTTGGATCTACCCTTATTGTCAGTCTTATTGTCATTTTTCTTCCCTCTTTTCGTGGATCTCCCATGAACAACAAGGGCTTCTTTTTTTGAAATAGAAGCCTTTCTCCGCATCTCCTTTGATAGTAGCGAAGACACCACATCATCCATTTTGAAGGTGACTAATGTTCTTTTGAGAGCCATCACAAGATGGTCCCATGAATCTGGTAAAGAACACAAAAGTGTGTAGCAACGATCCTCCTCCTCTAACTTGACACTAGCTAATGTCAACTATGCAGCCAACAGATTAAATGCATTTAAATGATCCATTAAGGATCCACCTTCCTCTATTCATAGAGAATACAACTTCTTTCTCAGGAACAACTTGTTCACCAATGATTTGGCCTGACACACGGCCCCAAGTCTCTCCCACAAACTATATGCGGTTTTCTCATCTAGAACATTCAAAAGAACTGCATCAATTAAACAAAGTCTTATGAGACCCTTAGCTTTATAGTCTTTGATATCCCAATCTACTTGAGCTATAGTTGTTGGTCTTGTAGTGCTTGTAGTAACTTCCCATAGGTCATGATCTTCCAACATGTCTTCCATCTTGAGTTTCCACAACTCGAAATTAGTGCCATTAAATTTCTCCACCTCCATTCTTCCATATGATGAACTCACCATCTCGATCTACAAATAAGATTCAGGATGCTCTGCACAAGACTCCCACTCAACTTGAGATTAGCTCAAAAAAACCTACCCAACAACTAGGATCAAAAGTTGATCAAACTCTGATAACACTTGTAGGGAAACTCAGGTGCAAAAATAGCTTCCTACACTAATCTCATAAGGAAAGTATGATACAAATCCTATTAAAATCTTCTACACTTACAGATTCAATATCATGTAAACAACAATATGCAACCAACCATGCATACAAAAAATAGACAGAGAAAGAAACACATAACACAAAGATTTACCAGTAAGAAAAAACCTTTCAGTAAAACAACCCCACCCCTCAAGAACCTGCACAATGTATTATCTTCAACAAAAGGTTACAATACACTTGCAGTGCAAGCTCAACATCGACAACAGAAGGCTCCAGTAGCTACTTGCAGTACCAACGATACACCTTTTTCACATCGCATCTCTTCGCAACCCTAAAAAAGCTTATAACATGCACTTCACTTTAGGGCTAATCCCAAAGGTAAACCATATTAGGGTTTTACCATTCTCTAAGAAAATAGGAACCCCACTATTGGGTTAGAGTGTACAGTACTCAAATATCTTAGTTGCCACATGTCTTCACCTGTCATTGAATCTTCCTAACATAGCTCTTACGTGTCATAGGAATTTATCATAATCATTTTAGTCATGATCTCCTTACACACAATTCAAGATGTCTACACATCAACATTATTTGCAAGAAATACATTTTACAAAACAAATAATAAGAATAGGAATTATACAAGGTTGAGACACCTTATTCCTAACACCACTCCCTTTTACAAAATTGTCTCCCCCTAAGTTTTCTATTTTTGACTAAGTGAAAACATGGGAATGAACTCATGTGACAACTCCATTTTCGAATTTGTGGAAGAAGGCATTAATAAAGGGACCCCCTAGGCTATCTAGTCACTATCATGGTCAAAATTAGGTCCCTAACATGTTATACTATCATATGGGTAACTTGTTTTCACATAAAAGACACTTTGGGACCACCTAATGACCCTTCAAAACCCTAGTCAAGTCTAAATTCGAATTTCCATTTGATAATGACCCATCCTAGCCCTTTTCAAGTGGGTTTACTTAATCATTAACAAGGTAATTATTTTAGGGTAAAATGCAACCATGACCAAAACCTTAGATGATAGTCACTAACACAAAAAATTGACAAGTGTCAAGTGACACCAAAAAGTGCATTCCACATCATCACGACATGTTCCTAATGCATCTTTGTGGTTAAAAATTTCACACACAAGAAATGTTACATTTACAAAATAAAATACATCACAACAAGGCTTTTGAACCTTTCAAAGATTCACCTAAGCTAACCATGTTCACATAAGTTTGGAACTAGTTTCCCCTAAAAGTTTACCATGGTTCCACTTCCTGCACATTAAACTCGAGCATTAATAGTCCAAGAAGGTCCAATAAAATATATCATAAATGTATATAATTTCAAATGTTATGTAAATGTGCATTAACATAATTTTATTAAATCTCCTTTCCTAATCATTTCAAATAACTCATGTTCAAAATTTTAAAATATCCAATATTTGCATATCAACATTAATATCTAATCAAAATTCATTTCCTATCATACTAATGGAATGTTGAATCTACACTATTAAATCAATCAACATGGAAATTAATTTGAAATACATATTTAAGGTCAAATAATCAAAATGAAAACATCTCTACTAATATCCTTTGATTTAGTTAAATATCATTTGGTTGACGTTAATATCCTATTATCATTATGAGATAATTATAAAGTGTATCAATTATGTTAGGTAGATAGGATGTTTGTATAGTCATGTCACATTGTTTTAGGATCCAATCATAGAATGGATCTATTATATTTTATTTGTTCATATAATATTTCCCTATAAATACCAAGATATCCACCTAATTGACTCATCACATTACATCATATCAAGCTCTTCCATGTAGACCTTTTTTATAACAATTTTCATCTTATGACTATTAATATTATTCACAAGAGTGGATGTTGATTCATCTTTCCTTACTAGCCATCTAATTTAATTACCTTAATAGACCATCAAATATTAGGAACCCATCGACACAGTTTTCCAAGTTATGGCACCTCAACTCTTTATTCCATAGGGTTGTAGCTTATCAACCTAAAGTAATTTGGACATGATACTTAGCACAAAAATGGCTACAATATACATCAGTATCAATAAGATTTTAGGTTCATTATAAATCAAGGCATACTTAGATTCTAAGACCTTACCATCATTCTATCATAAGGTGTGCGGTAACAGTCCAACTTTCACAAGAAACATGACATAACATCTTATTTCATTTATTCCTCCTAGATAAAACTATATTCATGTTATTAAGATTTATAATAAGGTACTAAGGAAGGGGCCTTACATTTCATTTGTATAGAACTTGGTCATCTTGCTAGACTCTATACAACAGAAAGAAGATGAGACAAAAATGGATTCCAACATATATAGAGAATAAAATTCCAAGAAATAATGAAAATTTCACTCAAGGTTTGGGCGACTCTAGTATTTCCACTTGATCTCTCAAAGGAAAACTAGAACTAGGATTCTAAAGAAGATATCTCACATCAATTCCAATCTATAAAATGAAAGAGCCATATCAGCATACAAGATGTAAAGGGATCACTGAGTATTCAAATCATGCGAGTCATATTGAGTAAAGTTAGGTTGCAGACCTTACCGAGCAAGGTTGGGTTATAAGACCTTGTCGAGCAAGGTTGGGAGTAACCAAGCTTTGTGTGGTTATCAAGTCGTGGATGACTTTACCAAGTATTCAATGCAAGTGAAGTGGATGACAATTTTTTGTTTGAGAAAACAATCATATCAAGAATTTATGATGATCAAAAGGAAAAAATTCATCAGATAGAATAAAATTCATTTCTCACTATGAATCTTTGAGAGTTATCTATGTCGAGTGAAAATTAGAGCATTTAAGTGATTTGAGAGATTATTGAAGATTTTTGTGTTCTCTCAAACCCTACTCAGAAAAGATGGAATCCAATAGTAGAAAATCAAAAAAAGTCTCAGACATGTTAGTTTGAGGCATAGAATGGAAAGTGCTAGATTTTAAGTTGAGTCCTACTATCACTGAAACACTAGATTTGAGTAAAGCTCAATTGCAAATTCCATCAAAGGTATCGTTGATCATGTTGGATACAATTGATTAATTGTGTATTGTCTTTGATGTTACACAAATGTCATATCATTATCTATCAGTAGGTGTTGAGCCCACTTGGGCAGTAAAAATAGTTTTCTATGTGTACTGAGCACTCTATAGTTTGCCTAGTTCAGATGGCAGTGTCTGCTGAGTTCACTCGAGTGACAAAGGAAAACCTATAGAAGATGAGTGTTAACTGAGCTCACTCAGTTAATGAAAGAAAATTTGGATGGAACCAGTGTTAACCAAGCTCACCTGGTTACCAAAGGCACTTTGCAAATATGCAACATTAATTGAGTTCACTTGGTTAACACAGGAAAATCATTTTTGTGTTAGTGTCTACCAAGCAAGGTTGGCTAATGAAGGATTTTCTTGTTTTGACATATCGATTTCAATTAATTTATCTAATGGTTTTAGCTGACTGAGAAGATAAATATAAGTTATTATAAGATATATTCTAGCCGACTTGACAATATGAAAGATATAAGTATATGATCAATTTGAGAATTCAAAAGTGTGTAAGAGTGTGGAATGCATGAAAGATTTTGAAGATTTAATGATGTAGTAAGGAAGTGAATCAGAAAGATAAGCAAAATATCCTTATGGAGCTGAAAAGATATATTGGATCAGGAAAGATCAATTACGAGCTAGAACATAGATCTATAATTAGCAATTTAGTTGCATCATAAATTAGGTGATCTCATTGTTACTGTCTAACCATTGTAGCCATGATCTAAATCTCTTAATAGAGTTGGCTTAACAGCTATTTGTAAATCCTCTAGCAAGGTAGTAGTTCTATTGAATTGTCTAAAGACCTCTAACAAGGTCACTCCTAATAGGATGATTAAATCCTCTAATAGTATCACAACTAAAAATGTATTTTGTAATCTTTAACAGGTTTGGCTCCAGAAAAAACTTACTTTAGAAGAGTGAAACCAGTAACTAGTTGTAATTGGCGGCTTTTCCCAAATTGAGTTTCCATGCTAAATCTTGGTGTCAAATGTATTCATGCTATTTACATTTATGTTTTTGCAACTAAGTTAAAGTAATGGTAATCATAAATAACATCTTAATATTTGCAAGCTAAGTAATTACTAAGAAAATATAGTGTTTACTAAGTTATAGTACGTCTTTGTTTGTTGAGCATTAGCAATATTTAGTTTTTAGAATTTATTTTGTCTAACATCTAAGGGATTTGGGATTTATTTTTGTAGTAACTAATTCAACCCTTCCCTCTCAATTACTCTTATATTTCCAACAATTGGTAGTAGAGCTTTTGGTGCTTATAGAGAAGGTTTCAAGGACCTAAGCTAAAGATCAGGATGTCTTATAGAAGAGTGATTGCCAAGTTGAACAAAGACAATTTTATAGTATGGCAAGGACTTATGATGCTACATGTGGCTACCATCAGTGATTCAGGTTGTAAATATCTTGATACTAAGTACAAGACTCCCACTAGAACATTACCAATTGAAGATATTGTTTAAAAGAAGAATCATAACAGTATGATGATTGATATTGCATCTACTCTCAGTTATGCTAAATTTGATGAAGTAAAAGACTGTAAAATAGTGCATGAAATGTGGACTAAACTGAAAGACATTTATGGAGGAGATGAAAATGTAAGAAGAGCTAAGGCTAAAAGTCTTAGAGGTCATTTTGATTAGATGAATATGAGAGAAGTTGAAAACATTTTAAAATATGTGGAAAAATTTAAGGCAAGTATGAGTGCAATCAAAGTATTTGGAGGAGACATTGATGACAAAACTGTTGTAAGCAAGGTACTTAGAACTCTTCTTCCTATTTATTCAATTAGATTTTTTGATATTCAAGAGATGATATGTAATCCAAATAATAAAATATCTTTGGATGCTCTAGTTGGAAGATTGACATCTTTTGAGTTAGATAACTTTGATAACTATATTCTTGGCTCAAAAGGTATTGAGTCTGAATTTGGAGCTAAACTCTCTCTCAAAAAAGAGAGTAAGAAATCAAATTCCAATCAATCAAGAAGTGAAGAAGAAGAAGAAATAGAAGAGATTTTAAATAGTGATCTTGAAGTTGTTAAATCCCTACTTGCAAGGAAGTATTCCAAAGGCAGAGTTCCTCTAATCTACTTTTCTTGTGAATAAGTTGGTCACATTGTTGCAAGGTCTCCAAACAAAGAAAAGAAACATGAAAAGAAAAGCAATAAGTAGAAAGGCAAGAAGGATTTCAAGAACTACAAGAACCACAAGGACAAAAGTAATAAATATTATTTTATGGCTAAATATTCTAATAACAGTGAACATAGAATGGTATATATTGTTGTAAAAGATGAATCTAATGATGAAGGAGATAAGATGGCACTTATCTCTCATGTTAGAAAAAATGATACATGGATTATTGATAGTGGTTTTTCACATGATATGTCTAGAGACAAAACAAAATTTGAGCACATGGAATATTATGATGGTGGTAGTGTAAGATTTGGAAACAATGAACCTTGTAACATAAAAGGAAAAGGATGCTTTTCTTTGACTAAATAACTTGTATGTGGCAATCCAATTATTAGGTCGAAGGATTAAAGAATAATCTACTGAGTGTGGCACAATTTAATAACATTGGATTAAAGGTAGAATTCATGGATGGAAAAGGAAATCTAGTTGGATCTAGCAAGCAAACAAAAGATAATCTATTTATCTTGATCTTAGTTGAAGTTCATATTTTATTGCTCAAGCAAAAGAAAGTTGGTTATGGCACAAAATATTATGTCATGTAAACTTTAATAATCTAGTTAAGATAAGTAAACATAGAAGAGTAAGAGGTATTCCTAGTTTGAAGAAACCTGATATGGGTTTATGCTAGAATTGATAAATTGGTAATATGGGAAAGACTAGTTTCAAAAGCAAGAGCTATCAGTTGGAAGAAGTCTTAGATATTGTACATGTAGACTTATGTAGACCAATTGGAATAGAGATTTATAGCAAAGAAAAGTTTTCCATTAATTTTTGTTGATGATTATTCTAGAATGATGATTGTAATGTATCTAAAAGAAAAATTAGAAGCTTTTCAAAAGTTTAAGTGGTATTTGGCAATAGTAGAAAAAGAAATTGGAAAGAGATTGAAATGCTTGAGATTAGAAAGAGGTGGTGAATTCATCTCCAATGAATTCAATAATTTATGCATTGGAAGATGGATCAAAAGAGAAGTATCGGGCCCTAGTATAGCTTAGTAAAATGTTATAGCTGAAAGAAGGAATAGATCCATCATGGATTGTGCAAGGATATTGATGATAGAAATGAATGTTGCAATAAAATACTGGAAAGATGCTATCAATACTACAGTTCATACCTTGAATAGATTACAATTGAAGAAAGATTAAAACCAAACTACTTATCAACTATGGTATGGTTACAAACCTAATGTAAGTTACTTGAAAGTGTTTGGTTGAAAATGTTATATCTTGAAAGAATCTAGAAAAGAAAAATTTTATGTCAAAGGTGATGAAGGCATATTTCTAAGATACTCCTATAGAATTAAAGCATACAAATGTTTTAATTTGTCTACTCATAAACTCATGGAAGGTGCACATGTGAGAATTGATGAGTTTGTAGAAAAGAGTGAAGAATAAAGCAATAAACAGTCAAAGGATTACAAAATATTTGTTTACTATGAACCTGATACTCTAAAAGATCTATCTAAAAGAAAGGAGGCTTCACCTCATTAGTCCCCAAAATCTCCAACAGTTACTGAGTTGCAGATAGTGAAACCCAAGTAATAGTTAGAGGCTACGGAGCTAGTTCAAACCAAGTCACAGGAAGTGGGACTTGAGCTAGATACTAAAGCTCATGATGAAATCAGTGAAACTCATTCCAAAACTAAAGAACCTTTATTAGCAAGATATTTTAGAAGGCATCATGCACCTGATCAAATCATTTGACACAAATCTGATGGAACAATGACAAGAAATATATTAAATTGTACATGTTTACTTGCTAAATTTGAACCTAGAAATACTAAAAATGCATTAGATAATGAAAGTTGAGTTGAAGCAATGAATGAAGAAATAGATCAAATAGAGAAGAATAAAACCTGGACTCTTGTTCCTAGACCCAAGGATAAAAATGTAATTGGCACAAAGTGTGTGTTTAGAAACAAGTTGAATGGAGATGGAAAAGTTTCTAGAAACAAAGAAAGATTAGTATGTAAAGGCTATTCTCAAGAAGAACATATTGATTATGGTGAAACTTTTTCTCTTGTTGCAAGATTAGAAGGTATTAAAACTTTACTTGCATACGCAGTACATAAATGATTTATAGTGTATAAAATGGATGCTAAATCTACATTCTTGAATATAATTCTTGATGGGGAAGTCTACATTGAACAACTAGAAGGTTTTGTAGATCCTATCAAAAGAGACATGGTTTCCAAATTACACAAAGCATTATATGGTCTCAAGCAAGCTCCCAGAGCTTGGTATGAAAGACTTCATAATTACTTGATATATATTGGCTTTCAAAGAACACATGATAACAATAATCTATATATCGAAGAAGGACCATACAAGAAGATTGTGTTGGAAGAAATATCTATTGATGATGCCTTATTCATAGGAAATGATGACTTATGCAAGGCATTTTCAGAAGAAATGAGTAAAGAATTTGAGATGTCTATGTCTGGAGAGATAAAATTCTTTGTTGGATTAAAAATTTAGTAGAAGAAAGAAGATATTTGTATTACTCAATCTAAGTATATCAAGGAGATACTAAAGAAATTTGGAATGGAAGATTCAAGACCAGTTAGAACCCCTATGTTTACTAGACATAAGAATTCAAAAAATGATGATTCCAAAGAGGTAGATTCAACCACATATAGATCAATGATTGAAAAACTATAGTATGTAGTGCATACAAGTCCTGATGTTGTATTAGTGGTTAGTATGGTGGAAATATTCTCAGAAAATCCCAAAGAAAATCACATGATGGAAATCAAGAGAATCATGAGATATCTGAAAGGTACTAAAGACTATGGATTATGGTACAAACTTGGAGGCAATTTGGACTTGAAGGTATTCATTGATGCTGATTGGGTAGGAAATCTTGATGACAAAAATAACACTATTAGTGGAGCATTTTTTCTTGATAAAAGACTGGTGTCTTGGACAAGCAAGAAATGAAATTACATCTCTTAATCCATAGAAGAGGCAAAATATGTGGTAGTAGCAGTTCATTGTTGTAATATTGTTTGTTTCAAACAACTCTTGGAAGGAATGAAGATAGAGATCAAGGATCTAGTAATCATATACTATGATAACACTAGTGCAATCAATATATCAAAGAATCTAGTGCAAAGCACAATTCTATAAAATATCACTTCTTAAGAGAATTGGTGCAAGACAAAGAAGTTAGATTGGAATATGTGAACACAAAAGAACAAAATTGTAGACATATTCACTAAGCCATTACCTAAGGATGCATTTTTGTATCTAAGAGGTAAGCTAGGGGTCATTACCCTATCTAAAGCTCACTGAATCAAGTTTAGTGATGCATCAACCAGAGCATGTTGAAGATCAATTAGTTGGTATAGAACTGACAAGGACAAAATACAAATGAATCAGTACTCAAGGTACATTGATATTTACAGAGTTATTGTCTTTGGCATGTGTTATCAAAGAGGGAGAAGTTTACTAGTTTACTATCATATCCCATAGAAATTTTAATTATAATGAAGGGAAAGTTTGTTGTAAGAGGGAGAAGTTTACTATCAAAAGAAGTTTTTGTAGATAGAAGCTTTTTGATAGAGGGAGAAAATGAAGGTAGAAAGAGTTCACACTGATAGAGGGAGTTCTCATGGATGTGAAACAAAATTAAACTAAGGATGTGTTTCTTACTTTATTCTTGTTCCAAAAATTTCATTGTCTTATGACATGTTGTGTTGCCATCAATACCAAAGAGGGAGATTTTTGGATACAATTGATTAATTATGTATTTTCTTTGATGTTAGAAAAATTTCATATCATTATTAGTTAGTAGGTGCCAAGCTAACTCGGGCAATGAAGATAGTTTTCATGTCTACCAAGCACTCTAGAGTCTTCCTAGTTTAGATGGCAATGTCTATTGAGTTCACTTATCAGACAAAGGAAAACTTGCAAAAGATGAGTGTTAACCAAGCTCACTCGGTTAATGAAAGAAAAGTTAGATGGAACCATTATTAACCAAGATCACTTAGTTACCAAAGGAATTTTGCAAATATGCAGTGTTAACTGAGTTCACTTGGTTAACATAGAAAAATTATTTCTATGTTAGTGTCTATCGAGCAAGGTCAACTAATGAAGGGTTTTCTTGTTTTGTCATATTGAGTTTAATTAATTTATCTAATGGTTCTAGCTAACCAAGAAGATGGATATAAGTTATTCTAAGTTATATTCTAGTTGAATTGACAACATGAAAGATATAAGTATAAGATCAAGTTGAGAATTCAAAAGTGTGTAAGAGTGCGAAATGCAAGGAAGATTTTGAAGATCTAATGATGCACTAAGAAAGTGAATCAGAAGGATAAGAATAATATCCTTGTGGAGCTAAAAGGATATATTTAATTAGGAAGGATCAAGTATAAGCCAAAATATATATCTATAATTAGTAATTTAGTTTCATTGGAAATTAGGTCATCTCATTTTTACTCTCTAACATTGTAGTAGTGATCTAAATCTCTTAATAGATTTCGTTTAATAGATATTTCAAATCCTCTAGAAAGGTGGTAGTTCTATTGAATTGTCTAAAGACCTCTAACAAGGCCACTCCCAACAAGGTGATTAAATTCTCTAAAAGGGTCACACCTAACAATGTGTTTTGTAACCTTTAATTAGGGTGGCTCCTAATAGGGCTCACTTCAGAAGAGTGAAAATAATAACCACTTGCAATTGGTGTTTTTTCCCAAATTGAGTTTCCACGTTAAATCTTGGTGTCAAATTTATTCATGCTATTTACTTTTATGTGTTTACAACCAAGTTAAATTAATGGTAATCACAGATAACATCTTAAGATTTTCAAGCTAAGTAATTATTGAACAAATATAGTGTTTATCGGGTTACAAAATTTCTTTGTTTAATGAGCATTAGCAGTATTTAGTTCTCAGAGTTTATTTTGTACAGACATCTAAGAGATTTGGGATTTATTTTTGTAGTAACTAATTCACCCCTCCCCTCTTAGTTACTCCTTATATATTTCCAATAAATCAATGATATTCATTTAAATTTTAAGTATGCTATTCATGATATTGGAAGTTTAGAAATGGATGAATCTTTGAGAGAATCACGTGTGAATGGTTTGTTGAAACTAGAATAT
Organism: Cupressus sempervirens; assembly: GCA_028749045.1. Classification (NCBI taxonomy): domain Eukaryota; kingdom Viridiplantae; phylum Streptophyta; class Pinopsida; order Cupressales; family Cupressaceae; genus Cupressus; species Cupressus sempervirens. The sequence goes on from CM053793.1 coordinate 606,153,922, forward strand.
CAACATCTTGAAGCAAAAAGTTTAGCTCATATTCTGCATATGCCATGGAATTTTCAAATCAAATGGATAAGATATATCCTTAGCCATGTGGACAATGGTAAATAATGGTTGGAACAACCTATCTTGATAACCAAGAAGATGATCCATAGGATCACTGGTCTTCCTATCTTGGTAAAAGAAAAAATGACCAAAACCCTAAGTCAGGTTGAGCTAGAGAATAAAATGCTTTCCAACTAGGATGGAAGGGGAATGAAGATTAGCTATGCCCCACACATGGAATTGAAGTTTGGGATACATGTCATTATGCACAAAATATACAGTTTGAGAAAACTCAATAGTGTGTCATGCTAAGCAATAGATCTCACATACAATGTGGTCAAAAATAACATATCACTTGACCTTGTTGAGTTAATGATGAACCAATTCAACAAGAACATAGAGAGTATAAGAACTTCCAAGAAAAATCCTTGTAAGTTCAGTTCACTTTTGACTTGTCTATTTTTCTATATGAAAATTTTTTTCCCATCTAAAGGTATAGTAGTATGGAGGAAGGATGTACCTATTCTTTATTAGATTAATGAATATATAGCTAAAATGGGAGAAAACTATGTTAGTATCATGGACAATTACTTTGATACATTCAAGGATAAGATGAATAACAAATTTAGGATCCCAAAAAAACTAGTTGATGATTACAAAGATGATGTTTGTTTCATGGTTGATAGTGACAAAGTATATATTCAGGCAGTTAGAATGAGAAGTGTATGGGTCAAACCTCTAGGTTATGAGGTAAACATAGATGAAACCAAGACATTACTAAGGCACTAATTAATGAGCATGTTGACCCTAAAGCTACATACTTGGGTACCTATGATAAAGCTAAGGCAAGAATTAAATTGGAGATCAACCTCCCTTAGGCAATCAACAAAGGGAAGAAGAGAATTGCTAAACTGAAAACTAACTCCACTCTTCTATAGATCGAAGGAAAAGGAGATGATATTGAGGATGAAGAAGAAGAAGATGAAGAAAAGTTAGAGGAAGAAAAAGAGAAATTGAAGAAGAAAGGTAACACAATTATTACCAAGCCTTCCAAACCATTTACTGTTGTCTTTACAAGGAGATCATCTAGGAAGAAACTGTATAAAGAAGGAGGAGATGTAATCTTTAAAAGGCATCCACCCACCTTCTAGGAAAGGCTTAAAGATATAAAGTTAGGATTAGGCATACCAAACTTCAAAGCACTGAAGTATGAGACTAGGACTGTAGAGGAGCAAAAGAAAATAGAAGATGTATTAATGTCTAAAATGGGTAAGTGGAAGTATTCTCTAGATCCGTTTGCTCAATAGATTATGAGTGATCAAATGGAGAAGATCAAGCCAAGATGAGAGAATGCCATGAAAGATACAAAAGACATATATGACTAGGAGGTAAAGTAATCTCTAAAGAAGAATGAAGAAAAACTTACCTTGAGATTTAACACTTGTCTTATATTGTTGAATGACATTGAGCATGTGGTAGGGAATGCTACCAAACATGGGAGGAAATTTATGCCCTTCACAAGTAGAGTAATTTTTTTGTCAATGTTAGTGACAAGGATGATGATGAGCATGAAAAAGATGAGGAAATTGATGATGAAGAAGTTACTCATTATGAAAATTTAGATGATGATGAAGAGAAAACATGATAGGAAGCTACCAAGGAAGACTTACCTAATGTACAAAATACTAAGGATACCGACAGAGAGAAAATTATTGTAGCAGTCATAGCCTCACTTCCTCATTCTTTGAGCCAAACATTGAAAGCATCAAGCCCTAAGATAGCTATTATAGGATTGATTGTGTTAGACACTGTAAGAACAAGTACTCAATCAAGTTTTTTCATCTATCTAGCTTAGTACTTCATTGAAAAAAGTTGCAAGCACTTCATCTACTGATCAGTCAACACTTCCCTTTACACCAGTTTTGGTTACATCAAGTATTTCTACAATTGGTATTTCAGCAATAAGTGTGGTATCTACCTTTTTAGAAAGTCTTACTGTTTCTACTATTGGTTCCATTCCTAGCATGCAAATAATAAGTGCAAGGGTAATTGAGACCAAGTCTCAACCGAGTACAAATTTTTTGGGCAAAGAGAAGAAAGAAGAAATTGATCTTGATGAAGTTATTGTTATTCCAAAATGGGACAACTCAAATCCCAATCCTGATTAGATGCATATTTTTGGAGAACTTCTTCAAAAAATAGCTAAGTAGTAGAGGCTTAGAGATGAAAGAAATAAGGAATTCAAAATAATTAAAGATGCAAAGAATATCCTAGCAGAGCCACTAAACATAGAGGTTGACACTTCTCAACCAATTTTGAATTAGTTATAAGAGGTAGTCTAGAAACTCAATGATGATTTAAATGGACAAGAGAAACTGTTGTAGAGAGCTGAGAAGAAATTTGAGAAGAAATTTTCAAAACTTACTGCTCAGTAGATTTCTATTCATTAAGTAGAATTATCTACTGTTCTAGGCTCACTAGAGACCTCTTGCAACAATGTACCTTCACTATTCAATAAACTCTATGACATTTCAATTTTCAATAAAATATTAAAGAAAAACTTTCTAATGTTGATGAATATCTAAAGGAAAGTGCACAATAGTTGCAACTTGACCCAAGTTATAGCTCTACCAACTACAAAAAGATCATATTCTTAACTGATATGTAGGAAAAATTGCTGAGCGAAGAAGCTAGAATAAGGGCTACATTGATAGACATTCGAAGCATGATTCTCCCACACATGGATGCATTGCAGAAACATATTGCACATGCCAAAATGTTTATCCATGACAACAACTTCTCAATTGTAGACCACATGATAGAATTATCAGTAGAGTGCAAATTGCATTACACACATGCAAGGTGTTGTAAGAGAATTGGGACAAGACAATGGCACTAATCCTAAAGGTACATGACAATTTCTTATCACATTTTGGAATTATTGTATAGTATAGATAGCATAGATCTTTGGTATTAATGTCAAAAAGGGGGAGAAGATGCATATTGTAGAGAAGATATATATTATAAGAGGAAGTATACATAAAAGGGGAGAAAATGTATATATCAGATGTGTAAAGATGTAATGTATATTGTATATTATGTATGGGGGAGAGTTACAATATTATACATGTATAGATACTCAAAGATACATCTGTTACAAAATCCAAATTTGAAAAATCTCAAAAATAGAATACTCTATCAAGTTAGAGACACAAGGTGATGAATAAAATGTATTCTTGGACATTTATTTTTAATTCAATTTTGATCGATAAGTGTTTTTGTCACTAATGCCAAAGGGGGAGATTGTTGACATTACAATCATGTTTATTATTAGTGATATACACTTATTTAGAGTGTAAGTATCTATTGATCATATTGTATAGTTAACAACATTTACTAAGCATTTTAGACTCTACCAAGTTCTACAGTTGCTACCGAGTCCAAGGGACAATATTTAGTTTGTGTTGAGTAGTTTCTACTATAATGTTGATCAGTAGTGTAAACCAAGATTCATAAGGTTGACCGAGTTCCTCAGTGCAAACAAAGTTGTGTAGTGCTTATCATGCTCATAATTATAGCAATGTGAATCTAGTGTTGACCAAGCCACTTGTGTTAACCAAGTGGGGTAAAAGCAAAAACCTGTGCCAACCTTTTGTAAAGGAAAAGGCTAACAAAAGTATAATTGTTCACCTTCAATGACATAAAATTGGTATCATTATTTTGAATTTGAAAATGAAATAAACTAATGAAATGTGTAGAAATGGATGAAGTTTAGGACTATAATTTTTAATAATTATTTGGAATAAAAATTGATATATTTTTTGAATTTTTATAGATAATTTTTTAGGTGCTGAAAAATGTTGAAAATTAGGGGTCTAGTTCCCACCACAAGACTATATGAAAAAAAACTTATTTCCCTTTGATATCAAACTATTTTATAGATAACATATATATCTAGAACAATTAAAAATAAAAATTGGCTTTAGACCTATATTTTCTCTTTTATGAGGATTCAAATCTCAACTCACCTTAAATTGATAATTTTCATCTCCCACCAAATTTTTCAAAAAAAATCTATTCTAACAAAGAGAAAAATTGTATATTCTACAAAAGGACTCTCTCCTCTAGAACATCATATAATTTTTAAATTTTTTTGATATGATCTAATATTATTTTCTTTCTCAAAATTGAAATCTTTTCAATTGTTAAAATACATGGTTGTAGAATTTTTTAATTACAATATACTATATCTAATTAAAACACTATAAACTCTATATGAGAATATTCTTGGCTCTGAGCACTATAAAATGGTGTTTACATATTATTAGAACTATCATAAAAAATAGTTAGAGTTATTGAAATGCCACTTTAGTAATTGGATACAAACCACTACAAAACATGCATTTAATGACCTTATCTAGATCATATGTTTAAAAATAAATAATTTTTTAGATAGAAATACTCAAATTCAGTTGTTCTGATAAGTTAGCCTAAAAGGTGACATAACTTTTTACTTTTACCTTGTGAATTAGTTTAAATTGAGCTCATAGTGATAGCATTGATTGAGTTATGTAATTTGAATCGAGTGATTTAGTTTATATGTCAAGTTTCATAGTATTCATTAAGTCACTAGTACAGATCAAGTTTCGACTACTTGAAAGTGATCAATATGGATTGAACTTTTACATCTATTGAGTGCATGAAAATACCAAGCATTGACAGTGGATGTTGAGTATTCGAATCTAACTGAGCTAGTCTTTAGAACCCAAGTTCCTCTAGTTGGGCTAAGTTTGTGTTTTTTGTGTAAACTTGTATTGCAGCCAACTTTGTAGCTTGTAAATTGGATTGGTATATATGTAATGTATTGTATCACATCCAATAAGAAAGTATGAAGTAATATAATATGTAGAGAAAAGAAGAAGAGTGTAATACAAGGCTATAGTAGTATTAGGAGTAACAAAGATTTATCTATCACATTAAGGTGATCATTACACTCAAAGAATATCATTTAACAAACCAAGTTGTAGATCAGAGATTAGCTACTATTTCATCCTAATAGGTGGATTAGTCAAATCCTTTCACAAGGTACACCTAGTAGTCTTATGTAAATCTCTTTACCAAGTGCATACTTCATTGTATGTTTGTACATCCTTTTGCAAGGTGGACCTAGTAGTTCTTATTGCTTCTCACAAGGTAGATGATTAGAAGTGATCATTATAAGCCCTAACAGGCCCACTTTATATTGCAATACTAGAGCTTGTGGGTATCATCCCCACCCCAATTTTCCTTTCTATTTGGAAGGTTTCTAGGTCATCAAATGGTGTGTCAAAGTAGTATGAATGTTTTATTGCTTTTAGTTATTTCTGAATACAAATAGATCATAATACATAGAAGGATCAATTTCTAATAAAGGTTTAAAGTTTTATTGATTACTAATTTGCCCCTCCCCTCTCAGTAACTTAGCCTATCACATATATTTCCAATAGAATCAACACCTACCCTTGTGAATATTACTAATAGTCATGAATGAAAATTATTATCAGAACTGGATAAGGGTCTACATAGTAGAACTCAATATGATGTAATGTAATCAATTAATTATTGTGCAAGTAGTATTGGGTGGATATGTTGATATTCATAAGGATAGATTTTATGGTTGAATAAAATGTAATTTATTAATTCTATGGTTGGTTTTGAAACAATGTGACTATGCAAACAACCTGGTTACATGACATAATTGATACGTATTATAATGTATTATCTCATAATGATAATGAGATATTGTTAGTAATCAAACTATATTTAATTGAATCAAAGGATAATATTTGTGATGTTTACATTTTGGTGATTTTGACGTAAAATATGTATTTGAAACTAATTTCCATGTTGGTTGATTTAATATTATAGATTCAACATTTCATCATTATGATAGGAAATATATCATGATGTGGTTCAGAATGTTAGTTGGATCATTTGATTAATTATTAATGTTGATTGGCATATTCTAATATTTTAATGTTTTAAATGCATTATATGAAAATGATTAAAAAATAAAAATTTATTATGATGTTAAGGTGAATTATTTAATATGAAATTGTCATGCACCTATATACATGCATTTTACTAGATTCTTTTCATTGGGCTACTGATGCTTGATTTTAGTGTGTAGGCAATTGAACCATGGAAATTAATTGGGGAAACAAGGTCCAAACTTATGTGGACACAATATAGCCAAGGAAAATATTTGGAAGATTCAAAGCCTCATTGTGATGTATTTATTTTGTAAATGTGAGTTGCATGTGTGTAATAAATTTAGATTCATCAATAAAGTAGGGACATTTCATGGTGATGTGTAATGTGTTTTAAATGTGTCACTTGAAACCTATGATTTTTTGTATGTTAATGACATGTCACCTAGGGTTTTGGTCAAGGCATCACTTAATGTTAAACTAATTACCTTTAAAAAGATTTAAGAAAGTCCACTTGGAAAAAGGATAGGATGGGTCACCATCAAGAGAAATTTGAATTCAAACTTGACAAGGATTGTTAAGGGTCAATAAGTGGTCCCAAAGTGTCATTTTTTTCAAAATAAGTCACTCAAGTGTTAGCATAACATGTTAGGGGTCAGCATAACATGCTAGCCTAGGGGACCCCTTAACCAATGCACTCTTCCACCAATTCAAAATTTGGGGTTTTCCCATGAGTATATCCTCACATTCCCACTTGGTCAAAGCATCTTTTTTGAAGAGGCAACAATGTAAGAAATAGTGGATTTGATGTTTCTACCAAAAGTGTGATAGTTGAGTTATTTTAGAGGAGTGGTGACAAACTAGTGGGGTGTTCACCCACTCGCTAAGTTTATAGACAATTAGGGTTTGGAAGAATGAATGACTAAGGAGAAGGGAGCTTTGCAACAACTTTAATTTTTCCTTTAGCTTGGACCAAGGTTGGTGCTCATGCCATAACTCTCATTGCACTTTATCAATGATGTTGTTCTTGTTCATGTTGTGTCAAAATCCATGTCATGTGTTGTGTTGAGATTATTGGCATGTGTTATGGTTGTGATATATTTCTCTTGAAATTTTTCTTTATTTTTATGTGAATGAATTGTTAATGGGTGTGAAGGCTTCACTCACCCTCGGGAGGGAAGAGTAGCCTTGGATGAAGGGTTTAGTAGGGCGCAACATAGAAGTTGAGAGATTATCCTGTTGGAGAGATTTTTGTTGTTCATAGAGTATTTTCTCCATTGAAGCTATATGCCTTGTTTTTTATTCTAAAAGGTAAAAGTGTATTTATGTGATGAAGAGGATTTATTTTTATATCCTTGAATAGGAATTTGTATTATGGAAGGTATAAGTGTATTGATGTGATGAGGAGGATGTGTTTGATAGCCTTGAAGAGGAATTATGTACTTGCAGATGTATATATGTATATGGATATGGAATTCTCCTCTTTGGATAGCCCACCTTCACCCAATATTTCATGATTGTAATGGTGAGTCGCTGTGTTAAACCTTAGAGGGATTATATATGTATGGTGATGTTATTTTGTATGCATTGTTAGCTTCTTGAGTGTATTCCATTTGAGTCTTGTTTGCCCAATAAATGGGTGACTTCTTAGAAGTCTAGGATGGGAGGTGAGCCTCCATGGTTCTTGCATAAATGTTTTTTTCAGGTTTTGTGCTTATTAAATCCATGAAGAAATTAGGGATTCTCCCTTGCATATGAAATGCAAAAGATATGTCAATATGTAATGTATTCAAAAGAAGAAATCTTCCTTCATGTCATTATGTATTGTGCTATTATGACGAGACCCCATTGTGGTGTTATGTAATGTTTGGTAAAGGGGGAATTTACTCTTCAATGTAAAATATTATGAATATGGAATTGTGAGAAGAATGAAGAAGTTATAATATAAGCATTTGTAGTTGTATTATAAAATTTAATGTTTATGAATATATATATTACATTGAAATAAAAAGATTGTTTCAATATCATAGTTGTAGATGAGAGAAAAGAAAGAATTTTCATGTAAAGGAATAGTCATTGCTATGATTCCCTAGTAGTGATTATATAAATGAAGAATTTATTGTCATTTTTATTTATGAGTCTTGAAAAATAATAGATATGTTGTTATAGATTACTTTTGTATGAGAGATTCTTTTCAAAGGGTAGCTCATTAATTTTGACCATTGAAGGAATGAACGTGTATTATTTATAACATACACATTTTGATTCATGATACAAGAGAATGCATTTCAAGTGTTAAGTTTATTGTTCAAAGTGATATTAAGAAGATATATTAATCTAGATGGATATATTGGAATGTTAAAATAACATCATAGTTGTGTAAAAAAGATAAATCAAATAGATTACATAGCATAAGCTACCATGAGATCATAATCCTGTACATGCATACTAAACTCTCTAAACTTTTTATGGAGAAGTGAAAATGCACTCAACCCCTATTACAGTCCAATATAATATTGAAAACAATATTCCCAAGATCCTTAAAAATATTATATTCTCTTAGAAATAGAATATAATACTTATAAAACTATGACATACATAAGACAAGACATGACTCAAAAACAAAAAAAAATGGTAATAATAATAATCTATCCTAAGTGTTATGTCTAGTCTTAAGAGGGGCCCTTTTTAAGAAAGAATTAAAAATTAAAAATTAAGACAAAAAACATTAGCATAGGGTGCCATGTTAAAGGAGACACTTGGAAATTGTAAAGGGAGGTAAGCCCTACCTTCCCCAACCCTCCTCTCCTCACATGTCTCTCCCATTGCATGTGCACTATTCAAGACTACCACCTCCTTTAGATCTCCACTCCTCCCTGTGCTTTCAAAAGCCTCTTTGAGCCACTCACACACCTAGCCAAGTGTTTATGAGCTACATGCCACATTAAGGCCTATGCTCTAAGATAAAAAGGGTGATAGTATGGGTTATGTGCATAGGGTTATTGGGATCATGTGGTCTAGGTGGATTTGGGAGTTAGGAATAGAGTGGATGGATTAATGCTTAGGAATTTAGAAAATGGGTTGTGGTAACAGGGTATAGGAAGTTTAAAGTACCATATGGAGATGGATATGGGTAGGTTTAGGTTATATAAATAAATCTAGTTAAGAGAGTAGTTGGTTAGTAATGTTTGAAATTAGTGAGAAATTAGGTTAGTAGTAAAAGTTAGTAATTAATTCGTATGCTTTCCTCAATGAATGTGTTAGTACATAAAGTTTGGTTTGTGTTATTAGGATGTTATTATTAAGTAGCTAATGAGATTTGGATATTGTTTAGAAATATTTAGTAAAGGTATGTTCTTAGTAACTAAGTAAGTTTAATGAATTTTAACTAGATGGTAGTGGTAAATAGAATAAGTAAATGAGTTCACATTGTTTAAAATATAGGAGGAGTAACTGAAACAGGAGGGGTGAATCAATTACCACTAAAATAAATCCTAGATCCCTTAGATGTTAATAAAATTAAAAATATAAACTCTGATTAAACTAAATTCTGTTGTTTCTTGACAAACACACAGGCACTCAATTTACACTAGCAAATGTTGTAACTTAGCAAACACTGAAATAACTTGGCAACTGTTTAACATGAAAAATTTAAGATATTATCTATAATTGATCTTAATTAACTTAATTTCATATACATAAGAGAAATAGAATGAACACAAGTGACACCAAGATTTAACGTGGAAATCCAATTTAGGAAAAACCACAAATATCAACTAGATAATTGATTTTCACTCTTCTAAAGTGAGCCCTGTTAGGAGCCAACCCTATTAAAGGTTACAAAAAACACTGTTAGGTGTGAATCTATTAGAGGATATGATCACCTATTAGGAGTGATATTATTAGAGGTCTTTAGAAAATTCAAACTAGAAATACTACCTTGTTAGAGGATTTATAAATAGCTATTAAGCCAACTCTGTTAAGAGATTCAGATCATTGCTACAATGATTAGAAAATAATAATGAGATGATCTGATTAGTGATGCAACTAAATTTTTTATTACAAAAATCAATTATGGCTTGTATACTTGATCCTACCAAATCAGATGTATCTTTATAGCTCAACAAGGATATTATGCTTATCCTTCAAATTTTCTTCCTCTAAGCATCTTCAAATCTTCTATTTTTATTCCACACATTCAATCCTCAACTTGAACTTTTATTTATATCTTATATAATGTCAAGCCATCTTGAATACAACTTAGAATACTTAATATTTATCTGCTTACTTTGCTAGAACCAACAAAAAACTTAATTGAACTCAATAGTAAAATCCTTCATTAGTGGACCTTGCTCGATAGATACTAACTCAAAACAATTTTCCCATGTTAACCAAATGAACTTAGTTAATACTAGTTCACTCTCAAATTTTATTCATTAACTCAGTGAGCTTGGTTAACACTCAACTTCTAAAAACTTTCCTTTGACAATCGAGTGAACTCGGTAGAAACTATCTTCTGAACTTGGTAAACTCTGGAATGCTCTAAAGACAGGAAACTATCTTTAATGCCTAAGTAAGCTTGGCATACACTCACTCACAATGATATAAAATTTTGTGTAAAATTAAATACAATACACAATAAATCAATTATTTTCAACAATCTCCCTCTTTAGCATTAATGGCAACATAGCATGTCATAACATAATGAAATTTTAGAGAAAGAATAAAATAAGGAACATATTCTTAGTTTCATTTTGATTCTCATCTATGAGAACTCCCTCTATCAGTGTGAAATCCATTTATCTTTAGTTTCTCCCCTTATCAACAAAACTCTATGATGCAAGAGCATCCAAAGGTATAAGGGCAATCCTGTGTCACCCAAAAAAAAATGTACTTAGACTTAGTTTATGTTTCATGTGTTTTCATTTCTAGATACCCGTTTGGGTCAAATAAAGGTTCCAACTCTCATAGTTCCACCATTAGTGTTCTAGGTTAGAGTATTTGAGTACCTTGGAATACGTGAAAATAAAACACCTCACTCTACCATAAACAAAACAAAACTTGAAACAAAGAATGCAGTAAATTTTTTTTTACTTTAATCATCTCAACACAAGTTCTAATACAAGGATTGAATCACTCTTATACAGAAAAATTCCCAATGAAAGAGAATATCGTCCAAATACATTTTCATTACAATAAGAATACATAAAGAGTTCAATATGATCATGAAATACAATTTCATCTCTAGACACCTATGTCCAACATAGGAACCCTAAATGTTGATTCAAGTAGTAACTTCAACGGACGTCTTTAGCTACTGGTTAAATAACTTGTTACACCTGATAAACACACACAACAATGCAACATGAAACAAAAAGGGGCTTAGTACATACTGAGTTTAAAAGCGATATCCATTTGCATACATATTAGTACCAACATATACATATCAAAATTCAGATATCTGTTCCATCTAATATAGTGCAAATCTGATATTAATATGCAAGAAGTAAACAATTACTTAACAATGCAAAATTAAACTCGCACTAAGAATAATTCTTAAATGAAACATATATATACTGATGTGTCATTGTTATGGCACTAAGTTTTTGCATCCAAAAGTGGTATGCTCATAGTCATCAGATAATGGTATTCTCTATTTTTCTTGTCATTGATAGAATAGAGACCTGCCTTTTCTCTGTACTTAACCATATAGGCAAAGTCATAGGTAAGGCCAATTATCTTTTCTGTTAAATTAACCCACCCAATGTATTTTATAGTTATCATTGAATTAATTAACTAAATAGAATAAATCTATATTCAGCCACCTCGATATACATTCAATACAGCTATTCTTAACATACACATTAGACAGATTTTCTAAAAATGCACAAGCAACGAATAACCAAATCTATTTACTCATGATATTACATTCTTCATCTTTTGAAATAGAAACTCATCTTTTACTGCCCTATACAAAAGTAAACTTAGATTATTTTAACAATAGAAATAAGTACTATAATATTACGCTCTCGTAATTATAACTAAACTATTACATCTATTGAATAATAATTACTAGTCGTAACACTATACCACTTAAAGTAACACCTCACTCTACCATAAACAAAACAAAACTTGAAACAAAGAACGAGAAAAAAGAATGCAATAATTTTTTTAAAAATTTAAATCATCTTAACACAAGTTCTAATACAAGGATTGAATCACTCTTATACAAGAAAATTCCCAATGAAAGAGAATATCGTCCAAATACATTTTCATTACAATAAGAATACATAAAGAGTTCAATATGATCATGAAATACAATTTCATCTCTAGACACCTATGTCCAACATAGGAACCCTAAATACTGATTCAAGTAGTAACTTCAACAGACATCTTTAGCTACTGGTTAAATAACTTGTTACACCTGAGAAACACAGACAACAATGCAACATGAAACAAAAGGGGCTCCGTACACACTGAGTTTAAAAGTGATATCCATCTGCATACATGTTAGTACCAACATATACATATCAAAATGCAGATATCTATTCCATCTAATATAGTGCAAATCTGATATTAATATGCAAGAAGTAAAAAATTACTTAACAATGAAAAATTAAACTTGCATTAAGAATCATCCGTAAATGAAACATATATATAATGAGGTGTCATCGTTATGGCACTAAGTTTCTACATCCAAAAGTGGTATGCTCATAGTCATCACATAACGATATTCTCTATTTTTCTTGTCATTGACAGAATATAGACCTGCCTTTTCTCCGTACTAAACCATATAGGTAAAGTCTTAGGTAAGGCCAATTATCTTTTATGTTAAATTAACCCACCCAATGTATTTTATAGTTATCACTGAATTAATTAACTGAATAGAATAAATCTATATTCAGCCACCTCGATATACGTTCAATATAGCTATCCTTAACATACGCATCAGACAAATATTCTAAAAATGCACAAGCAACGAATAACCAAATATGTTTACTCATGATATTACATTCTTCATATTTTGAAATAGAAACTCATCTTTTACTGCCCTATACAAAAGTAAACTTAGATTATTTTAACAACAGAAATAAGTACTATAATATTATGCTCTCGTAATTATAACTAAACTATTACATTTGTTTAATAATAATTACCAGTCGTAACACTATACCACTTACTCCTTCTATCAAAGTAAACTAACTTATCTTTTGAAAAGAACAAGATAATAAAATAATGCTCATATGATATTCTTGTTTAAATTGACAACTTATATCATACATCTGCCTTACACACAAACAACCATCCTTTTAATTACAAACTGCAATACAACTAGTTATAATAAAAAGAATTTTGTTGCTAACATAATATTTCTACAATCCATTATTGCTATGAAATTCCTTCCCAACAATACCCAAATATAATTAAATCTAAATACAACCATAGTTTTAATAAATAATCCTTTACAAAGACATTAGAAATTTTACCGTTGTATGCGTATAAGCCATCATTCAGATATAATACAATAGCATATAGTAATCTAATATTTAAGATCAATTAAAAGAATGAAATTTACAAATATGCAAATTAATTTTATATCCTACTAATGACCTCAAGTGATTAAGATGCAAATATTTAAGTTTAATGAATCACACAAACTGTTCTCAAAGTGACCCTGTCCATACAGCATCTACCTTTGCATAAATAAATGGTTACGAATAGTTCAACAACAACAAATTATGACTAAGTCTTCACAATGAACTAATAAATCAATTTCCATTTATAAAAGGAAACTATGCTGTTGGTTGAATTTTCTTCATGTTTCAACTAATATCTCAACTATCTCCCCAACTGCTATGATTGTTATTGAAGAGAAGCTTCTAATTTTAGGATACTAATTTTCACAAAATCTAGATAAAATTCCCACGACACCTATAGTAACATCATATCAAACTAATGACACTATGCTGATAATGGATAGATCAATATGTTTTTTTTTAAAGTTTAACTTTAATTGTTTGACTACATGACTGTCCCAGTACCATAATATCGCCCAATAACATGAAAATGAACAACTTGACCTCTACTCAAGGCTTCAAACAATATAGCTAATAGACATTTATGACAGTACAAACAAAATCTACAGTATACTAAAGAATAACAAAACCCTATACTGTGTTCATTGTTTCAATAATGATTGAGTAAAATTGAACTGCGAATTGTTTTTCCTATAGACATTTCATGGAACTAGTTCAAGTTATAAATTTCAGACACATTGAGTAATACTATTACTACACTCGGTATCCAATTTACTATCCATGAAGTAGAGTGACAGTGTCCTTAGTCAATCAAGTGACTACAACCAAATACAAACTCTAGACTGTGGCCAAACTGCATTAACCATGAACTTTAAGATAGGAGTGTTTTCAAGCTCAGCTCTATTTAAAACAAAACCCCAAGTATACAACAATTCAAAAAACCATCACATGGCAACTCCAAAATCAAAGTCGGGTTTCATATTAAAACTTTTATGCACAATCACCACAAACCGTTTGACGAAATGTTTGAGTCACAATCTCCTCAATAGGTTTATATCTAAAACACAGTGAACCATCCTCAAAACTTTGAACACCACTAATCACAACATTCATAACAAAACTCCACTAAACAAAGTATAAAACCCTGCCCGAATCATATAAAACATAAAGTATTTATGTTTGTTAGCATATTACATACAAATTTCCAAAAGAAATATCTTAGAACGAATTCATACAGAGCTATAATTGGCACAACACTCATTTCTATGATATCAACAAAACCCCAAATTCTTCTTTGCTTTTAAAATCAAACCACCTATTCACACCCACACCTCAACATGGAAATACACAAACTTTGACCATTAAAACATCAAAATTTGCATACTACCACATTCAAATGTAAATATGAACTCTATAAACTGAACACCCATATAATTTTTAATTTCCCAAATCAAATGCAGTATGAATAGCAAAAGGAGAAGGGTTAAAGAAATGCCCCTACGTGAGATTCAGAAGACACAACTGTTCAACACAGACCCCTGCTATGCAACTTGATGCAAAGCCCAAAATGCCGAATCCAACCAAACTTCAAAATGCAGAGATTGAAGAACTCGACAAACAAACTAGCTATGAGCAATATCTTGATGCTCAGCCCCATATTCATGTTTTCGAAACCTCTGCAACTAAGTCCACAAATGTAAACCAAATAGAGCAAGGCGGCCATGTTTCCAGCCTAACCTCAACATGAAACCCTCTCGCAAAATGGAATGATCAACACAACACTGAGTGCCATAAAGTCTCTTTAATTTTGCTATTAATGCTTCAGTGGTTCATGGTGATGCAGGGTACAAAAGATAGACCATTACCACTGCCATTTTGGCATTTTGAAACCATGCAAAATATACATCTTTAAGCATTTAAAAACCTAATTACAAATAAATTAATATGCATGACCTTGTAAAGTCTAACATTATAAATTCTTATAAACATGTTTTCAGACCTTAAAACTCAAATATAGATTAAGAGCTTAAAACGTATAATCCTTCAAAGCAATCTGATTAAAGCAACCACAAAAGTTAGATATATCAAACCTCTTAATATAACATATTAAAATCTTAAATCATCTTCCAAATATAAAAAGAGTATTGCTGATACAATAAACATACTCAACAAAAACTTCATGTTTTGCTAAACAGAATATAACCAAATTCTGACAGAAAAATCAACGTATCCAACTGAAAGAAACTAGATCACAACAAAGTCCTAAAAAGAAGAATAATCAGTAGAAGGGTCAGGCATGACATGTCACCAAAAAAAAATGTACTTAGACTTAGTTTCTATTTCATGTGTTTTCATTTCTAGATACCCATTTGGGTCAAATAAAGGTTCCAACTCTCACAGTTCCACCATCAGTGTTCTAGGTTAGAGTATTTGAGAACCTTGGAATACGTAAAAATGCCTAAAAAATAGGAATATGTAATTGAGCCATCATTTTGGTGAACTTGAATGTGTAAATTGGTCAGATAATTGTAATTCTAATTTAGAGCATTCCAGAAAAAGAATCAGGTTAACAGTCTCCATAGTTTGAAAGTTATTGCAGTTTTTCAATTTCTGGAGACCTCCTAAGAATGCTTAAAAGTTAGGTTAAGGGCATTAAATGACCCTGAATAGGGCCAAAAAATGGGAGAAAAGTGAAGCTAGTCCATAGGGCTATAGAGTTCTTCGAGAGATTTCAAAAAATGTAAATGGTTCGTCAATCGGAGCTATGGTTCAAAAGTTATGCCTCCCAAAAGTTCGATTACCATTTCTGGATTCTTCTAGTTTTGCACCGACTTCTAATGTGGACTTTGGAGCCTTCTATTTGGTCGGTGGATGCTAACTAGAACTTTCTAGAATGTATTCCTAATCCTTAACCCTTTGGGGTCTATTTAAGGACATTTTTGGCATTGTAAAGGCAGATCGAAGTGGAGTTTGAGAGGAGGTGATGAAAGGAGAAATTATCTCTAGATTTATGCTATTGTAAGCCCATAGGGCATGTGAGGAAGTCTATTTTATTTGTAATGAATGTATTAGCATATTCACATAGTAAATAAAATTTTTCCTTCCCTATTGTGTCCATTCTGTGCTTGGGTCGTGTCCCCATCAAGTGGTATCAGAGTGGGTTTTCCTGAGTGTGTAGACAGAGCACCGACAGTGAGGCAGTTTGCACCAAGACTGTGTGGTTGTGGGTTTGAATTAAGAAGATGCCTCCATGAAGAGAGCGTGGTGGAAGGGCTAGAGCTATTAATCCTAAGAAGGTTAGAGCCCTCTGAAGGTAAGTCCAAGCATTGCAGGAGGAGCTTTGTAAGGGAGAAAATGTTGTTGCAGGTGACGAAAGTGGTGATGACAATGAAGAAGAATTTGGACCAGAAGGGGAAGTTGAGGAGGAAGTTCTGAATCAGGAAGAGGAAAGGCTTTTCAGGGCCATTACTAAGTTTGGGAAAAGACCTACAATTGATGTGGGTGTATTTTTAGGAAATTTGAAACCAGATCAGTTGATCGACTGGATCAATAAACTGGAAGAGTACCTTAAATATGAGGATATCAGGGATCCAGATAGGGTTAATTTTGCAAAGGAAAAAGTGAAAGGCCATGCCAAGATCTGGTGGCAAGAGGTTCAATTGGAAAGAAATAGAAGAGGAAAGGATAAGATCACAAGGTGGGATTGCATGGTGGACAAACTAAAGAAATAGTTCATTCCTATTGACTATGAGCTTGATTTGTTTAAGACGTTGCATGGGCTAAAGCAAGGAGGAAAATAAGTCCAAGAATATATGGAGGAGTTTTACCAAATTTTGACTAGAGCAAGGCATGCAGAAGCAAATAAGGGGAAGGTTGCCCGTTATATCAGTGGGTTGTGACCTAGCATCCAGGAGGAATTAGGTTTGGTAAGAATGATCAGCATTGAAGAAGCATACCAATTTGCCTTACGAGTTGAAGAGAAATTAAATAAAAGGTTTGAGGGAAGACAAAGAGGGCATGGTCAAGGAGGAAGGGGCAGTGGTAGGTCATCAGGAGGTCGAAATGAGACCCAAAAGAAAAATGAAGATGTGGGTACTAGCAGGAACCAGAGGAATGAGGGTTTCAACTGCTCTAATGATGAAGACTTTTGAAATCAGAGAGGAAGAGGTAGATTACATGGGCAAGGAAGAGAAGGCTTCTGTGGTACCTATTTCCATTGCAATGAAGAAGGTCATCATGCCATTGAATGCCCTCAACATCAAGGAAGGACAGATAAGAGAAATGAAGGCCAAGCTAGGGTTGCTCATGTGGATGAGGATGCACAATCATCACATTGAGAGGATGTAGAAAGAGGAGAGACTTTAGTAAATGAAAGGGTCCTACTAAGTGGTGAGATTGAAGTAGGACAAAGGAGGAGTTTATTTTGTACCAGGTGCAAGTGTGAGGATAAATGTTGTGATGTGATCATTGATGGTGGTAGCACTGATAACTTGGTATCAGAGGAGATGGTCTCTAAGCTAAAGCTCAAGAGGGAGAAACACCCCCAACCCTATCGAATCGCTTAGGTGAAGGATGATCATAAGGTCCTGGTAAGTGAACAATGTTTAGTGAAGTTCAAAATTAGGACTTACCATGATGAAGTCCTCTATGATATTATTCCAATGGATGTTTGCCATCTATTGTTGGGTAGACTGTGGTAGTTTGATAGGCATGCAGTATATGATGGTCATCCAAACAATACTCTCTAACAAAGGATGGATTTCACCACAAATTGAAGCCCATGAAGAAGGAAGGAAAAAAGGTATGTAGCAGTGCTAGGATTTGTCTTGTTGATGGAAGGAAGTTTTTAGATGGCATGAAACATCAGCATATGTGTTATGCTTTGATTCCTAGAAAAGATAAGGAAGGTAGTAGTGAAATACCATTTGAAGTTTTAGATTTATTAGGTGAGTTTGGAGATGTCATCTCTGATAATATTCCAGAAGGATTTCCACCAATAAGGCTAATTATTCATCAGATAGATTTAAACCTAGGAGCTAGTTTTCCTAACAAGGCTGCTCACAGGATGACTCCTACTTAAACTAAGGAGCTAAATAGATAGGTTCAGGAGCTATTGAGGAAGGATTTGATTCAGGAGAGCCTGAGTCCATATGTAGTACCTATAATACTGTTACCAAAGAAGGATGGAGAGTGGAGAATGTGTACAGACTCTCGAGCTATAAATATGATAACCATCAAGTATTAGTTTCCTTTGCCAAGGATGGATGATCTTATGGATTGTTTGAGTGGAGCTCAACACTTCAAAAAGATAGATCTCAAAAGTGGCTATCACCAAATACAAATACGAGAAGGAGATGAGTGGAAATCTGCCTTCAAGACCAAGGAGGGTCTTTATGAGTGGTTAGTCATGCCCTTTGGATTGACGAATGTACCAAACACCTTCATGCAGCTTAAGAATGAGGTACTTAAGAAGTTCTTGAGAAAATATGTTATTGTCTATTTGGATGATATTTTAATTTTCAGCAAGACTTTGGAAGAACATTTATTGCATATTTGTAGTGTCCTTGTAAGGTTGAGGGAAGAGAAACTGTTAATTAATCTTAAGAAGTGTATCTTTGCAAAAAGGGAGTTAGTCTACTTGGGGTTTGTTATATCACTTGAAGGTCTTAAAATGGATCCAGAGAAGGTAAAAGCCATCTTGGAATGGCCTACTCCAAGATCTGCTACTGAGGTAAGATCATTTCATGGTTTGGTTAGTTTTTACAAAAATCTCATTAATAATTTTAGTGGCATATGTGCACCCCTGACTGACACAATAAGAGGGGATAGAAAAGAGTTCAAGTGGACTGCAGCAGCTGCAAGAAGTTTTGAATTGCTAAAGAAGAAGGTGACAGAACAACCTGTGTTAGCACTTCCAGATTTAAGAAAGGTATTCCAAGTGGATTGTGATGCTAGTGGTAGTGCTATTAGAGCTATATTGAGCCAAGAAGGTAAGCCTATTTCATATTTTAGTGAAAAATTGAATGATGCAAAGAAGAAGTATTCTGTTTATGATGAAGAGTTCTATGCAATAGTTCAGGCCTTAAAGAAATGGAGGCATTATTTATTGCCAAAGGAATTTGTTTTATATATTGATCACCAGGAATTACAATACCTAAATAGCCAAGGTAAATTGAACGAGAGGCATATGAAGTGGGTAGAGTTCTTGTAGAGCTATACATTTGTGTTGAAGCATAGAAGTGAAAAATCTAACAGGGTTGTAGATGCATTAAGCAGGAGGCAGTTGTTGCTTATGGTTATGCAAGTTGAAGTAGTTGGGTTTGATGAACTCAAGAATCTATACGCTGAGGATCCTGATTTTGCTGAAGTGTGGAAAGCTTGTAAAGAGCCTTTTTCTGTAGAAAGAACCAAGTGGCTAGACTATTTAATGTTATTCAAGGGCAGTCAATTATGCATTCCAAGAAGTTCCATGAGGGAAAATTTCATTAAGGAGAAACACAGTGGAGGGATGGTAGGACATTTTGGTTGAGACAAGACCATTGCCATTCTTAGAGAACATTATTTTTAGCCTCAAATATCACAAGATGTGAAGAAGTTTTTACAAAGTTGTCAGGTTTGTCAAATGGCCAAGGGATTTAGTCATAATACTGGACTATATCAGCCATTGCATGTTCCATCAAAGCCATGGGATAACATAAGTATGGATTTTGTTCTTGGATTGCCAAGGACACAAAGGGTTAATGACTTAGTATTTGTTGTGGTTGATAGGTTCTCCAAAATGGCACATTTCATTCTATTCCATAAAACTCATTATGTTGTCCATATTGCAGACTTTTTTCTTCAAAAAGGTAGTGAGACTACATGGTCTCGCAAGGAGTATAGTTTTTGATAGAGATACTAAATTTGTGGGGTTATTTCTAGAGGACATTGTGAAAGAAGTTGAGAACAGACTTGAAATCTAGTTCCACACATCACCCATAGACTGATGGTCAAATTGAAGTTGTAAATAGAATTTTGGGCAATTTGCTGAGATGTTTAGTTAGGGATAAGCTCAAGGGATGGGATTTGATTCTACCACAGCTTACAATAACTCTATAAATAGGAGTACTAGAAAATCACCATTCCAAATTGTATATGGAAATAGCCCAAGGATTGCCCTAGAATTGAGGAAGATAGAGTAAGGGGAGAGGACAAGTGTTGAAGTAGAAGAGTTTGCTGAACATATCAAGTGCCTACATGAGGAGGTCCAGACACACATTACCAAGATGAATCAACTATATAAAGCTAGGGCTGATCAAAGGAGAAGACATAAGGAGTTCCAAGTAGGGGATCTAGTCATGGTACACTTAAGAAAAGAAATATTTCCAGTAGGTACTTACAACAAGCTAAAGATGAAGAAATTTGGCCCCTGCAAAATTCTAAAGAAACATGACTTAGGAAATGCATATGAGGTGGAGTTACCAGATGAAATTCACATTTCTCCTATTTTCAACATTGCAGACTTAACAGAGTATCATGATGATGGTGTAGATGAGGAGCTGATGTTAGAGCCATGTTCGATTCCTGCTTCTAAGAAGGAGGAGATAGAAGACATTCTAGATCATCGTGTGGGTAGGAGTACCAAAAATAGGCAGTATGAAGAGTATTTGGTTAAGTGGAAAGGCCAATCAATTGAGGACTCAACCTAGATATCAGTAGCTAAGGTTTCCTATTTGGGATTTCCTCTACCATCCATAAAGTGATAGGTTCACTTTTTAATCTACCCTAGGTGTCTAATATAGGAGCATCCAGAGGTATAAGGGCAATCCTATGTCACCCAAAAAAAATGTAATTAGACTTAGTTTCTGTTTCATGTGTTTTCATTTCTAGATACCCATTTGGGTCAAATAAAGGTTCCAACTCTCACAGTTCCACCATTAGTGCTCTATGTTAGAGTATTTGAGCACCTTGGAATATGTAAAAATGCCTAAAAAATGGGAGTATGTAATTGAGCCATCATTTTGGTGAACTTGAAGGTGTAAATTGATCAAATGATTGTAATTATAATTTAGAGCAATCCAGAAAAAGAATCAATTCAAAAGTCTCCATTGTTTGAAAGTTATCACAGTTTTTCAATTTCTAGAGACCTCGTAAAAATGCTTAAAAGTTAGGTTAAGGGCATTAAATGACCTCGAACAGGGCTGAAAAATGGGGGACAAGCAAAGCTGGTCCATAGGGCTATAGAGCACAAGTCGAGAGATTTACAAAAATGTAAACGGTTTGTCAATCGGAGCTACGGTTCAAAAGCTATGCCTCCTAAAAGTTCGGTTACCATTTCTGGATTCTTCTAATTTTGTGCCGACTTCTAACGTAGATTCTAGAGCCTTCTATTTGGTCGGTGGATGCCAACTAGCACTTTCTAGAATGTATTCCTAATCCTTAACCTTTTGGGGTCTATTTAAGGACATTTATGGCATTGTAAAGGCAGATCGAAGTGGAGTTTGAGAGGAGGTACTGAAAGGAGAAATTATCTCTAGATTTATGCTATTGTAAGCCCATAGGGCATGTGAGGAAGTCTATTTCCTTTGTACTGAATGTATTAGCATATTCGCATAGTAAATAAAATTTTTCCTTTCGTGTTGTGTCCATTCTATGCTTGGGTCATGTCCCCATCACTCTATCTTCAACATCTTCTTCTAATAGAAAACTTTCCTTCTTTGATATCAAACCAAGTTCTCCTTCTTTGATATCACTAAAGTAATAAAAAATTTGTTAGATATGACAAAAAAGTTCTCGTACTTTGACATCTTATGCCAAAGACAATATTCAATGAATATTAATTTACCTCATGTACTGATTCATTTTTAATGTTCCCTTGTTAGTATTGCATCAACTGTCTAATCTTCAACATGGTCTACTTGATGCATTACTAAACTTCATTTAGTGAGCTTCAGATAAGTGAATGACTCCTAACTTACCTCTTAGATACAAAAATGTGTCCTTAGGTAATGGCTTAGTGAATATATCTGCAATTTTCTCTTTAGTATTCATATATTCTAGTCTTACCTCATTATCTTGTACCAATTATCTCAAAAAATGATATTTTATAGCAATATGCTTTGTTTTGGTATGCATCATAAGATTCTTTGATATATTAATTACATTGGTGTTACCACAGAAGATAACCACTAGATCTGTGATCTCTATCTTCATACCTACCAACAATTACTTGAACCAAACAACATTGAAACAATTAACTACCATTGGCACAAATCTTGCCTTTTTTGTGGATTGAGAAATACAATTATGCTTCTTGCTTGTCCAAGATACTAGTCTTTAAACAAGAAAGAATGCTCCACCACTTGTGTTCTTTCTATCATCAACACTTCCTACCCAATCAACATCTGATAATGGTTTCAAATCCAAAATCCCTCCTTTATTATACTATTATCCATAGTCTTTAGTACCTTTTGATTCTCTTGATTTCCATCATATGATTTTCTTTGGGATTTTCTGAGAATCTTGTCACCATACCAACTACTAATGCAATATCAAGCCTTCCGTACACTACATATTCCAATTTTCCAATCATTGATCTATATGTGGTCTGATCTACCTCTTTAGAATCATAATTTTTGGAAAGCTTATGTCCAGTAGACACGAGTATTCCAAGTGGTCTTGAATCTTCCATTCCAAACTTCTTTAGTATCTCTTTCATATATTTGGATTGAGCAATGTATATACCATCTTTCTTCTACTAGATTTTCAATCCAACAAGGAATTTCATCTCTCCAAACATGGACATCTCAAATTCTTCACTCATCTTTACTAAAGATGCCTTGCATAAGTCATTATTTCCTATAAATAAAGTCTCATCCACAAAGATTTCAGCCAACACATTCCTCTTGTATGGTCCTTCTTTGATATATAGACTAATGTTATCATTTGTTCATTGAAAACCAATCTTTATCAAGTAGTTATGAAATGTTTCATACCAAACTCTAGGATCTTGCTAGAGACCATATAATTCTTTGTGTAAATTTTAGATCATATTTCTTTCACTAGGATCTAAAAAACCTTTAGATTGTTCTATGTAAACTTCCTCATCAAGATTTCCATTCAAAAATGTAGATTTGACATCCATTTGATAAGCTTTAAAACCTTTATGGTGCATATGCTAGTAAAGTTCTAAGACCTAATTTTGTAATAGGAGAAAAAGTTTCACCATCATCAACACCTTCTTCTTGAGAATAACCTTTTAAAGCTAACCTTTTTCTACAAACTTCTATCCATACTGATAGAGAAGTAATTAGTCTGACCTTTGCTCTGAGTTGATGGATGGGGGCATAGATAGAACCAACGTACTCCCCTTCATTTAGCTTATTTTTGAAAACCCACTTTTTGCCAATTACATTTTTATCCTTGGGTCTAGGAACAGGAGTCCAAGCCTTATTTTTCTCTATCCATTCTATTTCTTCATTCATATCTTCAATTCAAATTTCATTATCCAAAGCATATTTAACATTTCTAGGTTAAAATTTAGCAAGCAAACATGTACCTTTCAATTTTTTTTCTTGTCATTATTCCATCTAACTTGTCTCTAATGATATGATCAAGTGCATGATGCCTTCTGACATATCTTGCTAACACAAGTACTTTGGATTTAGAAGATTTTCCACTATCATCTTCATGATCTTCTATATCAAGCTTGGGTCCCACTATTTTTGACTCAGGTCCATTTGACTTAGTTTTATCTGGCCCTAGCTCAGTAGCTTCTGACTGTGACTTGGGTCCTTTAGACTGTGAGTTAGATTTCACTAGTTGAGACTCAATATCTTTTGGAGATTTTGGAGACTTGGGAGGTGAGGCCTCCTAACTTCCAAATAGATTTGGAAAAGTATCAAATTCATAATTAAAAAATCTTTTATAATCCTTAGGTTCTTTGTTGCTTTCTTCTTCACTCTTTTCTACAAATTCAACAATTCTCACATATGCACCTTCTGTGATTTTATCAGTGGATAGATTCAAACATTTGTATGATTTTATTTTGTATAACTATCCTACGAATATGCCATCATCACCTTTGATATCAAATTTACCTTTTCTAGATTCCTTCAAGCTATAACATTTGCTATCAAATACTTTCAAGTAACTTACATTAGGTTTGTAGCCATACCATAGTTCATAAGGAGATTGATTTGAGTCTTTCTTCAAATGTACTCTATTCAAGGTATGTACTATAGTATTGATTGCTTCCTTCTAGTATTTGATTGCACCATTGTTTTCTATTATAAATGTTTTTGCATAATCCATGATGGATCTATTCCTTCTTTCAGCTATACCATTCTATTGTGGTGTACCAGGGGCTGATACTTGTCTCTTAATTTCCTTTTCAATGAAAAATTTGTTGAATTCATTGGAAATGAATTCACCACCACTATCTGATCTCAAAAATTTGATCTACTTTCCAGTTTCATTCTCTACTCTTGCCAAATACCACTTAAACTTTTGAAATGCTTCAAACTTTTATTTTTGAGACATTATAGTCATCATTCTAGAATAATCATGAACAAAAAGAATACACTAATTATCTCCACTATAACTCTTTATTCCAATAGGTCTACATAATTCTGTATGAACTATCTCCAAGACTTCTTTTGAATGATAGTCCTTGCTTTTGAATTTTTTCTTTCCCATCTTACTAATTGGACAATTTTGGCATAGACCCATATCAAGTTTCCTCTAGCTATGAATACCTCTTAGTCTTTTCTTCTTGCGTATCTTGATTAGAGTATCAAAGTTCATATGACATAATCTTTTGTGCCATAACTATCTTTCTTCTACTTGTGCAATAAAACATAAAATTTCATTGATATCTAGGCAGAATAAGTTACCTTTATCTTATTTGCTAGATCCAACCAAATTTCCTTTTCCATCTAGTAGTTTGGCCTTCCCATTCATGAATTCTACCTTGAATCCAATGTTATTTAATCATACCACACTTAGTGGATTATGCTTTAGTCCTTCAACCCAATAAGCATTAACACATCTAAGCTCATCGGTTAGTGAGATACCACTTTTTCTTTTATGCAACAAAGTTCATTGTTTCCAAATCTCACACTACCACCAATAATGTTCCATGCATTTAAACTTTTTTTTATCACCATCCATATGATGTGAGCACCCAATATCAATAATCCATTTATCATTCTTGCTAACATGAGAGATAACTGTCATTTTATCTCATTCATAAAAAAATTCATCCTTTACAATAATATAAACCATTTCATCATCTTCATTACTAACTAAATCTTTAGCTATGAAACAAGATTTCTTACCTTTGTCCTTGTAGTTCTTAAATTTTTTGAAATCCTTCTTGCCTTTGTATTTGTTGTGCTTCTTTTTTTCTTTGCCTTTTTTTTTTGGACATCTTGTAGCAATGTGTCCAACTTCTTCACAAGAGAAACAAATAAAAGGAATTCTACCTTTATATTTTCCTTTATCTTTTGGATACCTTCTTGCAAGCAATGCTTCAATTGCTTCAATATCACTATCAAAACTATCTTCCTCTTCACATTCAAACTGATTGCTTTTAGATCTTTTAGCTTTCTTCTTGAGTAAGACCTTGGCTTCAAATGTAGAATCAAGATTGCTATAACTAGGAGTATAATTATGATAGTTATCTAGTTCAAATAATGTCAATATTCTAACTAGAATATCCAAAGCTATATTGTTATTTGGATCACATCTCATTTCTTCAATAGCATACACTCTGATTGCTTAGATAGGAAGAAGGGTTCTGAGTACCTTGCTTACCACTATTACATCTTCAATTTTTCCCCCTAAGACATTGATAGTACTTACACTAGTTTTCATTCATTCAACATATTTTGCAATGTTTTCATCCTCTCTCATTTTCATCTAATCAAACTGACCTTTCATGCTTTTTTTCTTGGCTCTTTTGACATTATCGTCACCTCCATAGATATCCTTCAATTTGATCTACATTTCATGAGAAATAGCACATCATTTGACTTCATCAAATTCAACATAGTTAAGAGTTGATGCTATGTCAATCATTATGATATTATGATTTTTCTTTTTAGCAATTTCTTTTACAGTCATTGCACTGGTAAGAGCTTTGTAAGTAGTGTTAAGGATTTCAAACCTAAATAATTGATGATTTCTAGATGCAACTTCATAAGTTCCTTCCATGAGACAAAGTTTTCTCTATTTAACTTGGGAATCTCTCTTCTATAAGAAATCATGAACTTTAGCTGAGGTCCTTGAAACCTTATCTAGTAAGCACCAAGAGGCTCTGATACAAATTGTTGGAAATATAAGAGTAACTAAGAGGTGAGGCCTAAATCAAATACCAATAAAATAAATCCCAAATCCCTTATATGTCAATACAAATCAAAACATAAAATCTAATTAAACTGAATTTTGTTGTTACTTGTCAAACATACATGCCCTTAGTTTACACTAGTAAATGTTGTAACTTGGCAAACACTGAAATAAATCAACAACTTTTTAACATGAAAATCTTAAGATATTATCTATGATTAATCTTACTTAACTTAGTTGCATACACATAAGAGAAATAAAATGAACACAAGTAACACCAAGATTTAACATGGAAATCGAATTTGGGAAAAACATCTAATTACAACTAGTTACTAATTTTCACTCTTTTGAAGTAAGCACTACTAGGAGCTAACCCTATTAAAGGTTACAAAACACATTGTTATGTGTGACCCTATTAGAGGATTTGATCACCCTATTAGGAGTCACCTTGTTAGAGGTCTTTAGACAATTCAATCTAGAAATGGAACCTTGTTAGAGGATTTACAAATACTTTTAAAGCCAACTCTAGTAAGAGATTTACATCACTGTGAGGCCTCGCTTCAACCTATCCTAGCACCAATGATACATTATTACTTTGATACTTAGGGCTCAATATGTCAGAACATTATTTGATGCACAAAACAATATTATGCTATTTATGATGTGTGATACTTTACTTTTAGATATTTGATTTCATCATTTAATGCTTTATGAACATGTACGATGACAAAGTAAATGAATGCAAAACTAACACTTTGATTATGCAATTTTAACATTAAAAACATGAGTAGAATTAGATAAAAATTTGATAATTAGAAAAATGGATGTTTTAATTTATATGATTTTCTGATACGTAAATTACATAATGCATGTGATTTCTTGAACCTAGTGATGTGTGCAATGAGTGTGTAGGGTATTTAGCCAAAAAACCTAATGGAAATATGGAACTAAACCCCTTGTTAATTTGTGCTATCTTTGCATTGTCTTTTTTTGTAGGTTGTTAATTAATCTTACTATTCCCCTAGCCTTTGTTTGTTTCCTATTAAGTCTATAAGGCTTAAAAACATTAAATTTAAGTGCCCTAGGGGTAAGGGTATGGGTGGGGAGTACTTTCCAACCCCTTAGCCTCTTTGTTTGACTTTTAGGGTCACTCAAAATCCTATTTTTGGTGGATTACAAAAATTGATTGTCTTCTCCATGAGTTGGTGACTCAAACTCCATCTTGAGGTTACTTGAAGTCTAGTTGAGTTAAGGATCATTCTTAGAGGCATTTTGGGAGTAGTTTTGGTTTTGTTATCCAATCTCTAGTTTTGGAGGAAGTTTGAAGATTGAAATAAGAAAAGGAAAAGCTCTTCTCAACTTACCATTTTACCATAACTTTTTGTGAAGGTAGGAGTTCTTCACTCTTTTGAATTTGTCCATCATGTTGTTCATGCTTGAATGATGCATAAGGAATTGTGTTGTTCTTTGTTTTTCTTTCTTGTGTGTTGGGATTGATTCGGAGGGATTTTAACTTATTCTTGATGTTATTCTTATGCTTGTCTTGATGATTTATTTTGAGAGGATTTCATGGGGATTGTTTTAGCATTACTCACCCTTGGATAGGGAAGAAATGGCCATGTACAGGGGAAGGGCCTTAGTTGGACCTCAATGGTGTAGAGTCTCCTCTCATGGTGAGAGGAGGAAAAGAGGGTAGGGTGTATGGGCCCCTACTTGTCATCACATACCTTGTTTGATATTGTGGATTCTTGATATGGAAAGGAATGGAAATCTTAGTGGTAATAGCCTCAAAAAGGCCTTGTAGAAGAACAGAATTTCTTGAAGATTTAGCCTAGAAAGGGCTATGTTATGGTATGGTGATTAATGTCTCCCATTGAAAAAATCCACCTCCCCCCTAGTCAGGTTCTATGCTTGGATCTATTGTGTAAAACAGGTTGGGGTGCATGATTGAATTGTTCATCTTAGTATGTTATTTTACCTCCATGTTGGTTCTTATCTTTCCCATAGTTCCCTTGATGCATTGAAGACATTGGTAAAGATCCCTTGTGAAACCCCTAGAAGAGAATTCAATTGAATTGTAAAATTATGTAAAATTCTATTTTAAATTGTGATGTATATGGCAAAGGCGTCAAGTTTTGTTACTGGTTATTTCCCAATGGAGCCTTGAACCAGGTTGAATAATAGAGAAAGAGAGAAAAGATTGAGAAACCCCTCGCATTGTATCTTATGTCATTTCAGTTTATGGATACGTGATATGTGGAATGGATCACATGATGATGTCCAACTATGCAATGTTTAAGTTTATTCATGTTAAGGAAAGGTAATTGGATACATTGAAATTTTTCAATTAATTGTTATATGGATTAGGAGAAAGTAAATAATCCTAGATTGAGGAAAACAATTTGCCATCTTCCTTGATAAACTATGTAAGTGGAAAAACCAATTAGACACAAAAATATACATATACCTCATTGTATTCAAAAAGGATGTTGACACAGTAAATAAATAAATAAATTATATATATATATATATATATATATATATATATTACATAACCCCTTGATTAAAACTAAACACCTTTGGGAATTCAACAAAAAAAAAAAGAGAGAGAAGAAAATATATATATTTCTCAAAAGAAAACTAGACAGTTAGAGGAAATTTTCATACTTCAAATGGGCACCTACACGAGCATTTTTTCTCTCTGGACTTTCTATGGAAAGTGTTTTTATTCTTCAACTGTGTGATAGAGAATATTCTCTGAATAATTTGTTTTTCAATCAAAAAGGAAAGAAAACTAAATTATATTATATTTGTAATATCCTATCTATCCTACCCACTTAACTTTATGCACTAACTTCTCACCCCCTCCTATCCTATAAAAACTTATGTCTTTAATTCTCCCCCCATTCTCTTACCATTTTCTTTTACCCCTTTAAGGGCTAGGTGGGTCTTAGGGTAGTTGAATAGTTTTGTTTTTCATTTATTTATGTTGTGTAGTATAGATGTTAGTTATGATTAGTATGTAGTCTAGGTTAATATAGGATTATTTGGTTAGTGTTAGCTTTATTAATATTTTAAATTAAGATTAGCATTATATTAATTGGTAGATCTATAGTTAGTTCTTGGTTATTAGAAAGTATCATAATGTTTTTCATGTGCTTAGTTTGTTTAGTTAAGCTTTAAATCTAAAGTCTAAAATGATGTTAGTATAGGAATAGTAACTTAGTTGTTAGATTCTTAATTACTTCTAATTTAAAAAATTTTATTTGAAATTAGTATATTTTAATTAAAATAATTTTAGTGTTTTACTAATTAGTATAAACTCAAGTTGTAATGAGTATGTGTTAACTAGTTAATGTTCTAAGTAGTTTTATTTAAGATAGTTAAGTTACTTAGTTCTAATATAGTTATCCATTGCTATAGTCATATTTTATTTTTATTTAATTAATTAGTTTTATACTATTGTGAATTAGTTGGATTAATTGTAATATTGACACCTTAATATTGGACTTAAATTTATAATAGTTTTGAATAAAGCTTAGTTTAACTTATAGATTTATTTGAATTAGTTCTAGTCTCAATTTTAATTGTAAATAGATTAATATAAATTAGATTGTTATGAGAACGTAAGAGATAATTTGAAATTAAAACATAGATAGTATAATTGATAGTAATGTTTATCTCTATGGTATTTATATTAAAGGTTAGTTAGATTTTTGAATTAAGTTAGTTTAAATCGCAGTTAGCATCAGTATTTAATTTGTTGTTAGTTAAGTCTTATGTATAATTTATCTTTATATTTTATATTTTCATTATCATTTAATTATTGTAATTTAGTTCTAGTATAAGTTAATTTTAGTTAGCTTTATTAAATAAAGTGATATGCTTTGTTTTAGTAAACGTTAAGATTATTCATTGTTTTTAAAGTGTTATGTTAATTGTAGATTATCTTGTTAAGCTAGAACTTAGTTTTAAAGTTGTTAGAATTTTAATATGTATATTTTTAATCATGAATAATATTAGCTAGTTCTGTATATTAATTTTAGTTAATGTTTTAAACTTAATTAAGTTTTATCTTGGTCGTTATTTTAATGTTTTTTTTAATGTATCATAGTATCATGATTAGATTAGTAAAGTGTAGTTATTGACATTCTTTTTAAAATCAATAAATGTTACACTCTTAATTAATGTTTACTAGAAATTTAATTAAATGTGAATTTAGTTTTATTGTTAAGAAAGTTAATCATTATGTTGTAAACATAACAAGTTATGTTAGACCAATATGATAATGTAATTTCTTTTGTGTAGTTAAATTTAAGACCAATTTATATTGTTGTGAAAATAATTTCATTTATATAGTTGAAATCTTAATGTAATGACAAACCAAATGATACCAATTTAATAACGAGAATTTAACTTTATCAATGTATTTCTTCTCACGAGCATAAACTTAAGATGAACATAGTAGATGCATTCTTGTGAATCAAACTCTTAAACCTTTGAGACCCTTATTATTATTTTAGAAAAAATGTGTCTTTGTTTTGCCCTTATATTTTGGGCATGACAATCACTGTTGAGAAAAAGTACAAAGTTGTGTCACCTTTAACACTAACTTATCAAGATGATTGAATTTGATTATTTCTATCTAAAATTTAATTTTTTTCAAACATATGATCGAGATAAAATCATTCTAGTTAAGTTCGATCTTGTCTCACTCTTTTCCAATTGAAAATGTTTATTAAATGTATGTTTTATACTAGTTTGCATCAAATTACTAAAGAAACAAAATTATTTCAAAAATTGATATTTCAATAACTCATACCACTTTTTATGATATCTTTTTAATAACATATAACCACCATTTTATAGAGCTCAAAGTCAACACTATTCTCATATAGAGTTTATAGTGCTTTAATTAGATATAATATATTTTAATCAAAAAAATCTACAAGCATGTATTTTAACACTAAAAAAGATGTCAATTTTGAGAAAGAAAGAAATATTAAATCATATAAAAAAAAATTAAAAATTATATGATGGTCTAGAGGAGAGAGTCCTCTTCCAAAATGTATAATTTTTCTTCTGGTTAGAATCTAGATTTGTTTTCAGAAATGTGGTGGGATATAAAAACTATCAATTTTAGGTGAGTTTAATTTTGAATCATTATTAAAGAGAAAATATAGCTTTAAAGCCAATTTTTATATTTAATTTTATAGATATATATGTTATATATAACATAGTCTAAGAACAAAGAAAATAAGTTTATTTTCATATAGTTTTGTGGTGGGATGTAGACCCCTAATTATCAGTAACTAAAAATTTATCTATAAAAATTAGGAAAATATATCAATTCTTATTCCAAATAATTATTAAAAATTTCAATCCTAAAATTTATCCATTTCTAAACATTTCATTAGTTTACCTTAATTTTAAATTCTAAATAATAATACCAATTCTATTTCATTGTAGGTTAACAATTATACTTTTGTTAGCCTTTTCCTTTACAAAAGAGTGACATATGTTTTTTCTTTTACCCTACTATAATTATTACAAAGTAACAATGAGATGACCTAATTACTAATGCAACTAAATTTCTGATCACATATCTCAATTCTGGCTTGTATAACTGATCCTTCCTGATCAAATGTATCTTTGTAGCTCAACAAGGATATTCTACTTATTCTTCACATTCACTTCCTCTAAGCATCTTCAAATCTTCTATTTTTATTCCACACATTCAATCCTCAACTTGACTTTATATTTATATCTTATATAATGTTAGGTTGGCTTGAATACAACTTAGAATACTTAATATTCATCTCCTTGGTCTACTAGAACCAACAAAAAAATTAATTGAAATCAATATGCCAAAACAAGAAATCCTTTCTTAGCTGACCCTACTTGGTAGATACTAACTCAAAACAATTTTCCTATGTTAACCAAGTGAACTTGTTTAACATCAGTTCCATCCAACATTTTCTTCATTAACCAAGTTAGCTTGGTTAACACTCAACTTCTTCAAAGTTTCCTTTGACACCCAAGTCAACTTGGTAGACACTATCTTCTAAACTTGGCAAACTTTGGAATGCTCAATGGACATAGGAAACTATATTCAATGCCTGAGTGAGCTCAACATACACTAACTAGAAATGATATGACATTTTTTGTAACATCAATGACAATACACAATTAATCAATTGTTGTCAACATACATTTATTATAATGAATTGTTAAGCATATTTTGTTAGATGGTTAGTATGTTAGGTTTTATAAGTGAAATGGGTTGTAAATGATAATATTAATAGGGTAATATGTATTTTTCCATGATATGTATGTATATAAATTATGCGTTATTAAATATATATAATATCTTTTAGTTAGAAAATGAAAATTTGGCTACACCCATATACAATGAATACTAACAAGGATATTTGATTGTATAAGATTTGATATAATATAATAAAACTAATCAATCTTATAAATAAACAAGTAATAACAATTTTGAATGCACCCATATATGCTTGTGGGGTTGGGATATACCCATCCTATGAAAATTGTAAACATGTTATCATTCTAAGAGGATGAACTGAATGGATGAACTTCCATAAGAGAATCGTAAGCACAATCAATTAGTGTAAACTTGAAGGAATCTCATGAATACCTTAAGTATGTCCACCCTTTGAAATACTCAACCTATCATGACCTAGTTGCAATTAGAAAATGTTGTTATGTGTTATTAACCTAAATGCATCTATGTTATTCAAGGTTTGGAACATCCTAGGATACTTTTTTAAAAAAAAATTATAGTTGCCTTTTCCCTTGTAATTTTTTTGCATGACAAGCATACATCCCTATCATTGGACACATATACAAAATAAAGGAGGCTTTTTGGGTACCATCCCTTTGGTGTGCATACCCTTTTGCACTTCATTTCATCTAATCTATTTGTGAGTTTTGTTTTTCAGTTTGTGAAAATTATAACATTTGTTAAATATTATTTTTATGCTAAATTACATAGCTACATCCCTAATCCAAATCAACCATCTCAATATTCTCCAAACCATTTTCCAAATCCTCCAACCAATCTTAGTTATACAATGCATCACACTAATATCTTTACTCTTCCTAATAAATCAAATCACTCCAAAAAATCTCATCCACATCTTCACCTCCCAGCCTTATCCAAATGCCAATTAATAAACGTAATGAGTCCCTACCCCATAACTCATTCCCATTGAAGACCTTCTCACCCATCCATCTACCTCACTTAAAGAAAAAATTTATACATCTCCTATCTTACCACCCACTCCAATCCAATCCTATTAGGATCTTATCCAAAAAAATGTTGAAATATCTACTAGCCTAAATAATTATCCTACTATTACACCTACTCAATCTCTAGATCTATTATCCTTTTGCAATCTAGATCAAGATCTTATCCTTTTATGTCCTAAGCTTCATGCACCCCCTATAATGAATGGTGATAGATATACATAAGAAGAACTCACTATTATATCTCAAACTTCAACTCCTTCACCTACTATTAGACTCATATTTTGCATTCCAAATGATTAATATCATATTGGAAAAAGAAATAAAAGTGTATCGGGTATGTGTGCAGGATAATGGTGTGCCAAAAAGTGACTATCTAAAAAATATGTAGTTCTGAAATACATCAAAGCATTTCAAAATCTATTCCAACTTTTTTCACACTAATCCTGATACCAAAAAAACAATTAATACTTTTTTAAGGGCTATTATATCTTTAGATACCAACATTATGTGGTCGACTTTCAAATTTTCCCAAAAAACATGTTTTTGGCCTATTCTTGTGTATTTTTTACTTCAAACATGTATCTGACAAGTTTTTTTCCACCCAAATTTGATGAAATGAAAATGATTTTTTAATAATGTTCTTATATTTCATAAATTTAATGCCTATGAAATTGTGAGTTTAGTAAGTAATTTTTACTTATTTTCAAATGGAGTTACCTCTAAAGTGCTGATTGACACATTGATTGAAACACAACTATAACTTTCAAATGGTACAAAATTTTTAAAATCCAAAAGATACATCACATTCTATAATTCTTCTACTATAAGGATATAAAAGGAAAATTAAATTTTATAGAGTTTTTAATTAGTTACAGTGGTAAGACGTGAATTTTTTTAATTCTAAAAATACTATAGTACAAAATTCATAATTAATTTTTTATTTAGAATGAAAATATCCAAAAATATATGTCGCATCCAGGCATGAGTCTAATTATTATATCTAGAATATTATAAAAAAATATTATCATTGGATTTTGATTAAAGTGGTCAGACATACATCTACGTCTTCTTTTTGTACTTAACATTTTGTGCTATTGCATTAAAATTAAAAAATTTGACCATTCAACTTTTAAAAAAAATTCAAATGAGGCCTAGTAGTTTAAAAACTAAGTTAAATTTCCTAGAGATCATTTTCTCTTGGGGATGATCTCATAGTATGATAGTAATATGTCATGAGCCTCACAAGTATGATGTCCTTAGTTTGATACTTATAGACCCTTTCGTTGGGTAGGTCTATAGGTTGACTTGGAGTTTGGAGAGTCAACTACTGCCACCTGTACCTATGAGAAGGTGGATGGACCATTCTTCTTGGTGACTTTATGAAACTTTAGATTTCAAGGGAGGTCATTCTTTTAGTTAGAATGAGCAACAATGATATAAGGAGATTGAAGCTCTTACACCCCAGTTGAGTGTGCTTGTCAATGGCATAGTTGTTGTACATGCTTTAGCATGGAAAAATGGAGGCTATGATTTCCCTCATGCATTATAAGGATGGATAGATAAGGAGAATTCTTAGATCAATAAGGTGATGGGCAATATAAATATAGGTGTATCTAGGAGTTCTGTCGAGGCCTCAATAGCCACATTCTCATCAGGGATAGGGTCCTCTTCTAATGTAATCACACCGGCTTAAAGCTTTAGTCAAAAGCACTTGTCAAAAAAAAAAATTCTTTCAAAATTTTCATAAAAAGTTCATAACAAGTTAAAAATTGTATGTGAAGTTGACATAAACCTAATTTTCTGATTTTTCATTACCACCTAAGGGTATAGTTTGGTTGACCATGATCCTACACATACCCTATCTCTAGATGTTGGTATCCATTCTCTCTCTTTATGGTCCCAAGTCCTTCCTTATTCACCCCAAAATTTCCATCCGCCTTGTTCCACAATGATTTTTTACCCTTATCCTACTACTTCTTTTCATCCCTCCAATTTGTGTCACTATATCCCTTATCTAATCCTCCACCCTTTCCATCCATTTTGGATTCTTCTATACCTAATCTAAATCCTTCATCTTGTCCATCTATTTTGGGACCTATTCCTTCTCACCTCCATATATTTTAGGTCTTTATCCTTCATTTTGTCCATCCATTTTGGGCAATTATATGCATCCATATCCTATATTCCAATCTATCACTCCATCCCCTCAAATCCACAAGCTAGATAATCAAAAGCCCTCATCCTTGAATCCCTTCCAACCTTCAAACTCTATCATTTAATCCATAATCCCTCCATATTCTCCATGTTCTTTTCCCATACGATGGCTAATATATGCAAATTGGATGCAAAAAATAAAAAACATAAATCCAAAAAACCACAAAAATCCAAGTATCAAAATGTTCAAGAACAGAAATATTTGATCCAAATTAAAGAAAAATTCAAAAGTACACAAAGGCCTAAGCTCAAAAAATCAAAAATCATGTGGATACACAAGATACTCAAAAAAGATATGTGTCTCAAAGAAAAATATCAATTGGTAACCATCCTCGCTACTCAAAAAGCCTCATATATTTATACTTTATCAAAATCTCCATATATACATCATCCATCCCTCTAATCCACTTTTAGTCCTTATGCTTCTTATTCTACATTTCTCAATCTCCATCTTCCAACTTTACTTTTGGTCCTTATATAATTTATACTACTCCATTTCCTCTTTAATATCCTTCAAAACCATCTTTGCCACTTCTTCATCACCTTTCAGGGTGTGTGCTAATGATGATCTTTCCATTTTCCTCATCCATTTGCCCACAAGTCTTACATCTTCTCATCCATTATCTACACATGCCCACCCATCATTCCACTCATTTAATACACACTTTAGCATGCTTCCCAAATCCACCCATCTTACCAACATCTATGAGTAAAAATCCATCAAAAATGAAATAAAGAAAAAGTAAAAGAAAAACGAGTACAAAAAAACAAGTGTCCACAGCTAAAAACTTGGCAATTCAAGTGCGTTGGACAAGTACCATGATGAAAACTTGACAAACAAGCATCATGTTTAATCTCTCCATCCAAATGCTCTTCACACTCAAGGGAAAGTTCCACCAGCCACTATATCCATCTCATTCTATCATACCAACAACATATCATCCATTTCACATCTTCCATCATTCTTTAGATGTTGATAAAAATAAAAGCCACCACCAGAAGCATGCTTTTGTTCATCCTCTTGATATTTTTTTCCTTTCCATGATGAAAACTTGGCATGATCCCTCCATCCAAATCCTCTTAACACTTCAAGTCAAGTTATACTACCCACCATATCTATCTAGTCCTATCATACCAACCAAATCTTATCCATTTCGCATCCTTCATCCTCTCTTGGATCTTGATAAAAATAAAAGCCACTGCAACATTGCAGTGCTTTTGATCATCCTCTTGATATTCATTTCCTAATCATAGCTTGTGTCCACCTATCCTTCATCCACCCATTCTTTCATCCATATAATCCATCTGCCAACCTCATCCCCCCATAATAGTTACCCTCTACCTCATTCACCTTTCCCATCCTAGCTTCCATCTACCTCATCATCCTCTTATTGACAATTCTTCCATCCTATCACACACCTCATAAGACCTCCTCATGAGTGACATATGACAACTAGGGGCATTATATTCCTTGGAGACTATATCATATCCATCTTTCCATCCCCCTATTCTCATCCCATTTTCATCTAGTCATACTTGAAACCATTCATATCCCAATCCCTATATTTTCCCATTCCTCTAACCAAACCTTCTATCATCCATACCATTTTTTTCTATCTTTGCACTGTGCCACATCACCTCAATCTTTCTATCACCTTTTACATCACTTTTTATTGATATCTAGCTATAGGCTATCCCCATCCACCCCAATGTCATCTGGCCATATCCTAAATGATCCTAGAAATCTACAATCAACTACACCATCCCATTGTACATCTTTCAACTCATCCAAACACATTCTTAATAATTTTCCCAACCTTGCTGCAATCCTTGTTAATAATTCAATCATCATCATTGGGATGCATCCTTCCCACTACTTTTTCTTTAGGTATATCATTCCCTTATCCACATCTACCTATCCACCCTCAATTGACTATTTCCTCATCTTGAGCTTTTCATCTACTATCTCCTCATCCTAAGGTTTTCCTTTATCTCTTTATCCCATGCCTTTTCTCTATCTCGTTATCACACACCTTTCTACTATCTCCTCATCCCAAGATTTTTTTTTTATCTCCTCATTCTAATATTTTCCCAATATCTTCTCATCCTGATCACTTTCATGATGTACTATATTAGATCATTTATGCTATCTTATCATACCAAGGTTTTGTATGGTACTCCCTTATAAATACTTTGGCCTATGAATTTATATTTCTTTAGTGTCAGTCCTTAGCTTAGTACATTTAAGATAGTCTTCATGTGAGATTCTTTGTTATCCACACATTTTCCTAAAATTTTTGAGTTTTCCTACAACCCCATCACCAATCTAGAGACCACTAATAGATACTTCTAGGATACAACATTTGTCTCATCTGATCTTGGTCCATGTATCTCCAGTCCTTCTGATCTCTTTGGAAATAGGTAATTTTATGGATTTACTCTTTCTTTCAATATTAGATTTCAATTTTGGTTCTTTATTATATTTTCCACACAATCTAATTGTTCCCTCCTCACAGTCACCATGATCTTTTATATTATGGTGTGTTGTGAATGGGGCAATTCAATAGTAATGTTTTGATCTGGTCTTTTTCATATTCTTTTCTTGTTGTAGGTCAATCAGATATGACTCTTGTACATTCCAAACATGTAACCACTTTTGGTTACATGATGCACTAGGGAAATATTGTTTTCTACTGGGTTACCCAGTATTATTTCAACTCTCATTTCTCTAGGGTTCAAGTGTGATGTTGGGGCAATCCTTACATGTTTCTTTCAAGTCATTCCTATGTAATATTAGTGGAAAGGCCTTGATGTTCTTCATAACCTTGTAATATCTCCAACATTCCTATATCAAAATTAGTTTTCAACTACATGGTGGTGCTCCTCTTTGGAACATCCACATGCTCAAGCTTTAATGGGTTAATACAAACCTCACTTCCATAGAAACACAAGACATTTTTCCACATCCTATCAAAGAATCCCATCAAATTAGTCCTACAACCATAATCTAGTAGCTCTATCCATCACTCCCACAATATCTATAGCCAATCCTTCCCCATCTAAAACCCAAGTTCTTAACCAATGGTTATTCTTGTGTACATGGTTTTCCCTTTTTCTAATTCTCCCAAAGTGACAGTATGAGTCTGTGTTAATCCTCTCTTAGCCAATCTAAGTCCTCCAACTTGCCCTATATTCTTGTACTTTTCAAGACCTCATTAGGCCTCATCTTCTCTCTCCAATGCCTTATCAAGGGGATATCACATAGTCTAGTCTCTCCGTTTTCTATTCAAGACTTGGGTAACTTTTATGTTAAAATTTTTTCTTCATGCTGTTTATCTTCAAACTTCTTTGAAATAGTATTATTCCAACAATATCTCAAAGAGGGGGAAAAATGTAGACACTTAAGCCTAATTAAATCATTTAATTAGTCTTATTTAATCATCTCCTAAAGAATTATTGATTAATTATTCAATTTTTAATTAATCTATTGTCATCCCCTAGTTAATTAATTCATTTAATCAACTATAGCTAAATTGATAAAATCAAATGACAACCCAAAGGATAATTATCATTAAATCCCCATTCTCCTATTAAATTAGTTAGATATATAAATCTATTTAATTTAATTCCTAAAATTTCCTTTGATTTAATAAATCATTTTAAATCAATCCCCAACCTCTAAGTATTCCTAAATCACTATCATTAGGTAAATCCAACCTATTCACCAATGCTAACCTCACTTAGCTAACTAATCAAATCACCTCATAAATGATAGCCCACTTGCATCCCTTTAACATGCCACTTACATCATAGTAACTCCTCTAATCCAAGCCTAATCCACACCCTAATCATGTGCACAACTTTAACCAAGGATTAAGAAGTCCTAAGCCAAAGAAAAGTCAAAGTTCTATCTTATTCTTCTTATATTTCTATCCAAAGGACTTTAAGGCTCTTACATGACTTTATGGCTATTAAAAACCTTTTACATTCCTCTTCCACCCTCATTCTCCCTCATAACTCCTTTTGACCCTTCACTTTGACCATCCCCTCACATCCAATTCCCCTATGACACTTGTTACAATGTTATAGATTTGAGGAAGCACAATCCATGTGCTTCCTTTTCCTTGCATCGTAGCTCTCCCTCATCCTTCCTCCATCCTTGCATCGTGCCTCTTCATCTTCATATCCTTTTCTTATAAATTAAACTCTCTCTCTTATCAATTCATAATCAACTTTCACACAAACTTAGCATGCCCCTTTTAAGAACAAATTACTGAATTGCACCTTTACCATGCAAGGATCCATGAATCCACACTCAGGCTATAGAATATGTTTCATCTATATGAAAATTCTCATCCATTTAAGGATTGAATAATTTTTTATCATACATCCCAATAATTGGACATATTTACACAATCAAGGAGGGTAAAAGCACAACCCTATGTGACCCTTTTGTAAAGGAAAAGGCTGACAAAAGTATAACTTTTCACGTTCAATGACATAAAGTTGGTATTATTATTTTGAATTTGGAGATGAACTAGACTAATGAAATGTGTAGAAATGGATTAATTTTAGGATAATAATTATTTAGAATAAGAATTGATATATTTTTAAAATTTTTATAGATAATATTTTAGGTGCTGAAAAATGCCGAAATTAGGGGTCTAGATCTCACCATTAAACTATATAGAAATAAACTTATTTCACTTTCATTTCAGACTAAGTTATAGTTAACATATATATCTAGAAAAAACAAAAATGAAAATCATCTTTAGACCTATATTTTCTCTTTTATA
Organism: Cupressus sempervirens; assembly: GCA_028749045.1. Classification (NCBI taxonomy): domain Eukaryota; kingdom Viridiplantae; phylum Streptophyta; class Pinopsida; order Cupressales; family Cupressaceae; genus Cupressus; species Cupressus sempervirens. Next base: position 606,195,079 of record CM053793.1, read on the forward strand.
CGTATTGAAATTTCAACTCACTAGAAATTGATAGTTTTCATCTCCCACCACATTTTTCAAAACAAATCTATTCTAACTAGGATAAAAGTTATACATTCTAGAAGAGGACTCTCCCCTCTAGAATGTCATATAATTTTAAGATTTTTTTGATATGATTTAATATTTTTTTATTTCTCATATTTGACATCCTTTTGAGTGTTAAAATATGTGGTTGTGGAATTTTTTAATTACAATATAATATGTCTAATTAAAACACTATAAACTCTACATGAGAATATTCTTGACTCTGAGCTCTATAAAATGATGTTTATATGTTATTAAAAAAAAATCATAAAAAATAGTAAGAGTTATTGAAATGCCACTTTTCTAAAATAATTTTATTTCTTTAGTAATTGGATAGAAACTAGTATAAAACATGCATTTAATGGACATTTCCAATTGGAATAGTGTGAGACCATATATAACTTAGCTAGAATGAATTTATCTAGATCATATGTTTTAAAAAATTTGAAATTTAGAGAGAAATACTCAAATTCAGTTGTTCTGATGAGTCAAACTAAAAGGTGACACAACTTTGTACTTTTATATAGGAGTCTTTTTGGGTGTGCTTCCTTCAGATTGCATTCCATTTTGCACTTCCTTTCATCCAATCTATATGTGAGTTTCAATATTTGGTTTGTGAATGTTATAAAATTTGTTTAGTTTTATTTGAATGCTAATTTCTAAAGCTCTACACTTAGTGGTTCAGATGATAATGATCAATTAGAATTGATATCGTTCTTCAGCAAGATAATCAACAAAAATAAATAGTTAAAGAGTTTGCAAAAGTATCTCATGGAACTCATTGACAAGTTGTAGGGAGTTATGATGGTAAAATCATTTCATCCTAACCTTGAGGATAGAGAAAAAGTTTTAATTAAATAATTTAATGCTGAATTTACAAGTTTTTCAGGGGTTGTAGTAGTGCAAGTTCAAGCCAAATATGATCTAGAGATTTTTGACATTGTCAGTCAAAACATTAGAACTGACTTATTGACTCTTTGTTCTTCCATTAATTTATTAAGGAATTTTGATATTGAAGTAAAATCTCTATATGTAAAGTGTGTGGTATCTTTTAGATTCACAAAAGACATTGACGGTGAACTTAAGGGAAAATGTGTAGAAGTGGAAGCATTAGTAAGTCAGCTTAGTCAACCTAGTGTGTAGATCAAAATAATTGAATAACACATTAGCAAGGCCCGTTATGAGATAAGTTTCATTGAAGACATGAAATCAAGGACAACCAATAGGTTATCACTTATAAGAGAAAAATTATCTGTGAGTTTTAGCACAATAGAGCATCAGTTAGAGGAATTTATGTCAATTAAGACATCTTTTGACAATTTTGTGTACTCAAATCTGAATGCCTATTCCTATGTCTTTTCTCTATTCTTATTTATGATTCCTAATTCCAATTCCTAGTCCCATTCCACAGATGCAAAAATTTAAATGCGACAATCTCTTTTAGTCTATTAGGTAATTGTTTTCCTTTAAGACAATATGCTACTTGAATTCACATAAGTTTCAAAGGGACTTTGTAAATATGACCTATATAAGTTTTTCATGGGAATATTCATAATAAATAATCTAACATATTTTGTCTTGTATTATTTTCAAATAATAACATTTAAAACATTTATTTTGTGTTATTAAAACACATGTTAAGTTAATTGGACTATAGAAATATGAATAAAATTATTGTTAAGCTTTCCTCTTCCTAGTAGCTTTTTTGTAAATAAATTTATTTATTTGATAAAATTATTAGTAATCTAATCACTCTCATCTAAGAAAATTAACTATGGAATGGTTTTTAATGTGCGAAAACAAGGAATGGTAGGAAGATGTTTACATTCTTTACATCTACCTATGAGCAAAAATATCATTTTGAAATACTTTGACTAACATTGTGTGCATTAACGATGGGCACGGTGAGAGAGAGGGATGGAGCGGGCAGGAATTGCAATTCGAATCACGTTGTTTCGAATCTGGAGAAAGGCGGGAGACAGGAGACCATGTCTGCAGGAGGGCACGCAGCAAGGCATGCAGCAAGCGCAGGGCAGGAAACGGAGGGGAAAGATGAGGATGCCTCAAAGGATGGGCACCCATGGGTTTTGATGCCCCATCCAGGTGAGAAGATTCCCCCTCCCCCCCATGTGGGCAGTGGGCCATCTGGGACATGGGGACGCTGGTTGAATCTATTCGGGATAAAACCATCAGGTAAATCGTCTTTCCCAAAAGTCATTGACAAATCTGATAAGGAGAAAGGTATTTTTGCTCTGGAAATCCCTAGGGAAATTATTGACCACAATATCCTAAGCATGGCGAACACTCTGGTAGGAAAATTTGTAGGGCCAAGACCTAATATTGATGTAGTGAGGACATTTACCAGGAGAAAATGGGACCTTAAAGGGCATGTAGATGTGACTGCTATGGCCAAAGGCTTCATGTCTTTCGATTTTTCTTGCTCGAAAGATTTTTCTCGTATACTATGTGCTGGGAACTAGTCTTTGGGCAGATCCAACCTAATATTGCAAAAATGGACATCCAACTTGGATTTGAACAATGATTTCCAATCCCAGGTTCCAGTTTGGTTAAGATTTCCGGAACTTCCTTTGGAATATTGGCATGAGGATGTCTTTGATGGCATAGCCAGGACCTTTAGAGAGCTCCTTTCCATTGACCCTGTCACAGCTGCTAAGAAAAGATTGAACTACGCAAGAATCTGTGTAGGAGTCATCGAAGGCCAGGACATGCCTCAAGTTTTAGAACTACAATCTTGTCTGGGAAATAGATTTCAAAAGATTGACTATGAAAGTGTGCCTTTCGCTTGTTTCCATTGTAAGAAGGCTAGCCACAAGGCTGGATCATGTCCACTTTTCAAAGGGAAGAGTACGGTGGGAAAGGCTCGTCCACAAGGGGGGATAAAAGATTCTCTAGATCCCAAAAAAGAATGGAGGAAAAAAGCATCACAAGTCAAGGCAAATGGAGAGGCAGAAGAAAAAACAAATTCTGCTCCTAATGCGCCCCAAGAGGAATCAGGGCCTCCTCGGGTGACGGGAAACTTAGGAGGAGGAGAAGAGGAAGGAGTGAAAGACGATTCAACACATCTCCCCAATGTGAAGGAATCTGAGAAGAAATCTGAGGAGATAGGTGAAAAAATGACTCTTCCCCCTCTGGATTCTTAGGAGGATGACTTGAAACTATCCTTTGTCCCGAACTCCATGGTAGAACCAAAGGAGGGGGAACCCATGTCCCAGGACCCTAACCCGGTGTGTTGTCCCCCCCCTTCAACAGTAAATAGAATCATAGAGAGGCTGTCTACATCGACAATGGAAGATTTGGTGAGAATTGATACTTGGCTGGACAAAGGACTAGAGGGAGAAGAGAATCCCTGGACGGAAGTCAGGAGTAGAAAGAAGAAGAATAGTAGGGATCCTTCTCTGGTATCTCCCCCTTCTACTAGAAGCATGGCCAAGGCTGATCTCGGACACAAATCTAACCTAGTGGGAAGGAAAAACAAGAATGAAATCAGGAAAGAGGAAGCCAGAAGAAACATTAAGGATGGTACACAGCACACCATCCAGGAAGCATGCTCAGTAGTTAAATCATGAAGATCTTATCTTGGAATATTCGTGGACTCAATGGAACCCACAAGCAAGAAGTTATTAGAAACATGATAAGGGACCAAAGGCCTGATGTGTTTCTAATCCAGGAAACTAAAATGAAGAAGGAAAGGATGGAAAATATTAAGTTCAACAATAGCATGAAGGGCATAGCCTCTAACTCTGAAGGAGTGTCTGGAGGACTGCTGTTACTTTTCAATGATAAGTATTTCAATATAGTAGCTGAGTATGATGAAGATAACATTCTTTTCTGCAGAGTTCAACATTTGCACACCAATGATTCCTGGTATTTAGTGAATATTTACGCCCCCAATAATAAGAGAGATAGAAAAAACTTCTGGACCAAAGTTGGTAATATGGTGCAAGATTGTGACATTAAGAAAGGCATAATCATGGGAGACTTTAACACACCACTAGAAGATAAAGAGAAAAAGGGAGGTAAGACCTCAGATTGGGAAAGTAAATAGGATCTTTCTAACTTCATAAATAATTTGGCCCTTATGGACGTAGAGCTCAAGGGCGGATCCTTTACCTGGTCAAACAAGAGAAAAGGCCATGATTGCATTCAAGTTAGGCTGGATAGAGCTCTTATATCTTCGGACTGGCTTCAATCCTTCAGCTACAGACTATCCCTGCTTCCCAAAATTGGTTCAGATCACTCTTCCATTTCTCTTGTTGTTTCCCCTCTGGTACACAGGAGATACCATCCTTTCAGGTTTGAGAAAATGTGGACCTCTCACCCTGACCTCATGGATAATATCAAGCTATGGTGGGGGATAGAGGTGGAGGGCTCAGCCATGTTCAGAGTCACCAGAAAACTTAGCAATGTGAAGAGGATGATTAAAATTTGGAACAAGTCTGATTTTGGTCACATCTTCCATGAAAAGAAAGAGTTATTTGATAATCTAACTATTATCCAAGATTGCATTCAGAAGGAAGGTTACACTGAGACCAACAGGGTTTCGGAGCTCAAGACCTTGTCTGAAATTCACAACATTATTAATAAGGAAGAAAAATTTTGGAGGCAATGATCGAGGATCACCTGGATAAAGGAAGGAGATCGAAACACTAAGTTTTTTCACCTAACCACCCTCAAGCACCGTGCTAGTAACAGGATCTATGGTATCAGAAAGGGGCAGGAGCTGTTAACTAAAGAATCTGCCATCTCGGAAGAAGCTGTTTCCTTTTTCTCTTGCCTTCTCTCTGAGGACCCAATGCTTTCCAATTTGGACCAAGAGGATTTGTTACACTGTATCCCTCAGCTCATTCAACCTATCCATAATAAACAGCTCTGTGCTATTCCTAAGGCTTCGGAAGTTAGAGAGGCTCTCTTTTCTTTGCCTGCTGACAAGGCTCCTGGCTCGGACGGTTTTCCCACTTTTTTCTTCCAAAGGTTCTGGCCGGTGATCATGGGAGAGGTTGTTCAGGCTGTCCAAGAATTCTTTGGAGCCAAATCTATTCTCAAGGAGCTAAACTCGACTTTTGTGGTTCTCATTCCTAAATCCCCTGGGGCAGACTCGTTGGACAACTTCAGACCTATTAGTCTGTGCAACTCTCTCTACAAGATCATCTCTAAAGTTCTCACTTTAAGAATGCTCAAGATATTGCCCATGATAATCTCACAGCATCAATCGAGTTTTGTTCCAGGGAGACAAATTTTGGATTCTGTCCAGATGGTGCACGAAGTCATCCACTCTCTTGAGGCATCCAAACGGGAAGGTATGCTTCTCAAACTGGATCTTTCTAAAGCTTATGATAGAGTGGACTGGTCTCTCCTTGGGAAGGTCCTCTCGACTTTTGGCTTTGACAGTAAAGTTTGCAAAATTATCTCTCAATTGGTCTCCACCTCCTCCTTGGCTGTTCTGGTTAATGGAGTCCCTTCTAATTTTTTCAAACCTTCCAGAGGCCTCAGACAAGGAGACCCCCTTTCGCCCATATTGTTCATTATTTTAGCTGAATTCTTAGGAAGGTTTATAGACCGTAGAAAGCATGAGGCTTGTATCAAAGGGATCCTTCCCTCCTCTAATTGCATTCCCTTCACTCATCAACAATTTGTTGACGATACTATCTTGGGGGGGGAAGCTTTTGTCAAAGAGGCCAGAGCCCTGAAGAAGATTCTTGATACTTACTCCAGTGGGACGGGTCAGCTGATTAATTGGAACAAAAGCTCACTCTTTTTCACCAACACCTTTGAGTTTAGACAAAGTAAAATTGCTAGGATTCTAGGTTATGGGGTAGGCTCTTTCCCCTCTACGTATCTTGGTCTTCCCTTGGGATCCTCACCCCCGGAGTCTTTTTGGAATGATATTTTGGACAGATTCAATAGGAAGATGGCTGGTTGGAAAGGGGTCTCTCTTAGTCAAGCGGGGAAATGCCTCTTAGTCAAATCTTCTCTTCAAAATCTGCCAATCTACTCCCTAAGCCTCTTTGGAATTCTCGGGAAAATAGCTGAAAGAATGGAGAAAATCCAAAGAGACTTCCTCTGGAATGGTAATGAAGGGAAGAAAAGATATCCTCTTGTTGCTTGGGAGAAGGTTTGCCTCCCTATGAGGTACGGAGGTCTGGGCATTAGAAAGATCACTCACCTCAATAAGGCTCTCCTAGCTAAACAAATATGGCGGATCTTCAATAGCACCGGTGAATGGAGGGACACCCTGGTAAACAAGTACCTTAGAAGACCCACTCTTCTTTTCACCCTTTTTAATGAAGATATTCCAAAAGGATCGAACATTTGGAATGGGATCATGAAAGCCAGGGACCTGGCTAAGGCCAGGATATCATGGAAATTGGGAAATGGGAAGGACATCTAGTTCTGGTCGGATAGATGGCTTTCCCAAGATCCACTTATCAATAACCCTGTTTTTGAGAGATGGATGACAGCTTGTACTGATGAAATTGGGTCCAAAGTTTGTGATTATTGGAATGGCCAGGAATGGAGTGACCTATCCCTCATCTCTGAGGACTTGACTCCTATAATGTTTATGCTCAATTCCATGATTCCTATCAATTTGGGGGATGAGCTGGTCTAGAGGGATAATCCTAATGGAAGATACTCTGTTGCCTCAGGCTATAATTCCCTTTGGAGCTTAAAAGAGAAGGCCCCTTGGGCGGAGGCTTGGATTTCGGGTCTCACTCCAAAGATCAACATTTTTTACTGGCTGGCTCTTCAGAACAAAATCCTTACTCATGACAATCTCATGAAGCGAGGACATGTTATGCCCAGTAGATGTCCCTTGTGTAAGAATCAGGCTGAGACCGGAAATCACATTTTCATCTTATGTGACTATGCCAGGGAGGTGTGGAATGTCATCACGCATGATAATGAAACCCTCTGGTGCAAACCGGCTAATCTCATGGATTTTCTCCATCAGTGGAAAGGTCTTTGTAAGATTGCTGGTCGGCAGGATCACTCAGACTGGATTTTACCCCATTTTTGCTGGGGAATCTGGAAGGAAAGGAATAATAGAATATTTAGAGACAGAGAGGAGCCGGCTATAATCCTTGGCAGGAAGGTCTCGAAGAATATAAAGGAAAATCTCCAAGTGCTGAAGGAGGAAGAAGAAGAAGAAGGGGACAGAAAGATAGCTAAAGAAAAAGACAGGAACCTCAAAAGGCAGGATGCTAGCTGGCTTCTCCCCCCCAGATGGTTGGTCAAAAGCCAACTTTGATGGGGCCTCCAAGGGTAACCCAGGCCCTTCAGGCTGCGGTAGAATCATAAGAAATAGCTATGGGGAGGAAATAGCTGCCTTTGCTTCCCCACTGGGAATCCAGACTATTCATCTGGCTGAAGCTAGAGCTATGAGTAAGGTGGTCAAGTTGGCTTTTGAAGCCAGGATTACTAAACTCTGGCTTGAGGGGGACTCCAAAAACATTATTAATACCATTAATGGTATTTCCCCTCCCTCATGGACGATTGCGAACATAATTGCTGAGACTTGCGCCACTCTCACAAAGTTCGATGAAGTCCACGTCACTCATGTTTACAGAGAGGCAAACCCAGTCACTGATTGGTTTGCTAATAAAGGGGTTAACGCCACCAATAATCTATCCTAGCATGCCGGAAAAGATTTTCCGGCGGAGGCAAAGTTGCTCATCGACCAAGATAATATCTTGGGAAGGACGGCTCAAATTCAATGCAATTATGGATAATAAAGATTTCTTATTAAATGGTAAGTGCCATTATTGGCATCGTGATTTGCACCAGCAAAAGGGGTTTCCTCTGACATTTCGCCACGTTCGAAAGGACGATACCATTATTTTCAGAAAGGGGTTTATTCATGGGTATCATAAAAGAAACATCACCATTTTTACGAATGCAAATAACTTGCACAGATCAGAGGTCATGAGAATTGTGGAAGTTGATCAGGTAAACATGACGGGTGAGAGGAGTAGAAAGGAGCCGGTGGGGGAAGTTCAGAAGTGGAAGAACAAGGCCAAAGTTTGGAGAGAGCTGGAAAAGGGTGGGGTTACTAATTTCTTCAAGAAACTTCATGGCTCGGATCCTGAGATCACTAACAGCATGGTGAATTCGTGGAATAATGGAAAGGTTAAGGTGAACGAGGTCTACTTTCAAATTACTGAGGATGTGGTTGCTGAAGTCATGGGGATTCTGAAGGAGGGGCATAAATTTTTCAGAGACAAGAAGATGTCTTCTAATGCTATCAAGGATTTTGTGAAAAACACTGAAGAGCTGAACAAGCTGGGTAGGAAAGAGACATTTTTTGTAACGGATACTATAAAGAAGCTCTGGAGGTATGTTCTCTATGCTGTCATTGAATATATAACCTTAGACCCCAGGTTTGATAGGGTTAGGACTCACCACTTTGCGATTCTGAATCATTTTCGGCATGCTAGTAAGATCTCCTTCCCATATTATCTTTTTAACTCGATGAACAAGGCCATTTCTAGTTTTAAAAAGAAAGCTACCGTCAACCCAGCTCTGTATGAGGGTCTTCTGCTTCTGATTCATGAGCATTTCCATGCTCAAACCATTAGCAAAAACCCTATCCAGGGGGCGGATGTTGACAAGAGCAGCTCTAGTTTTTCCTCAGATTCCGACGATGTCGAGAGCATCAGCTCTGATGAGGTTTTTGAGCATTCTGGTAAGAAGACTAAAAGCCATAAGAAGGATTACCCCTCTATCAAATTACCCAGCAGAAAGAGCCCTAGAGGTCATACCCCAGCTAAAATTGGATCTGCTGAGGAGGAGGAGGAAATGGATACTGATGATTCTGACAAGGTTTCGAAGGAGAAGCTGGATGAGGAGAAACTGAGAAAAAGACAGAAGAGGGAAGGAGAGAGCATTGAGCGATCTAGCAGTCAGGGAAAGGATTCTCTGCCCATTCCCCTCTCCCCTATACATCCCCAGCCTCCTTTGGAGGAAAATGAAAACTCTGGACAGATTGAGGGGGAAGTGCAAGTTAATAACAGAAGGAAGGCTTGGAAGAACTTCAATGTGAGAATGGCCACTATGGGAATTTACAGAGAGGCGATGAACCCCCAACTCCTGGTGGACGACCTCAAGAAGCCTAGACTCAATGAGCTAATTGACCTGGCTATGGTGGCTATTTTTGATAATGCAAGAGAAACGGGTATGAATCTATTGAACAATGCCCGCAATAGCATGATCGACAACTTTAGATTGATTAAATGGCTTTTCCATGAGCTTGAGGATGTCAGAGATAGGGTTTCCCAGATGGAAAAAATCAAGAGCAAGACAGGTGCTAAAAGCCAAGGCGACCGGAACAGTTGGGAGACTCTGATGGAGAGGAGAGTAAAAAATATTGAGAACTACAATCACAACCTAGCTAGTCAAATGATCTCCCTCCTCGCTTTGATCAACGACAACATCCTCTCTCTCTGGGATAATCTCAAAGATAGGAACCAGATGGAGGAAGATGATAAACAGAACAGAGACAAAGATAGGCTGGATGTGGATAAAGCCAAGGACAACACTATGGAGCAGGATCTGATGAACGCCCAGGACCATAAGGTAGAAGAGCAACAAGAGTGCGCTGAAGCTGCCCAGACCATGCTCGAGATGGAGAAGTAGTCTGCTTGGTTTGGTCTCTGTCCTTTGGTTTTTGTTTCTCCTGGCTTTGGCTTTTTGTCTGGTTTCCATTTTTTCTGGTTGGTTCTCTCGCCTTTTTAGTGGGCAGCTGTTTCGGGCTGGGCATTTGGGCTTATTTTCAGCCATAAGGATTATGATTTGGCTGGGCGATTTTTTGCTTATTTTCAGCCTTTCTTGTTGTTAAACTTATGGGTTTCAGGACCCCTTAAAACCTGTTTACCTTATCAAAAACATTGTGTGCATATGTTTGCTTAAACATGTTGGTTATTTTTTGACTCCCTACCACAATTGTGATTTTTTTACATTAGGCATATAATCTTCATACTTAATTTTATGGCTACACCATATGAACCATTTTCTCAAGTAGTTTTGGATTGCTCGGATTATTAGGCAAGTTAAATAGACTCATCATGCTAGTGAGCCTTGAGGGAGAAACGCACTCTTAGGTTGGGTATAAAGAGTTTAGTAGACATCATCTCTTCTCAATATAGAAGATGAAAAAATGCTTGATAGCTTAGGCAATAGGGATTTATAGATTGTGATTTATATAATGGTATATTTATATCATGTTTTATGATGGGTCTCCATTTCTCCTTGTATTAATGGTGTATTTAATACTATATGAGTATGGTTGCATCTCTTGGTATTACTGATGTTTATAAGTACATTTATGTATTCAATTGTATAGTCAATAACTTTTCACTTTGTTTAATAAAAATATTGTTCATGTATATTTCTTAGTGTTGTCAAAAACATGGTTGGATCATTATAATTATCATCATCATTTTGAATGGATGGAAAATTTATGCTTGCTTAATACTTTTTATGAAATTAACTTTGACTTTTATGTGTGACATTTTCAGTTTTTTGGTTCCTTTCTTATGTGGCATTCGTGTAGTGAATACACTTCTTACAACATGAAATATTAGGGTAATCATCTTTTGGTTTTTCCAATATCTAAAAATGACATGCCATAGGATTTTTGGTAAAGAATACATAACAATTATAAATATTGAAGGTGGACATTTAGTATCTAGATTTATTACTATTATGTATATAATGTATTTTACAACAATAGTGATCTACAAAATGCACATTATGTGTCTTCTCATCTCACTCACATCTATAGCAAGAGAAGAATATATTGGAAAAAGAAATATCTATGCATTCGTAAACAATTAAGAAATTGGAAAGAAAAGATTAATATTTATTATTAAAACTAGAATCGGCAATAAGTTGATGAATAAAGTAGATGCCATATTATATTTCATTCATTTAGATATAGGTCATATATATAGTAAGGAAGAAATATAACATGACATGAAATATAAGAGTTGGCAAACACGATATAAGAGGTTGAAGGATTCTAGAAGGAAGAGTAGTCATGCACATTGCAACAAGCATAGAGAGGGAAACTATGGAAACTTGTTCATCTTTTCTTAGTAGTCACAGGCCAAGTCCCCCTTAATCTTGAGGATAAGCTTGTCTAGCTCTACTAGGCATGCTACAACATTGGTGAAAAGTTAGATGAAGAATTTTACGACTTTAGTGATTTTATTATCAATAATCAATAAAAGAGAAACTCCTCTACCTTGAGTTGTCAACTCCACTCCTTCATTCATGGTTGGATTGAATAAGCCATTTGCACATATATTTGTAAGTTTACCTCTCATCTTTGAGCATATTAATGGAGATGAAGTAGAGAGAAGAGAGAATATAATATGAAAGTTGTTTACCTAAGGGCCTTGATGCGATTGTTTTGAGAAGCATCATCTAGCCCATGGTAGTTATGCTATTGTAGCCTTGTTGAATTTCATATTTATATCCAAACCCCATCACCAATAAATTAACTCACTGATATTATTAGGTTTTCCTTTCTATTGGGATATGAAGCCCAATGGTCATATGACTATTTTTCCTCCCTCAACTCTTCATATTCAGAGAATTAATTTTAATGGCTATGTGTAGCCAATGTATTATATTCAATTATTCATTAATATTTTGATTTCCTACTAGAGTATGGATATAGGAAAAGTTTTGTCAAACCATGATAAATCTATGTTATTGTAATTTTTCTTCTTCATTTATTAGATTTTAATCTACTCATTTCAAATTTTCAATTGGTATTATGGCCCAACTAAGGCTAGAGTAGAGATGGAAGATGGTAAAGTTGATTTTATCATCAAAAAATTTCTTGGAAATTTAGGCTTGGTAGAAAATGAGGTTGTTCCTACTAAGAGTAGATGAATCTACCATGTGCACTAGCGGGACGACTAGGAAAATAAGCTTGAAGATGAACCAAGAGATTTTAGGGCTCTTAAATTTGAGCTTAATGTAATTCTTGAGAGCATGAGTAATAGTGATGTGTGAAATAAAAAAGTTGTCACTAAAGAATTGTGGAAGTGAAAAAGAGAAGATAAGACTTGCAAGTCTATAAAATGCATGGTGTTGGAATATTATAAAATTGCTTCTGATCTTATCTCTAGTTCAGACCTCAAAGACACAAATAATTTTGCATCCAAAGTTTATAGGATACTACAACTAGAATACTTTGAAGAGCATGTGAAGTTTCCAGTATAAGAAGATGAAGAGGTAGAAGATATGAATGATAAGATAGAAGGCGTAGTTCAGAAAAGAGGCTTATATATATGCCAAGATGATGGTAAAAATCCCAAGTTATTTTTTGATCTATAGAAGAGGAGAAGAAAAATAAATAATACTCCTCTTACAATATGTTCTGTGATATGGAACCAAAAGAGTTCACCATGGCAAAAGGTGAAGGGAAATACAAAGAGGAATATTCATATAACTATGGGGAATTTTGTAGTGGAGAAAAGAGAATTGACAATATTGTTGCAACCTTGGTAGAGGTAAAAGTTCAACTGTAAAATTTCATCTATGGAAATGGCAACATTAAGGCTCTCCAAAATGATCAGAGCCACAAAATGTAGTGGTCAAATATTCAAGTTGGGAATCATTGGTGTCTATCCAATAACCCAAAACTCATGGAAAGATCATTAAATAATCTAGTCTTGGTGGATAAATATTCATATACTCTAATTGATGTAAGCATGATAGTAGTTTCAAAGACCATATTATTGGTCATCATTGTGATACACAACATGCTATCAATAAAACTCTCACCATTGTAGCCAAAGGAATGCTTCCATTCTCATATATTGTTGATGAGAATGTTGATTTAGATAACCATAAAAATTATGCAAATTATGCAAGTTGTAAGTTTTATTATAGAGAAAAAAAATTCATTTCCTATTTGATTTGTGGAAGACTCATTCAAAATGTGCAGGAACACAATCTAGAAAAGTTAAGATCTTCTCAAGGTTTGGTTGTTTTGTGGGATTTGAATTGGAAAGTAGGGATGCCAATGCACATGGGTGTACTGGTTGGACTTCATGGGAGATTTTGTTGGGATATGAAGCCCAATGGTCATATGACTATATTTTCTCCCTCAGCTCCTTGTATTCAAAGAGGTCTTTATAATGGTTGTGTGAAACCCTTGTTTTGTATTCAATTATTCATAAGTATATTGATTTCCTATTAGAGTGTGGACATAGGCAAGTTTTTCCAAACAATGATAAATATGTGTTATTGTATTTTGTCTTCTTCATTTATTGGATTTTAATCTTCTCATTTAAATCTTACACTTTCCCCTTGCATTTTCTTGAAGGGAATTTATAGACATGATCGCCCTACCTTTCACATCATTTCCACATTCACCATATTTTTATAAGGGGATTTCAAATGGCCTAATTATCTGAATTACATACACTATTTTAATTCAATTGTGATAGTGCATTCATGTAGGTTATCCTCTGGCCTCATTGCAAACATTTAATCTCTCAAGGCTGATGCCAACTAGATCCATGTGAACAAAGTTAAATAAAAAAGACAAAACTACACATTTCATACATTTCACATGGATGTATATCAAAAAGATGAATGTAAACAATGATTCTAGGATGAGATAGAACATGATGAAGGTACACACTATGCATCTAAGATGAGATAGAATAATATTTCCAAACAAATGATACATACATGCTCAATCCAAAAATGTACATTAATATAATGTTGTCCTAATTTATGATATTATTTTTAAAACATATATCTTTTAATCAGCCTTCCTTTTCCTTTCCCATTATGTACATGGAAATGCATAGAGATATGATTCACATCACACAAATATTGTTCTTCTTTTGTTTCACATTCACCCTAATTACTGGAAGGTAATTTCACTTACCCTAATCAAGTACATTTGTTTCCATTCAAATGTGGTGTGCATCCTATCTTTCTTTTTTCATTCATTCAAACTTAATGTGCATGTTTTCTTGCCTCGTCATAAATATCTAATTCTCAACAAAATATCATGCTCCATCTTAGGATAGTACACATTGCATCCAAACCCACTTCTACAAACCTCAAATCTTACAATAGTTGATCCAAAGGAAATACATGGTGGGTGACCATCCACCATGTCTGAAAGAATACATAATAGGATACCATTCCCAAAGAAAACACATACATCAATATATTATATTGGTTCTAATTTATAATATCGTTATCAAAACATGTATCGAAAGCTAAATTTAGGCATCTTTATGTAAATCTAAATCCAAATATTGTGAAGTTCATTATAAGAAAGATAGTCGTAATAATGAATATTGTCTAATATAACATGCATGACAATAGTAAAGCAACATAATGGAAATAATTATATTGACATAATTTATATAGGAAATTTACTATCCATCAAACTAAGGAAGTTTCATTAAAACTATTAAAGTAATGTATAGGAATGCAAATATTCTAAAGTATAGTCAATTTACAACATAGTGCAACAATTATAAAAGAGAATCCAAAGATCATAAGACTCCTACAAACACAAATTTTCAATCTCCACTAAAACTATTGACTACATGATAATATATTCAATGACCTAGTCAAGGTAGACAAATTAAGGAAATAAAACTACAACAGTAATAGAAATATGTGTTCCATGTTCAATTATTTAACATAATATGTGTTTGAATATTGAAAACATAAATAGAAATTACTCCTTCATTAGATATAAAATCTATTAACTAAATAAATGAGGGACCCAATGGTGCTATGGGATCTTCGCTTGCAAAAAAACAAAGCTAGACCTTTTCCAACCTTTGTGTGAATACTCATTTTAGGAAATGGGATTAATGATGCGACATTAACTAACTCTGTTCTACCCTCAAAGTGCTCAAATCTTACGTCTAACACAGTAAAACACTATTTGAACATATTACATGGATATTATATCAAAAAATTGGAATGAAATATTTTGGACCTAGCCACAAAAAAAATTGTAATTGAAAATTGTATGTCAAACTAATTTTCCTCCAAATTCAAATTGTCAAAAATCACTCCAAATTTGAATTTTTAAAAATCATTTTTTAGAAAAAATCATAAAAAATTTACTCCAATATTCAATTTTCTAATTAGTTAGAAAATTATCCATAAGGAAAAAAAATCTCATCATAGAGAAATAAATTTCATTAAGAATAAAGGCCATACACTATTGATGTGCACACAAGAACTTTTTTATTTGAAAGGAGTCAAATTAGAGAAAAAAAGAAAAGACATAATTTGTAGAGATCAATTATTTTCCTATTTCACTAATAATAAGAGGTTTGAATATGGACACATATGTTTAACTCAATCTAAATACACATAAAATCTTGGTCCAATTCTTTGATTTTTCCTTCCAAGAGAGCATTTTAGAGACCTATCCTAAAATGTAATGATGGATTATAAAATAACTCAATTTTTTGATTTATTTGCTTCCCCAAAAATAAAAGGCCTTGAGTATTCACTAGTATAAGAATAAATAGTAAAAATCATGTCCAATCCATCCATGAGGAGTGCTGACATATCAGTCAAGTTTGTTATAGTGACACACACTTATTAAGATTGTAAATGACTGTTGAGCTTATTGTATAGTTAACAATGTTTGCCAAGTATTTCAATTTTTTCCAAGTTCTATAGTTGCTACTGAGTCCTTTGGACAAGTCTTAATGGTTACTGACCAGTCACAGTTACAGTGAAGATCAACAATGTAAACTATGCATCTTAGTATATGCCAAGTTTACTAGGGAAAACCAAGCTATGTAGTGTTCACTGAGTTCATAATTTATGTGATGTGAGTCTAGTGTTAACTAATCCACTCAGTGTTAACCAAGTGACTAATTTTATACCAAGCTCAAGGTGATAGTGTTTCCCTAGTCATCCGGTAGTAAACAAGTGATTCAATTTATATGATGAGTTTCACCAGTATCTACTGAGTCACCAGTGCAGGCTGAGTTCAAGACTACTTGGAAGTGATTAGTATGGATCAAGATTCTATGTCTACCTAGTGCATGATAATGCCAAGCATTGATAGTAGATGTCGAGTATCAAAACTTCACTGAGTCATTCTTCAGAACCTAAGTGTCTTCATGTGGGTTGACTTTGTAATATTTGTCTAAGCTTGTATCATGGTTAACTTTGTAATAATTTGTATAATTGGATTATTAAATATCTAATGAATTGTATCATATCCAAGTGTGTGTGTAAGGAATGTGAATGTGAATGCAATGTAATCAAATATAAATAGAGAAGTGTAGAAAGAGAGAATTACAAAGGCTACAATAGTATAAGGAGTAGCAAAGAGATATCTATCAAAACAAGGTGATTAATATACAAAGGAATCTCATTCAGTAAACCAAGTTATAGATAAAAAATGAGCTACTATTTCATCCTAATAGGTGGATAAATCAAATCCTTTAACTAGGTAGACCTAACATTCTTTTGTAAATATCTTTACAAAGTGCTTACATCATTGTATGTTTGTAAATCCTTTCAAAAGCTAGACCTAGTAGTCCTTATTGCTCCTAACATGGTAGATCATCAGAAGTAATCAATGTAAGCCTTAACAGGCTAGGTTTAAACTAGAGTACTAAAGCATGTGGGTACCATCCCCACCCCAATTTTACTTTCTATTTGGAAGGTGTTTGGGTCACCAAATATTTGTGTTAGCATGTTATGAATTCTTTCATGTTTTTAGTTTTTAATGCATGCAATTAGATCAAATTATATGACAAATATTAAATGCTAATTGGATTATTGGTCTAAGAGTTAAAATTGTAAACTTTTTAGAAGTTACTAATTCACCCCTCCCCTCTCAGTAACTTAGCATATTCTTGAATATTTCCAACAATTGGTATCAAAGCTATATGGTTCTTAGGAGAAATTTTAATAGCTTGAGAAAAGATCAAGGCCGTGGATATATTCAGACTTGACAAAGCTATTGACAATGAGAAGCTAGATTTGGAAATGGCCATTGCCCAACTCAAGAAAGAAAAGGAGCAACTCTCTCAATCCCTAAAAAGAAGAAAAGGAATTGCAATTCAAATGAATGATCATCTCTATATTAAAGAAATAATTGAAGATATTCATTCAAGAAATTCAGATGAAGCCAATGAAGTAATCAAAGAACTCCTAGAAAAGAATGGTTCCCTACAAGAAGAAGTAAGAAAACTAATAAGAGAACAAGAAATTCAGTCAGTAAGGCTATGTGAAATCAGGGAGTAGATAAACAAGATAAAAGAAGAGGTAGATGGAAGGAACAATGAAATTCTAAACCAATACCTTCAACAAGTAGATCTTATTGATCATCTCTCTAATGCAAATGAGGAAATCATGAACCTAAGATTTAAAAACAAAAGATTGAAAAATGATCTAAACTCTAAAAGGAAAATCAATGAAAGATTACGAAATGATCTAAACTTTGAAAGGAAAAACAATGAAAGATTACAAAATGATCTAAACTCTGAAAGGGAAATCAATGAAAGAATGATGAAATCCCAAGTAGACATGAATCAATTGAATGATAAAAATCTCCATAAACAAAAAAGAAAAGCAATAATTGGATATACAAAAGATTGAGAATCATCCAAGCATGGAGCTCAAAAGAATCAAAGACCTACTTGCAATCACTATGGTAAGATAGGTCATACATCAAACAATTGTTGGTGCAATGAAAAAGAAAAAATCAATGGAAAGTGATATAATTGCAATTAGCATGGTCACAAGGCTAATGAATGTAAAGAGAAACCAAGATTTGAAAGAAAATGTCACAAATGCATGACAAATGGATACAAGTGATTAGAATGCAAAGCCAAGATGTTAAATCTAGCAAAGTAGATTATGAAAGCCATATTTGGTTAGGACTATAACACTTAGTGTAGATGTCATTATTGTGGAGAATTTGGACACATTGGAATGAATTGTGTAAAGAACCATTTGAGGAAAAGAGATTCTATTAAAGGATGTTTTCTTTGTACAGAACTTGTTCATCTTGCCAAGAAAAACATGAATACTGATAGAATTGAAGATGAGAAGAAGGAAAAACCAATAACATCTGAAAATAAATGAAATAGAAATGGGTTCCAAATTCTACCAAGGATACAAGTCCAAGCAATAATGATATAGTCACTCAAGAATTGGGCGACTCTACCATTTCTACTTAAGTTCTCAAGAAAAAATTGGAACTATGCTACCAAAGAAGACATCTAAAATAGTTCCTAATTGAAAGAACAAAATGATCCAAATCTATATTCGGGATATAAAGGGATCACTGAGTACACGTGTCTGCCAAGTTACCTTCTCTATCGAGTGAAGTTGGGTCACATACTCTACCAAGTGAGATTTGAAGTAATGAAGATGCATATGGTTACCAAGTCACAAAGACTTTGTCGAGTGTTCAATGCAAAGTAGTGGATAATAGTTTGTCAACATCATGTCAACCAGTCTACCTTTGTATTAAGCATTTATGGAAATTTTTTTGACAAAAGGCACGGAATCAAAGTCATTCTTACTATGAAATTTTGAGAGGTATTGTGAAGTGTGATCTTTAGAGCATTTAAGTGATTTGAGTGAATTGACAGCTAAAGTTTTTGAATTCTCTCAAAACCCTACCAAGTGAAGATGGCATCTAGTAGAAGCAAGGCTAAGAATGGTTTAGACATGTTAGTTTGTGGAGTGGAATGGAAGGAACCAAATTTTGAGCTCACTCCTATAGTCATCAAAGCCCTAGATCCAAGTGGAGCATAATCTCAAATCCCTATAAAGGTACTATTGATCAATGATATTTGCACTTATTTTAAATGTGTTATACAAGAGATTGGTACTTTGGAAATGGATGATGCCCTAGATAAGCTATGTGTGAATGGAGTTTTAAAACCTAAGCACTAACAATTGGAAACCAAATAGTTAACACACATCTCTCACATGCCCCACAAACTTCAAGCAAAATGGATTAGGTTTATCCTTAGTTAGGTGCATCATGGATAGTTGTGCTTAGAAAAACTAGTGTTGATCACAAAGAAGATGATTCATCAAATCACTAGCCTTCCAATGTTACCCAAAGCCAAAATGACCAAGCCCTAGGTTGGGCTGAACTTGAAAAGAAACCCCTAGCAGAATGGGATGACAAAGGAATGAAAATTAACAGTGTCATGGACATGGACTTGAAATTTGGCATCCATATTATTTCACATAATATTTATAGCTCTAATAGGTTGAACAATGTTTCATGTGAAGCTATGGACTTAGCATACAAAGTAGTAAAGAACAATTTACCCTTTGACCTTGCCAAGCTACTGTTGAAATAGTTCAACAAGAATATGGAAAGCACAAGGACAACAAAAAATAATCCTTGTAAGTTTGGCTCCGTATTAACTTGTCTATTCTTTTATGCTCAAAAATTATTTCATTCAAAAGGTATTATTGTTTGGAGAAAAGACGTGCATGTGCTTTATCAGATAAATGAGTATATTGCTAAAATGGGTGAAAACTATAATAGTATTATGGACAATTATTTTGATGCATTTAAGGAGAAAATGAACAATAGATACTAGATCCTAAAGAAACTTGTTGAAGATTATAAGGATGATGTATGTTTCATGGCAGATAGTGACAAAGTCTACATTCAGGTAGTTAAGCCTAGAATAGCATGGGTAAAACCTCTTGGATATGAGGTTAATATTGATGAAACTAAAGATAGCATTGAAGCACTTGTCAATGAATTGGTTGATCCTAAGGCTCCATATTTTGGTAGATATGTGAAGCAAAAGCTAGGATTGAACTAGAAATAAAGCTCCCTTAGGTGGTTAACAAGGGAAAGAAAAGGATTGTAAAACTGAAATCAAGTTCAACCCTTTTATTGACCATGGAAAAATGTGAGGATGAGGAAGTAGAGGAGGAGGCAAAATCTGAGGAAGAAGAGCCATTAAGGAAGAAGGGCAAGATAATAATTACCAAGCCACCAAAATCATCCACTATAGTATTCACTAGAAGATCCTCTAGAAAGAAATTTAACAAGGAAGGAGGGGACATTATATTTAGAAAACCTCCACCCAGCTTCCAAGATAGATTGAAATATTTGGAAGTAGGAGCTAGCATAAAAAAATTTAATTCATTAAAGTATGAAATAAGGACAACTGAAGAGCTGAAGTAGATAGAAGACCTAGTGATGGTCAAAGGGAAATACTCACTAGACCAACTTGCTTCTCATATTCCTAATGATTTGTTGGATAAAATCAAGCCATGATGGGATTTTTCCATGCAAACTATCAAAGACATATATGGGCCAATCTTGAGGTGGCTTATACTAAGCATAACATATGTAGAGGTAAAAGAGTCACTAAAGAAAAATAAAGAAAAATTGACTCTAAAATTTAATACCTAATTAATTTTGATGAAATATATTGAACCTATTGTAAGGAATGCAACAAACACTTGGAAAAAAAATCTATCTTTTGCATAAACCAAGTGATTTTCAAGTTGATGTAAAAGATGATGATGATGATGAAGAGGATAAGGAGAAAGATGAAGAGGAAAATGTTGAAGAAGCAACTCATTTTGACAATGAAGACAATGAAGAGGAACAAGGGAAAGAGGCCACCGAGGAAGAAAAGAAAGATTATGAGGAAATTGATCCAATTAAAATAGCTATAGTAGCCATTGCCTCACTTCCTCACTCTCAAGAAAACTAGTGACAACATCAAGCACAGAGATAGCCCCAACAAGTTTGATTGTGACTACTAGTGTGAATACAAACATCTAATCACTCTTTTCTACCACTCAACTTAGCACATCATTGACTAAAGTGATCTCCAATTCATCTACCAAGCTACAAATTCCTCCCTCCTCTAATGAGTTTTCTACTTCAATTTTGAGCATATCAATTTTGGATTCTTTAGGTATTTCTATTAATATTCCTTTAATAATTACAGTATCAATTTTTATAGCCAATCCAAGTATGTCCACAATTATTTCTATTCTAAGTATTGATGACAATATGCTCTACTACCACTAATAGAGGTATGCTCTGATACCACTGATGTCGGTACCGCCACCAGCCTTATAAACTCACAACCAAAATCACAACAATATGGAGATAGAGAGATGACAAAATGCTTCATAAAGCATCAATTAATAATTCAAATTTATTACAATATTCTCAAAATTTAAAAAAAACTCCAAACTCTTATAATATAAGAGAGATTCCTCACTAAGAGCTTCGACTTCCCAAACTTCTACTTGAAGAGCTACACCTTGAGAGCTTCCTTACAAGAGATTACATTCAAAGAGCTTCTACAAGAAATTAGATTTGAAGAGCTTCCATTAGAATAGCTTCTATTTCTCCAAACTTGATTACAAATGATAATAAGCCTTGCTTAAATAGGCACTTCTAACCCAAGGCATTACAAACACAACCAATGTGGGATAAAAGGTAAATACAACTACCTTTAAATAAATATTAAATTCTCACCCAAATGCAACTAAGCACCCAACAAATATTAAATACATGATTTATCTAGAACCTTCGAGAATTCTACCTACACACCTTCAAATATTAAATACATTTTTATCCACAACCTTCTAGAATTCCACCTACACACCTTGATAAATGGAATCCCAACTATTTTTATTTTTTTCTTTTTATTCACACCACCTATGCACATTGAAAATAGGAATTTCTCTTTTTCTCATTTTTTTCCTATTTTCTATTTTTTATTATTTTTCCTTCTATTTTCGTCACTTTCTCTCTCCTCCACAATTTTTTTTTTCTTTTTTTTTTCTTTTTTAAAATAATTTTCCAATGCAAGATGCTCCTGCATCAGACTCCCCAAGTAGATAGAAAAGTGTGTCCCACACTTTGATGCCAAAAGAAATATATACAACCATCTTCATCTTCACTAAAGGCTTCCACACAACAGGGACAAGAAAACCAACATGCAAATCTTCCACATTTTTTTTTTTTTTTTTTTGGTTTTTTTTCTTTTTCTGATGCATGATGCTCCTGCATCCAATTCCAATGGTAGGAAATATTTTGTGAATATGGATTTACAAAATGAAGTAGCCACTAGTGACATTTTTTTTTTTTCTGTTCCTCCAACACATAGCTGGAACAAGTATCTGGTGCCGATATATTTCCTTCTTTATTCTTTTCCAACACCTAGCTAGAACAAGTGTTTGCTGCTGAAATCTCTCTTCTGCAATGAACTCTATCCAAGTATAAATCTCATCCTCATTCAATCTTGTTGAATTAATCACACCTGTAATAAACCCAACAACACCATACCAAACTTCCTTTGCATACAAAACATCACTAACAAGATCCTCATGCAAACCATTATCATCTTTCAAATTCATCTCAAAGACAACATCCCATGATTCATAAGAATTTACCTTTTTGACATCTTCATCTTTGCTTGCCTCTTTCATGTTGTCAACAATGCATGTAATAACTTCACTTGCTTGATCTGCAACTAAGGCACTATACTCTTCCTCCATTGTGTTAGTCTTCAAATCACCTTCATCTACTTCTGGCATACAAATTTGGTTATCTTCATGCTCTTCCTCTCCTCTTTCATCTTCTTTAGGTTCACAAATAATTTCCTCTGCATCCTCTTGCTCTTCTTTTGGACCATATGTTTTATACTCCACTAGATCTTCTTTCTTTTTCGCATTTGCACAATCCTCAACATCTCTTTTCTGGTGACATGCCCTTTGTTTTCGCAACTCGACCTCTAATTCATTCACTTTCCTTTGCAAATCAACTATCAATGCCTCTTGATTTCTTGCTCTAAATTTCTCAAGTCTAGGAATCCTCAAAATCCATCCAATCACAAAAGTCATCTTCTTCTTTCTCTTCTCCATAATCAAGTCTTTAGAAGACAAATCTAGTGCAACACAAGAACCTAGTGCAAACTGCCTCACAGTCGGCAATCTGTCCACACAATCAAGAACTTCTTGAAAAATTTCACCCAACTCAAGGTCCTGGTGTAAACTGCCTCACAGTCAGCAATCTATCTACATGCTTAGGAACTCCTGCTCTGATACCATTGATGACGGTATGCTCTGCTACCACTAACAAAGGTATGCTCTGATACCACTGATGATGGTATCACCACCACCCTTATAAACTCACAACCAAAATCACAACAATATGGAGATAGAGATATGACAAAATGCTTCATAAAGCATCCATTAATACTTGAAATTCATTATAATATTCTCAAAATAAAAAAAAATCCAAACTCTTATAATATAAGAGAGATTCCTCACTAAGAGCTTCAACTTCCCAAACTTCTACTTGAAGACCTACACCTTGAGAGGTTCCTTCCAATGGATTACATTTGAAGAGCTTCTACAAGAAATTACATTCAAAGAGCTTCCATTAGAAGAGCTTCTATTTCTCCAAACTTGATTACAAATGATAATAAGCCTTGCTTAAATAGGCACTTCTAACCCAAGACATTACAAACACAACCAATGTGGGATAAAAGGTAAATACAACTACCTTTAAATAAATATTAAATTCTCACCCAAATGCAACTACGCACCCAACAAATATTAAATGTATGATATATCCAGAACCTTCTAGAATTCCACCTACACACCTTCAAATATTAAATACATTTTTATCCACAACCTTCTAGAATTCCACCTACACACCTTGATAAATGGAATGCCAACTATATATTTTTTTTCTTTTTATTCATGCCACCTATGCACATGGAAAATAGGAATTTCTCTTTTTCTCATTTTTTTCTTATTTTCTATTTTTTATTATTTTTCCTTCTATTTTTGTCACTTTCTCTCTCCTCCACAATTTTTTTATTTTTATTTTAAAATAATTTTCCAATGCAAGATGCTCTTTCATCAAGTACATAACCAATAAGTGTAAGGATAGTTGAGCCCAAGGTTTAACGGAGAAAAAAAAATTGGGTAAAGGAAAAGAGATGGAGGAAGAAATTGATTTAGATGAGAAAACTGTAATCCCAAATTGGGACATTTCTAAGCTTACTCCAAACCAAATGCAATCATTTGGTGAACTCCTTTAGAAGAAGGCTAAACAACAAAGACTAAGATAGGAAAGAGATAAATAATTTAGAATAATTAAAGATGCAAAGAACATTTTGGAGAGGCCATAGGCATTGAGGTTGATCCTTCACAACCAATTTTGTTTTAGCTAGCAAAGATCATACACAAGTTTAACGAAGAAACTTATGGTTAGGATAAGATAGTATAGAAACTAGAAAAGAAGTTTGACAATAAAGTGTTGGAGAACATTTCTCAACAAATAGCTATTTATCAAGTAGAACTTTCTACAATTTTGGGTTTTTTGAAAGTATATGTACAAATATGTCATCACTTTTTGGAAAGCTATGTAATATTTCTAAGTTTACTAAGGAAATAAAGGAAAAATATCCAAAATAGATGAAGATCTAAACTAAAGCACTCAATAGTTGCAACTTGACCCTAGTTCAAGCTCTGCACAATTTCAAAAGATAGATTTTTGTTAGATATGCACGCAGAATTGCTTAGAGAAGAAGCAAGGATTAGATCCACATTGATAGATATACAAAATATGATTCTTCCCAATATGGATGTACTATAGAAGAATATTGTACATTCAAAAACTCTCATCCATGACAATAACTTTTCCATAGCAAACCATATGATATAATTGTTAGTAGAAGTACAAATTTCACTTCACATGTGTAAGGTCTTGCAAGACAATTGGAATAAAACTTTGGCAACCATTGATAAGTAGGAGATAATTTCCACAGCTATTCTCATGAGAGATGGATTCATGTTGAATCACTACTCATGAAACATGGGTCATTGAGTTTGACTCAAAATCACACAGTTAAATCCTGATATTCATATCACAATTTGGCAACCATTCTCAAGGTACATTTAGGATTTTTATCCCATTTTTGTGTTACCATGTAAATAAATAGAATAAATCTTTGGCATTAATGTCAAAAAGGGGGAAAAGGACATATGTTATTGGGGAGAAAATGTAATAAGTTGTAAAGACAATGGGGGAGAATGATATGTATAGAAAGATATGTTGTATATAGCAAGAAGATGTATAGTATACTATATGAAATAACCTTACCATATATATATATATATATATATATATATATATATATATATATATATTACAAAATCAATTTTGAAAAATTTCAAAAATAGTATACTCTACCGAGTTGATATCACAAGGTGATGAATAAAGGTATTTAGAAAACTTTTTGAACTGATAAGTGTTTTTGTCACTAATGCCAAAGGGGGAGATTGTTGACATATCAATTAAGTTTTTTATTAGTGACACACACTTATTCAAATTGTAAATGGTTGCTGATCGTATTGTACAGTTAATAGTGTTTGCCAAGTAATTTAGTTATCATCGAGTTCTATAGTTGCTACCAAGTCCCTTGGAAAAATCTCAGTGGTTACCAAGTAGTTACAATTATAGTGAAGATCACCAGTGTAAACCGTGTATCTCAACATATGTTGAGTTTACCATTGCAAACCAAGCTGTGCAATGTCCACCGAGTTTAGAATTTATGTGATGTGAGTCTAGTGTTAACCAAGTGACTCAATTTATACTAAGCTTGAGGTGATAGTGTTTACCAAGTCATCCAATGCTAAACAAGTGATTCAATTTATATGATGAGTTTTATAGTATATACCGAGTCACTAGTATAGACCGAGTTTACGACTACTTGGAAGTGATTAGTATGGAATAAGCTTCTATGTCTATCAAGTACATGATGATGTCAAGCATTGATAGTGGATGCCAAGTATCAGAACTTCACTGGATCAGTCTTTAGAACCAAAGTGTCTTCATGTGGGTCAACTTTGTTATATTTGTGTAAACTTTTATTGTGGTCGACTTTGTAATTTATATAATTGGATTGGTATATACGTAATGAATTGTATCATATCCAAGTATATGTAAGGAATGTGAATGTGAATGGAATGTAATCAAATATAAATAGAGAAGAATAGAAAGAGAAAATTACAAAAGCTACAATAGTATAAGGAGAAACAAAGAGATATCTATCACAACAAGGTGATTAGTACACAAAGGAATCTCATTCAACAAACCAAGTTGTACATCAGAGATTAGCTATTGTTTCATCCTAACAAGTGGAACAGTCAAATCCTTTAACAAGGTAGACCTAACAATCTTTTGTGAATCTTTTTACTGAGTGCATACTTCATTATATGTTTGTGAATCCTTTCACAAGGTGAACCTAGCCATCCTTATTTCTCCTAATAGGATTTATCATTAGAAGTGATCAATGTAAGCCTTAATAGGCCAACTTTATACTATAGTACTAAAGCTTGTGGGTATCATCCCCACCCTAGTTTTAATTTCTATTTGGAAGGTTTCTGGATTACCAAATCTTTGTGTCAAAGTGTTATAAATGCTTTCATGTTTTTAGTTTCTTATGCATGCAATTAGATTAGATTATATGTGAAGAATTAAGTGCTAATTGGATTGTTGGATTAAGAGTTGAAATTGGAAAAGTTTTAGAAGTTACTGACTCACCCCTCCCCTCTCAATAACTTAGTATAGTCTTGAATATTTCTAATAGAGGAGAACCTAAAATGACACCTAATTGATATTGTTCTCATAAAAAATAGATGAATACAAAATTAAAATCTAGTATATTTTATAATAATATTAAAAATACCTTTTGTATCACAACATGTTATTTTAATTGTCAATAATAAAGGTAGTTCTATTAAAATACAAGAAAAAGATTAATTACATCATATGAGCCCTATCATGGGAATTTGAGTAAATCATCTCAAATCCTATAGAGACTAACTAGCACTTGTTCCCACAAAGAGCTATCTCAAAATGATAACAAGCCACAAAATGTGATAAAATTTAACCATTGAAAAACTAAAAAAGACCAAACTGCCACACAACTTGAAACAAGGGGAATTAGGGACTTCTTCAAGAGTGAAATTATAGATTGAAGTGGTTGGTGCCCAAATAGAATAATCATTGCAAGCTTCATTTCACACACCAACTCTTCTTTGGTAAGAAACTCAAGGATTTTCTTCATAGGTAGGAATCAAAGAAATGTCAATCCCTAATAAAATGTTGTTGAAAATAAATTAATACAAGTGTGGATATGTCTTTTAATCACTATTGTGTTAGTGATGTCAAATTTGCTACTTGCTGGTAAGACAATTTCTTAGATGATTCGAGTACTATCATTTGTTTGATTGATGAAGATGATTTGATCAAATTAGGTAACAATAGAAACTAGAGGCAAGGTTGAGTTATGATATGGAAAAGGAGTAAAAGAATCAGTTAAGACAGTGATGTTATAATGAATTGATAATCTACTTAAGGTTGCAAAGGATGGATACATTGATTAAGTTTAGAAGAACAAGTTAAAATAATTTTGTCTACCAAGCTTAACAATCTACACAGTAGATGCTGAGAAAGGCTAGTGTAAGCTAAGCCAAAAACTAGTTGGATCTGAGCCAAGTTAATTTTAGTGTAAACTGAGTGATACAGTGTAAGCCAAGTAAGGTTTAGTTGATGTTGAGCACCAAAAAATTTTAGTTTATACCAAGTATTTTGATAGTGGATGCCTAGAAACATAGTATGTGTCGAGCATCAGAAGCAAGTTAATGCCAAGTGTTAGCATTATGAGAAAGATTGCGAATTTGATCAATCTAAGTCGACAAATTTGATTTCTTGGATTGTGTGAACCATGTTGAAGATAAGATTGATGAGATGGTGGCACAAAATTTAGGATGAACCATTTTGAGGTGAATTCAAAGAGGATTGAAGGAGAGGTTTGTAGAAGGGAATGAAATAAAATGATGGGTAGATTTATTGAATCTTACCTAATCCAACCTAATGCTAAAAAGGACAAGTGAAGATGAACAAAAAATGATCTTAATTGTCTATTTATAGAGATGGTTGGTCAAAAGAAAAGGTTTTCATGTGTGAGAACCTAAGGAAGAAAAGGATTCTTGGGTATTGCTTCATTTAGTGACCTAAGGGAAGAGACTGTTATTGGAAAGAAAGGAAAGAATGCTTAATGGTATGGATTCTTGAAGGGTGAACAAGTTGTCAGAGCTAAAATGTGTGAAAGAAAACCAAAATGGAGGATTGAAATAGAGATTTTTAATCTACAAATGTGTTCTAAATTGTTATCAGATGAAGCATTACTATTACTTTCTAATCATTGTACCAGTCTAGGGTAAATCCTTTGGATTAAGATTGACCTAAAAATCATTTGTAAATTCTTCAACTGAGTTTCATTCCAAATGAATGATCTAAAGTCCTTTAACAAGGCTCACTCCTAACAAGGTGATTGAAATCCTTTAACCAAGTCATATTTAACAGTGTGAATTGTAAACTTTAATAGGGTTGGCCTTTTAGAAGAGTGAGAATGAGTAGCATGTTACAAGAGGTTTTTCCCAAACTGGGTTTCCACATTAAATCATTGTGTCAAATGTGTTATTGAATCTATTGTGTTTCATGCTTGCATTTTTGAAAAGTTCATTTGACAATAACCTACAAGTTATGGTAATTGTATTATATAATGGATGCATGAATGATGAAAATGTTTTATTGATATGGGTTCAATAAGATGTGAAATTTTTTATTTGTACATTTGGACCTTGGATAACTAATTCATCCCCCCCAAGTTATTTTAAATAATCAAGAAGATACCAAAAGAAAAAAGATCAAGATGTCAAAGCAAAGGTACCCAAGCTTAATAGAGATAACTTTCCTAAATGGAAAAGTCTGATGAAGCTACATCTAGGAGGTCTTGGAGATCATGAAAAATCTACCATCAACATAGAGCATGTTGATCTTGCTAGAGCCCTAATTACTAAAGATCTAAAGAAGAAGAAAAAACATAACCAGGAAATGTTGGAGATTGTCTCTTCCCTAAGTTATGATGAATTTGATGATATCAAGGGTTATGACATTGCATAGAAAATGTGGGACACTCTTCACACTATATATGGAGGAGACACAAATGTTTTAAGAGCCAAATCTAAAAGCCTTAGAGGTAAGTTCAATGATATTTAAAAATTTAAGAGGGTGAGAATATTGCTCAATATTGCTCTAGGATAAAGGATGTTGTTAATGCAATAAGAGGATCTACTAGTCCAATAGATGATGAAAGTGTACTAAGAATTTTTTTAAGAACATTATTGCCCATTTATGCTATTAGAGTTTCTGACATATAAGGACTGAGATGCATACTGGGTTCTAATCAAACTCTTGAAGGTCTAGTAGGTAGGATAACTACTTTTCGGCTGTCTTGTTTTGATAATTTTAAGCCTAACAATGTTGAAACTACTTTCAAATCCAAGCTGTCATTGATGAAACCTGATGAGAAGAAGAAGAAATAAAAGGTAAAATATGTGTCTAGTGAAAATGATATAGATGAGGAGGATGTAGAACAACTTGAAGCACTACTAGCAAGTAGATTTCATAGAGGTAAAGGGAAATTAAAAGGTAAATTACCTATTATGTGTTTCAATTACAATGAAGTTGGTTATATTCCTACTAGGTGTTTAAAGAAGAAGAATTGAGACAAGCACAAAAGTAGAAGAGATGAAGACAACAAATATTACAAATACATATGAAAGAATTTTTGCTACATTTCTAAAGAAGAAACAAAAGATGGATTTGACGATCATGATGATGGAGTGGTATATCTTGCAATGAAGGATGAATCCAATGAAGATGAGGCAACTACACTATTGTCTTGTGTAAACAAGAATGACAGATGGATCATTGATAGTGGGTGTTTACATCACATGACTGGAGATAAAAGTAGTTTATTACCTTGAATTGTAATGATGGAAAGAGTGTAAGGTTTGGTAATGATGCACCTTGTCTAATAAAAGGAAAAGGTTCTATCAAACACATAGAAAATATTAAATATGTGACATTTCTTATTATGTTGAAGGACTTAGCTATAATTTGTTGAGTGTGTCACAATTCAATAGTTTAGGTTGTAAGGTTGAGCTTGGAAACAAGATTGCTAAGATATATGATACTAATGGAAAACTAATTGGAAAAGGTGATCAAACTAAAGGTAATCTATTCTACCTTGATATGGATAATGCTACTTATTTTTTTGTAGAATTTGATAATGCATGGCTATGGTACAAGAGGTTATGTCATGTTAATTTTGAAAATTTGGTTAGCATCAGTAACAGGAGAAGAGTTAGAGGTTTTCCTAAGTTGAAAAAACTTGACAATGTAATTTGTAAACAATGTTAGTTAGGTAAAATGACAAAGTCATGTTTTAAGAGTAAGATTCATACCTGTAAAGGAATATTAGAGATTTTTCATACTAACTTGTGTGGACCAATTGATGTCCAAATCTACAAAGGATATAAGTATATTATGATATTTGTTGATAATTATTCTAGAATAATGAGAATTATGTTTCTAAAATAGAAATTTGATGCTTTCCAAATGTTTAAGTGGTACTTAGCAAGCGTTGAGAAGGAAATAGGTAAAAGTCTGAAATATTATAGATCTAAAAAGGGGGGAGAATTTACATCAAACGATTTTGAGATGTTTTGTAATGATAGAGGAATAAAAAAAAAAATTGTTCCTAGGACCCCTCAACAAAATGGAATTGTTGAAAGTTTTAGTGATTGTCGAGTCACATACTATGAATGCTAATTTGAATTCATGACCCAATCTAAATTCAAGTGTAAAGTTATAGACTAAATTTGAGGCAATTTTTGGTTTTGAAATTAGTATACATAGTGATTCAAAAATTGAGAGACCAATTGACGAAAATAGAGCAGAACCAAGATTATCTAAGTATGTCAAGAGACATCACCCTACTACACAAATCATTAGAGATACAGATGCTAGAACAATGATAAGGAACAAGTTGCAAAATGATGCATGTTTCCTTAGCATGTAGGGACCTAAAATAGTGAAAGATATCTTAGAAGATGTGGACTGGAGTAAAGATATGAAAGAAGAGATTTAAGAAATTGAGATAAATAAGACATGGACTCTAGTTCTAGGACCAAAAGATAAAAATGTGACTAGCACCAAGTGGGTATACAAAAATAAGTTAGATGAAAATGGTGAAGTCATAATGAACAAGGAGAGATTAGTTTGTAAAGGATATGCACAAGAATAAGGAATAGACCATGGAGAAAAATTCACTACTGTTGCAGGATTGGAAGGAGTAATAACTCTAGTTTCTTATTCTACATACAAAATTTTCAAAGTTTATCAAATGGATGGTAAGTTTGCATTTCTGAATGGTATATTAGAGGAAGAGGTTTATATAGAATAACCAAAAGGATTTGTTAATGCTAACAAGAAAGACATGGTATGTAGACTACACAAGGCTTTATATGGTTTGAAGCAAGTGCCAAGAGCATGGTCTGAGAGGCTTCATAATTATCTTGTAAGGATAGAATTTGAGATGACTTATGATAACAATAATTTTTACTTGAAGATAAAAAAAGTTAAAGGTATTTTAATAGCTGAAATTTTTGTTCATGGTATCATATTTGGGGGTCAAGATACTTCATGTAAATCTTTTGCAGATAAAATGAAGAAAGAATTTGAAATGTCTATGTTAGGAGAGATCAAGTTCTTTGTGGGTTTTCAAGTACATCAAATGAAATATGGCATTTACATTAGTGAGTCAAAGTATGAAAAGGAGATACTAAGAACTTTTGGATTGGAAGATTCCAAGCCAGTATGCACACCTATGGTAACAAACCACACATTTTCAAAGAATGATGATCTGATTGAGGTGAATCAAACATTATATAGGTCTATGATTGAAAAATTGAAATATATAGTACATAGTAGACTTGATATTGCATTATCTCTTGTGATAGTTGCAAGATTCTCTACTAATCCCATAGAGAATCATTTGATGGTAGTTAAGAGAATAATGGGATATCTAACAAGAATAGAAGACTATGGTCTATACTACAAGAAAAATGAGAAATGTGATTTAAGAGCCTAGACTGATATTGATTGGGCTAAGAATATTGATGACAAAAAGGGAATTTTTTTAAGAAAAAAGGTCAGTTACATGGACTAGCAAGAAATAGAACTATATATCTCAATCTACTACTAAAGCTAAATATGTTATTGTTGTAATAAATTGTACAAACATTGTATGGATCAAACAACTACTCAAAGGTATGAAGGAAGAAATCACTAAACCTATAATAATTTATTCTAATAATACAAGTGCTATAAATATATAAAAGAATCTTGTGATGTATACAAAGACTAAGCACAATGAAATAAATTATCATTAATTGACAGGGTTAGTTCAAGATAAAGAGGTGAAGATTGAATATGTTAACACAAAAGAGAAAATATTTGATATCTTCACAAAGCATTACCTAAGGATGCTCATAAGTATCTAAGAGGTAAAGTAGGGGTGATACCCCTATCAAAGGCTATCCAAGAAGCATGTGAAGTCCCCTACTACTAACAAGTTGATTGACATATGTTACACATTGATGCAGTGGATCTTACTCTAGGAACTGCCTAAAGTAAACAAAGAGCTAGAGTTACAAATTAGTCACAAGCTAGGTGACTGAGGGAGAAACTATAAATGTTTATATATACATACTAAGATGACAAGTCTTTGGCACTTTTGTCAAAGAGGGAGAAATCCTAATCATCATATTTCTACCGAGGGAGAAATCCTTACTGCTAAGGGAGATATGAGATATTTTTGTCCTAGAGGGAGACAAAAGTAAACATAGTAGAAACATGGAATACCTAGTAAAAGGGATTTAATGCCAAAAGGAGATATAAGAAGTGATTTAGAGGGATTCATAAGGATGAGTTGATTGATTGTCTATTGATCATAACATAATTTTGTAACCTATTTAGAAGATGAAAAGTTATTGATAGAGGGAGAGATTTCAATACAAAGAGCTTTTTTCTTTTTGGTATTTTATTTATTATATTAATTTGGTTTGGTTAGTTTGGTTTGTCATCAATACTAAAGAGGGAGATTGTTGAAAA
The DNA here is from genome assembly GCA_028749045.1 of Cupressus sempervirens. Lineage (NCBI taxonomy): Eukaryota > Viridiplantae > Streptophyta > Pinopsida > Cupressales > Cupressaceae > Cupressus > Cupressus sempervirens. The sequence goes on from CM053793.1 coordinate 606,228,242, forward strand.
CATATTGATAAAAGTATAAATATGTGTTTCAATCATTGTTTTGTCACTAATGTCAAACTTACTACTTGCTGGTAAGACAATTGCCTAGATGATTTGAGTACTATCATTTTTTTGATTGATGAAGAGGATTTTATTAAATGAGGTAACAATAGGACCTAGAGGAAAGGTTGAGTTATGATATGGAGGAGTACAAGGATCAATTAAGATAATGATATTATAGTGAATTGATAATCTACTTAAGGTTTCAAAGGATAGATACAACGATTAAGTTCAAAAGAACAAGTTCAAATAATTGTGTCTACCAACCTTAACAATATGCACAATAGGTGTTGAGAAAAGTTATTGTAAGCCAAGCTAAAAATTAGTTGTAGCCAAGCCAAGTTAATTTCAATGTAAGCTGAGTGATATAGTGTAAGCCAACTAAAGTTTAGTTTATGCGAAGCACCATTAAAATTTAGTTTGTGCTAAATATTTTGATAGTGGATGTTGAACAATGCAGTACGTGCCAAGCATTAGAAGCAAGTTGATGTCAAGTGTCAAAATTATGAGAAAGATTGTGAATTAGGTCAATCTGAGCTGACAAGTTTGATTTCTTGGATTGTGTGAACTGTATGGAAGATAAGATTGATAAGTTGATGGCATAAAATTCAAGATGGATGATTTTGAGTTGAATTTAAAGAGGATTGAAGAATAAGTTTCTAGAAGGGAGTTATATGAAATGATAGGTAGATTCATTGAATCTTACCTAACCCAATGTAACCCTAAAATAGATGAAGGAAGATGAATGAAAAAAAATCATAATTTTCTATTTCTAGAGATGGTTGGTTAGAAGAAAAGGTTGTCATGTGTGAGGACCTAAGAAAGATAAGGAGTCTAGGGTATTGCTTAATTTAGTGCCCTAAGGCAAGAGACCATTATTGGTAAGAAAATCAAGAAGGCTTAAGGGTATGGATACTTGAAGGGTAAAAGTGTTGCTAGAGTTAAAGTGTGTGAAAGCCAAGTATAATGAAGGACTGAAACAAAGATCTTCAATATATAAATGTGTTGTAAGTGTTAGAAACAATAGTCTAACAAGATAACTAAGGGGTGGAATCAACTATCCAATAATTAAAACACTTATATTCTCTAAACAAACTTAACCATTCAAACACAATAAAAATAAACCATACAAAGATGCACATAGACAATTGCACTAGATATGTTGACTAGGGAAACCCTTGACCAAAGGGAAAACCCTAATGGGAATGATACCCACAAGATGATATACTAATATAAATATTCCTTGTTAAAGGATAGACCCTATTAGCATTCTATTGCAACATTTAGTACAATGAGTCCCTATTAGGAGATTCCAACCCTATTAGTTGTGTCAACCTTGTTAAGAGTTGTGATGCAATGTATGCAATAAGAGCCTAATACCCAAACATGAAATTTCAACTACAAGAAGAACTCATTGCTCAAACAAGTAATTTACTAGTATATTCTTCTTTTCTCTATTCTTTCCTCTATTCTATAAATCAAACTAATCACTGTCAAACCTTGTAGACTAGGTCATAAACCTCAAATCCAAAATACCAAACCTCGAATCACTCAATAAAACCTCGGCAATGAAGTTTCCTTCACTTTTGTACTATTGTGCTCAACTTCACATCCTCTATTGCTTATCATTGATCATGAAATCATATCAACAGATCCTATGATAAAGGAAAATGTCCTTCCTTTATACCAAGTCCATAAAACAATTCCCTGAGTCAATTATTAGTCCTTCTCAATTAATTATTATAGAACCTCACTAAGAACATGTTACACTTAGTGATAACCTTAATCTTCCACTTTGAAACTTGAATAACATTCCATACATGCAATATTGTCACAAGTGAGCTTAGCCACATCATCCTCAACATGTCTTCTTCATGTCCTCAACCTTGATCCTCAAGATATCAAATCTACTTGGAGATATAAAAAATTCAATAGAATATGCCTCTGTAAAATCTATCCCAAAACAGACATTACCAAAACTTACATGACTTCTTCTAAACTTATCCTTTCTACTTCTGATGTTAACTTCATATACTAGATACTCCAAAGTACCTCCCATAACCTCAAGTGGTTATCATGCTCAACTAGCCATCTATCCCAACTTAATATTTCCATTATTCTTTTGTTAGATACCATAGAAGACATCAAACATGCTAATGTTGACATCAATGACAAACTTCGTCATGAATGTAACATGTCATCATCAAACCAATCTTCCAATCTTGCCAATCTTCCAACAATATCCTCCTTTGGCATTGATGGCAACATAGATGAAAACCATCTAGTTCAAACAATACCAACAAAGGGCAGATAGTCTTCAAATCCTCTCCATCAATCATACTCCCCTATTGATGTACCTTAATGTGCTCTATACCAAACTATTATTAGAAATTCATGCCAAACTTTTCCTTTAATTTAATACTTTCTTGCAATGCTTCTCCCCTATAGTATAATTTTTTTCATGCCATAGTTCTCCCCCATTGACATCAATCTCAAAGTTTTCTACAACCAAAATCTCTACATCAAACTCTGCAACAACTGATGGTTGTTCAGCTCAAGTGTCAAAAGACAATATTCAAAACATCATCAACAACATTAATAATAGTCTTGAATGAATCTATCCATCACAAATACTCCCCTATATAGGATGCATTAGCATCTAATCTAGAAAAATAATGATACTCTATTACCCTAGACTGATGCATTATTGCATCTTCTTACTCTGATGTAGGAAGGGGCATAAACCCAAGCATAGCTCACAAATACTCAAAAGTCTCTTTGGGAAGAGGCTTAGTGAATATATCTACAATCTATTCTTTAATGCTCACATACTCCAATCTAATTTCATTTTCTACAACTTTTTCTCTCAACATATGATACTTAATAGAAATGTGCTTCATCCTTGAATGCAATATTGGATTCTTAGATATATTTACAGTGCTTGTTTTCTCACAACGTATAATAATAGGTTCACTGATTTCCATCCTTATATCCTTTAGCATATGTTTCATCCAAATTCCTTGCTTGCAATTATTTTCTACCATACCATACTCTACTTCTACTGTACATTGAGATGTACAATCTTGCTTCTTGCTTAACCAAGAAACCAATCTTCCTCCAATAAAGAGAGCGCCTCTACTAGTGTTCTTTCTATCATCCATATTGCCTGCCCAATTTGCATCAATATAAGCACTTAGAGTAAAATATTAGATCTATTATACCATAATCCAAATTTTGAAGTTACTTTTAGATATCTAAATATCCTTTTCATTGTTGTAAAATGTACTTATCTGGGATTAGCTTGGAATCTTGCAACAATTCCAACTACATTTTCTATATCTTTCCTTGTGTGAGTCAGATATTGTACACCTTTGATAATAGATCTATACTTCTTATACTAAACAGTAGGTGTTTCATCCTTAATATATAAATTGTGTCCAATTACCATAGGTGTTCCAATAGGTTTACATGTTTCCAAACCAAACCTTTTTAGCAAATACTTCAAGTACTTAGTCTAAGAAATAAAGATTCCTTCTTTATTTTGTACTGTTTGCAATCCTAGAAAATATTTCATCTCTCCTATCATACTCATTTCAAATTCTTTCTTTATTTCTTTTGCAAACTTCTTACTTTCTTTATCATTTCCTCCAAATATGATATCATCAACAAATATTACCAACATCATAAAAGCATCATCAACTTCTTTCTAATATATATTACTATCTGCCATACCTTTGCTATATCCAAGCTTTGTCAAGTGCTTGTCCAACCTTGCATACTAGGTTCTGGGTGCTTGCTTCAATCCATATAATGCTTTCCTTAGTCTACATAATACGTCCTTGTCATTTGTCAAAGGAAATTCTTCAAGTTGCTCAATGTATACCTCTTCTTCAAGTTCACCATTTAGAAATGTTGACTTGACATCCATCTGATATAATTTGAATTTTTTTTATGCTGCATAGGCTAAGAATAATCTTACTGCTTCTATTCTATCCACTAGAGCATAAGTCTCCTCCTAATCTATTCCTTCTTGCTATTAGTAACCTTTACATACAAATCTTTCTTTCTTTCTTAAAAATTCTTCGTGCTCATTCATTTTGTTCCTGAATACCCATTTAGTTCCTATCACATTTTTGTCTGCTAGTCTAGAGACCAATTCCCATGTCTCATTCTTTACTATCTAATCCAATTAATCCTTTTTATCTTGCCTCCAATAGTCATATTTAAATGCATCATTTTCATTCTTTGGCTCAACTTGAGATATCAAACATTGTTCTTCATTAACTATGCTTCTTGTCATCACAACTTTGTCTTTGCTTCCAATGATCTATTCGGATAAGTGATTCTTTATCATGTTCTTCCCTGAAGTCAAATTTGTTATCTCAATTCTTAGGTCTACTAAAGGTAATAAGCTTTGTTCCTATCTTTTCTCTCCTTCATTCTGCAAATCATTGTTAGTCTCAAGAAGCACCTCATCATTTCTTGGCTTAGTAACAACAACATCATCATCTGAATTGTAATCAACCATTCTCTCTTGTACTTTGAATTTCTCATCAATTCTTACATTAGTACTTTCCATAATAGCCTTATTTCTCTAATTATAACATCTATACGATTTGATTTTCAATGAATAACCAAGAAACATATCTTCATCACTTCTAGCATCAAACTTACCAATGCCATCATCTCTCTTTATGTAACATTTAATTCAAAATATTATGAAGTACATAACTATAGGTGAGTGACCAAACCATAGTTCATAAGATGTCTTGTTTTTGTCCTTCCTTACTTTTACTCAGTTCATAGTGTAGACTATTGTATTCACTGCTTCTCTAAAAAATGTTTTGGATACATCATTTTTTGCTAACATAGCTGTAGTGTTGAAAATGAGAATAGAGTAACTAAGAGGGGGAGGGGGTGAATCAGTTACTACATAACTTTCCACAGTCCCTAAGATGTCTAAATATACCCTTGATCTGATTAATATAAAATACTGAAACTTGATAATGCAGGAAATGATAAATATTAAGAACTGATATGTTATCATGCACAAAGCAATTCAACAATTAAGAACACAGGAGACAACAGTTTTAATGTGAAAACCCAATATGGGAAAAACCACCTATGTAACTAGATACTATTTTTCACTCTTCTTAAGAGAGCCCTATTAGGAGCCAACCCTGTTAAAGGTTACAAAAACACACTGTTAGGTGTGACCCTATTAAAGGATTTAATCACCTTGTTAGGAGTGGCCTTGCTAGAGGTCTTTAGAACAATTCAACTGAACTGTCACCTTGTTAGAGGATTTATTGAATGGCTGTTAAACCAACTCTATTAAGAGATTTTGAATTCACTATTACAATGGTTAGAAAGAAACAATGAAGTGACCTGATATAATGTGCAACTTACCTTTGCTGATTAAAAATCTTTGTTATGCTTGACTGGATCCTTACTGATCAAATACAACTTTATAGCTCCTTCAACACATCTGGTCCTTCATCAAACTTTGCTCAGCATTCATAACTTCTTTTTCACAATCACACACACCTTTTAATTCATAACTTGAATGACCATATATACCTTTCAGATTATCTTAGTCAGCTCAAATCACTGACTAAACAAACAATTACAATAGTTGGCTAGAAGTAATTAATTAGCAAATCCCTATACTAGCTAACCCTGCAAGGTGAACTTTGCTCAGAAAATAATTCTTGTGTTAACTGACTGAGCTCGATTAATATAGTGAACTTCATGACAATCCTTCAATCACTGGGAGAACTCGGTAAGTACTGAGTTTCCTGAGATAACCGAGTGAGCTCGGTGGAAACTACCCTTTGGAGATTGAGTGAAGCTCGGTTAACACTAACTTTTCCATGATTCCTTTGATGACCAAGTGAGCTCGGTGGAAACTACCCTTTGGAGACTGAGTGAAGCTCGATTAACACTGACTTTCACATTTCCTTCATTGACCGAGTGAGCTCGGTGAACACTGTCTTTCACCTTTCCTTTGTTGACCGAGTTAGCTCGGTTAACACTGTCTTCCACATTTCCTTCGATGATTGAGTGAGCTCGGTAGGCACTGTAGATTGCATTGTAGACTGTCTGAGCTCGGTGAACTTGAGACTAATAACTGATATGACATTTGTGTGACATCAAGGACAACATTATCCAACAATCTCCCTCTTTGGCATTGATGGCAACACAACATGTCATAACAGAATGAAATTTTGAAAACAATTCCAACAAGATAACAGACTTCTCCCTCCTTCAATAATCTCCCTTTGTTAAGGGACTTCATGGAAAACTTTTCAAATCTCACAAATTTTAAAAGGATATGACAGTAAATCTCTCCCTCTTTGACAACACATGCCAAAGACAACGGAAGTTAAGTGAATTGTAATATACCTTTAGTACTGATTCATATGCAATGATTTCTGATTAAACTACATCAACAGATAGATCTTCAATCTTGTATGTGTTGATGCATCACTAGAACTTATTTTTAGTGGACTTCAGATAGGGGAATGACACCTAACTTACCTCTGAGATACAAAAATGCATCCTTAGGTAAAGGCTTTGTGAATATGTCAGCAATTTGTTGCTTTGTATGGACATATTCCAATCTGATCTCCTTTTCTTGCACCAATTCTCTGACAAAATGATATTTTATTGCAATATGATTGTTCTTGGAATGCATTACTGGATTCTTAGATATGTTGATTGCACTAGTATTGTCACTAAACATGACAACTAGTTCTTTGATTTCCATCTTCATTCTTTGCAATAACTGCTTAAACCAAACAATATTTGAACAGTTTACTACTACAGCAACATACTCTACCTCGGTTGTAGATTCGGATGTACAATTTTGCTTTTTGCTTGTCCAAGAAACCAATCTTTTTCCAAGAAAGAATACTCCTCCACTTGTGCTTTTTCTGTCATCAAGGTTTCCTGCCCAATCAGCATCAGTAAACACTTTCAAATCCAAATTACCTCCAAATTTGTACCATAAGCCATAATCTTGAGTTCCTTTCAAATATCTCATTATTCTTTTGATTTCCATCAGGTGAGTTTCTCTTGGCTTTGCTAGAAATCTTGCAATAGGAGCAAAGGTTTCTCCATAATCTATGCCTTCTTCTTGAGAGTATCCTTTGTATACCAATCTGGCTTTGTTTCTGGATACCTTACCATCTTCAGTCAACTTATTTTTGAATACCCACTTGGTTCCAATTACATTCTTATTTTTAGTCCTGGGTACAAGAGTCCATGTCTTGTTCTTCTCTATATGTTATATTTCCTCGTTCATTGCCTCAATCCAACTATCATTTGCCACTGCATCTTTAATGCTTCTAGGTTCAAAATTAGCAAGTAAACAAGTATTTTTCAGCATGCTTCTTGTCAAGGTTCCTTCAGATTTGTCTCCAATGATCTAATCTTGTGCATGATGTCTTCTGACATATTTAGCTAATATAGGTTCTTTGCCTCTTGAATGAGTTTCATTGCTATCTCCTTGTGCTTCAATTTCATGTTTTGGTTATCTGGCTCGGTAAGAATTGGCTTGGGCACTTCAAACTCAATAGACACTTGCTCGGTAATGTCTGAATGTTGTTGTGGCTCAGTTTGAACTTTTTGTAACTCGATTACTGATGACTCGGGAGTTGAGGATTCTTGAGTGAATGGTATGCTTGGTATAGTATCTGGTTCAATGTAAACAAATCTTCTATAATCTTTAGGTACCTTTTTTCTTTCTTCTTTAGATTTGTCTACGATCTCATCAACTTTCACATGTGCACTTTCTATGAATTTGTGAGTGGATAGATTTAAACATCTATATGCTTTTCTTTTGCAAGAATATCCTAAAAATATTCCTTCATCACCTTTTACATCAAATTTTCCTTTTCTAGATTCTTTCAAAATATAACATTTTCTTCCAAATACTTTCAGGTAACTTACATTGGGTTTGTAGCCATACCATAATTCATAGGGAGTTTTGAATGAGTCCTTTTTTAACTGTACTCGGTTTAAGGTATGAACTGCAGTGCTGATGGCTTCCTTCTAGTATTTGATAGCAATTTTCTTTTCTATCATCAGGGTTCTTGCACAATCCATGATGGATCCATTTCTTTTTTCAGCTATTCCATTTTGTTCAGGAGTTCCTGGTGCTAAGACCTATCTTTTAATACCTTTTTCAATGCAGAAGTTATTGAATTCATGTGAGATGAATTCACCACCTCTATCTGACCTTAAGCATTTTAGTCTTTTTCTTGTTTCTTTTTCTACTCTTGCCAAATACCATTTGAATTTCTCAAATGCTTTTAATTTATTCCTTAGATACATGACAATCATCATTCCTGAGTAGTCATCAACAAAAAGAATGAAAAATTTTTCTCTAGTATAGCTTTCTATTCCAATGGGTCCACATAAATCAGTATGCACAATTTCTAATATATCTTCAGACTGATAGTTCTTACCTTTAAAACTAGTCTTTCCCATTTTACCAATCTGAAAATTCTTGCATAGACCAACCTCAGGTTTCTTAATGTTAGGAATGCCTCTTACTTTCTTGAATTTTCTTATTTTTACCAGATTATCAAAATTGACATGACACAACCTTTTATGCCATAACCAACTTTCTTCAATTTGAGCAATAAAACATGAGCATTCACCAAGTTCTAGATAGAACAAGTTACCTTTAGTTTGGGTGCCAAATCCTATCAGCTTTCCTTGCTCATTCAATAGTCTTGCCTTTTCATGCATGAATTCCACCTTGAATCCAGTATTGAGTAACTGTGCCACACTTAGAAAATTATGTTTAAGACCTTCAACCCAATAGGCATTATTACATACAAGTTCTTTGGTTAGAGAAATTCTTCGTCTTGCTTTTATGAAATGAGGTTCATTATTACCAAACCTTACATTGCTAGCATCATAGTCTTCAAACTAATCAAACTTACTTTTATCACTAGTCATATGATGTGACCAACCACTATCTATAATCCATGTATCATTCTTACTTATATGAGAAACAAGTGCCATTTTATCTTCCTCATCACTGTCAGAATCATCTTTAATGGCAATATAAACAATTTCATCCTCACTATTATCAGAATCTTTAGAATTTTCACCCATGAAGCATGATTTCTTACCTTTGTTCTTGGATGATTTGAAGTCTTTCTTGCCATTCCATTTGTAATCTTTTTTTTCATCATTGTTTTGCTTGTTTGGACACCTTGCTGCAATATCACCAATTTTTTCACAAGAAAAATAGATTAGAGGAACTTTACCTTTGTATTTTCCTCTGCCTCTAGAATATTTCCTTGCTAGTAGAGCTTCAATCACTTCGAGGTCACTGTCTGAGATTTGGCTTGATTCATTTTCACTTTCTGATTGAGATTCCTTCTCCTTTCTATTTTTCTCCTTGAGTGAGAGCTTGGCTTGAAATGCTGATTCAATGTTCTTGGAGGCTGGAACATAGTTGTCAAAGTTATCTAGTTCAAATGCAGTTAGTCTTCCAACTATGGCCTCAAGGTTTATCTGATGATTTGCTTCACACCTTCTTTCCTGAATTGCAGAAACTCTGATTGCATAAATGGGAAGCAAGGTTTTGAGAACTTTTCTTATAACTATTTCTCCTTTGATATCACCTCCAGATGCTCTGATTGCACTCACACATGCTTTAACTCTTTCAACATACTTTGCAATATTTTCATCCTCATTTGATCCAATTGTCCTCTTAGACTTTTTGCTTTTGCTCTTCTCACATTATCATCTCCTCCATAGATCTCTTTTAGCTTATTCCACATCTCAAAGGCAGTTTTGTAGTCCTTAATGTGATCAAATTATTCATAACTGAGAGCGGATGCTATGTATATCATCATATTGTTGTGAGTCTTCTTTTCAACAATTTCATTGATAGACAATGTGCCAGAAGGTTCTTCATATTTTTCTTCAAGGTATTTCAGTCCAGTATCACCAACAGTAGCCAGATGAAGTCTCATCAATCATTGCCATGCGGAGAAGTTATCTCTGTTGAGTTTTGAAATTTCTCTTTTGTAAGACATCTTGATCTTTGGCTTAGATCCTTGAAATATTTTCTTGCAAGCACCAAGAGCTCTGATACCAATTGTTGGAAATGAGAATAGAGTAACTGAGAGGGGGAGGGGGTGAATCAGTTACTACAAAACTTTTCACAGTCCCTAAGATGTCTAAATATACCCTTGATCTGATTAATATAAAATGTTGAAACTTGATAATGCAGCAAATGATAAATATTAAGAACTGATATGTTATCATGCACAGAGAAATTCAGCAATTAAGAACACAAGAGACACCAGTTTTAATGTGGAAACCCAATATGGGAAAAACCACCAATGTAACTAGATACTCTTTTTCACTCTTCTGAAGTGAGCCCTATTAGGAGCCAACCCTGTTAAAGGTTACAAAAACATACTGTTAGGTGTGACCCTGTTAAACTTTTTAATCATCCTGTTAGGAGTGGCCTTGCTAGAGGTCTTTTGAACAATTCAACTGAATTGTCACCTTGTTGGAGGATTAATTGAATGGCTGTTAAACCAACTCTGTTAAGAGATTTTGAATTCACTATTACAATGGTTAGAAAGCAACAATGAAGTGACCTAACATAATGTGCAACTTATCTTTGCTAATTACAGATCTCTGTTATGCTTGACTGGATCCTTACTGATCAAATACAAATTTATAGCTCCTTCAACACATCTGGTCCTTCATTAGACTTTGGTCAACATTCGCCTTTTCATTTCATACTATAATTCACATTCATAACTTCTTTTTCACAATCACACACACCTTTTAATTCATAACTTGAATGACCATATATACCTTTCAGATTATCTTAGTCGGCTCAAATCACTGACTAAACAAAAAATTACAATAGTCGGCTAGAAGTAATTAATTAGCAAATCCGTATACTGACCGACCCTACATGGTGAACTTTGTTCAGAAAATAATTCATGTGTTAACCGACTGAGCTCGGTTAATACAGCGAACTTCGTGACAATCCTTCAATCGTCGGGAGAACTCGGTAAGTACTGAGTTTCGTGAGATAATCGAGTGAGCTCGGTGGAAACTACCCTTTGGAGACCGAGTGAAGCTTGATTAACACTGACTTCTCCATGATTCCTTTGATGACTGAGTGAGCTTGGTGGAAACTACCTTTGGAGACCAAGTGAAGCTCGGTTAACACTGACTTCCACATTTCCTTCGTTGACCAAGTGAGCTCGGTGAACACTGTCTTTCACCTTTCCTTTGTTGACTGAGTTAGCTCAGTTAATACTATCTTCCACATTTCTTTTGATGATCGAGTGAGCTCGGTTGGCACTGTAGATTGCATTGCAGACTGTCTGAGCTCAGTGAACTTGAGACTAACGACTGATATGACATTTGTGTGACATAAAGGACAACATTATCCAACAATCTCCCTCTTTGGCATTGATGGCAACACAACATGTCATAACATAATGAAATTTTGAAAACAATTCCAACAAGATAACATACTTCTCCCTCCTTCAATAATCTCCCACTATTAAGGGACTTCATGGAAAACTTTTCAAATCTCACAAATTTCAAAAGGATATGACAGTAAATCTCTCCCTCTTTGACAACATATGCCAAAGAAAACATAAGTTAAGTGAATTTTAATGTACCTTTAGTACTGATTCATATGCAATGATTTCTGATTAAATTGCATCAATAGATAGATCTTCAATTTTGTATGCATTGATGCATCACTAGAACTTATTTTTAGTGGACTTCATATAGGGGAATGACCCCTAACTTACCTCTGAGATACAAAAATGCATCCTTAGGTAAAGGCTTTGTGAATATGTCAGCACTTTGTTCCTTTGTATGGACATATTCCAATCTGATCTCCTTGTCTTGCATCAATTCTCTGACAAAATGATATTTTATTTCAATATGCTTGGTCTTGGAATGCATCACTGGATTCTTAGATATGTTGATTGCACTAGTATTATCACAGAACATGATAACTAGTTCTTTGATTTCCATCTTCATTCCTTGTAATAACTGGTTAAACCAAACAATATTTGAACAGTTTACTGCTACAGCAACATACTCTACCTCTGTTGTAGATTGGGATGTACAATTCTATTTTCTGCCTTTCCAAGAAATCAATCTTTTTCCAAGAAAGAATGTTCCTCCACTTGTTCCTTTTCTGTCATCAAGGTTTCCTACCCAATCGACATCAATAAACACTTTTAAATCCAAATTACCTCCAAATTTGTACCATAAGCCATAATCTTCAGTTCCTTTCAAATATCTCATTATTCTTTTGATTTCCATCAAGTGAGTTTCTCTTGGCTTTCCAGAAAATCTTGCAACAGGACAAAAGGTTTCTCCATAATCTATGCCTTCTTCTTGAGAGTATCCTTTGTATACCAATCTGGCTTTGTTTCTAGGTATCTTACCATCTTTAGTCAACTTGTTTCTGAATACCCACTTGGTTCCAATTACATTCTTATTTTTAGGCCTGGGTACAAAAGTCCATCTCTTGTTCTTCTCTATCTGTTCTATTTCCTCATTCATTGCCTCAATCCAACTATCATTTGCCAATGCATCTTTAATACTTCTAGGTTCAAAATCAGCAAGTAAACAAGTATTTTTTAGCTTGTTTCTTGTCAAGGTTCTTTCAGATTTGTCTCCAATGATCTGATCTAGTGCATGATGTCTTCTGACATATTTAGCTAATATAGGTTCTTTGCCTCTTGAATGAGTTTCATTGCTATCTCCTTGTGCTTCAATTTCATGTTTAGGCTATTCTGGCTCGATAAGAATTGGCTCGAGTGCTTCAGACTTGGTAGACACTTGCTCAATAATGTCTAAATGTTGTTGTGGCTTAGTTTGAACTTTTTGCAACTCGGTTACTGATGACTTGGGAGTTGAGGATTCTTGAGTGAACAGTATGCTTGGTATAGTATCTGGTTCAATGTAAATAAATCTTTTGTAATCTTCAGGTACCTTTTTGCTTTCTTCGTCAGATTTTTCTGCAAACTCATCAACTTTCACATGTGCACTTTCTATGACTTTGTGAGTGGATAGATTTAAACATCTATATGCTTTTCTTTTGCAAGAATATCCTAAAAATATTCCTTCGTCACCTTTTATATCAAATTTTCCTTTTCTAGATTCTTTCAAAATATAACATTTGCTTCCAAATACTTTTAGATAACTTACATTGGGTTTGTAAGCATACCATAATTCATATGGAATTTTGAATGAGTCCTTTTTCAACTGTACTCGGTTTAAGGTATGAACTGCAGTGTTGATGGCTTCCTTCCAGTATTTGATAGCAATTTTCTTTTCTATCATCAGGGTTCTTGCACAATCCATGATGGATCTATTTCTTCTTTTAGCTATTCCATTTTGTTCAAGAGTTCCTGGTGCTGAGACCTGTCTTTTAATACCTTTTTCAATGCAGAAGTTGTTGAATTCATGTGAGATGAATTCACCACCTCTATCTAACCCTAAGCATTTTAGTCTTTTTCCTGTTTCTTTTTCTACTCTTGCCAAATACCATTTGAATTTCTCAAATGCTTCTGATTTATTCCTTAGATACATGACAGTCATCATTCTTGAGTAGTCATCAACAAAAAGAATGAAAAACTTTTCTCTAGTAAAGCTTTCTATTCCAATGGGTCCACATAAATTAGTATGCACAATTTCTAATATATCTTCAGACTGATAGTTCTTACCTTTAAAACTAGTCTTTCCCATTTTACCAATCTGACAATTCTTGCATAGACCAACCTGAGGTTTCTTAATGTTAGGAATGCCTCTTACTTTCTTGAATTTTATTATTTTTTCCAGATTATCAAAATTGACATGACACAACCTTTTATGCCATAACCAACTTTCTTCAATTTGAGCAATAAAACATGAGCATTCACTAAGTTCTAGATAGAATAGGTTACCTTTAGTTTGGGTGCCAGATCCTATAAGTTTTCCTTGCTCATTCAACAGTCTTGCCTTTCCATGCATGAATTCCACCTTGAATCCAGTATTGAGTAACTGTGCCACACTTAGCAAATTATGTTTAAGACCTTCAACCCAATAGGCATTATTACATACAAGTTCTTTGGTTAGACAGATTCTTCCTGTTCCTTTTATGAAACGAGGTTCATTATTACCAAACCTTACATTGCCACCATCACAGTCTTCAAACTAATCAAACTTAGTTTTATCACTAGTCATATGATGCGAGCAACCACTATCTATAATCCACGTATCATTCTTACTTATATGAGAAACAAGTGCCATTTTATCTTCCTCATCATTGTTAGAATCATCTTTAACGGCATATAAACAATTTTACCCTCACTATTATCAGAATCTTTAGAATTTTCACCCATGAAGCATGATTTCTTACCTTTGTTCTTGATGATTTGAAGTCTTTCTTGCCATTCCATTTGTAATCTTTGTTTTCATCATTGTTTTGCTTGTTTGGACACTTTGCTGTAAGATGACCAATTTCTTCACAAGAAAAACAGATTAGAGGAACTTTACCTATGTATTTTCCTTTGCCTCTAGAATATTTCCTTGCTAGTAGAGCTTCAATCACTTCGAGGTCACTGTCTGAGCTTTGGCTTGATTCATTTTCACTTTCTGACTGAGATTCCTTCTCCTTTTTTTTTTTTCTCCTTGAGTGAGATCTTGGCTTGAAATGATGATTCAATGTTCTTGGAGGCTAGAACATAGTTGTCAAAGTTATCTAGTTCAAATGCAGTTAGTCTTCCAACTATGACCTCAAGATTTATCTGATGATCTGCTTCACACCTTCTTTCCTGAATTGCAGAAACTCTGATTGCATAAATGGGAAGCAAGGTTCTAAGAACTTTGCTTATAACTATTTCTCCTTTGATATCACCTCCAGATGCTCTGATTGCACTCACACATGCTTTAACTCTTTCAACATACTTTGCAATATTTTCATCCTTTCTCATCCTCATTTGATCAAATTGTCCTCTTAGACTTTCTGATTTTGCTCTTCTCACATTATCATCTCCTCCATAGATCTCTTTTAGCTTGTTCCACATCTCAAAGGCAGTTTTGCAGTCCTTAATGTCATCAAATTCTTCATAATTGAGAGCGGATGCTATGTCTATAATCATATTGTTGCGAGTCTTCTTTTCAGCAATGTCATTGATAGAAAATGTGCTAGAAGGTTCTTCATATTTTTCTTCAAGGTATTTCAATCCAGTATCACCAACAGTAGCCAGATGAAGTCTCATCAATCCTTTCCATGCAGAGAAGTTATCTCTGTTGAGTTTTGGAATTTCTCTTTTGTAAGACATCTTGATCTTTGGCTTAGATCCTTGAAATCTTTTCTTGCAAGCACCAAAAGCTCTAATACCAATTGTTGAAAATGAGAATAGAGTAATTGAGAGGGGGAGGGGGTGAATCAGTTACTACATAACTTTCCACAGTCCCTAAGATGTCTAAATATACCCTTGATCTGATTAATATAAAATGTTGAAACTTGATAATGCAGCAAACGATAAATATTAAGAACTGATATGTTATCATGCACAGAGCAATTCAACAATTAAGAACACAAGAGACAGTAGTTTTAACGTGGAAACCCAATATGGGAAAAACCACCAATGTAACTAGATAATATTTTTCACTCTTCTGAAGTGAGCCCTGTTAGGAGCCAACCCTATTAAAGGTTACAAAAACACACTATTAGGTGTGACCCTATTAGAGGATTGAATCACCCTATTAGGAGTGGCCTTGCTAGAGGTCTTTAGAAAAATTCAACTGAACTGTCACCTTGTTAGAGGATTTAATTATGGCTATTAAACCAACTCTGTTAAGAGATTTTGAATTCACTGTTACAATGGTTAGAAAGCAACAATGAAGTGACCTTATATAATGTGCAACTTATCTTTGTTGATTACAGATCTCTGTTATGCTTGACTGGATCCTTATTGATCAAATACAACTTTACAGCTCCTTCAACACATTTGGTCCTTCATTAGACTTTGCTCAACATTCGCCTTTCCATTTCATACTATAATTCATATTCATAACTTCTTTTTCAAAATCACACACACCTTTTAATTCATAACTTGAATGACCATATATACCTTTCAGATTATCTTAGTCGACTCAAATCACTGACTAAACAAACAATTGCAATAGTCGGCTAGAAGTAATTAATTAGCAAATCCCTATACTAGCCGACCTTGCATAGTGAACTTTGTTCAAAAAATGATTCTTGTGTTAACCGACTAAGCTCGGTTAATACAGCGGACTTCGTGACAATCCTTCAATCGCCGGGAGAACTCAGTAATTACTGAGTTTCCTGAGATAACTGAGTGAGCTCAGTGGAAACTACCCTTTGGAGATCAAGTGAAGCTCGGTTAACACTGACTTCTCCATGATTCCTTTGATGACCGAGTGAGCTGGGTGGAAACTACCCTTTGGAGATCGAGTGAAGCTCGGTTAAAAATGACTTTCACATTTCCTTCGTTGACCGAGTGAGCTCGATGAACACTGTCTTTCACCTTTCCTTTTTTGACCGAGTTAGCTCGGTTAACACTGTCTTCCACATTTCCTTCGATGATCGAGTGTGCTCGGTTTGCACTATGGATTGCATTGTAGACTGTCTGAGCTCGGTGAACTTAAGACTAATGACTGATATGAAATTTGTGTAACATCAAGGACAACATTATCCAACATCTAGTTACTTCTATTATAAACTTGTTTCTTCTCTTTGCAACACCATTTTGTTCAAGGGTTCTTAGAGCTAATAGTTGTCTCTTAATTACATTTTCCTCACAAAAAATGTTAAACTCATTTAAATTGAATTCTCCTCCTCTTTCTAATTTTAAACATTTAATATTTACACTAGATTCATTCTCAACTCTATTCTTGAATATCTTAAACTTGTCAAATGCCTTAGATTTCTCTTTAAGAAATGCAACCCACATCATTCTAGAAAAAATAATCAACGAAAATCATAAAATACCTTTCACCATAGAATCCTCTAGTCTTTATAGGACCATTCAAATCTGTGTGTAGAATCTCCAACATCACTCTAGTAGGAAACTTCTTGCTAGGAAAATAATTTTTGTTATGCTTTTTCAAAACACATTCCTCAAAAGTTATGTTAGTAGGCTTTACAATCTTCAGAAAATCTCTAAAAACAAACATTTTACTAGTTCTCACAATACTATCAAAGTTTATATGAAAAGGTATCTTATGTCATAACCAACTATCATCTACCTTTGCAACCAAACTTGTCATTTCAGTAAAATTCAACTATAATACATTACCTCTAGATCTGGTTCTTGTTCAATTACCTTTCCATCTTTATCTCTAATCATGCATGCCTTTTTTATGAACTACAATTGATAATATTTTTCTACTAGTTGTCCAACACTCAAAAGATTCTTCTTTAAACAATTATCAAAGTATACATCCTCAATATTAGTTTTACCATCAAGAGTTATAGATCCAATACATTTTACTTGACATGTTGCATTGTTTCCAACTCTAACAATTCCTCCATCCTGAATTTTTAAATCAACAAACTTGTTCATATCACTAGTCATATAATGTGAACAACCACTATCAATAATCCAATTAGATTTCTTCTCAACTTGTGATACCAAAGCTACCTTCTCTAGAATTTCCTCTTTAATTGTCACAAATCCAATTTCATCATCACTAACACTTAATGTCTAATCATCAAAATTATTAGCTTCATTTGCATACAAATAATATCTATCTTTTCTAGGCTTATGATTTCCCTTATAATTTTTCTCCCTTTTATGATACTTAGATGCATAATGACCATACTCATCACAAGTCCAACATTTAAAGATTTTCTTACCTTC
Source organism: Cupressus sempervirens (assembly GCA_028749045.1). Classification (NCBI taxonomy): domain Eukaryota; kingdom Viridiplantae; phylum Streptophyta; class Pinopsida; order Cupressales; family Cupressaceae; genus Cupressus; species Cupressus sempervirens. Next base: position 606,246,178 of record CM053793.1, read on the forward strand.
CTTTTCTCTTCTTACCAAAAGGACTACTACTTCATCAATCTTTCTATCTTCTTTATATCTGCTATTGTTAGAAAAATCTTCTCTAGCACTTGTGCTCCTTCATAGGTTAAGTTGAATATTCAAGGCACTAAAATTTGTTTCTATTCTAGTTAATCTTCGGATAGTCTAAGTTCATTCTCAACTTCTTCAAGTCTTATAAGAAATGTCTCCTTTGTGAATCATTGGTACAAGATATCAACAATTGTATCATCTAAACTATTGACTTGAATGGTGGTGTTAGAGTCTTTAATATCTTCCATATAACCTCATCATATTATTTGTTTCCTACTTAAGCTTTAATACCTGCAGTATTTTTTGATATCTTGCCTATATATATTCTTACAGAGTCATCTTCCATCATCTTAGCATCTTAAAACACACAAATCTAACTTTGTAGCGTCAACTTCTTAGAGCATGCATCAACTTCAAAACTATTTTCCAAAGCTTTCTAAATCAAATGTGAAGTAGGAAATGATTTTACCTTATTGTACTCAATTTCAAGATGTGCAGTCAATAATGCTTCCCTAGCTCTCATGTCATACATGAAAAGATCTCTTTCTTCTTCGGTGAAAGTTTTCAAATCCTTTTCTTCAATGATTATCTTTGCTAATTTTGTCAAGATCCAATATCCTAGACCCATACATAATAAATGTGTCTTCATTTTTTCCTTCTAGCTATCATAGTTTTTTCCATCAAACTTTGAACTATCTTTCCTTGACACATTTTCCATGGATCTCCAAAAGTTGTTAACCTTTTTATTCAAGGACCTGATCTTCTAATGCCAATTTTTAGAAATAATAGTCCACCAAGATAACTGAGAGTGGGGTGGGGGGTGTTATCCAATAATTAAAACACTTATCTTCTTTAAATAAACTTAACCATTCCACCAAAGTAAACAACAAACATACAAAGATGCACATAGACAATTACAACAAATATCTTGACTAGGGAAACCCTTGATCAGAGGGAAACCTCAGTGGGAATGATGCCCACAAGATGATGTACTAATATGAATATTCCTTGTTAGAGAATAGACCTTGTTAGGAGTCTGTTACAACATTTAGTACAATAAGTCCCTATTAAGAGACTTTGAATCCTTGTTAGGATATTCCAAACCTATTAGGAGTTGTGGTATAATGTGTGCAAGAAGAGTCCATTGTCAAAAAATGCAATTTCAACTACAAGAAGAGCTCACTACTTAAACAAGCAATTTATTGGTATCTTCTTTTTTTCTCTATTCTTTCCTCTATCTTGTCAACTAGACTAATCACTGTTAAACCTTGTAGACCATGTAATGAACCTCAAATCCAAAATACCAAACCTCAGATCACTTAGCGAAACCTTGGCAATGAAGTTTCCTTCACTTTCGTACTACTTTTCTCAACATTACATCCTCTACTACTTATCATCAATCATTCAATCATATCAACACATCCCATCATAAAGAAAAATTTCCTTCCTTTATACCAAGTCCATTAAACAATTCTCTAAGTTAGTTGTAGTCTTTCTCAATTAATTGTTAGAGGACCTCACTAAGAACACATTACACTTAGTGATAACCTTAATCTTTTGCTTTACAACTTGAATAACTCTTGGTACATGCAATATTATGATGAGAAAACTTATCCATGTCATCCTCAACATGTCTTCTTCGTGTCTTCAACCTCGACCCTCAAGATATCAAATCTACGAAGAGATATAAGAAGTATACCAGAACATGCCTGTGTAAACTCTATCTCAGAATAGACATCACCACAACTTACATAGCTTCTTCTAGACTTATCCTTTCTACTTTTGATGTTAACTGCATATACCAAATACTCCAAAGTACCTCCCATAACCTTGGGTAGTTATCATGCTCAACTAGTCATCTGTCTCAACTTAATATTTCCACTTTCCTTCTGTCAGATACCATAGAAGACATCAAGCATGCTATGTTGACATCAATGAAAAACTTAGTCATGAATGTAACATATCATCATCAAACCAATCTTCTAGTCTTGTCAATCTTTTAATAATAAGTTGTTATTAGATCAAGCCTTACTATTACTTTATAATCATTTTAGCAGTATAGGGTAAATCCTTTGGATTAAGGTTGACCTAACAATCATTTGTAAATTCTTTAACTGGGTGACATTCCAAGTGAATGATCTAAAGTCCTCTAACAAGTCTCACTCTTAACATAGTGATTGAAATCCTTTAACTAAGTTACATTTAAAAGTGTCCATTGTAGCCTTTAACTAGGTTGGCCTTTCATAGTGCATCACTTCAGAAGAGTGAAAATGAGTAGCATGTTACTAGTGATTTTTCCCAAATTGGGTTTCCACGTTAAATAATTTTGTCAAATCTATTATTGAAATTGTTATGTTTCATTCTTATATTTCTGCAAAGGTAATCTGATAGTAACCTACAAGTTTAAGTAATTTTATGATCTAATGGTTTTGGACATAAGCTAGTAGATTGTAATAAACCTAAGTTTGATAGTAATAATAGAGCACCAGATAATCAAAATGAAACCAATCAAAGAAGGACTACACATTTATGTCAGTTATGCAATAACTTTGGTCACACAATGAGATTTTACAAAATGAATAGAAGAAGTTTCAATAGGAATCCTAACTACATAAGGAACAATAACATAAACAATAGAAGAAATCATAATGATAGCACTAATGGTCAAAAGGAAGCACTCAAAGAGAATTTTGATGAATTGAAGGATGTATTTGTGAGATAAACTGATCCAAAAAGTTCAAACATAGTTATAGAAGAACAATTTTTTGATGTACCTAAAGGAAGGATGAAATCAGCCATACTATGTAATTTAAGTTATTTGAATTAGCCACCTTTCATAAAAGAAAGAGCATCAAGAAGATGGAACAACAATTAGAAGTCTAGTTGAGAGTTGTGAAGTTGATAGGAGGAAGTAAAGATCTTAAGGAAGCTCTGGTTAAGAGCACAAATAAATTGGTTATCAAATGAATGAGAACAAAGTCAAAAACATTTACTAGTAAAAAGAGCAATAGTTTCATGTATTTTGGTAGATGTGCAATTAATTCAAAGTTCAATTTGAAATATTTAAAGGATAAAAAAATTATTTTGAGTATCATTTAATCATGTAAAGAGTTAAGGAGAAATTTAGAGTGATGAGAGCAATTAAAGGTGAATTTGAAGCACTCAGATTGGGAAGTTGAAAGTTCCCTACTTTCATGAACTTCGGGTATTTTCTAAAGATTTTGAAGTATTTGAATCAGTTAAAATGATGAATCCTACTATTTATGAAGTAAGTGAGGAGCCAAGATATGTATTCAAGAAGCATCCCTACATTTTCCCAAGTGGGTGATCACTTAGGAGCATTTTCAAAAGTTTTGGAAAATGTTTATTTTAGAGCATTGTAGATAATGATATACATAAGGACCTAGACCTAGTCTACCAGGGTGAATTGTTATTGAGACAAGAGTTCACACATCTTAAGGAACTAAATATTGTGAACTACAGGTTCTTAATAGAATTCAATGACTATGAATGGAGAAAAATTATTTTGAGTCACTTTAACAAAGGAATGTTTTGGGTTGGAGAGGTACCTATAATGATTGGAAATGATATGATTCAAAGGTTAACTAGTTTATGTAATGAGGGAAAAAACCTAGTTAATGAAAAGAATGTAAGAAGATGGAAGAGAAAAATTTGAAGACCAAATTAGATGGCAAAAAAATGAGGATTGACCTAATTAAGTAGATAGATGTTAGAGTGATTAGCAAGATCATAGGCTACAAGATGAATTACAGTTCAAGATTGAATTATATACTTGCTAGTTTTTGACATGAAGTCTAAATGATGATAGTTGAGAAGGAGAAAGTGAACATGTGTGACATATTAAGACACTAATTGATGGATAAAATTTACAAACTCAAGAAAACTAGAAGTCCATTATTTAGGTTTGAGTTATTATTGATTCACCTATTCTTCATAGAACGATTAGGAAATTCCCTAGTAGGATTGATAGAGAATGTGATAAAATGACTTAGTGCATCATGAGCTCGATGATACACCATTATAGAAGACACGAAAAGGAAAAGATTGTGGAAAATATTAAGGAGAATAATGAAATAATTTCATTCTATAATGAAGCAGAGGTGTAGGATATCACCCTCACTAATAGAAACATACAAGGAGGACAAATGTTTAACTGTTAGACATATATGACTAGAATGGAGGTAGTTTTACCAAGATTTAACTTCATAGACCCAATGTTTTGTTAATTGAGTTAGGAAATCATTAAATGGTATTTGAAGATCATACTTGAGTCTGAGGAGGACACATATACTCCTATATGGGGTAATTGTACTGAGGAGATCAAATAAGTAAAGAGAAAGATCTACAACAAATAAATCATGAACAATGTTGAGGAGAACATAGAATCAATTCTCAAAGAATCAATAATGAAAAGGAAATAAATCAATGAGATTAAGGGTATAGCCTTGGGGATGAAGCCTAGTGGAAAATCAAAGGTATTGGAAGCTACTTCTATTTCCATAGTAGAACCTTTAGAGAGAATGACAACTTAGAAGGATCCACTTCACAGATACCTATTATTCCCTATGATGTAGTTTCTCAAGTACAACCTACTTTTGTACACCCCTTGAAGAAAATTGATGAAGAGAAGGTAAATTTTTTTTATGAAAAATCATCTATTCCTTGAGCTAAGAGAAAATCAAAAAGACTAACCAAGGTGAAACTAGAAGTTGAGTCTCTATTAGGTAATAGTTTGTCTTCCCTATCTTTTTGGTTGATACCTTGACTCAGACTACCAAATGGCTTGTGGAGGATGTAAAGAAGTTAACAACATAATTGATAAGTGTAGTTATCTATCACATACCCCTAAATTGAAAGGTACAACTCCCTTTTATATGTAATATTTGCAATGAATTATCTTTTTCAGATTTTTTAGATATGCTCTTAACCAGAGAGTAGAAAAGGAAAATACAATATTATTTAAAACTTTGAATAGCCTAGGAAATTAAAAATGAGACTAACTCACAACAAAAAATATACTCTGACTTAAATGCAAGAAATAGAAACATGGAAAACTAATTATGATAGTAGGAGAAAAGGAAGAAATGGAAAAATAGGTAATAATTGGATTACATAGTTAGTTGATATTTTGCCAATACTTAGATTATCTAACTCTTAACTAATCCATTCACCAATTTATGTCCTCGTTATGAAATGAACTAGAATAAACACATAAACTACAAAAGAGGGAACATAAGAGATATTTAAGCTGAAGAAAGTAAGGGATACACTCTGTTGAATGAAGGAAACAAAACCAAGTTCATTTAAATTCACTCAATTCTAAACAATAACATATTCATTTCATACACTATACTGAAACTAAATGAACAAAAAAACTAGAAATGTACTTAGTGTCACACTTAGCAATCCTAGCTGCAAGGGTTTCCCAAAAGTAATTTTCTCGATCTTATTAACTTCTCAAAAAGTTACATATTTAGGCCTTCACAAAATGATAATTTACCCTAGATGATTTCTTCATGGAGCATTCCTAAATAGAGTTAACTAGAAATAGGAAAATCTTGAATTATTTTATGTTATAAAGACTAGAAAAGTTCCATGAATGACTACAAAAAGAAAGAGAAGAGGGAGAATGAAATATATACAAAAAAGTAGTACAATTTCATGCCTTCTTAGGAGAATCTACTTTGGCTCTACAAGCTCAAAACATCTAGTAGTCATACATGGAAATCAATTCATGTATTATGGCAACCCTTGACAGGAAATTCTTTGATTCTCTCATTATTATTGCATCTGCTACTGAGAGTTCCTAGATCTTTGACATTTGGAAATTGAGTGGATCCACAACTTTGTCAAAAAATCCTAAGAACTTTGATTTCATCCTCTCAATGTCCATGAGCTTACCATTAGACGACACAAAGGACTCTATGAGAAATATCTTTTGGTATTGAAATAACTTCTCAATGATCTGCACTAGGTCACATACATCCTTGAGCTTGTATGTGGACCTCATATAGCTTTCTATAATAAAATCCAAGGATTTTTTCTAGTGTAACAATGACTCCTTGTTCATATTGAGGATCCCATGAGTAATAGAAAAATTAGTCTTCATGTGAATAACTTCTTGTAGAAGGGCCAACTACTCTATCAGATTATTTGATGCCTTTGGTATAGTGGTCTGAACATTTGAAGTTTCCTCCTTGATATTGTGAGAACCTAACACTAGACTTCTTGAGTTTTCAATTAATTAGGGACCTTGAGCCTTCATCTAATCTACCCATGCCTAGACAACCTGAATAAATTGCCTTTCTTGTTGCAGCTTTAGGAGTAGATTTTTGTTCTCCTCTCAATTTGGATCAAACTAACTTGACAAAGTGTTCCCAAGTGAAAACCTTATGTACTCCATCAATTATCTTTTTGAGGCCTTCACTATTTCCTTCTCTTCTCTAAGCTCTTCCATCTTATCTTCAATTCTCTCATTGGAGGTCTTCCACATTTTCCCCATGGAGTTGTAAAAAATGATACCAAGATTGACTATCTTGATCTGGAAATCATCTATGGAAAGCTCACGAAATTTACTTCCTTTTGTGGCTCAACAATCTCTACTAACATATGGCTAGTTGTCAAATTAGTAGGTAGTGCAACAATTTTCTTCTTCTTCTTAGTCTTCTTGGATGGATGAGAAGAGGAGGCTTGCATGATTAAGTCCTTTGATGGGTCCACTTCTTCATATCTCATCTTTATCCTATCAATGGTCTCTTCAAGCCATGACTCTATAGAGAGCACATTCATAGCTAACTCCAACGTAGTAGGATCAAATAACTTCCTTGACATTAGGGGAGTTCTCTTTCTCTAGGAAGCAATAGGGAAGGAAACAACCTTGGTCACTGAGAGGGCTAAGGTATCCCCTTGTTGAGATACATCTTAGTCTTGTCATCTATGGGGTTGCCATCATCATCCAAATTGATGACATGCATAATGAAAGATGGTTTGTCTAATGATTTCTCTTGTTCTTTCCCTTCGTCATTGTCTTCCTCCTTCTCCCCAAATTTCCTGATGTATGGAGGAGAGCCAACTACTCTCTGGAGGCTAGTCTCCACCTTAACCAATGAACTATAGAGGGCTTGTAGATGTTGAAGTAGTAACTATAGTGGTCACTACTATAGTTGACTTGGCGGCTCCAAAAGATACTCCACCCATAGAACTAGTGCTCCTAGTCCTCTTCTTCCTCACTGGTGTTAACTCAACCCACTTATCTTTTCTTTTAATTATTCCTTGCATAAGAACCACCATAGAGTCTATGACAACACTTAAAGGTGGGGTAGATAAAATTAGGGTACCTTTGATCTTCTTGTAGGATGTGCGATGCATGTAGGCTCCATCATCTACAAGGTCAAAAAAATTAAAAGAGTAATTATATAACTTGATCTCATTAATTGTTAGTTTTGACTAAAATTTCTCCCAGGTCTGCTACTCATTGAGACACACAAACTAGAAGTCTTCAATATTTGGAACATGGCTATAAGAATATCCTAAATTTAAGTGATCCCTTACAAAGTTGACTAGATCATATTAAGGTCTAAGTACCTCATAGTATACCAATTTTATTTTTCTCTCAAAGCTCTTCAAAAAATTATAAGCATCAAATTTGGAAGAATATGAATATGATCCAACCACTATAGGTAAGGAAATCACAACTATCTTTTTTATATTAGAACACAAGGTGTTCACTGTAAGGATTTTCTAACATGGTTTGACTAGAACCACCTTGTCTTCTAGATACCTTGAAACCCTCTTAGGAAAGTTTTCATAAGCTCCTATCCACAAATAAGAAAAACTCAAAAGTTGGATGAATGAGCATCCAAATTGGTTGATGGCTGAAATTTCCTACAATGAAAATTTTCTTTAAGGGAATCCTTGCAATTTTTTCCATAGCCTCATAGTGAAGGCATAATTTATAGCCACATACTTCTCAAAACATCATTGTAGCTATAGATGTGGATAGAACTCATATCCTTTAGTGTATTCATCATAGTTTTGGATGCTAGGGAGATTGTGCCATAATTTTTGGGTAGCTAAGGCATAAAATAGATAGGAGGACATGCAAAATTTCTTAAATACTCTAGTAGAATTCAACCATGAGGTGAGCTCATTGCAGATAAACTTATCCTAGTTAATTTGTATATCTTGAGAACATATAGCTTGCACTAGGAAGAAATGGTGCTTGATAAACTCCAAGATCTCTTCTTTTCCTTTTAGCTTGAGAAGTAGAACAAGAATATCCACTATCTCTCCTTTTCAAATCTGTGTTGAGTAGGTTTTTGGCCATTTTTTCTTCTTTGAATGAGAAGTCTAGAACTATTTCCTCTACATGCTTTCTTGTCTGAGGGCCTTCTTCTCATTGAACATAGATGCAAAAGAGCTAAAATCTATTGACATTCTAGCCATGTTTTTTATTAGTGAAATGCACTTATTCAAATTGTAAGCTTATATCAAGCATATTGTATGGTTAATAGTGCTAACCAAGAATTTCAATTATTATTGAGCCCTACAATTACTACCGAGTCCTTTGGATAGATTTTAGTTTGCACTGAGTAGTTACTATAGAGTTGATGATCATTAGTGTAAACCAAGCATCTCAGTGTATGCTCAGTTTACCAGTGCAAAATGTGTTGTGTAGTGCTTATTGAGTTCATAGTTGATGTGATGTGAGTCTCGTGTCAATTGAGCTTCTTAGTGTTAACCAAGAGACTTAATTTATACTAAGCTCAAAGTGATAGCATTAACTAAGCTATGTAGTGTGAATCAAATGATTTAGTTTATATACCAAGTTTCATAGCATTCACTAGTGGCCAGTGCAAACCAAGTTCAAGAATACTTGGAAGTGATTAGTATGGATCAAGCTTCTATTTCTATCGAGTGCATGATGAAGCCAAGCATTGATAGTATATTTTGAGTATAAAAACCTCACTAAGTCAGTCTTTAGAACCCAAGTTTCTACACTTTGGCTGACTTTGTAATATTTTTGAAAAATTGTATTGTGGTCAATTTTGTAAGTATGTAATTGGATTGATATATATGTAATGTATTGTATCACATCCAAATAAATGAAATGAAGTAATCTAATCATCAGAGAAGAGAAGAAGAGTGAATTACAAAGGCTACAACAATACATGGAGCAGCAAAGATATACCTATCATAGCAAGGTGATTTGTACAATCAGAGGAATCTCATTTAGCAAACCAAGTTGTAGATCAAAGATTAGCTATTGCTTCATCCTAATTGGTGGATCAGTCAAATCCTTTAACAAGGTAGACCTAATAGTACATTATGTAAATCTTTTTACCGAGTGCATACTTCATTTTATGTTTGTAAATCCTTTTGCAAGGAGGACCTAGCAATCCTTATTGCTCCTAACAAGGCAGATCATCAAAAGTGATCATTGTAAGCCTTAATAGCCTATCTTTATATTGCAATACTAAATCTTGTGGATATCATCCCCATCCTAATTTTATTTTCTATTTAGATTGTTTCTGGGTCACCAAATCTTGTGTTAAAGTGTTATGTATGCTTTCATATTTTTAGTTTCTCATGCATGTAGTTAGATTAGAATTTATATAAAGGATTAATTGCTAATAAGGGATAAAAATTTTAATGGTTACTAATTCACCCCTCCCCTCTTAGTAACTTACCCTATCATAATATTTCCAATAATTAGTATCAGAGCATTATGCTTCTTGGTGAAAAGTGTAACAGTTTGAGAAAAGAGAAAATATCAAAGGAAATGGAGGTATACATACTTGACAAGGCTATTGACAATGAGAAGCTAGATTTAGAATTAGCCATTGGACAACTCAAGAAAGAAAAAGAGAAATGCTCTCTAGATGAATGATTTTCTCTACACTGAAAAAAGAATTAAAAACATCCATTCAAGCAATTCAGATGAAACTAATGAAGCAATCAAAGAACTATTGGAAAAGAATAGTACCTTCAAGAAGAAATAAGAAAACTAATAACAAAGAAAGAAATTCAGTTAGTAAGATTGTGTGAAGTCATGGAAGAGAAAAAAATGATAAGGGAAGAGATAAAAGGAAAGAACAATGAAATTCAACATCTATCCCTTCAGCAAGTAGACTTCATTGATCAACTCACCAATGCAAATGAAGAAATTATGAATCCGAGATTAGAAAATGAAAAATTTTAGAATGATCTAAACATTGAAAGGAAAACCAATGAAAAGATTATTAATTCCCAAGTAGACATAAATTAGTTGAACGAGAAAAGTCATTTTGGGTAAAAAGAAAAAGAAAGAATTTGATACAAAGAAGAAGGTGAAACATCTAAGCAAGAGCTCAAAAGAATAAACCTACTTGCAGTTATTGTGGTAAGATAGGTAATACTTCAAATAAATGCTGGAACAATGGGAAAACAAAATTTAATGAAAATTGCTTCAATTGTAATCAGCATGGTCATAGAGAAAATGAATGCAAAGAGAAACCAAAATTTGAAGGAAAATTTCACAAATGTAAGAAGCATGGACACAAGTCATTAGAAAGCACAACTAAGATATTTAATCCAGCAAAATAGATTCTAAAAACTATATTTGATTGGGACAATAATACTTGGTGCAGACGTCATTACTATGGAGAATTTGGATACATTGGAATAAATTGTCTAAAGCATCACATGAGGAAAAGAGATACTACCATATTACATTTCATTTTTACAAAATTTCTCATCTTGCCAAGAACTTTATGAATACTACAAGAATTAAAGATAAAAGGAAGGAAAAATCTGATAAAATTAGAAAGAAAATAAGATAACAATGGGTTCCAAAGTCTACTAAGAATGCAAGTCCAAGCAATGATGACCAAGTCACTCAAGAATTTGGTGGCTCCACAATTTCCACTTGATTTCTCAAAGAAGAACTAGAACTAGGCTGCTAAAGAAGACATCTAAATAAGTTCTAGTTGATAGGACAAAAGATCCATATCAACATTCAAGATGAAAAGGAAACATTGAGTAAGAGGTACTAATTACTATCGAGTTACCTTCCTTATCAAGCAAGGTCAGGTTGGGAGTAACTACGTCTTATGTGGTTACTGAGTCACAAAAGACTCTACCAAGTATTCAATGCTAGTGAAGTGGATGATAGTCTATCAAATTGATCTAACATTCATACCAGGCATTTATGGTAGAAATTTGATAAAAGGAATGAAATTGAAGTCATTTTACTATGAATTTTTTAGAGCAACTTGTGTAGAGCCATCTTCAAGAGAATTCAAGCAATTTGAGTGAATTTTTACCAAAAGTATTTGAATTCTCTCAACCTTACCAAGTGAAGATGGTAGCTACCAAAAGCAAAGTGAGATGAGGTTCAGACATGTTGGTTCATGGTGTAGAATGGAAAGCACTATATTTCAAGCTAACAACTACCATTATGAAAACCTTAGATCCGAGTACAGCATGCTCTCAAATCCCTCCTAAGGTGCTGTTAGTTAATGATATCCATTCTCATTTCAAATGTGCTATACAAGATATAGGAACACTAGAAATGGATGAATTTTAAAAGTAGTTATGCATTGATGGTGTATTGAAGTATAAGCATCAACATCTCGAGGCAAAAGGTTTAACACATATTCCTCACATGCTTTGAGATTTCCAAGTGAAATGGATTATGTTTACCCGTAGTCATGTACATAATGGTTAGTTGTGGCTAGAGAAACCAATTTGAATCACAAAGAAGATGATCCACAAGATAACTAGTCTTCAAATGTTGGCAAAAGCTAAAATGACTAACACCCTAGGTCAAGTCGAACTGGAGAAGAAAACCATAGCCGAGTGGAATGGAAGGGGAATAAAAATAAATAGTGTCATCGACATGGAATTGAAGTTCGTTATTCATATCATTGAGTGCAAAATCTAGAGTCCAAGTAGATTGAATAGTGTGTCTTGCGAAGCAATTGACTTAGCTTACAAGGTAGTCAAGAACAACCTATCTCTTGACCTTTTGAGTTACTATTGAATTAGTTCAACAAAAACATGGAGAGCATCAGGACATCAAAGAACAATCCATGTAAGTTTGGCTCAATTTTGATATGTTTATTCTTCTATATTAAAAAATTCTTTCCATCAAAAGGTACTGTTGTTTGGAGGAAAGACGTGCCAGTACTTTATCAGATAAATGAATACATTGCTAAGATGGGAGAAAATTATATTAGTGTCATGGATAATTATTTTGATGCATTCAAGGAGAAAATGAGTAAAAGATTCTAAATACTTAAGAAACTAGTTGAGGACTATAAAGATGATAATTTTTATGGTGGATTGTGATAAAGTGTACATTTAGGCAGTTAGGCCTAGAATTGCATGGTTGAAACCTCTAAGATATGAGCTGAATATTGATGAAATAAAGGATATAATTGAGGCATTAATAAATGAATTAGTTGATCCTAAAGTAGCTTATTTTGGCATAAATGATGAGGCTAAGCCCCAGATAAAACTAGAGATCAAACTCCCTCAGGTAGTTAACAAAGGCAAGAAGAGGATTGTGAAGTTGAAAACAAGTTCCACTCTCTTATTGACCAAGGGAAAAGATGAAGATGAAGAAGGAAATGATGAAGAAGAATCAAAGGAAGAAGATCCACTAAAGAGAAAGAGCAAGGTAATCATTACCAAGTCTGCCAAGACATCTATTGCTATGTTCACAAGGAGATTCTCCAGGAAGAAAGCAGAAAAAGGAGGGGACATAATTTTCAAGAGGTCTCCACCCACATTTGAGGAGAGAATGAAGGAATTGGAATCAGATTCTGGAATAACAAACTTCAAAGCATTGAAATATGAGACCAGAACTACCGATGAGGAGAAATAGATTGAAGATATACTGATATTGAAGATGGGTAAGTGGAAATACTCACCTAATCAGCTTACTCAGCAAATTCCAAATGAATTAATGAACAAAATCAAGCCAAGATTGGAGCATGCAATGCAAATTACAATGGATATACATGAATAGACCTTGAGGTAACTTATGAAAAATCTAAATGATAAGGAATTAAAATATTATTTAAAGACAAATGAAGAAAAATTAACTTTAAGATTCAATACTTGTCTTATTTAGTTAGACAAAATAGAGCATGTTGTGAAGAATACCACAAACACATGGAGAAACGTATATCTTCTTCACAAGCTAAGTGATTTTCCAATTAGTATAAGTGAGAAGGATGATGATTATGATCAAGAAAAAGATGAAGAGAAAAATGATGAAGAAGTAACTCATTTTAATAATGTTGATATGAAGAGGAAATATAGGAGCAAGAGGCTACCAAGGAATATACACAAGATATTGAGGAAATTGACATAGTTAAGATTGTTGTAGTGGTTATAGCCTCACCTCCTCATTCTCCCAGCAAAACATTGATAACATCAAGGTTAGAGACAACCTCAGTAGGATTCACTATGAACAGCACTGCAACAACAATCATTCAATCAATGTTTGCATCAATCCAACTTAGTACCCCACTAATAATAGTGCTTAACACTTCATCTACTGAGCTACAAGTTCTACTCTCTACATCAATTTTCATTACAATAGGTATTCCTACCACTAGCATATCAATGAGTGTAGTATCCATTTTTTCAGTGAGTCCTACTATTTCAACTGTTATTTCCATTCCTAGTACAAAAGCAATAAGTGCAAGGACAATTGAGACCAAGCCTCAACTGAGCACAATTTTTTTTGGGTAAAGATAAATAAAAGGAGGAGGATATAGATCTTCATAAGGAGATTTCCATTCCAAAATGGGACATCTCAAAAACTCTAGATCAGATGCAAACCTTTGGTGAACTTCTACAAAAGAAAGCCAAGGGGAAAAGGATAAGGGAAGAAAGGAACAAAGAGTTCAAGATCATTGAGGAAGCTAAGAACATTCTAGCAAAGGCTCTAAGTATAGAGGTTGATACTTCTCAACCAATTTTGTATTAGTTGGCAAAGACAATCCATAAATACAATGAAGATTTGGTTGGACAGGATAAATTGTTATAGAAAACCAAGAAGAAATTTGTGAATAAAGTTTTAGAACTTATTGCTCAACAGATTGCCATTCACCAAGTAGAGTTATCTACTATTTTGGGCTCTCTAGAAACTTCTTGTATTAATGTATCTTTACTTTTTGGCAAGTTATGTGATACATCAATTTTTACAAATGAATTAAAAGACAAATTGTCTAAACTTGATGAAGATTTCAAGGCAAGTGCACAATAATTGCAGCTTGAACTAAGTTCTAGCTCTACTCACTTCAACAAGATAAGATTTCTGATAGATTTATAGGTAGAACTACTCATAGAAGAAGCAAGAATCAAATCAACCTTGATAGATATTTGAAATATGATTCTCCCTATCATGGATGCACTATAGAAGCACATTGGACATTCAAAAAACCTCATCCATGACAAAAATTTCTCTATTGTAGACCACATAATTGAATTGTCAACAGAAGTGCAGGTGGCATTGTGCACATGTAGGGTCATGCAAGAGAATTGGGACAAAACTTTGGTGCTCATACTAAAGGTACACTCAGATTTCTTGTCTCATTTTGACATTACTATGTAATACATATAACATAAATCTTTGGCATTAATGTGAAAAAGGGGGATAATAAGAAGATATAAGGGAGAAAACATGTGAGAAGATTGGATAAGATATAAAAAGGGGAGAAAATTGAAAGAAAGTAGATTGTAGAAATAATGTATATTATATGTATAGTATACTATATATTGTGTATGGGGGAGTATTACCATGTGCATAAATGTATCATTTACAAAACCAATTTTTAAAAATCTCAAAAATAGTATACTCTACTGAGTTAGAGACATAAGGTGATGGATAATTCAAATTTGATTGATAAGTGTTTTTGTCACTAATGCCAAAGGGGGAGATTGTTGAAATTCTAGACATGTTTGTCATTTATGACATACACTTTTTCAAATTGTAAGCTTATTTTGAGCATATTATAATATTAACATTTCTAACTAATCATTTTAGTTGTTACCAAGATCTACAGTTTCTATCGAGTCCTTTGGAGAGATTTTAGTTTGCACCAAGCAATTACTATAGAGTTGATGATCAACAATGTAAACCAAGCATCTCAGTTATGCCAAGTTTTTTGATGTAAAGTGAGTTATGCAATTCTTATTGAGTTCATAGTTGATGTGATGTGAGTCTAGTGTTAATCAAGATTTTTAGTGTTAACCAAGAGAATCATTTTATACTGAGCTCAAAGTGATAGCATTAATTGAGCTATGGAATGTGAATCAAGTGATTTAGTTTATATACCAAGTTTCATAGCATTTGTTGAGTCACCATGTAGACCGAGTTCAAGACTACTTGGAAGTGATTAGTATGGACTAAGCTTCTACATCTACCAAGTGCATGACGATGTTGAACATTGACAGTGGATGTCAAGTATCAGAACCTCACTGAGTAAGTCTTTAGAACTTGAGTTTCTACACTTTGGCCGACTTTGTAATATTTTTGAAAACTTGTATTATGACAGACTTTATCTCTAGTAAATTTAGGCTTAAATTTTGATGCAAAAAGGTCAAAATTTTGACAAGAGTAGGTCGATAAGGTGACCAAGCTTGCTGTTGGTCTTTTTTAGTCAATTTTTTGCCACATACATTCTGCGTCAAAATTTTGACTACATAAAGGTCAACTTATCGACACGAATTTTGTTGCTTTCTCTGGTCAAAGCTAAAGTGATATCACCTCATTTCCCAGTGGTGCTCGTCAAAATTTTGACGTAAACCTTCATAGTAGTGTGTAAAAATTGTGACGACTACAATTTACATTTCTCCTCTGGTGGCATACACGCGATGCCAAAGTGGACTAGTTTTGCATCAAAATTTTGACCAAAATATTGCATTTTGGTTGAAATTGAGATGAAAGAACTTTACATTTTTTTGCCGGTGCCATACTAGTGAGGCCAAAGCAAGCCAGTTTTGTGTCAAAAGTTTGAAAAAAATATTGCATTTATGTCGAAATTGAGACCAATATATGTAGAAATTTTGACGAGCTATCCCATTTATTGTAAAAGCTTTGCTCTCATAGGAGCCTTCTAAACTGCACAAAACTTGATTTTAAAGCATAATTGCTCAATGCATGAGAGTTAGGATATTATGCACATTTCTACCTCCATACCATTTTTTCATTTGTCACATGATTTATTTCATACAAAACAATGGGAAGGAGGAAGAAATGTGCACGATATCCTCAGTCTCCACCAAGAAATTATGCTTTACAACTCAAATTTTGTGTAGTTTAAAAGGCTCCTATGAGAGCAAAGCCTTTGCAATAATTGGCATAGCACGTTTAAATTTTGGTTCCTATAGGGAAGAATAAAATTAGGAAAGAATTATTTATGAGGAATGAAAGCCAACAATTTCATCTATTTTTCAAACAGATAAACGTGACAAAAAACATTTACTGTCCCAATCACATCATCATAATAACACATATATAACTATAACTATGTCTAAAACCAACATAATTTACAAATATCCACAATTCAAATATTATCCTTTGATGTTTTCTTTAATGCAAAGTTTTAAGTCAACTATGTTATCGCCTTGGATGTAATACCAAACTGTCATTAGGCTAAAGAATGCAACAAGATTTACAATTTACAAATGCAAGGAGAACTACCCAACCAAAGTAGAAAATGACATGAAAAGTTAACAATCTATCAATTAACAATCTAGATGAAATATTTCTAGCAATTGAACTGTACATTGTAGAAACAAAAAATTGCCTTAAAATTGACACCTCACCAGTTGTTCATTTGCATCCGTAATGGCTTCACAAAAGTTGAAAGCTTACGTTTTGTCAAGAACACAAAAGGCACTCGTAGCTCAGCTGTATCAATAAAACTAAAGTAATTCAATTGCATGGTGAGGGCAAGAGACTGTCAATATCGATTGTGGAGTTACAGATAGGTAAGCGATAAACATAAAAAGGTAGTACATGATTTTAATAGCAATTGTGACCTTACAATTTTTATCAGTAGTATTGGGTAATTAAATTGGATAGAAAATTGATAGTAAAATGTGAAAGAGAACACACATCATGTCACATCAAAATAAGTTTGCATCCTACATATGAGTATGCATCAAAACTGAATTTTTACCTCCTCAATCTATCTTTATCAATAAAGAAATAAGACATTTTTGTAATACAAAATTCTTGAACCCTATCCGACTATAATCTTTCAAACCTAAAAAATTAAAAAAAAGCCATAAGAACTAAAATAAAAGGATTTATTTCTAACAAACAATCACATATGCTTTGTATATACCTTAGGACATGATACATTCCAATTTTTTTCTCATTTACTAGAGTGATGATAAACTATATGCAAAGTAGAAATAGTGTAGCATAATAGATGATTAGTATCTAGAATTTTTAATACTGAAAATTATAAAGAATGTAATACTCACAAGTGTCACTGCCTAAGAGAATGCAACCCAAGTTTATGATGATCTCTGCAACATTCATTGCATTGGGAATATCCTACTTATTTGCAAACGCCAGTAACACTGCATCTCATAGTTCATCTTGCAAGAACAAGAAACTTAAATGATAAAAAAAAAATTCTACAGATAACATGAAAATAATTGTTAAAAGAATGAGGCCAATTTTACACATAATAACCAAAGTTGCCACCCATGAGAAAGACATGAAATCTTCTTGATCCATTTTCCAATTTTGTTTATACAATCCTAAAAATTCACTTTGATAGTTCTGACTAATTATTGTTGGAAGGATTTTATTTGCTTTATCAAATGAGTGTATATTGTAGTCTTGGCTTCTTGTATTTTTCAAGATAGTATCATTACTCATCTAGTATTGTTCAATCTAAAAGGATGATATTGATATGTTGTTTTTCTATAATAGCCAAACCAAGGGGTTGTTAACCTTTACACAAACAAGGGATGAAAGCATAAACATAGGGCATCAACAACACAACAAAATAAACCTTTTCCTATGCTCTTGGACAAAGGTCTAAGCAATGCTATTGTTAGGATTGCAACAAAGGAAACCCCACTACAACCTGTCAACAAGGCCCAAGAGTGATTATTTAAGAGTCAGCATTATCAGTAGAATTTTTTTCAAAATAGAAGTGGGAGCAGTAACTTCAATAACATAGGCCACAAGGCTAGAGGGCATTGCACCTAAAATACGGTCTAGCATCCAAAATTGTGACAAGAATGGAAGCGGTAGAAGTCTAGCTTAGACCAACAGCATGAGAAGCATCAATATAATAAAAAAAGTTTCTTCTTTATTAGAAAACAAGTCCCCAAAAGGAAAATCTAAAACGAAATCAGAAGCTCTAATTGCAAATGGTCATTTTCCACGGCTCTCCATCAAGTGACAACACCTATCTAACACAAAATGGCAATCATTAGACATGTATCCTATAGAGATGCAATCTCTACAACAAAATGGAAAACCATCATATTCAATGCTTCACTCGTGGCCTCTCATCAACCATGATTGAAGTGGAGAGATCTCTATTTCAACTAGAATACAAATATAGAATAGCCCAAAATTGTACTAGACCCATCCAATTTTAGGAACTAGCAAAGGAAATTTCCAATAGCCTCGGGAAAAACAAATCACAAAAGTGAAATGAAGATGAGGAAGGAAAACCCAAACATAACTCACATAGGTATAGCTCAATGTCACCAAACATTAGGGACTTCAAAGAATTAGTCACCCAATGGTGTAAATCTTAGAGGCACTAGAGACTCTAAGAATTTAGAGACCATACTTCTACACTAATAAAAGTTAATGTTATCATCACAAAATAGGACAAACTTTGCATAAGACTTGATAGTCCAAGCATAGCTCCTTCAACCAAAATTTGACAGACAATTATCTAGAGCATTCAGCGGGTCTAGAACCACCAACAAGAGAAAATATCCTAGCACCTAGAAGCCTAGCTTAGCGCTACACCAGGAGAGTCAAACCCCAACAAAAACCATCCAATGGATCTCTTCTGATGGGGTGTGTTACAAGTATATTAAGTTCCTCTCTTTCTCTAGAGTGGAAAACATCATGAATTTTGAGTTCAGATCTATGTTATGTAATACTGCTTTACTCATGTTTAGAGACCCTTACAATATATTCAGAGATAATTATTATATCCACTCTATAATAAATGGCAATGTAATAGCATACTAGCATCAGAGTTCATAACCCATATCAAAAGTAATTAGTTACACAAGAAGAAGCATCGAACATGGGACATGAGAAACAAATTCAAATTGATTTGTCCTCTATTATCAGAGGATCATAGTAAGGTACAATACAAATTCTCAAATATAAATAATAGTCAACTATCATTTTACTTAGATCCCTATGAAAATGTAGCACTGAAATATAATATACATTAGAGTTAGGAATTTGGTTGACAACCAAGATCAATTGAATTGAAATAAGAAACTTCACCAAAGAATCAACTAAATATGTAATTTTAAGCATATTTTGCTACTCAAAATGTTATGACTTCTTCCTTCTAATTTTCTAGTTTTACAAGGGGAAACATGATCTCTCCAACTGTTAGTTGTAAATGACTTCCACCTCAGGCGCATAGAGTCTTTGAACCTAAAATATTAACTATTGCTTTTGGTCTCCCATCAATCTATATAGAAAATCTTTTAATTTGATCATTTTTTTTCGTTGTATATAATTAGCTGATACCCCATACCTACGCATACATTTTTTATACCGAAAAATCCACATCCAATCATTGTAATTGTAACATGGACCAACATACTTGAACAATTTGACAACTTTGTTGTAACCTACCTTTATCCCATCCATGGAAAATAGGCCCAAACCATGTAATGAGGATGGAGCAATGCGATATATCCTTTCATTAACACAAAAATCTGTGTTAATTGGAGGTAGCTCATTGGGTACCCATTCTTTCTCAATGTGTGAGTACCAAAAGGGCACCTTGATGTCGCCTTTGGTCTCATCATCATAAGAACATGACCCCCCATTAGCAAGGAAAAATTGCATGCATTTATCAAATTTTTTTCTATTCTTTTGACCTCTAGTTGATCTCCCTATTTTAGCCGTACTACATGTAGAGCTTTCATCTACCAGTTCCTCATTTCCCTCATTTGATGTAGATAGATCTGACAAGTACCTATTTGGTGGGTCTTGCAATCCATCAAATGGAAAGTGAAAGTGACAAATATAAAATGTAGTAAGTTGAAAGTGATTATACAATTATATTTCTATAAGGACCTTCTTTGTCTATATATACATTATATGATTATATAATATGGCTATTTATAATATACATGCTCAATGATAAACAAGAAGAATATAAGAAAATTATGTCTATTTATTGACTTATACCTACTGATCCATGTCACTGTGCACAATCCACACCAAACGGGTCAAATTTCTTGTAGTCAATTGACATTTTGCAAAAAGGGTGACAATTAGACACAATATAAACATTGGTAATTATAAATAACATATGTTGTAATCATTATAAATGAACACAATAGATATGTAATCAAATTTCTTGAATATGCTAATCATTTACTTTAAGTTAGCTAAAAATTAGATGATACACATTTGCTACAAATAACTTAGAAGACAACATGAACAATAGGCAACATCACAAACATGAACAAATTTCCCTTATATATGTAATGCAAGATCGTCAATAGAAAGGGTAACGATGTACCTTTAGTCAATTGACTATTTGCAAAAAGGGTCATAATCAACCACAACATAAACATTGGTAACTATAAATAACATATGTTGTAATCATTAGAAATGAACACAATAAATATGTAATCAAATTTCTTGCATATGTTAATCATTTATCTTAAGTTAGGTAAAAATTACATGATATGTGTATGCTACAAATAACTTAGAAGACAACATGAACAAATTTACCTTAATATATGGAATGCAAGATCATAAAAAGAATGGGTGATGGCATTTGTAGTCATTGATTATCTTCTTCTTCTTCTTCGTCTTCTTCATCATCATCACCATCATCATCACCATCATCATCACCATCATCGCCATCATCATCGCCATCATCACCATCATCATCGCCATCATCACCATCACCATCACCATCATCATCATCATCACCATCATCATCATCATCATCACCATCACCATCATCGTCATCATCATCATCTTGATCTTCATCATCTGCTTCTTCATCATCTTCAATATCTTCTTCTTCCATAACATTATACTTTATCGGCCTTCCTCTTGGATCATGTCTAAAAAAAAATGACCAACCCTATTTATGTGGAACCTTTGAGTAAAACACTTGCTCACATTGGCTTGGAAGAACATAGGGCTCATCTCCAACTGGCTCAAATGACCTTGTATTGATCATTGTAAATCCATTATCGTGTTGAATAACCATTCTATCTGGATCATTTTGATTTAATCATAACCTGTACCATTTGACTATGAATAGAACTACTTTGAAGGTGTTAAATTCACACTCAATTATATAATCCAAGATGCAATAGTATTGATTTTGAGATTGTTGAGGATGTATGTCATTTCTAGATGATATATTTGTGACCTTAAAATTTGTAGTTATCCTAGAATCATAGGTTTTCTTTGTGTCATCCAACTTTTTGTGCAAAATTTGTGCCCATGATAGTACATAGCTTTGTGGTGCTTGACCTGCAATTTTTGAAGTGTGTAAATTATTTGTATCGTGAGTTGATATGAAACATATGTCGAGTTATGATCATTAATAAATTTCTACATACCTCTCCACCTCTTAAACCCTTTACTAGATCAACTACCATTGACATAACATTGGAATCTCCATTATGATGAGCTTTTGTAACCAATGAAGCAACACCTTCCCATGTTAATGAGAAACCATTTTGTTGACATCATTCAATCCATTCTGTCATCCAATCAAGATTGTTTGCAATATACAAATGTATTGCATCCCACTCTCGACCACCTGTTTCAAAAAAATACATCAATTAAAAATAACTTATATTGAAGATTTATAAGAATTAATTAATTACAATAACATCTTAGATTTACCTCTCACTTTCCTCGATCTACCTTTTCCCATCAAGTACTCCCCTTTGAATTTTTTAATTGAGTTGGGATCCCAAATATGATCTACATGGATCTTTGCTGCAAACTTAGGAAGATATTCACTAATGTACACCATGGTCTGGTATACCATATATCCCTCCACCATAGAACCCTCGGGATGTGCTCTCTGCCAAACCAAGCCTTTCAAAAATTTCAAGTGCCTCTCAACCATCCACATTGACCTAGTTGGTATAGGTCCACACAATTCAATCTCCTCAACTTGATGTATGAGGTAGTGTTCTTGTGCATTGAAAAAACTTGCAGGTAGACACTTTTGCATTTCACACATCAGAAGAGGAATTTTTCTCTTCCAATATTTTATATCTTCTTTATTGATTTCTTTAGATGACAACCACCTCATGTATTTTTCAAGATCATATATAACCTATTTGACATTGTTGGCAAAGTGGCGTGGGAGAGATAGTGGTAGAACGTATTGCAATATTTGTAAAATGATCTTGTCAATATTTTATAAAAGAATGCAATTGAAACTACATGCAGTATATAAATATATAGTGAATACAAAATAACATGAATTACCTTAATAAATGTATGCCAATCGTGTGTTTTCAACCCTAGCCCAAATTCACTTTTATTTGATATGACATTGTTTATGTTCGCAGCAAATCCTGTGAGAAATCATTTTTTTTTTATGACTTCTTTTATAACATTGCTCTACTGCTCTGACAATAACCAACTAAGGGAACTTGTATCAATTTGGTCTCCATTGTTATTTGATTGAATGTCATTTTTCATTGCATGGTTGGATTCTTCAATGTCACTACAAGTTTTGACAATTTGATCTTTGTCATGCCTTCCATCCAAGATTTTCCATAATGTCTCTGCTACATTCTTTCCAATATGCATAGGATCAAACAAATGCACAACTGGGAGTTGCTTGTAGTATGACAACCTAGTAAATTGCATAGGATAAATTTTTAGTCCTTTTGGAAGTTGGTCATTGATGTCTTGATGACCTTTACAAGCATCAATCACATCATTAGTAAACAAAACACAATATCAAAATATAAATTTGAAAATTTACATTACCATCAAACCATCAAATGGAATGACATTACCTTGATGATTTATTTTATTGTATGCCAACTTCCATAGGTGAGGTGTCATTCTCTATGGCTTTGACGTAGTCTCTTCTAGACCATTGAAAAGATGTTTTTTGATAATTCGGTACTTATGATTTTTGTGCAGAAAGTGTATATTCTCATCAAACACCTGCTTTCTTAAACTTTTTGAATGACGAGATTTCGTCTTTGGACCACAAAATGGACATGCAAATTTACCCTTTGTCTGAAGACCTACAAGATCATGTATAATTTGATTAAATGTGTTAACTTTGACATACCAAAAAAGAGGTGTCAAGAAGAGAACATACCACAAAAATGTGTTAGCCCAGGAGCATCATGTATTGTCCATACAAGCATTGGATGAAATTGAAATTGTCTTTGTCCTATTGGTCTACAAATGTCATACATAATAACCCCATTCCATAACACCACCAGCTTGTCAATAAGGGGTTCAATGTATACGTTGATATCTTTAACTTGGTACTTACCTAGTTGAATGAGAAAAAACATTACATAATTATTTTGACCATTTGATGGATTAGTAATAATAAATTAATTTAGATGACCACTAAATAAAAAAAATCTGGAACAATCAGTGTTAGCATTATGTGCTCTCTCTTTATGGACAACCAAGGAGGTATGTTATTGTTGATAACAAAAACAGGCCACACCAAGTAAGTAGATCTCATCTCTCCATAAGGATTGATACCATCTGCTGCCAATGAAAGCTTGAGATTATGAGGTTCTTCTTTAAAGTATGGGCATTTTTCCTCTATTTCCTTAAATGCCAAACCATCTGCAGGAATTCGCATAATGTCATCTTGACTTCTATTGCATGCATTGTAATCCATAAATTGTGCCAAGCTATTGGACTTGAATAATCGTTGCAGACAATGAATAATGGGAATATGCTGAAGAACCTTGCAAGGTACCTTTTTTGTTAATCGATATGATTGATATCTACTAATATGACAAGTAGGGCATTGTGTTGCAAATTCATGCTGTTTATTTTATATAATATGATCATTCAGACATGCATGTATTGTTTGATACTCCATTCAAATATCTTTCATAATGGAAGATAATTCTTGGTACGAGCGAGGTAGAATGTTTGATGGTGGTAACAAACACTCACCTATCAACCTACGACCAAAAATATAATTTCTTAATTTAAAGAATATTAATTGCTACACGAACCTAATGTTAATTATAAGGGAACTAAAAGTAAAATAATGAAAGACGATGGCACACCTTAACATACATGCCATTGCTATGTTGGATAAACCATTCATAACCTTCAAGTTCACCAATAGCAATATAGCGACAAGAAGATTTTTTTTGGAGCCTTCATATAGGGACTATTGTGCCTTCTCAAGTAAAGTTACATCAAGCTCTACATCGTCATCATCATCATCATCATCTTGATCATTGTGATCATTTTGATCATCATGATCTTCATCATCCTAGTCTTCCTCCATGGTATCATTACCTTCCACTTCAATATTCACACCTCCATGTTCCCTCGTTTGGAAATCTGCATTCTCTAAATTGTAATGGTCCATAACATGAAACTCAGGGATGTTGACCTAAATGAAAATGATGACCTTATATTAACCATGACCATGATGTCATCATCAAATCATGTCTTATGTAATTTATAAACTATTAAAATACATAACAATGGGTGATACTTGTTTCCCCCTTCAATGTGACCATGTTGCCTACAATGTTGCTCAATTATTGTGATTAGATATCTTCGAGTCTTTAAGTGCTTACACATTTTGCAAGGACAATAACATTTTCCATCACCTTTTCTTTTTAAGGTAGACCACAGTCTAGCAATTATCTCCCTATTTCTTTGTGCGTTGATATCATCAGACATGGTCTTTCTTGAATGGAATGACTCATTGGTGGAAGAATAATGATTTGTTTTCAACCTGCAGATGGAGTAGTAAGAGGAAGACACATATAAAAAGGATTTAGGCCTCAGAACCAAGTTGGAGTTAGGACATGCTTGAGTGGGGTCTGTTGAGATAATGGGTCTTGCACACATTGCATAATATTGTTATTTTATTATTTTATTTTTATTATGTAATATTGTACTTAGATGGACGTGCAACATGTAAAGATTTCCATGGAATAATCTTGATGAGTTGTATTGTAACATTGTGAAAATATTTCATGTAACTATTTAATATTGGGGAAAAGAATTAAATGCTCAATATTAAATGTGGGGTTAGTGGGTTAGGTAGCACATAGTTTATGTAATACAATTTAGTGGTTTTCTGGGACTTGCTACTATATAAGCAGCCACAAGGGTAGTTGTTGTAGAGAGAGAGAGAGAGTGACAAGGAGAAGACAAAAGGAAAGAGTCGAGCGGGACAAGGCTTGACAGGTTAGCCAAGGGAGCATTTGTGAAGGTTGAAAGCATGGCATGAGATGTGTGGATTCATACTTGTTCACATAGTTTGCTCGGTTGTGGCTATGGCCATGAAGGCTTCCATGGTTGTATGACAATGATATTTTTGCTGAATAATACATGGTGATGGATGCTTTTGGAGGCTGGGTTTTTCCCTCAATGAGGGTTTCCCAGGGTATATCTTGTGTCATAATTTTGTGGGTATGTTGTCTATTCTCTTGCATGTGGATTTTAATTTTGTGTTTATTTCAAATCTATTATGGGTTATGTGGAAACGGTTATATTCTTTGTTGCCAAGTTTTCTTACAAGTGGTATCAGAGCTATGGTTTTATTATTTGTAACCCTAGATTGAATCCATGGAAATGCATGAGAGGATAAAAGAAAGGGCAAGATATATGAATGATTTATTGCAGATCTGAGGCTTTTGGGTTTGCTATTATGATGGGATCTTAAAATATCTAGGCATGGGAAATTGTTGGACAAAAGAGTTTTTTGGATGTTTCATTTAAAATGAGGGTTTTAGGGGGTAGCATGCAGAAATGACCTCCTGGGTAAAAACAGACCTCACCACTGGATACAGGTCAACATTTTCATAAATTTTGATATATAATATGCCCTAGTTTGGCCATGTTCAGAGGAAATGAAAGAGTTTTTTTAGTTTCAGCCTGTGATGGCCGTCAAATTTAATCCCGTTGGAATTTTCGTCACTGAAAAAATTAAAAAATGAAAAATTGTGCTGAAAATGGTAAAAAGACTATCTTAGTAAAACGGCCATAACTTTCTCTCAGAATATCTGATTTCAGAGTTCTTATAGGCGTTGGAAAGCTAATTCAGAGCACTAAAACATGGTGTAGGTTTGATTCTGTGATTTTAAAATTTTGTCAAGTTTTCAAAGCCCTAAAGTTAGATGTTATTTATTTTGAGCACGGATTAGGGCATAACTTGGGCATACGGAGTCGAATTTTGGACTTCGAGTAGTCAATGGAAAGCTCTTAAAGAGCTCTACACATTGGTTCTGATTTGGTGTAGGTTTGACATGATTTATTTGTTGATATATTTATTTGAACAGTTTATGCTATATATTTTGACTATGGTAACTTGTGAGTTTATGGCATTGGAGATTTAAGTTTTGATGTCATTGTATACTCAAGTTTGGTCTCATGATGATATGGTTATCAGTGTTTGGTTTGGATATGCATGATGACTTGTTGGGTCTACAAGTTGTGCAGTGTTGTAAGCCGTCTATACTTACAGGTTGCATTTATAGCTTGGTTATGGGTTGTCTTTGCCCATTGATCTTTCATTATTGATGCATATTCAGATTGGTGGCTTGGATTTTGGTTGTCTATGCCCTAAGTCACATGCTTTTATGATTTTATCTTCATGTAGAAGGGATGAGATGTTGTTACCAGGTACAGTCATGGCAGAGGATTGTGGTTGACTATTTTATGCTGACAGGTTGGACACTATTGAGAGCTAGATGCTCAGTTCATGGATTTGATCATGGTGCCATGGATTTTGGCATGACATGATTGGTTATATAGGTACATCTTTGATGTTCATTAGCTTGGATTTCTGATTCAGTTATGGTGGTATATCTTCTTGGTTGAGGATCATAGTTATTTAGTTTCTTTTGAGGAGCTCATGATGTGCACTTTGAGTTCTTTGATAGTTTGTTGCCTTGGTTGATTCTCATGGTTAGAGGATGAGTTTTTCATCATGATGTCATGGATAGCTTGGATACATGGTTTAGTGGGAGCTTGTGACAGTAATGAGGTGACAGTGCAGGATTAGTTCCTAGTTTGGTTTACATCTTCTTGGTTTGGAGAGGATGGATTTTATGATGCCATAGGTGACTTGGTACCACGGTTGAGTGGGATTTTTTGGCATTGATATATTTATTGAGTGTTTGTAGATGTTGGAGGTTTGTCTTAGATCTTATTGCTACAGAAGCATTTTTGACATTTGCATGGTGCACTTGTTATCTTCATGGTGTGTGAAGATGGTTAGATCTTGAGGACTCATGGAGTTCTTGGTTATCTTCATGGTGTGTGGAGATGGTTCTTCATGGTATGTGAAGATGGTTTTCTTCATGGTGTGTGGAGATGGTTGCATCTTGAGGACTCACAAGGTTCTTGGCAAAGGTGTGGTTTATGCTTTTATTTGGCATGTTATCCTTGGTATGAGGATGGTTTCATTATTATGTCATGGTATAATCTTGATACGCATTTAGAGTTGTAACATGTTATGGTGTGTTCATGTGGAGCATGTTATCTCTTTGGTTGAGATGGTAAGATCATGCTGTCATGTTTATGTTCCTGAGGCCATGGTTGGAACTTTGACATTGATCTTGGTTTAGTTTGTTGGTATTGAGTACACTGATCATAAGTTGGATACTTCATGATATTGCTATGTTGCATTTGGAGTTGGCATGGATTGATTGGTTACAGGTTCTCATGGATACTTAGAAATAGTGGTGATGCTGATTTCTCTTGGATTAGAGAAGTATTTGTTGGGACGGTTGATTGTTTCAACAGGAAGTCCGAGGGGTAGTCACCTGATATGGACTTGAGAGGAGATTGTTCTTAGATGAGTCTTGGTTGGAGACTTGGGTATCTTGATGAGCATTCTCATTCCCCACTCTTGGTCTACTTGGCGATTTGCTACTTGAGAGGTATAGCCCATTATTTTCTCTTAGTTGCATTATATTTATGCTTGTCTTTCATGGATATGGATCTTGAGCTATGGTACATGAGTTAGTTCTGGAGGGTTCATTTGAGAGATGGTTTAGCATTGGTTATCTCCATGTGCATATGTTGTTATGCTGGTTGAGTTTGGGAGATGGTTTTATATTGGGAATTTTTCTTGGATTAGGAATGGTTATTCCTTGGTTTAGGAATGGTTTATTGAGTTTGATCTTCTTGTGAGAGGCTTACATTCATAATGAGTTATATGGTATGGTTTGAGCGTTGTTGATGCTTCTTGTTGGGGTTTTATGGAAGAGATCTAACTTGCACAGTTTACATCTAGAGGTGTGTGTAGGACATGATACAGGTTATGATTTGCATGGTTTCTCTAGTCTTGGTTATCTTCTTGGATGTTCATTTTTTGCCTACATTGGATTTGAGATTGGTTAGAGATTGTGATCACTGGTTTGTGCTCATGTATGTCATGTGAGAGATGACATGGTTATTTCTTTCTCTTTCCTTTGTTGGTTGTGGAGAATTTGGGAGACTATTGGAGACTTGTTATGAGAGTTGTTCTTGCAGGATATTAGATTATGTATTGTGGATGTCCTTGATACTACATGGATTCACTTCTTTGAGATGTTGTGAGTGGATTGGTTATAGATTTGACATTATCTTTTGCAATGGGAGCTTCTTGGTAAATATGTGGCAGGTATTGCTCTTGAGGCTTGTGATTGCAGGTTATAGATTGGATATGTCGGTGATATGAGATTCACTTGTTATACCTTTGAGGTATGTATAGTTGGATGGGTTTGGCACTTGCTGTGGGTGCTATTTCAGCTATGGATATTTTGACAACTACGGATACATGTGGTTACCTTTGGATTAGGTTATTTGTGCTTGGAATTTTAGTTGGTACAGGATTTTATGATCTTCTAATGCGACAGGTTGGGTGGTTTTCTCTTTGGATGGCTTCTATGTATGTCGAGTGGGAGTGGCATAATAGGAGGTGAGATCATTCATGTTTGAGATACTGGATACTTTGATTTTGTTGCGGGTACTAGGATGGAGCACTTGGTTTATTTTGATCCATGATGGTCGATGTGCTGGGAGGGATTGTTCCCTTGTTCATTTATGTGGCTACGGATTGACCCTATGCAATGTATACAACAAGTGGGAGATTGTTGAGATAATGGGTGTTGCACACATTGCATAATATTGTTATTTTATTATTTTATTTTTATTATGTAATATTGTACCTAGATGGAAGTGCAACATGTAAAGATTCCCATGGAATAATCTTGATGAGTTGTATTGTAACATTGTGAAAATATTTCATGTAACTATTTAATATTGGGGAAAAGAATTAAATGCCCAATATTAAATGTGGGGTCAGTGGGTTAGGTAGCACATGGTTTATGTAATACCATTTAGTGGTTTTGTGGGACTTGCTACTATATAAGCAGCCACAAGGGTAGTTGTTGTAGAGAGAGAGAGAGTGTGACAAGGAGAAGACAAAAGGCAAGAGTCAAGCAGGACAAGGCTTGACAGGTTAGCCAAGGGAGCATTTGTGAAGGTTGAAAGCATGGCATGGGATGTGTGGATTCATGCTTGTTCACATAGTTTTCTCGGTTGTGGCTATGGCCATGAAGGCTTCCATGGTTGTATGGCAATGATATTTTGGCTGAATAATACATGGTGATGGATGCTTTTGGAGGCTGGGTTTTTCCCTCAATGAGGGTTTCCTAGGGTATATCTTGTGTCACAATTTTGTGGGTATGTTGTCTATTCTCTTGCATGTGAATTTTAATTTTGTGTTTATTTCAAATCTATTATGGGTTATATGGAAATGGTTATATTCTTTGTTGCCAAGTTTCCTTACAGGGTCAGCTTAGGATATTTTGGAATCTTGAAGAACCTAGTAAAGGGTATCTAAAAAGGTGAAAATAAACAAGTATTTTTATAGCTACAAAGGAGGAATCGAGAGCATTATAAATAATGAAGAAGAAACTTAAATCCATACAACTTTACCTCTATTTACAATTTGACCTTTCTGCAAGTGAAATATGACAACATACAAAATTTCCAATCACGTTTTCACTTAAAAAAGAACACCAAATATACCTTTGCTACAATATCTTCTTCAAATTCTTCACTATTGGATTCTTCAGAACTGCAAGCTCTTGTGCAGAAAAAAGATGAGATGTACTAAGTAATTTTTGATGGGCAATATTTAAACAAATCAACTATCAAAAAAACAATTTATGAAATTCAGTTGCTTTATTATGTACTGAAGACTTGGCAAGATGTTCCCAAGTCTATCTATAGAATGCCTATCAGCATGGTTGTTTGCAAATAGTCTAGTATGGTGCCACTTTTGAACAACAAAAAATGTCATTGGGGCAGGTAATTTGGCTCAAGAGATGCACAAGCCTATTGATACCACAAAACTTTTAGTTCATATAGCATTTAGCTATTTTCTTTAACAAAATCCAAAGAGAATACAAAAAAACTAATGATCTGTGACTATCTCAATTAAATAGCAAGTACTATAGTGAGTATTAGGAAACTGACCTTGTGAATAGCATCCCGTTCATAAAGTATTAGGAAAGTGACCTTGCTAATTAGTATAACATAGATTGGTGAACAAAAAATTCATAATAAAAATTTGATTTTTTTCCACACTTGTTCAAACTATATAATGAAATGACAAAAAATGAATTGTAAACGAGTCACTCCAAACCCTTAGCTTTTAATATGCTTCATACATGAGATTGCATTATATGGTTTGAACAAGATGTGGAAAAAAATCAAATGACATAGATATAAGCATTCTCACACCATGAGTGAAGCAACAATTGCATAAAGCTTTATTGCAAAAAAATTGTCAATATTATTGACATTGTACATACTTGTTTATATAATTCTTCAATTCCTAAACTAATAAATTATAGCTAGTGTTCTAACCATGCATAAAAATAAAATTATAGTGTAGATGTATGAAATTATATGCATAACTACTCCTATACTAGTTTATAATACTAGACTATGATACAAAAAATCCTCATCTGAGATTTAGAATACTACTTTGATGATAAGCCTGAGGCTTTTGTGACCTAGACCAACACACAAGCTGATGGAATAAGATGGTCACATAATAAGGAGAAGAAAGAGGATCAAAAGTTTAGAGTTACTAACTCGAAAAACTTAAAAATGATCCCCTTGAGGTCTTCTATGAGGGACTCTCATGCACATTAAAAACTACATATGCACCCATATAGGTAAAACTTCAAAAGATGAAAATAAAAAGCTTGCATGCAGTTTGGCAAGCACTACTCCATGTGGGAACTGTTAGTTAAATGGCACAATTCCCATCAAAACATGAAAAATTGTCTACTAATTATTAAGAAGTAACACTTTGAAAACAAAACTCAAGGGGCATATGGGAAAGTAATGAGAGGATTGCCATTACTAAGGGAAGCCGACTCTTTTTTCTCATCCATATTGGATCTAGCGGATGAGATCCAACTTTAGGATATGTCCTAAGGATTCCTACTTCTCATCCACTGAAGAAAAGTATGTCTGATAGTAACAATGTATGTCATTTGGTAAGCCA
This sequence comes from Cupressus sempervirens, assembly GCA_028749045.1. Taxonomy (NCBI): domain Eukaryota; kingdom Viridiplantae; phylum Streptophyta; class Pinopsida; order Cupressales; family Cupressaceae; genus Cupressus; species Cupressus sempervirens. The sequence continues at coordinate 606,278,229 of CM053793.1, forward strand.
ATAAAATTGCTAGAACTCTTCACAATCTACTCCTTCCATGCTACAAGGCTTTTGAATGATCTCTTTCAATGCCTTATCAATGGCTTCTCTTGCCTATTTTCCCTTGGATAGTTAAAAGCCTGATGGTGAGTGGAAGATACAAAACTCTACTATTGCTACTCTAATAACAAGGTTAAGAAATGACGCCCACAACCATTTGTTGTCTGTTTCATAATCCTAAATATAATTAAAATTGGTTCATACAAACTTCCATTGTATTTACCTATTTTCAATGGTCCAATTTTGAAAAAGCTGCTCTTGGTTCAATTGAGAAATTCAAGAGGTCATAAAGTGTTTTAAGCACTTTCTAACTCTCTAGCACACATCACAACCTATCAGGCACTATTTGACACCCTACCATATTGATGCCCACCAAGATCTTGCTTGCAGTACTTAATGTTGCACCATGTCTATATATATATTCCATCTGCACATATTGAAATATAAAAACAAAAAAAATGACAATGAAAATAATTGGATGACACACAGCAGAAAAAGGCCTGATTTGGGGAAGACTAAATAAAGTAGGGCTTTATTAGCTCCTTCTTGGCAAAGGAAGAATGCCTTACAAACAATCTATACAAAAGCATGAGCAGAGAGTTAAAGAAGATTTTCTAGGCAAACAAAACAACATCCTTTCATTTTAAGATGATATATAAAGGCATTCTTCCAGAGAGGGGCCAACTCGGTTCATTTTGAGTTTGTTGGGTTTAACCCATAGGAATTACTACACTGAATTGGATCTCAAATAACCTTTATATCAGACCCAGATCTAGGGACTATGAGTGCCAAACTGATAACTTAGCTTTTTGTACAATCAAATCAACATATTAAAGACATAAAGCCATTTGTACAAGGGTGATATTTCCTCAAGTTTTCTTTGTTGCCAAATTCCTTTAGATAAAGATGGCTACTATAAATAAGTGGATAGATTCACCCAAGAATCTCTCATGTATATGGAATTCCTTCTCAATTTTGGAAGGATAATTTCAAGAATATTGTAATGTAAACTTCTAAAATTAGTTCATCTAGACACAAAACCAACAAATGTCTGCCAAATCTTATGAGAGAGAACAAAAAAAAATGATCAATAAATTGAAGTGGGTTATAGGATCAGCCATTTCACATACATTTCCATGTAATTATTGGTCTAAAAGGTTGAGCCCTATCTTCCGTATGAGAGTAGTTTTGGTTTGGATAATAGTTTATAAAGCAAAAAAGCTACATTGTGGACTAAATCCTTTGGTAGATACATATTCGAATTAGAGAAGATTATAGTGCCAAGTTTTATTATAAATGCTTTTTTTTCTGATTTAACTTCCATATCCTTGAATCTTGATCTTAATGTTTTGTTTTAATTTGTATTTTGATTATGTAGGTATAATGGGAGAGAATTGGGGTATGTATAATTTCTTTTCTTCCTCATAAAATTGAGCTTCAAATGAGGTTCAGGGGTGGACCCAATATCCATTTGTATTGGATTTTCTATAAGGTTTACAGTTTTGGCTGGTTTGAAGTGCATTTTGAATGGGTGTCATGGGTGGTGGCGGCATTGCTCTATTCTAGCATTGCTTCAAAAATCCAGAGGTGAGTCATTTTATCCAATTAGATTGGATTTGCTGAAAGTTTTTAACATTCTAGTTGATTGGAATATTATTTTATTCTTTTAGTTATCATCTTTTCTTAGTTTTCAATCTTACCCTTATTAGACATGGTTTGTTACTCCTGTTAATTGAGACTTTCACTCCTTTATTAATATTGCATCTCTAGGTAATCATTTTGTGTGTCATTACATTTTGCAATACCCTTATCCTCGAGATGTTTTGGATATCCAGGCATTATATCAATCTTGGCCATGCATCCACATGGAATTTCATTTTAAGCCACTAAAATCTATATATTCAATGATATACTCCTCTCTAATTAGTTTTTGAGAAAATAGATACTAACAATATAATTACACCATGGGATTTATACTTCTATGAAATACATAAATTCTAAAATCTTTGAACTTAGGAAAATTTGACATATCTATCTATGAAGTCTTCAAAGATAACTGAAAATATCATGACTTTATCTTTGATGCCTTCACAAATCACACAAAGTGAATTTTTTTTTGAAGCCGTTGAAGATTATTGAAAATATTGTAAATTAATCTATGAATCCTTCAAAGATCAGTAAAAAATAATTGTAAATTTTGATCTATGAAGCCTCCAAATGTGACTGGGATCTCAATGCCGAAGAACAATGTGGTTGCATCACAGATCATCTACTGTAAAAAAATAACATGTTCACAAGGTTATAGTAGTATATTAGTTCATGTTAAGGGTTCCGATAGCTATCTTCATAAGTCACACAATATGATCATATCCCCCTTATTTCATTAATTTTCTATATCCATTAGGAATGATTTTTCAATTTTTATGTGCATTGATGAATTTTTTTGTGCATTGACTCTTTTCTAACAAAATGAATATGTTGAGAAATCTTTTCTAATAGTGCCTTATGTTGATGAACATGGTTGTGAGGTAATATGTTTGGTGTCCAACCTCAACAAAAATTTGAAAATATGTGAGGTAATATGAGGTAATATTTTTAGGTGTCTGTCCCAATTGATTTTGTAGTTCCAATATCTCTATTCTTCTACATTACTATTTTCTGTCTTATCTTTCATTCTATGATTTGTTTCGATACATACATAGACTATTGTCTTAAGATTTCTTCCTTTTGTCTATTTCTTATAGGTAGCCCAAAAGTGGGTATTATAATGGGCTCAAATTCTAATCTGCCAGTTATGACAGCTGCTGCACAAATTCTCAAATCATTTAGTGTCTCATATGAGGTTGGTTTGTGAAGCCTATTTGAATTGCACACAATTTCCTGAAGAATAATTTTAAGAAATGCTTAAGTGAATGGAATGCAACAATATTTGGTACCACACATTTTGATAAGATATTTGAATTCTGTTTGTGTTGCAGATAACCATTGAATCTACTCATTGAACACCTAATGGAATGGCAGAATATGCTAAAGAGGCCCATGGAAAAGGAATCAAAATTCAATTCTTAGGCGGGTACACTATTCAACTGTAAAGATTAATTTTCATATACTGTTAAATCCAAAAACTCAAATTTCAAAAGTTAAATCTCTTTGCTATGTTTTGCTTTAGCACTACTTAGGCTCCATAGCATCAACTCAATGAATATGAAGTTTTTAAAGAAATAATGAAATTAAAAAATTGGGTACATGAAATATGAATTAGCATTTCAAACACCTGAAGTATTGATAGTAGGGAGTCCATTTCATCCAATGATGAACCTTTAACTGGGACACCAAGAACAACAAGTGTAGTCATTGAAGCTATCATACCTGTGTTATAACTTAATTGTTTCATTAATAAAGATTCAAGAACTTATCAAACATTTTGTTTCTTTTTAGAGATGTGAACCACAAATGACTTTATACATTATTATTTCATTCATTAGAGGTTCACTCACCAAGCAGGGGTGTTGCTCCACCTGCACTTGCTTTTATGACACTGCAAACATAATCATCAAATCTAGCGATTGCCATTCATGTAATGCATCAACAATCAATCCATTGATGCCAGGGAGACTCATTTTGGGATGGAATAGACTCCTTGCCATCAATTGTTTAGGTGTTTGAAATGCCATTTCATTTTTTATGTACCAAAATTTCTATTTTAAAAATTTAACTCATAATATTTCATATTCATTGAGTTGACACTATGTGGCCTATGTGGCACTAAAGAAAAACATACCTAAAAGATTTGATACAAGAGTTTCTAGATTTAGTTGTATAGGGGAACTCATCCCTTCACTTGAATAGTTTAATCCATCTAACAATTAAATACTAAAAACATAACCTTCAAATATAACTACTATCATTTGTTCCATATATCAACTATCAAAACTTTAATGCCTTGTGGGCATCTCAATTGTTCAGGCCAGAAACCCAGATGATTGAAAAAGTGACTTGATGGGTTTCAAACCTTTCCTTTTTAGCTAGAATCAGTGCCCATTCATAGAAATATCTTGGAAACAAAAGGATTTATGTGTTTTATGAAGAATTTTGTAGATACTGTAGTACTATAGAAAGGCAGCGAGTATGATATGGGAAGGCAACACAGTTGTCCAAAAGTGGAGTGGTTCAGTGGGCTCAAGCAACATAGCTATTCTGAAGGGGCCGCGCTAAGATCCTGGGATTCAATCAGATTATGACAACCAGAAGCCTATAGAATAGTAGGGGGATGAGAAAGCATCAAGAACACTATTCTTATGTATCCATGCTATACTATATGGTGCTTCTCCTACCATTATATAGGCTATATGGATGGTGCTTCCCTGCTATATGGCTAGGCACTACTGAAGGAATAAGAGTTCACCCCATAGAATTGTAGGGGACACTAGCAATTGGTTCTGATCGGCCCCCTCATGACTCCAAGACTCCATAAATGTCCAAAATGATATAGGAGATATTTTTGTTCTTTTCAACCATACATGAGCCTGGAAGAGTTAGCAAAGTTTATGCAACAAGTTGATTAAGAAAATTGGGTGCTCATACATAGGAAAGCATCAATTGGCAATGAAGCGTGATATACATGTGGCAGAAATTGCTACAAAGATTGTAGAGAAAAACTTTTTTCAAAATGACCTAATGGGTGCCATGGCTAAGATTGATCAAAAAATGGCAGGAAAACGTGATAAGCACCTTGATTCCTTGCCTCTTCCTTGATTTTTGCCTCTTCTCCTAAATTATTTGTGTAGCTCCCCCATGCGTGTGTGTATTAACACATCCAAATCAACATGCACACATGCTTTATGAGTGATATACCTCCCTCTGTGCTAATCTACCACCTCCCAATAACAGAACAATGAAATGGGCAGCCGTTAAACCCTATTTAATAAAATAATGAAATGGGTGGGTGTAATGCCCTTTTTCATTTTGTCATGTTCAACTAAGTGTTGGTCAAAATTTTGACCAACACTTAGTTGAACATGGAAAAATGAAAAAGGGCATTGCGCCCGCCCATTTCATTGTTTTGTTAAATAGGGAGTCAAAATTTTAACCAACACGTTAAATTCAAACAGGTAGTGTTGGTCAAAATTTTGACCAACACGGGCATGGATTTTTAAAAAAAAGAGATTTTTCCTTCCATATTGCGACCAATCTAAACATTTTGATAAATGGTCGCAAATTTTGGTCCCAAAATCACATCAAATGTACTAGTGTATAATTATGTAATTAGATTGATATATATGTAATGTATTATATCACATCACAATCAATGAAGTGAAGTAATGTAATCATCAAAGAATAGTAGAAGAGTGAATTAAAAAGGCTACAATAGTATAAGGAGAAACAAAGATATACCTCTCACGATAAGGTGATTTGTACACTTAGAGGAATCTCATTCAGAAAACCAAGTTGCAAATTAGAGATCAGCTACTACTTCATCCTAACAGGTGGATTAGTCAAATTATTTAACAAGGTAGACCTAATAGTCTTATGTAAATCTCTTTGTTGAGTGCATACTTTGTTGTATGTTTGTAAATCCTTTCGCAAGGTGGATCTATCAGTCCTTATTGATCCTAATAGGGTAGATAATCAGAAGTGATCATTATAAGCCTTAACAAGACAACTTTATACTACAATTTGAAAGCTTGTGAGTATCATCCCAAGCCCAATTTTACTTTCTATTTGGAAGGTTTCTAGGTCACCAAATCTTGTGTTAAAGTGTTATGTATGCTTTCATACTTTAGTTTCTCACAATGTAGTTAGATCATAATTCATATAAAGGATTAATTGCTAATAAGGGATAAAAGTTTTAATGGTTACTGATTCACCCCTCTTCTCTTAGTAACTTAGCCTATCATGATGTTTCCAATAGAAATCAACATCAAAGTATTGATCTTTTATGAGAATGTCAAACACAAACTACATTAGTGCCTTATTGATCAAAAGGAGTATTGATTGGTCAAGGAACAAAATATGCTTTGTTTCTAGGTCATATCTCTTGATACATTCCCTCAGAAGCTCTAGTACATGCACTTCCATTTCAAAACTAACTACCTCAACCAGCTATTGATTGATTTGGTGAATTGGTTGAGAATTGAGTCTCCTACAAAGATCACCCAGATTGTAGAAATTCAATGATGTATCTATTAGATCTCTCAATTCACTTTCTAGGCCTATTAATTTATCATAACTCAAAGCTCTAAATTTCATTTTTTATGGTTGCATAGGATAAATTTCTCAATAAATAGCCAGTTTAATACACTTGAAGAAATCAATTGCAAGCAATTTCAATGAAACAGGTTTAGAAATTAGAACGTTAGCATCACATGAACATAATTAAATTTGGCCAATCATTATAATGGAAGGATTTGTATTTAATTTGATGAACAATGGCTATTTAAACTTTCTATTCATTTTCACATAAAAGCTTGTATTTTTGGAAGCTTTATTACCTTAGAGTAAATTAATAATACTAAAAATCACTTAAAACAAGTCTTTGAGTTCTGTATTGGAGAAAGAAAAAGTTATCTTTTCCACAAAACCACTTTCTTTCTATTTGGAAAAATCATAAATCCACTCTTTTCCTTTTGAAGGTAGAATATATCTACAACATGAATGAGCTTCTTCTTAGCATTGGTTCATAGCCTCATGGGTCTTTCTATCATGACATAATCATATACTTATCTTGTTCACTATTATCACTTCATTCTTTGGATACACATTTGATTTTGTTTTTTGAAGGGAAAATGAGCTTGGTTTCTTAGAATCCATAAGAAAAAGAATGATGGGGCAAGATAGAAAATGGTAAAACATGGATAACTTACTTCTCATCTAGAGGATGCTATCCAACACATCCTAACAATACCTAGATCACCTATCCTCTGTTTGCATTAGAAAAATAGGAACCCCACATACAAGAAATAGGTATGGGTAATGCATGGGAGATTTGGAAAACAAAGAAAGAAAGGAACTCAAGGAGTATGAGAATTAAGTAACCTAAAGGATACTTAGACATAAAACTTAAACACAATCTAAGGTAAAAACTAATAACTTCAAGATTTGAAGGGTAAGATTAAAGCTTGGAAACAAATGACTCTAACTAGGGACTTAGGCATTACAAATATCTAAGAAGGGACCCAAAATCTCTAGTTTTTCATAGCTAGAATGAAAAATTATAGTGGTCAACTAAGATAAACATTAAAAAAAAGGAAAAACAACCTAGGAAAGTAGGAAAAGAAATCCAAGAAAGAAACAAAGTAAACCTACCTAGACTAACACTAATTGTAGGTGCTACTAGCTTTCAATTATGGTCTTGATACAACTTTACATCTTGGCCATTATAAGAAAATGATAGAGTCTCTCCAGAAGGATATTTCAGAATAAAATAGTTATTCCAATTCACTTCTATAATCTTGAAAGGGCCTTTCTTTAGGGTATTGAACTTGTGATGCATAGCTTTGGGTTTGTACCTTTCTTCCCACAGCTAGAAAAAAACACCTTCCATGAACTTCCTTGGTTTGGCCATCTTGCCGAAGAATGTATTTAAGCACTTTTGATGCTTTCTAATGTGATCAACCATCCTTTCACATTCTTCTATCAACTTAGTTAGGTACATAATGCACTTCTCCAAACTATCTTGGAATATTGGATCCTCGAGCATGAGTTTTAGTTAAGAAATGGATAGCTCTAATGAGAGAGGAAGACTAGTGTCAACTCTGTATACCTGCTCAAATGGGAAAATCTCAATTTCCTTCTGGAGTGTTACTCTATATAAGGTTCCTCCTCATATGTACTTATTAAATATAAATTTCTCTATTAAATCTATTATAGGATATTACAATGGATGTGAAGTAATATTCTATGGTTTCAGTGTCCTAATAGAAATTGAGATTAGCTAATTCATCCATGATTTAAATAGTTAGTGAATCAAGAGTTGGAAATATTCAAGAATATGCTAGGTTACTGAGAGGGGAGGGGTGAATCATTAACCTTAAAAACTTTTCCAAATTTAGATCTTAATTGCAATAATCCAATTAACATTTAATTCATTAAATTAGATCTAACTACATGCATGAGAAACTAAAAGCATAAAACATTCATAACACTTGAACACAATAATTTTGTGACCCAGAAACCTTCCAAATAGAAACTAAAATTGGGGTGGGGATGATACCCACAAAACTTCAATACTGCAACATAAAGTTGGCCTATTAAGGCTTACAATGATCACTTATGATGATTTTCCCTGTTAGGAGCAATTAGGACTACTAGGTTCACCTTATTAGGGTTTTTACAAAAATACAATAAAGTATGCACTCGATTAAGAGATTTGACAAAAGACTATTAAGTCTAGCTTGTTAAAGGATTTGGATTGGTTCACCTGTTAGGATGAGACAATAGATCTCTAACTTACAGCTAGATTGCTGATAGAGATTCTTTGAAATGTTGATCACCTTTATGTGATAGATATGACTCTAGTACTCCTTTTCTGATATGGCCTTACAATACACTTTTCTTGCTATCGATTCTCATTCTCATGCTTCTATTTCACATCATTTTTACACATTGATACTACCTTGGATATGATACAATACATTACATATATATCAATCCAATTTACATAATTACAAATTAGGCCAATATACAAGTTAACAGCAATATTACAAAGTCAGCCCAAATGAAGACAGTTGGGTTCTAAAGACTAACTTGGTGAAGTTTTGATACACGACATCCACTGTCACTGCTCAGCATCGTCATGCATTCACTAGAAGTAGAAGCTTGGTACATACTAATCACCTTAGAGTAATTTTGAACTTAGTTTGCACTAGTGACTTGGTAAATGCAGTGTAACTTAGTAGAAACTAAATTACTCATTTACCATGACTGCATTTGGTAAACACTAATCATCACATAGATCAGTTAACACTAACTTTGCTTTACATAAACTGCTAGCTCAATAGAAACTGTAAAGTTTGGTAACCGATAATGATGCAGGAGCATCTTGCAGCCAAAATGAAGGGGAGACATGTTGAATGCAAAATTAAAAAAAAAATTGTGGAGGAGAGAGAAAGTGACAAAAATAGGAAGAAAAATAATTAAAAATAGAAAATAGGAAAAAAGGGAAAAGAGGAATTTCTATTTTCAAGGTGTGTAGGTGGCGTAAATAGAAAAATAAGAAAAATAGTTGTCATTCCATTAATCGAGGTGTGTAGGTGGAAATTCTAGAAGGTTTTGGATAAATCATGTATTTAGTATTTGTTGGGTGCTTAGTTGTATTTGGGTGGGAATTTAATATTTATTTAAAGGTAGTTGTATTTACCTTTTATCCCACATTGGTTGTGTTTGTAATGTCTTGGGTTAGAAGTGCCTATTTAAGCAAGGCTTTTTATCATTTGTAATCAAGTTCAAGAAATAGAAGCTCGAGAAGTAGAAGCTAGAAGGTGTGAAGACTTCAAGGTGTGAAAACTCTAAAGGTGTACCTCTTCAAGTAGAAGTTCTTGGTGAAGCTCTTGGTGTGAAGACTCTTATTTAGGATTTCTCTTATGTTGAAGAAGTCATATCATCTTGTGGGTGTTGTAAGGATTTTTCAAGTATAATAAAATTATTTGTGAAGCATTTTTTTTCTTGGTCTCTATATTGTTGCATTCTTGGTTGTGAGTTGGTAGAGTGGTGTGGCCCTTCATCAGATAAAATGCTCGTGTTGAATTATTGGACTTCACATTGATTGATTCTACTCAATTTGAACTGTTGCACTTCACACTAATTAAATTCACTTGGTAACCACTAGAATGCTTAGTAGGAATTGTAGAGCTCGATGGCTACTAAATTGCATGGAAAACATTGTAGACTGTTCAATGAGCTTGATAGTCATACATAATCTAAATAAGTGTTGTCACTAATAACAAACTTGACTAAATGTCAACAATATCCCACTTTAGTATCAGTGACAAAAACATTCATTAGCCAAAACTTATATACATCATAGTGTGATACTGACTCAGTAAGGTATACTATTTTTATTTTTTATTTTTCAAACTTTGTCTTTGTAAGTATATACAGTATACTATATCTACAAGTTCTTTGCTATATATACTTTCTCCATTTGCATGATTCTCCCCCATATAATATACATAGTATAACAACTATCTCTCCCCATATATAGCATATTAAGTGTCTCTCCCCCTTATATAACATACTAAGTGTCTCTTCCTCCTTTTTATAATAATGCCAAAGATTTATTCAAAACTTATTTACATAGAGACACCAATATAAGAAAGAAAATTAGAATGTACCTTGAGTATGAGTGCTAGAGTCTTATCCCAGTTCTCTTGCAAAACTTTGCACGTATGTAGAGCAATTTGCACTTTTGCAGAGAGTTCTATCATGTGATCTTCTATGGAGAATTTATTGTCATGAATCAATGTTTTTGAATAAACAATATGCTTCTCCATTTTATCCATGATGAGAGAATCATATTCTAAATATCTATCAGTGAAGATCAGATTTGTGCTTCTTCTCTCAACAACTTTGCTTGCATATCTAACAAGAATCTGATTTTCATATGATGTGGAGAGCTTGAACTAGGGTCAAGTTGCAACTATTGTGCACTAGGCTTTAGATCTTCATCAATCTTTGTCACTTTGCTCTTTATTTCCTTTATGAACTCTATAACATTACACAACTTTCCAAAAAGTGATGTTACATTTGTGCAAGAGTTTTCAACATTGGTCAAAATTGATGAGAGCTCTACTTGCTAGATGCCAATTTGATGAGAAATGTGCTCAAGCACTTTATTATCAAATTTCTTTTTTGCTTTCTCAATCAATTTGTCTTGATAGTTGGAGTCCTCATTAAACCTCTATATTGCCCCTCCTAATTGAAACAAAATGTGTTGATGAGAAGTATCAACTTCAACACCTATCACCTTAGTCAAAATATTCTTGGCATCTTCAATGATTTTATCTTCTTTGTCTCTCTCGTCTCCCAATTTCTTCTATTTTTCCTTCTTTTGGAGGAGTTGACCATCTATATGCATTTGGTCTATAGTGATATTATCAAAATCCCATTTGGGAATCTATATCTCCTCATCTAAATATATATCCTCCTCTATCTCCTTACCTCTACTAAAAAATCTTGTACTTAGTTGAGCCTTAGGTTCAATTGTCCTTGTACTTAATGCCTTTGAATCTAGAATGGAAACCATTGTAGAGATAGTAGGACTAGTAGTGAAAGTTGATATAATGCCAAAAGATGGAATACTAATTGGTATACTTATTGGATCCAAAAATGAGGTATTCATAGAAGTATCCAAAATTGTACTTACTACAAAAGGACATAAAATTGTAGAACATATTGTACTTCATTACTCATGATGCTGACTCGAGAGCTAAAGAAGAGGGAGGTTTCAGCTTGGTAGATGAAATGGTAGACACTTCTATCAATGATGTGTTGAGTTGTGAGGGAGTGAAGAGTGATTGGACATTTGATGTATCTATTGTAGTCATAATCAAACCTACTGAAGCTATCTCTAAACTTGATGATTCTGCAAGTTTAGCTGGAGACTGAGGAAATGAGGAAATGACTATGGTTGCTATCTTCATAGGATCATCTTCTTTGTCTTCCTCTATAGCTTCTTCCTCTTTATCTTCTCCAACTTCTTCATTGTCAAAGTGTGTTGGCTCAGAGTATGTTTCTTCTTCCTCATCATCACTATCATCATCCTTGACTTCTACTAGGAAGTCACCTTGTTTATGCAAGCAATAAACATTCTTCCACATACTCAATGGAATTCTTAACTACATGCTATATATCTATTATCAAAATTAAACAAGTATTAAATCTATGAGTCATCTTATCTTTATTTTTCTTTAAGGACTCTTTTACCTCAGCATCTATGATGCTCGATAGCAACCACCTTAGGGTTTGTGCATAGATATCTTTTGTTGTTTTTATAGTAGAGTCCTATCTTGGCTTTAATTTCTATAATAATTCATTAGAGATCTGGGAGGCTATCTAACTAGGGGAATACTTCCATTTGCCCATCTTGGTTAGCACCAATTCTTCAACTTGTTTCTTCTCAGTCTCTGTCCTGGTCTTATAATTTAATGATTTGGAGTTGGTTATGCCAGCACCTTCTTCCAATTGTTTCAATTTTTCTTGGAAGGTGGTAGGAGGTTTGCTAAATACAACTTCACTGCCTTTCTTCCTTGATCTTCTAGTGAACACTGCAATGGATGGCTTGGGTGGCTTGGTGATGAGCACCTTTCCTTTATTCTTCACTATTTATTCTTCATTTTCTAATTCTCCTTCATCCTCTACTTCTTCCACATCTTCTCCTTTGCCTTCGATAAACATAAGAGGTCTTCTTTTTTTCAGTTTTGCTATCCTCCTCTTACCTTTGTTAACTACCTATGAAAGATTGATTTCAAGATCTATCCTTACCTTGGCCTCATCATACATTCCAAAGTGTGGTGCCTTTGGATCAATAGGTTCATTTATCAAGGCTTCAATTATGTCCTTTTCTTTATCTATATTAACCTCATAGGGAAGAGGTTTTACCCATACAACTTTGGGTTTCACTACATGAATGTAGACTTTGTCATAGTCTACCATGAAACAAACATCATCTTTGTAATCTTCAACCAATTTCTCAGGTATCCTAAATTTGTTATTCATTTTCTCCTTGAAGACATCAAAATAATTATCCATTATACTAACAAAATTTTCTCCCATTTCTACTATATACTCATTAATCTAATATAGCACTGGTACGTCCTTTCTCCATACTATTGTGCCTTATAAAGGGAAAAAATTTTGAACATAGAAAATAAACATGTCAACAATGAACCAAATTTGCAAGGGTTGTTCTTGGAAGTTCTTATACTTTCCATGTTTTTCTTACACTGTTTCAACAACAAATTTGCAAGATCATATGACTAATTATTCTTCACGACTTTGAATGCCAAGTCTACTGCTTCACATGACACACTATTGAGATGGCTAGAACTATAGATCTTGTGAGCTATCACATGTATGCCAAATTTTAGTTTTGCATCAGTTATAGTACTAATCTTCATACCTTTTTCATCCCACTCAGCTAGGGTTTTCTTTTCTAACTCCACTTGACCTAGCATTTTAGTGGTTTTGGCCTTGGATAGCATGGGAAGTATCCTACTAAAATTTTACAAATACTCTGAAAGGTTTCCCCAGCTTGAGATGCATACAATATACAAATTATGCTACCAATGCAGTATTTTTAAGTTAATAGTAGTCTCAATCATCTTCAAACTTGGTATTTTTGACTAATCCATTTGATTTGAAAATTTTGTGGCAAGTGGCCTAAATATGGGTTAAACCCTTGTCTTCTAGATGCTTATGTTCAGGTTTAAGAAACTGTTCACACACAATTCTCCAAGGGCATCATCCATCTCTAGGGTTTTGATTTCCTAAATTGCAGACTTAAAATGAGTTTCAATATTGTTAATTAGTAGTACCTTAGGAGGGATGTGCGATTGTGCTCTATTTGGATCGAGAGTTTTAGAAATCATTGGCACAAGTTTGAAATCAGGTGCTTTCCATTTGACTCCTTGGACCAACATTTTTCACCCTTTCCTTGCTTTGTTGTTGTTGCATGATCCTACCATGTCTACTTTGTAAACTATGAAAAACTTTGAAAAACTTTAGTACAAATTCTACTCAAAGTCGCTTGATCACTCTACAATTCTCTTGATCGCAATAACACTTACAATTCTTAGTGAAAATGAATTTGATTTCCTTCTTTTTGTTAAAAAATTTCCATTAATGCTCAGTACAAAGTTAGCTATGATGACATCATTATGTGCGACATGCTATCATCCACTATCTATTTAGATTGCTCGATAAAGGCTTCATAATATGGTAATCAAACATGTTCTTGTTACTCCCAACTTTTCTTGGTAGAGTCTATGACCCAACCTTTCTCAGTAAAGAAGGTAACTCAGTGATAACTGTAGACACCTAAATCTGATTACACCACTTCGGTAATCTTATTTACCTATCTCTAAAGGCATCATTAATTAAATTCCTATTTAATTAATCCTTTTGCCATCCCCTAGTTGATTAATTTAATTAATCATCTATAGCCCTAATTGATAAATCAAATAACCCATTATTTATCAATTAATCATATTTTCCTATCTAATTCCAAAATCCTCATTTATTAAATCAATCTATTTGATAAATAAATCCCTCAAATCTAATAGCCCCTAACTTATCCGTAACCTTTCATTTAGCCTAATCCACCCCATCCACCCATACTAACTAAGCTTTGTCACTAACTCACCCACCCTCATTAAATGCCATCCACTTGCATATCTCTAACAAGCTTAGTCTAATCCTAAACCCAAGCCTAATCCCCCCCTAACTTTGTCACATTCCCTAAGTAAGCTTAAGACTTTCCTAAGCCAAGCAAAGTCAACAATCTCAACTCCCTCCAAAATATCCCAACCACCCAACCATGAATGCTCTTACAAAAGCCATAAAGACTCTTACAAGCCCATTCATTTCTCTTACAAGCCATTTATGAAGGGTCTTTATGAAAATATTATCCCTTGAGCCTCCTTTGTTGACTCATCCTTGCCCTTTCCTCCATCCACTCACCCTGTGACATGTGTCACTCTCTAATTGGCTGTAAGGAAGCACAATCCATGTGCTCTCCTCTCATGCAATCTAAGCCCTCCATGATCTTTTTTCCATCCTTGCATCTTAGCCCTCAAACCCTCAATCCCTTAGCCTATAAATTGATTCCCCTCCCAAGCCATTTCATCAAAATCTTTGAGTTAAAGTTATAATGCTAGTTTGAGAAAGAAAACCTTTAAACCATACCCTTATAATGCCAAATTGAGAGCTCACAAGGCTACCAATTTGTCATTACCCATCCATCTTCATTGAAGCTAGTTTTGAGAACCTTGAGCATACATACCAAATCTAAGAAAATAGACTCATCCCTAAATAAAGTAACCATCCTCACTAGAAGAGTCATTCTATGGCTCATATTCTCATTTGAGAGTTTCACTTTGTCTCTCATATATGTTATGATTTTTATGCTAGTTAATGCTTTGTTCTCTTAATAGATTAGTATTTTTTGCTAACATATTTCTCATATACATTTTGACATGCCCAGTGGGACCCCACTATGGGTCATTTAATCATCCATTTCTATCTATATGTTGTTTTTTCTAATAATCTAATGTTTCTTGTTGTTTGAGTGAGTTGCAGGGTGTTTCACTTATTTTTGCAGGTTGAAGGGCACACTTGGGAAGAAGACATACCCTTTAAAATCCAAAAATAATCAAAAAATTGAAAATTTTTGGAAAAATTCCACACATTTAAGTTCTTTTCGTGTAGTTTCATCTCTGCAGATTGGCATCTACTCTTGCAAACTATCATCTCTGCCAGCTACTCTGTCATCTCTGCAACAAAACTGACATCTCTGCAGTTTGGCATCTTCACCTGGTCTTTTGCTATCGGTGCCGCCACTAGACTTTCATCTCTGTATCCTTAACTATCATCTTCGTAGATCAACACCTCCGCCAGATACTCTATTGTCTCCCTGCCACCTCTAGTCTTCTGTCATCTCTGCTGCCACCACCTAAACAGTCATCTCCGCAACCTAAACTATCATCTCCGCCATCACTAACCTAAACATTCATCTTTGCAGATCAGCATCTCTACCTAATTTCTTGTTTTCTGCGCTGCCAAACTAAACTGTTGCCTCCGCCTCTTTCTTTGTCGTCTCCACAGATCAGCGTCTCCACAGTTTGGCATCTGTGCTCGATGAACTTTCATCTCCGCGTGTCTTTTTTGAATTTCTATTTTAACATCTCTATTCCTACACTTTTTCTAAGAATTTTTACACCTAGGAAAAAGAACCAAAAAAAATTTAAAAAATTCATAGTTCATCTTTCCTTTTGGAAGATTTTGGGTGATTAATCAAATTGCTTTTTTGTCTCATTGCAGCTTGGAGCAACGAACTTAATCATATTTTTTAGATTTTTTTTGGAATAAAATTGCATGGTTAAACACATTTTTCTTCAAATGAATGTTTCTCAAACATAATCTTGAATGCCATAGATTAAAATCATTTTTTCTTGGAATGCATGACTAAAACAAACAAACTCAATCTTGAATGCAAAAGATCAACTAACCATTGCAATATCTCACACTTCAATTTTTGGGGCATATAAAAAGAATCTAAATTCTAGAAACTTTCTAAATTATAAAAACCAAACAAAGACGCTCTAAGTGAGTTTGTAGTTGGACTCACCCTCTTTAATCACCCATCAATTTAACCATTGGTTGCAATTTCAGCGCCATTTATGGGGATGGGTCCACCTAAAAGGGTGTTAAATGGTCCACAAAAGTCAAACTTCACTTACTTGTGTTTTTATTAGTTTTTCTAACTTGTAAAATTCTTTGAATGCACATTAGGCTCGCTAACACTTCATTTGGGGATTAAAATTTGAATAAATCTTGACGTGGAGGGCCTCCGAGTGCGTGCTTGAAACTAATTTTTACACATCTTTCTTTTTGGGCTTAAAAAAAAATCACACCAACTCTTGAATGCCTTAAAGAAAATTAATTGATACTTGAAGTGGAGGGCTTCTGCGCATGCGGGATTACTTTCTTGTTGACCCTAACTCTTCTTCTTGTTCGCATTCTTCGATCAATTTTTCTTTTATTGGCACATTTCAAAGTTGGAATTGAACATTTGCATCTTAAACATGAGTGCTTGCAAAGTCTAGATCAACACACATAAGAGTCAGTTGGTAAAGGAACAAGCGTATTTTTTAGCCCAAGGTCATCCAAGTCTTCTCTCCCCTTGTCGTCTTTCGAGGCCATCTTGGGTGCATAAGATTAGGATCCAGAACCTTGTTTCTCTTTTTAGGAGGCCTGCTTGGGGATTTCATCACCCCTTGGATGACCTCAACTCTAGCGTTCTGATAGAGTATAAAAATCGGGAGGTGAATCCAAAGACACCTCTCTTGGAATCAAACTTTTTCCACTCGGGCTAAGCCTCAAAGAACTTTATACCCTTGAGAAGTGAAAGAGGAGAAGTGGGTTACCGCTCCTCTCAGCTGTGTGACATTTTTTTGGTTTCATCTATGGATTTGGACCTCACGTACCTTGAGTATATCAAGGACTCCCTAGCTAAACCAATTGTCAGCCTTGCAAATAACCATCTAAGGTGTTAATGTGTTTGAAGTGACTGATCAAAACATTTGTAAAACATACACACTCCAAGTATCACATTTTGAGGATCAAAAACTTCTATCTAGTTGTTCCTATCTATTGTTTGATTTTTTATTTATTGAATGAATGTTTGCCAAACTTGGTCAATCCTAGCTTAGGGCATACTTACCATAGTCACTGCCTATTCTAGAAGTTGAACGAGTTGAAGCAAAATAATCGAGATCTCTCAAAGCCAAGTAGATTCAGGAATTCATGTCAAAACAACCCAAATCCAAACAAAAGTTTCACAAAAATCAAACTCAAGCCATCTTAGGCATACCAAGAACTTTTAGCCAAGAGAAAAGAAATAACACAAAGCCCTCGAATTGCCAAACTTCACAAAGAAGAAGACAAAGCTGCTAACGAAGCCCTTCAAGATGCCTGGTTAGATCGCACTATCCAACTTAACCAACATCTAGGAGCTAACCCTGCTTATGCCTTACCAATTAGGCATGATTTCTATTATTAGACCCCTTGTTTCTCCACATCTTCTTGCATAAGATCCACTTTAGAGTCATCCTTGTGGGTAAGCCAGCCATCTTTAGTCCTCCCCTTAAGCATTTTAGCTCATCCATCTCATTTAGAACCAAACCATCTAGCCAGAAATCCAAAAAATCTTCACATCCAAGCCTTCAAAATTGTTGTCACCTTGCCAAAAGTTTTCCATTCCTAACATCTTCCAAATCCACCAATCTCACCAAGGTTATCCCATTGATAGAGCTTTGTTTGGGGTAATCTAGCTTTGTCACTTGTTATCCCTCATCACCTTAAGCTAAAGGTTGGGATCCACAAGTGGTCAATCTCATGTTCTTCCTAAAGGATCATCCGTCTATCCTTAAGTTGACACAATCACCACCAAACTTGCACATAGGAAAGTAGACCTTTCATGCTTTGGCAACATATCTTTGAAGTTAGAATCCCCAACCCAATCCTCCTTAGGTTTTTTCATATAGGTTTTCCTCAACCTAGGAAATCATTTCCATAGAAAAGCCTTCCCCTTTTGCATCCATCAACATTCTTGCATCTCATCCCTAGGAAACTTTTTGCATTTTCATGCCACCTGTCACTCGCTTAGCCAAGAAGAAGGAAACAATGGAGCCCTATCATTTGGATCAAACAACATCACTCCCCTTGAGCAGTCAACCATTCTTTAGCCCAGAGAACACCATACCATCACCTACTAACATTGAAGCTTTTGTGAATGAACCAAGAAATGCAGTATTGGTGAACGCCATTATAGACAAAAACAAGGAAATAATCATGGCTAACTTTTGAAGGGACAACATAGGAGCCTTTGACTTTGGAAGACCTCCTCTCTTATTAGATCCATCTCACCCATTGTTTGGACAACTCCCACCACCCATAGGCTCTTATGATTCAAATTATCCTCAATATGTGCCAAAAGAAGAGCCTCAACCCACCCCATATGATCCAATAGACCCAAACATACCAGCCTCCACTCAAGTTGAAATCTCCCTTCCACAATCCAATCTGGCCACCACCACTCCACCATTGGTCCATACCACTCCATCCCAAACCTCCTTCACCCAAAACACCTCATCATTCACTCCCTTCACTATTGTTGTTGTTGCTCTCCAACCCAGCCTTCCAAATCCACCCATCTCCCAAATCAATGCTAGTATCTTTGGCCAACCTTAGCAATATACAACCAGGATGCCACCCATGGGGCCAAGTAATCAACCTTTCATCACCACCCCCAACTTGTTTACCTCAGCTCAAAACACAATTCCATCATTTCCACTAGGTCCTTGGAGTTCAGTGCCATTAGCCACAAATCCACAAGCTACTACCCTCACTCCACATAGCTATCAAACCCCACCAGCTACTACCAATATTCTGCCAAGCTCTCAAGTGACCCAAGCTCCTACCACCACTCTACCAAGCTTTCAAATCTAGCCATCAAGCTATCAAACCCCATCAGTTCCATTCCCAAGCTTTCAATTCCCACCACCTCCACCACCAACCAATCCATTACCTCCTATCACCAACTATTTTTCCATTCCACTTCTAGGAGGAAATCCACCACCACCAACCACCAATTACTTGGTCTCTTTTGCCATGCAGATACCTTCCCAAATGGGGGCACAACCCAAATATATTGGTCAAACTCCTCAAATCCAAAGTCAAGTTTCACAAGCTCCCCAATCCTTTCCCCAAACTTCACAACCATCTTATACCTTACCTCCACAAAGCAATCCATTTATCCCATAGCTAGCTTATGTTCCTCAATCCCAACCTCAAATCCAATATCAGCAGCAAGCTTCACAACACATGCAACAATATGTGCCACCTCCACCTTAGCAACCCATCATCTACCATTTAGTTGCCCAAGCCATGTACAATCCCTACCAGCCCATACCTCAAAGCCATCCATATTCCATTGGCCCATCTAGCACATACCTACCTCAAGGCACTCCTGCATTGGGGGCACCCCAACCATCACCCATTAATTCAGAATGAGAAGCCATGAAAATAGCTTTGAAGAACATCCAAGAGGGAAATGATAAAAAAACCTTCAAATTTGAGAATGTGTATCCTTACCCATTTGACAGAGCCATTACCATGACACCATTTCCCAAACACTTTGAGACACCCAAGTTTGACAAATTTAGAGAAAAAGGAGACCTTGTCACACATATCAAAGAATTTTACATGCACTACCAAGAAGTGGCATACGATGATGTCTTCCTATTGCGTCTCTTTCCCAAAACCTTGGCCAGACCAGCTCTTGAATGGTTTTATAGAATACCATATGGCACAATTAAAAACTTTGTTGAATTGTCTGAGGCATTTGTAGCCCAATATGCCCATCTTGTTGAAACAGAGCTATCAGTAGTTGATCTTGTCCACACTAAGCAAAAAGGTGGAGAAAGCCTTCCCGAATATTTGCAAAGATGGAAAACCCTTACCACCCGCATATCTTGCACCTTGTCAGAGTGCCATTTGGTGAAAATGTTTATTGATAATGCCCATCCTAGCTTGGCTCACCACATGACCATGAACTGTTTGTAGAGCTACAAAGATATCAAAGAGAAAGGAATGATCCTTGAGAAAGGACTCATTAAAGATGGTGTGGTCATGATTTACAGGGAAGCCAACCAAAATCAATCACATTCCAATGACAAGTCTAGGTATTGGAACAAAAACAAGCATGTTGCAACAGATGGTGTCACTGACACCAGACATGTGAATATTGTTGGTCCTTCTCAAAACTAGTCCAACCCACCATATCAACCAAACAATCAGCAAGCTATCAACTACCAACAGTAGAATAACCAAAGCTATCAAAACCACAATCCAAGACCCAACTTTCAAGGGTCTAGCAATCAAGCTAATGCCATCAATGTAGCAACAGGGAAAAAGCCCAGATTCCAACCTGCACCTAGAAACTATACACCCCTTGGTGAGCCATTGGATGTCATTTTTGAGAAATTAGTCAAGGAAAACCTCATCAAATTTCCTCCTACCCAGCAAATCAGCCCAATCCAATTCAAAGCTACATGGTACAAAGATAATGAGTACTACAAATTTCATAGGGTAAAAGGTCACACTACCCTCAGATGCATGAAACTAAAAGATTATGTGCAGGACCTCATTGATTAGAAAGAAATCACCATTGGTGCCCAAACCTCTCCCAATGCAGGCTTACAGATCTATCAAAATGCTTTTCCTCCTCACAACAACCAAAATCCTAGAAAAGCACCTATCCAAACCAGCAACAACAACACCAACAACCACCAGTCAAACCAATAGCATGGGAAGAACAATGACCACACCTCATCTTACATAGACTATGGTAGCCTCATCGGTTGTATATCTAAAAAAGAGCCTTCTGTCAATGTTATCAATATCCAAGGCCCAAACAATGAGTGTGTAGTCACCACTCGAACAACGCAATTTAACATTGCAGGCCCACCAGTGTCATCAACACCATCAGCTCCATCAAAAAGATAGTACAATATCTTGGAACACCTCGGGAACATGCCAGCCCAAATCTCCATTTTAGACCTTCTTCGCACTAGTCCTATGTACAAGAAAATCCTCGATAGTGCTCTCATAAAATCTCATATCCCTTCAGATATCAACGCTACTGATTTTTGTAATCTTGTTGGACACCTTTTCTCCTCATGTGCCCTATCATTCAAACCCACCGACATACCCATGGTCGAGCCAGATCACACCCTTCCACTTCACATAGCCATCATGGTATCCAATTTTTCCGTAAAAAGAGTAATGATAGATAATGGATCAGCCTTGAATATTTGCACCCTAAAATTCATAAAACAAGCTGGGTATACTAAGGCAGATATCATTAGTGAGGTTATCACCATCAAAGCTTATGACAACTTGGAAAGAACCACAGAAGGAACTATTTTTCTACCAATCAAGGTTGGGCCAGTCATCCAAGAAACACTCTGCCATGTTATTGATCTAAACCTACCATATAACATCCTCCTCGATTTCCCATGGATTCATGCCATGAAAGTCGTTCCATCCACTTACCATCAGTGTGTCAAATTTTTGCATCAGGGTATTGAGGTAACCATCCATGCCGATCCAGAACCCTTTGCTTACTACAATGTGGTTGAAGCTTCATATACAAACCATTGCCTTGGAATTTATATTGGCACAGCCATCGCCAGCTCATCCCACACTTGTAATGACCCAAAGACTATCCTCGCCTCCACCCTGTCTACCGTGAACATCAATAACAAAGGTTTTGGAGAGTATAGTCTGTCAGATGCATTTGCTATCGGGGCACTCCCACTTGATCCACACACCCATGGACAATGGACATATCACAAAGCTAAGGAGATTCCACCTCCTCGATACAAATAGTTTGGCCCAACAACCTTTGTATCCTCGAAAATCCCTCTTCATGCGGAGCTCACTCCAAATATCAACAATTGGTTACATAAGGATGCACCTCCAAGAAATAAAGCATGCCTTGATCACTTCAGCCAAAAATATACCCAAGAACATAAGCTCATCACTGACAAATGGAACTATCAAGGTGGTGGTCTAGGACCAGAGGAAAGAGGAATGCAGTGCCTCATCGACGCACACAAGTGGGAATCAAAGTCAGGTCTTGGCTTTGGCATACCCACAACTGGGGGCACCACTACAGATGCTCATGCTTTTTCAAACATTCACCGTGACCTTGTTGAAATCAAAGAAATTCCTAAGGAAGTTGAAAAGAGAGCCTACGACGATATCCCATACCAAATCTTCCTCAGAGACTCTGTTCTACAAGAACTATCCATCCATTTCATTGTACTACCACTTGCCCATCCACAACTCATAGATTGGAACCAACCAAGCATCATACACATTGATGAGTTCACATTAGAGGAAGTGCTTCTAAGATTCATGGGAGCTGAAACACCTCACAAGAAAACAAAGCTAGATTCTGCCTATATCTATAAGCTAGATCCCAAGGGGTATTTTGGAGAAAAACCCCAACCTAGGTTTGATACACCCAAAATTGGAACTAAGGTGAATCTGAGACTAGCTAAGATAGCAAACAGAACCCCTCAACAAGACAATCCAAAGTCACAAGTAGAACATGAAGATTTAGTATTACCTCCTCAAGATAATCGACCAAAGGTGTCTTCTATTCTAATTGAGGATACTAGAGAAGTCAACATCAGTTCTTTAGAGATTTGAGGTCTTAAGAGAGAACATTGGACAATTTGCATGGTCATATTAGGACATGCTAGGACTTGATCCAAACCTCGTAGTTCATCATCTTGCAGTCGATCCAAAGATCAAGCCCATTAGACAAAAGCTTAGAAAAATGCACCCCAAGGTAGCATTACTGGCCAAAGCTGAATTAGAAAAAATGTTAGCTGCTGAGGTTATCCAACCTATCGACTACTCAGAGTGGATCTCCAACATGGTCCCCATCACTAAACCTTTCAGTGACATCAGAATCTGCACTGATTTCAGAGACCTTAACAAAGCTTGTCCAAAAGATGATTTTCCCTTACCCAACATAGATATGATTGTAGACCTTACAGTTGGACATGAAATTCTGTCCCTCATGGATGGATTTTTTGGGTATAGTCAAATCAAGATTATAGAAGAGGATCAACATAAGACAAAATTCACTACCCCTTGGGGAACCTTTTGCTACAACATGATGCCTTTTGGCCTAAAAAATGTTGGGGCTACCTATCAAAGAGCTATGATAGCCATTTTTCATGATCTCATCCATAGCATTTTGGAGGATTGTGTGGATGATATCTTGGTCAAATCTCATACCTTCATGGATCATCTGGCTGACCTGGAGAAAGTCTTTGATAGGTTAGCCAAATATCATCTCATGTTGAATCCCAAGAAGTGTGTCTTTGGGGTCACATCTGGCAAGCTTCTAGGCTTTATAGTTTCTAAATGAGGTATAGAGATCAACCCCAAGAAGGTCAAGGCTATCTTAGATATGCTTCCTCCCTAGACACTGTGATAGCTTCACTCTCTTCAGGGGAAGGTTCAATCCATCTGGCACTTCATCTCCCAGCTTGTAGATAAGTTTACACCATTTGCATGAAAAATCCTTAGAGCAGGCTACTATTGGCCTACCATTGAAGAAGACTCCTATGAATTTGTCAAAAAATGTCTCCCATGTCAGCAGCATGCAAATCTTGTGCATGCTTAGTTTAATACTGATCTTCAATGATCCTTTTGTATCTTGACTACTGATTTGGATCTTTGCTTCCTTTCAATTTTTGAACTGTTTCAATGTGATCTTGACAACATAGTTCTAGTTCTTCCTTAAGAACTTAGTTGGAAATGGTCAAGCCACCAATTTCTTGAGTGACATGACCATCATTTCTTGAACTAGCTTCCTTGGTAGATTTAGTAATCTATTATTTCCTCATCTACTTTCAAATGTTATCTACTTTTGAATTATTTTCAATTTCAATTCTACTTGTATTCATGCAATTCTTGGCCAGATGACCAAGTTTTGTACAAGTGAAACATCTTATGGTGGTATCTCTCTTCCTTGCATGATGTTTAACACAGGTCATGCCAATGTGTCCATATTCTCCACACTAATGATATCTACACCAAGTGTTATAGTCCCAATTTAATATTGCATTCAAAATTTTCTCTACTGGATTGAATTTCTTGGTTCTATAATCTGATGCCTTGTGACCTTGTTTCTTGCATTTGTGACACATGCCTTCAAATTTTGGTTTCTCTTTGCATTCATTAGCCACCATGCTGATTGCAATTGTAGCATGTACCATTGAATTTTTCTTTACCATTGCTCCAACATATGTTTGATGTATGACCTATCTTACCATAGTGATTGCAAGTAGGTCTTTGATTCCTTTAAGCACCTTGTTCAGAGGATTCACCTTCTTCTTTGTATCCAATTCTTTCTTTTCCTTTTTGTTTATAGAGATTCTACTCATTTAGTTGACTCAATTGATTCATGTGTACTTGGGATTTCATCATTTTTTCATTGATTTTTTTTCAGTGTTTAGGTCATTTTTCAATTTTTCACTAATTTTCTTTTCAAATTTCAGCTCACTTCTTATTCTTTCATTGATTTTTCTTTCCAAACTTAGATCATTTCTTAATCTTTCATTGATCTATCTTTGGCTAATGATTTCCTCATTTGCATTGGAGATTTGATCCATAAGATCTACTGTTAGAAATGGTTTACATAAAATTATGTGCCACTAGCTCATCATCCTTATCCTCCAACTAGTTCACAAAATTCAAGGTAATAACTTTGTCAACTCAGATTTGGAAAATATTAACATTTCCAATAATGCAGCAGCTCATCACTATTGAAATACTAGTGCTTGGCACATGCTGTGTTACTCGGCACCTACTAAGATTTTCTGATGCTCGACAGCTGAAGTTCACTTAGCACCTATTACTTTCTCAGCACTTGAACTTCAGTCGACACACACTAGATTTTACATTTTTTGTACTCTAATTGAAAATTTACTCAGCTTCAACTAGCTTGCTTAGCACCCACTGATGAACTTAGTTTAAGCTTTGTAATCAACCTTATTACAACTTATTCCTCCAATGTTTCTAAATGTGAGCAACCTCTATATCTTCAAGTATGTTATCAATACATAATTTAACCATTGTCTTAACTGATCCTTGCACTTCATTACAATATCATAACTCAACCTTTCCCTTAGGTGCTCTTGTTACATCTTGTTGATTAAATCCTCTTCATCAATCAACTAAGTGATAGTACTTGGATCTTATAAGCAATTGTCATTCCTACACATAGTAGGTTTGACATCAATGACAAAACAATGATTGAAAAACATTCTTTTAATAAAAATCTCCCTCTTCGATCTTTAGTAACGACCTTTTCAATTAGATTTCCAACATTTGCATGCTAAAAGGATTGGTTTTGGATCTCATTGTTCCTTCCATCCATTTCTTCCTTCATTTTGTTCCTTTATTCCAAGATTTCACATAGCCTTATTGACTAAATTTCTTATTCTCTTTTGAGCTTTCTTACTTTTTCTTGTAGGGAAGCATTCTTCTCTAAGAGTTCTTTAATTATGTCATTTTCTTCATTTGAACTACTTGAAGGGAAAAGGTATTAAACCTTTTATCCAATGTATTGATGCTAATTCATTTGATTTTCAAGTTCCTTCCTTTTTTTCAGGGATTGGGAAAGTTGCTCCTTAGCTTTATTGAGTTGTGCAATGGACATTTCTAGATCTAGCTTTTCATCATCAATTGTCTTATCAAGTATGAATATCTCCATTGTCCTTGATCTTTGCTCAAGCTGTCAAACTTTATCATGAAAACCACAAAGCTCTGATACCAATTGTTGGATATATTCAAGACTATGATAGGTTACTAAGAGGGGAGGGGTGAATCAGTAACCTTAAAAACTTTTCCAAATTCAGATCTTAATAGCAATAATCCAATTAACATTTAATTTATTAAATTAGATCTAGCTGCATGCATGATAAACTGAAATCATAAAACATTCATAACACTTTAACACAATAATTTAGTGGCCCAAAAAGCTTCCAAATAGAAAGTAAAATTAGGGTGGGGATGATACCCATAAAACTTCAGTACTACAACTTAAAGTTGGCTTATTAAGGCTTACAATGATCACTTATGATGATCTATCCTATTAGGAGCAATTAGGATTGCTAGGTCCACCTTGTTAGAGGTTTTACAAACATATAATAAAGTATGCACTCAGTTAAGAGATTTGATAAAAGATTGTTAAGTCTAGCTTGTTAAAGGATTTGTACTGGTTCACCTATTACGATGAAATAGTAGATCTCTAACTTACAACTAGATTGCTGATAGAGATTATTTGAAATGTTGATCACCTTTATGTGATAGATATGACTCTACTGCTCCTTTTTTGATATGGCCTTACAATACACTTTGTCTGCTATTGATTCTCATTCACATGCTTCTATTTCACATCATTTTTACACATTCATACTACCTTGGATATGATACAATACATTACATATATATCAATCCAATTTACATAATTACAAAGTTAGCCAATATACAAATTAATACCAATATTAAAAAGTTGACCCAAATGAAGACACTCAGGTTCTAAAGACTAACTTGGTGAAGTTCTAATACACAACATCCACCGTTACTATTTGGCATTGTCATGCATTTAGTAGAATCAGAAGCTTGGTCCATACTAATCATCTCAAAACAATCTTGAACTCA
The DNA here is from genome assembly GCA_028749045.1 of Cupressus sempervirens. Classification (NCBI taxonomy): domain Eukaryota; kingdom Viridiplantae; phylum Streptophyta; class Pinopsida; order Cupressales; family Cupressaceae; genus Cupressus; species Cupressus sempervirens. The sequence goes on from CM053793.1 coordinate 606,305,295, forward strand.
GTCTACACTGGTGACTTGGTAAATATTGTGTAACTCAGAAGAAATTGAATTACTTGTTTACCATGACTGCACTCATTAAACACTAATCATCACATATCTCAGTTAATGCTAACTTTGGTTTATATGAACTGCTAGCTTAGTAGAAACTACAAAGCTTGTTAACCACTGAAATACTTGGGTTGAACTGTAGGACTTTACACTGAACGATTCTATTCAGTTTGAATTGTTGCACTTCACACTAATTGAATTCAATTGGTAACCACTAGAAATGCTTGGTAGGAACTATAGAGCTTGGTGGATTAAAAATTAGATGGAAAATATTGTAGACTATTAAATGAGCTCGGTAGCCATACAGAATCTAAATAAGTGTGGTAACTAATAACAAACTTGACAAAATGTGAACATTAATAAGTACTATGTTATCTTGATTATTTAAACATTAAATTTCACTAATGATGATATGAGGTGTTTCACCTTATGATGACAATGTTAATAATGGTACCTTATTGATTAGTTTATACAAATCATATAGTTCAGTAATCCTTAATTGGTGATGTTTATGATGTTTAAGTATATGCATTCCTAATAATGATTCTTCTAGTATTTTAATTTGAAATAATGGATAGGTTAGATTATATCGATTATACAATTACTAATGATTAAATATGAACAAAATTGAGCTAAAAAGTTAATTGTATGAAAGATTTATGTTTTGATTTATGTGACTATCTAGATGAGTTTTGAATATATGCATGTGAGTTTTCTCAAACTATTGATGTGTAAACTTGGTGTGTAGGATTATTAGTGGGGAAATCTAACAAAGAATCAGAATTGGACCATATGTACTATTTTTAAAAATTAAAGTTGAGTCTAATGAAATATGTAGACCCCATTGTTCATATTTTATTTGTATTGTAAATTGAATGTGTGTTTCATTCTATAAATTGTAAAGTGTTTAATGTTTTGTAATAGTGATTTGATAGTGTCACTTAACACTCAAAATCTATATATCCATACTAGCATGATAGTTAGGGTTAGCCAAGCAACCTAATAATCCAAGTTGGACTAAATTAGTGACCTAAAACTAATTAGTTAGTAATCAGGATTATTTACTCTAGTCAAGGTATAGTGATAAGTTTTCTTTCCTAGGTTTTTTGGGAAGCTCAAATATTTCAAGCAATTTAATTGGTCCCTAAATAGTCCTAAAGGCCAAAAATTATGAAAACTAAGTACCTAATAAGTATATGTATGGGTTGGGGGCATTTTTCACCCCTTCAACCCCTTTCATTGACTTTGGTGACCACCCAAATATCTCATTTTTTCTTTATTGTGAAAATTGAAGTTATGCCATGAGTTTGATAAGTAAACTCCACCTTGAAGTTTTCTTTAGTAGTGAGGTTAAGTTAGAAGACTCTAGAAACCTTAATCAAGTGGGGGAGTTATTGAATTTTGTAAGTGGTTGAGTTGGGAACCTATTTTACTAGAAAATTTGAGAGTGAAAGGTTGTTCACCCAACCTCTAGATTTAGAGAGCAAAATTTAGGATTGAAGTAGATGAAAGGATAGCTCTTCCCAAATTTTAGTTGCCATAACATTATTGTGATGCTAGGAATCCTTCAAGTGCATGTCTTCATGATGTGTTTTATTTCTTAAGTAGGTTTTTCAATATGTGTGTTCATGTGTTTGATGAACATGTTTGGGATGAGATTGTAATGGGTTGTCTTTAAATACTTTCTTTCATGTTTTACATTTGATTTTTGAGGGAATTGTAAGGTATGTGTTAGCACTACTCACCCTTAGATAGGGCACAAGTGGCTATGTATGGGAGGAGGGCTTTAGTTGGACTCTAGCAGTGCAGAGTCTCTCCTCATGATAAGGAGAGGGAGAGAGAATAGAGTGTTATGGGCCCCTACTCGTCAGTACAACCCATGTTTGAGTTTCAAATAGAAAATTGAAAAGTGAAAGAATGGAAGTTCTTGTGATTATAGCCTCAAAAAGGGCATCTATTATGGTGTAGTGACTGATGTATCCTATCTAAAAAAATCCACCTTATCCCTAGTCTAGTTTGATAATGAACCTATTGTGTAAACTTGGGTGGGAGTAAATGATTGATTGTGTGTTCATGTTAAAATTGTTTGTCTCCCAATTAGTTTCATTCTCTCCATGTTTACCTTGATAAAATTATAGTTTCTTGAAGTGGCTACCTTGTTATGAAGCCAAGAAGGATCTCAAAGTTGTTGTTTTCATTTCAAATATGTTGGGAGATTTCTCCTTAGGATAATGATCTTGTTGTAAAAATGTTAATGTTAAACTTTTTTTCTTTCTAAAATGATTATGATTTTGGGTTTTCTTCCCTGGTTCTTTCCAGAGGGAGTCCTTGAATTAGATGAATGAATAAAAATGGAGTATTTGCTATTCATATAATATTATGTTTGATTAAATTTACATGAATATTTTGTTCAATAAATGGATGCAATGTTGTGTTACCTTTCCTATGATATTTTTAAAGTTCAATTTTTTAATCTTTGATTAAATTTGTAATTAGAGGAAATGATGATAAATAAAGTTATGCAAAATTGATACCAAAACTATGTTAAGAAAATTTGATTATTTGAACAATAGATTATTTTCATAATTGTTGGAACAAAAAACAGTCCTACATGGATGAATAAGAAAAACATTAATCTCTATGTTATAATCACTTAAGAAAAAATGTCCGCTTTGGTTAAGTAAGTAGATTTAATAATTCGATTCTTAGAAGCAAAAAATGGGACAAATATATATATATATATATATATATATATACCCCTTTCCATGAAAATATAAATTGTATTAAAAAATCTACACTTAGAAAAACAACGGACTTGAGAAAAATTTAACATCCCTAGAGAAAAAGAGCTCTCTAGAGTTTGTATTGAAAAATAAATTAAAATTAAAATTAAAATTTAAAAATATGCAAGAGCCTACAACAAAATGGTAACTTGTGAGCCTCTCATGTGTGAGGTCTTGGGTTCAAAATTTCTTAACTCATAACAATAATTAATTACAACAAATAACAATAATTAATATTGGCTTCGGCTATTTATTGATCGAAAGAAGTTTTTAAAAATCCCCTTATGAAAATAAAGAATATTCTCTTGGGATTCTTTTAATATCTTTGTTTTATTTTTAAATATGTTATAAATTTAATAAATAGCATATATATATATATATATATATATATATATATATATATATATATATATATATATATATCATATCCTAAAACTACCAACAAAACTTTAGCCATAACAACCCTCCCTACTTGCATCTCACCCCCCTTAAACCTAGGCATTGAAAAAGGGGAGCACATTTTCGTTGGCCTAGGTGCCCATCATGACATGGCTGATGTCATCCTTTAATTCTTCAAGATTTCGGTGCACCATGCACTCAAAGGGGAGGTTAAAGTCAAAATGAATATTAAAGTTGTTTTGTTTCTTTTAAAAACAAATCTTATTCTTCCCCCCTTGCTCATGTACCCCTTTTATTTATGCTTCTTGGGCAAGATGAGGGAAGTTTGGGATGGGCTTTAGGAAGTGGGCAGTTAGGTTATGTTAGTATGAGTTAGTTTAGGTGATATTAATTTAATTATTAAAAGTTAGGATTTGTTTTAAATGTTAGTTTAGTAAGTTTTAAATTAGTTTACGATTGGATTGTTAGTTAGTTAGTTAGTAGAGCTAAGTGTTAGTAAAGATAGCATGTACAAATTGGTGATAATTAAAAAGATATTGGGGTTTAGTAAGTAATGTTAGATGTTAGAAAATTAGTTAGTATTATTATTTGTTTAAATATTTAGTTAAATTTTATGTTAGGTGTTGAGGTACGTTTTAAAGTTAGTAAAGGTTAGTTTTATTTTTTGTTAAATTAGTTTAATTACTAATATTAGTAAGTATAAAGTAAAAGAAAATTAGTTTAGATTAAAGTTGAATTATTTGTTTTAGTTTAAATAAAGTTTGGTCAATTTATAGATTTATCGTAAAGGTATTTAATTTGTTAAATGCTAGGATATGTATTTAAGACTAGACGTGTTAATATTAGTGTAGTTAGTTATTTTATTTTTGTTTTAATATTTCAATTAGTTAGATTTATATTTGTTAATATGTTACTAAAGTAATTTAATTATGTTGTTAATTGGTGTTTTATTTAATTAATATTACATTGGTTAAGTTAATATTATTTTTAATCAGTTTTAGTTTTAATTAATGTTGGTTAGTTTGTAAATTTAGCATATGGATGTTTAACATATGTAAAATTTTAGAGGTAAGTAAACTTAATATTGTTTTAGATTAATTTAAATTTAATTTAAAATATATATTATTTTTGGCATGAAAGATTTAATTAATATTAGTGACATTTTAAAAGCGATTAACAACATTAATGTTATTAATGTTATTATAGTGAAAATTAAGATTGATTTTAAAAAGGTGAGCCAGTATTCTTAAATCGTATATGATTTCAAAGTATAATGCTTGAACCTTTTAATTAATTATATATATATATATCCTTTTTGTGTTATGTAAGTCATATTTAACCATATATCAAACTTAGTGGATTAATTAATTTAAAAAAAAAAAATTGGTGTATTTTTGCCCTAATATTTTGGGCATGACATTTTGCTATCAAAGGCCAATTTCGTGACACTTGGGCAATAATGGGTCTATGTTAACTGTGGACATTTAAGTATTACCATACAAAGCAAGGAGTTCTCCTTGAAGAATTTTAAGAAGCTAATATATTTTTCCTAAACAATGATACTGATGCCTAAACCTAAGAAAAACTTGAAACTAGTATCAACAATTGTAAATGGTAAACCATAAAAAGATAACCTAGTCTTAAGGACTTGAAAACAACTGAATTAATGCAAGAATACTATATTTATATTAAAGTATATTATGATCTCATATAGAATTCAAAATTCTATCAAATGCAATCACCTTGGGGAAAACTAAGTTAATAACCCTAAAACATCTTTCAATCATGTGAGTGGGAACAAGTGAATAACCTAGTGATTAGAGACAAGGTCTTTCACATCATCTTTAGTAGAAGCCAGATTTGGTCTAACCCTATCACTTGTGAAAGAATTGAAGTTCATATTAAATATGGAAGTGATCAAGTAGACTAGTAGAGATTCAAACATTGCAAAATAAGTAAAGGAAATCTATGATTATCATAATCAAATTTTGTACCTTCGAGTCAAAATATTGAATCGATAAAATGAATGGTGAGTAATTAGGAAGGTAACACTTGAAGAGTATACCATGTTACCAAGTTATTGGGACACCTCTAACCTATTACAAATTTAAAATGTATTGTTCCAAGAATCCTCAAAAAGAAAACAAGAGCTAAATTAAAATATGCATGCAACATTTGGAAACCTTGAATGATAGTATTATTAATGCAAGAAGTTATTCAACAAGTGAGATACCTAGGAACACACAAAGAAAGGGAGTATCTCAGTCTACTATGAGGAATAGAACCCTAATCAGAGAATAAATCTATTTAAAATATGATAGTAAGAACAAAATTAAATGATGAGAAGTATGTAACATATAGTATCGAACCAATAAGATAGAAAGTGAAAACTTTTGAGATAGGGTTATGTGAGTTTAATCATGTTAGCAAGCTTATTGTATAAGCATGAGTAATACAAAATTTTAACTATCAAGTGAATACTCATAGACTCTAGTATTGAAATTATTGGATCAATTATAAACCTATAATTTAGAGAAAGTAAAGTCATAAGGAGGCCATCAACCTAATATGAACTAAAGGTTCAGGTATCAAAGTTAAGTAATAAGTGGATTATTAGCCATGAGGCATGAGAAGAACAATGATGATGACCTATATTGATAGCAAGGAGATAGTTGTAAGAATGAATAAATAAACATTCACAACATCCTAATAATAGTTTTATAGCTAACTAGTTGCAACCCTGCAACTTAAGGATGAATTCATAAGTCATTTATGACTAGGAGAATGTGAAGTATGGATTATTGATAAGAACAATAGCATTTAGTACATTCTTGGATGATAATTAGAACTTGTGTAAATGATGAAACAACATAGGCAGTGATATATATATATATATATATATATATATATATATATATATATATACACACACACACACACACAGAGAGAGAGAGAGAGAGAGAGAGAGAGAGAGAGAGAGAGAGAGAGAGAGAGAGAGAGAGAGGATCATACCAATTTGGTGACAGTGATAACACAACATCAACCAGTATACTGTGGTGAATTTGATCTAAGAAAGATTATGGGTAGCTACCCAAGTATGTAATTATGGTGAATTGAGGATGAGAGATTTGGTTTTGTAATTGAAAGCTTAGATTACAAAGTCTATTGACGCTAAGGTCTCCATATGTTTAGATTCCTTGAAAGGAAACTAATGTAACAACAACAGGATGGAAGGGAACTCATTTTAGTATTTTTGCATTTTCACTTTTGAGTGAGTAATGATCAAGCCAAACTCCTTAGTATAGTAAACCCTAACCATAGGGCAATGTCAGTAAAGATAGATATGTAGTTAGTATCTGGGATCAATCATAGATTGAGCGACATAGTTGTTAGACCACCATCTAATCTCAATTCAATATCCCTACAATGTATTTGGAAGACCTAAGATTTCCCCTTTCCTTCAAACACCCTGGTATGAGCACATTATATCAGTAATGTAAATTTTGTAAGTGATTTGATTTATTTTCTTATTTTTTTGATTTCAAATTTTGGTATTTTAATGTTCTTTCCTTTTTGCCAATAATGTGATGTGGGGTTGTTTAGCCAATTGTATTATTGATGATTCTATTTGCCTCTAGGTCATCTCTTTAGTTCTTGATTAAATTTTTATTATTGTGGCCACTCTTTATTTCTTTTGCTTTAGAATTTTGTGTTCGATGTGTCATCCTTGATGTTGAATTTAAATTTTGATGCATCTTCTTTTGAATTTTGTCGACAAAGTGACATATGATGGGCCTACCAAAGGGATTTTTGACAGTCAAGTGGATGTATAACACTAGGGTATGGGGTTATTCGTGAGAGTATTCATGCCCTACCATCTCCCAAGACTTCTAGAATAGGATGAGTGAATATTTTTGTGACTATTATGAGTAATGAAATTATACAGAATCTAAAACTAGTGAAGGTTACGAGTTAACCTAATAGACTTTTAGATGCAAAAGGTGCATGTGTAGTGATGGACTCATTTGGTGGCCTATTAAAAAATCAATATTTTGTGGGGACTTGAAGGGAAAAGTGATTAACCTTGATTAAAGATCCAATTTAAATTATAATAAACCTCATTCAAGGGAGGCTCATACAACTATTACCCCAATGGGTGGGTATGTAGAATTTGAAACAACTTATGATATTATATTATTATTAGAGACTCCATAAGTATTTTATACTAGATTAGAATGTTGTTAATATGTGAAAAATATGTTTTAAGAAGTGTTTGACCCTGAAAAACATAACCATGTCAAAGCTATGGTTGGAAATTCACTTTTAGTAATGGTAATCAGGAAAACATGTTATCATCCTTGTGAATGCATGAGAATTATTAATCATTATTTTAATATGAGTAAATCTTGGTATAAGTTTACACAACATCTATCTTGGAATGAATATTTTAGTTGTGTGACTTCTAGGAGGAACTCAAAGGCTAGTGCAGGAGGATGTAAGGTCCCTACTCGTATGTACTTATTAAATACAATTTCTCTATTAAATCTATTATAGGAGATTAGAATGGATGTGATGTAATGTTTTATGGTTTTGATGTCCTAATAGAAACTGAGATTAGCTAATTCATCCATGAGTTAAATAATTAGTAATTCAAGAACTACTATGTTATCTTGACTATTTAAACATTAAATCTCACAAGTGAGGATATGAGGTGTCTCACCTTATGATGATGATGATGTTAATTATGGTACCTTGATGGTTAGGTTATATGCATTTAGTTACTTCAATTCCCTAATTAGTTATTTTTATGATGTTTAAGTATATGGATGCCTAATAATGATTATTCTAGTATTTTAATTTGAAATAATGAATAGGTTAGGTTCTATTGATTATGCAATTAATAATGATTAAATATGAGTAGAAATGAGCTAAGAAAATAATTATATAAAAGATTTATATTTTAATTTATATGACTACCCAGATGAGTTTCGAATATATGCATGTAATTTTTCTTGAACTACTAATATGTGAACTTAGTGTTTAGGATTATTAGCTATGAAATGTAACAAAGAATTGGAACTAGACCATATGTACCATTTGTGAAAACTAGGGTTGAGTCTAATGAAAGATGCAAACCCTGTTGTTCATATTTTATTTGTATTGTAAATTGAATGTGTGTATCATCCTATAAATCATAAAGTGTTTAATATTTTGTAACAGTGATTTGATAGTGTCACTTGACACTCATAATCTATACATACATAATAGTATGATAGTTAGGGTTAGCTGGGCAACCTAATATTCTTATTTTGACTAATTTAGTGACCTAACACTAATTAGTTAGTAATTGAGATTAATTAACCTAATTAGGGTTTAGTGATAAGTTTGCTTTCCTAGGTTTTCTTGGAAGTTCAAATATTTCAAGCAATTTAATAGGTCCCTAAATTGGCCTAGAGGCAAAAAATATTGAAAACTAAGTGCCTAACAAGTATATGTATGGGTTGGGGGCATTTTCCACCCCTCTAGCCCCTTTCGTTGACTTTAGTGACCACCGAAATATCCCATTTTTACTTTATTGCGAAAATTGAAGTTTCACCATGAGGTTGATAAGTAAACTCCACGTTGAAGTTTTATTTAGTGGTGAGGTTAAGTTAGAAGTCTCTAGAAATCTTACTCAAGTAAGGAAATTATTGCATTTTGTAAGTGGTTGAATTGGGAGCCTATTTTAGTGGCAGATTTGAGAGTGAAAGGTTGTTCACCCAACCTCTAGATTTAGAAAGCAATGTTTAGGATTGAAGGAGAAGGAAGGATAACTCTTCTCAAATTTTAGTTTTCATAACCTTATTGTGAAACTAGGAATCCTTCAAGTGCATGTCTTCATGATATATTTCATTTCTTAAGTAGGATTTTTTATATGTGTAGTTGTGTGCTTGATGGACATGTTTGGGATGGGATTGTAATGGATTTTATTTAAATATCTTCCTTCATGTTTTGCATTTGATTTTTGAGGGAATTATAAGGGATGTGTTGAAATTTCTCACCCTCAAATAGGGAAGAAGTGGTGATGTAGATCAGGAGGGCTTTATTTGGAATCTAGTAGTGCAGAGTCTCTCCTCATGACGAGGAGAGAAAGAGAGAGTAGAGTGCTATGGGCCCCTACTCATCAGTACAACCCATTTTTAATTTTGGAAAATTGAAAAGTGAAAGAATAGACATTCTTGTGATTATAGTCTTGAAACGACATGTTTTATGGTGTTGTGACTGATGTCTCTTGTTTTCAAACATCCACCTTCTCCCTAGTCTAGTTCGATAACAAATCTATTGTGCAAACCTTGATGGGATTAAATGATTGATTGTGTCTTCATGTCAAAATTATTTGTCTACTAGTTGGTTTCATTCTCTCCATGGTTACCTTGATAAAATTGCAGTTTCTCAAACTGGCTACCTTGTTATGGAGCCAAGCAGGATCTCAAAGTTGTTTTTTTCATTTCAAATATGTTGGGAGATTTCTCCTTGGGATAATGATCCTATTCTAAAAATTTTAATCTTAAACCTTTTTTTTTTAAAAATGATTATGATCTCGAGTTTTCTTCCCTAGTTCTTTTCTAAGGGAGTCCTTGAATTAGATGAATGAATAAAAATGGATTTTTTGCATTCATGTGATATTCTATGTGATTAAATTTACATGCATATGTTGTTCATTAAATGGATAAAATGATGTTTTACCTTTCCTATGACACTTTTAAAGTTCAATTTTGTAATCATTGATTAAATTGTAATTAGAGGAAATGATGATAAATAAAGTTATGCAAATTTGATATCAAAACTATGTTAAGAAAATTCAATTATGTGAACAATAGATTATCTTGTACTTTCATAATTGTTGGAATAAAAAATAGCCCTAAATGTATGAATAAGAAAAATATTAAACTCTATGTTATAATCAGTTTAGAAAAAAATGTCCCCTTTGGTTAAGTAAGTAGATTTAATAATTCAATACTTAGAAAAAATATAAGGGACATATATGTATGTGTGTGTGTGTGTGTGTGTGTGTGTGTGTGTGTATATACCCCTTGCCATGAAAATATAATTTGCATTAAAAAATATACACTTAGAAAATAAATGGACTTGAGAAAAATTGAGCATGCCTCGAGCAAAAAATCTCTTGGAGTTTATATTGCAAAAAAAAAAACTCCCCCTCTGAGAACAAACAATATTCTTTTTGGAATTCTTTTAATATCTTTGTTTTATTTTTAAATATGTTGTAAATTCAATAAGCTATATATATATATATATATATATATATATCTGAAAACTACCAACCAAACTTTAAGCCATAACTACCCTCCCCACTTGCATCTCACCCCCCCTTAAACCTAGGCATTGAAAAAGGGGAGCACATTTTCCTTGGCATAGGTGCCCATCATGTGATGACTGATATCATACTTTAATTCTTTAAGATTTGGATACACCATGCACTTGAAAGGGAGGTTAAAGTCAAAATGAATATTAAAGTTGATTTCTTTCTTTTAAAAAAAAATCTTATTCTTCCCCCTTGGCGTACCACCTTTATTTATGTTTCTTGGGTAGCATGAGGGAAGTTTGGGATGGGGTTTAGGAAGTGGGTAGTTGGGTTAGGTTAGTAGGAGTTAGTTTAGGTGATATTAATTTAATTATTAAAAAGTTAGGATTTGTTTCAAATGTTAATTTAGTAAGTTTTAAATTAGTTTATGATTGGATTGTTAGTTAGTTAGTTAGTAGAGTTAAGTGTTAGTAAAGATAGCATGTAGCAATTAGCATTAATTAAAAAGATATTGGGGTTTAGTAAGTAATGCTAGATGTTAGAAAATTAGTTAGTATTATTATTTGTTTAAATATTTAGTTAAAGTTTATGTTAGGTGTTGAGGTATGTTTTAAAGTTAGTAAAGGTTAGTTTTATTTTTTGTTAAATTATTTTAATCAGTAATGTTAGTAAGTATAAAGTAAAATAAAATTAGTTTAGATTAAACTTGAATTATTTGTTTTAGTTTAAATAAAGTTTGGTCAATTTATAGATTTATCATAAAGGTATTTAATTTGTTAAATGCTAGGATATGTATTTAAGATTAGATGTTAATATTAGTGTAGTTAGTTATTTTATTTTTGTTTTAATATTTTGATTAGTTAGATTTAGATTTGTTAAGTTGTTACCAAAGTAATTTGATTATGTTGTTAATTAGTGTTTTATTTAATTAATATTACATTGGTTTAGTTAATATTATTTTTAATTAATTTTAATTTTAATATATGTCTGTTTGTTTGTAAATTTAGTATATGTATGTTTAACGTATGTAAAATGTTAAAGGTAAGTAAAATAAATATTATTTTAGATTAATTCAAATTTAATTTAAAATAAATATTATTTTTCCCATGAAAGATTTAATTAATATTAGTGACTTTTTAAAAGTGATTGACAACATTAATCTTATTAATGTTATTATAGTGAAAATTAAGATTTATTTTTAAAATGTGAGCTAGTATGGTTTAATCCTATATGATTTGAAAGTATAATGCTTGAACCTTTTAATTAATTGTATTGGGTTGCTTATTTTAAATAATTGATTAAATAAATAATTTTTAAATATAATGAATTATTCCTACATGATAGTTATAAATTGAAATGAAATGTCAAGGTATTGTTAGAGGAACTTATATCTGGCCTTCAACATACCTATAGTGTAACTTATGAAACAAATATATATATATATCAAAACCCTTTTGTGTCATATAAGTCATAGTCAAGCATATATCAAACATAGTCGATTAATTAATTAATTTTTAAAAAATATTGGTGTGTTTTTGCCCTAATATTTTTGGCATGACACTCTATCTACCCAAAGTGCCTCATGAAATATTTTGTGCCAATTCTTTTGATTTTTAGAAACCAACTTCTTCATGATATTGATCAAGTTCTTATTACTTGATTTTGCTTGACCATTCCCTTGAGGGAATTAATCTGATGAATGAATTAGGTGTATGTTTTCTTCATAGTAGAATTTGGTAATCTCCATAGAAGAAAAGTAAGAAACTGTGTTATACATGAAAAGCTTCAATGGCACCACAAATCTTACCAAAATGTTCTCTTTGATGAACTCACAAATGACTTTAGTAGTAGTTTTCTTGGGAGGCTTGGCTTCCACCCATTTGGAAAAGTAGTCCATAGCAGTGATGATATATAAATGACCAGCAAAGGAAGGAAGATTTATTGGTCCAATCAAGTCAATTTTTCTCTACTGAAAGGGGTCTTCTATTACAATTAGCTTTAGAGATAATGCAACTAATTAAGGATTGCTAGAGAACATCCTACACTTGTCACATTTGGCCACCACTTATAAGCCTCTTTGGACATGTCAAGAAAGTAATAGCATTGCCTCAAAATCTTGTATGTTGTAACTATTGATGAAAAATGACCACCACAAACCTCATTGTGGAAACTATGAAGCAATCTTTCTTGTTGGGGTTTATCCACACATCTCAAGAACATTTCATCTATTCCTCTCTTGTATAGGTGGTCATCATATATAACATGGTTAGCTGATTTAATTTTGAGGTCTCTTTTCTTCTCATATGCTAATTCATTAGGACAATCCCCGTTAGTTAGAAAATAGACAATACTTGAGAACTAGGGGTCTTAGAAATTGGCCATTAGTGCTCTTGAAGAGTCATTTTCTTGACTTAAATCATTATTTTCTACAATTATTCTACAGAAGCCATTTCCTCACACTATCTTTGTTGGATACGGCTCAATAATATATTCTTATACTTTTGCTATCCATTTGCCTCTAGTATTACATCCTATCTCTTTCTAGGTTAATAGGCTTTTAATAGCAGAATTAAGTACATAAACTATAGTATGCAAGTGTAAGAAATAAAATATGAATTTCTTGAGTGCTCTTACCACTGCATAGGTGTTCTTTTCTATTTGAGAGTATCTTAATTCTTTTTCTTTCAAAGGACTACTCATGAAAGTGATTGGCGCTTGGATGCCTTCCTTATTTTCTTGCATGAATATTGTGGATAGCATGTGGATTCAGGCATAGAAATACAATATGAATTCCTTAGTGTAATCCAAGTGGACCAAAAGGGGTGCTTTGACAATGACATCCTTGATTTGATCAAAATCCTTTGTTCTAGATTCATTCAATTTGAAGCTTTGATTTTCCTTATTAATATCAACTATGCATTTGGTGATTTCAGAAAAATTAGGGATGAAACATATCAGAAAGTTCACCTTTCCAAAAAATGATTTGACTCCAAATTTTCTTCCCAACAAATTTAGCTGTTGGACGGCCCTAACATGTTTTGGGTCAATCCCAATGCCTTCCTAGGAAACTATATGACCTAGCAATTTTCCTTCTGTAATACAAAAGATTGACTTCTTGGGATTGAGGGAAACCCCATGCTCACTACATCTTCTCAACACTTTTTCTAGGTCCCTTAGGTGATTTTCTCTATTCTTGGAGAATAAGGTCAACTCATCCAGGTATATGACAATGATCTTATCCTTGAGATTAGAAAAGGAGGAATGCATGGCCCTTGGAAAAGGTGGCACCAACATTAATGATCCCAAATGGAATTCTATTATATGCAAATACTCCCTAAGGTGTAGTGAATGATATCTTGAACTGATCTTCTGGGTTTACCTTGATTTGGTTAAAACTTGAAAATCCATCTAATAGGGACATAATTTTAGAGCTAGACATTGTTTACAATAAATGATCCATATTGGGTAAGGCATAGTTGTCCTTTAGAGATGCTTGATTCAAATTTTTGAAATCCTCACAAATTTTAATCCCCCCACTCTTTTTCCAGACAAGGACAATGTTGACTATCCATGTTAAATTCTATATGGGGTCAATAAGTCTTGCTTCTAGCATCTTGTGAACTTCCCTAAAGATGGCATCTGAGACCATAGGGTTGTAGTTACACTGATTATGCCTAAAGTTAATGGCTTTAGACTTGAGGGGAATTTTGTGTTTGAACTCTCCAGTTATAAAGGTCTTTAGGTCCTTGTATCACTACAAAAATATGTCTTGATATTTCTTAACCATCTTGGGTTTATAGTTGGTGCCAATGTTCATCTCTTCAAATTCTCTAGAAGTACTACCCTTCCTACCACTTTCCCTTCTAATAAATGCATCATACCTATCAAACAATTTTCAAGGTAAATGAGATGCCTAGGAATCTTATTAGCTTTTAGCTTCCTAGCTCCAAGCTCTAGCTCCTTCTTGGTGTTAGGGGAGAAATCTTTGCAGGGACTTTTACTTCCTTCAAAATATTGATCATTAAAAGGTTCAAAACCTTCTAGGAAGGATTGGATTTTTTTTCATTGTTAAAAACTTGTCATGTTTAAACATTATCAGGAACATTGGGCCTAAATAAGAATTAAACTTTTTACTGATTATCTATAAAGTCTAGATGTGGAAGTAAGAGTCAAGAAGAGGTAGCTAAGAAATATACCCTTGCATTTTGTTCGCTTGAAACAACTTGAATCAAGAATGCATCCAAGTTCTCAATCTCATCCTAGACATTGTTTCTATAATTTTTGAGCCTTGCATTATTTTCAATGTACTAAGCTTAAACTTGCTTCACTATAAACTTTGCATCTCCTTGAGCTCTTAAGACTTTCACTCCTCTTTTCTTTGTAGTAGTAATTGTTGAAAGATTGTTAGAAGCATGAATGCTAATGATATTCCTATGGGGGAGTATTGTAGATATGTTACTATGATGATATGTTACATTCATGACTGAGTTTGTCATTGATCGCAACATCACAATTTTCTATGGTATCTGACAGAAGAACAATGGAAAGATCAAGTTGGTATAGGCAACTAGTTGAGTATTATAACTATCTAAGGTTATGGGAGATACATATGAGTATCTAGTATATGTAGTTAACATTGGAAGAAGAAATGATAAGTCTATAAGAAGTTATGGAAGTTTGGGTGATGTCTATTCTAAGATAGAGTTTACATAGGCATGTTTTGGTAAACTTGTTATATCTCTTAGTAGAGTTGTTATTCTAAGAATTATGGTTCAGGATGCATAGAAGACATGTTGGTGATGACATGACTAATATCACTCATCATAATATTGTATGTATAGAAAGTTATCCAAGTTTTCAAGTAGAAGATTAATGTTATCGTTAAATGTAACACATTCTTAATGTGGTCCTATAATGATTAATTGAGAAGGTCTAACAGCTGACTTAGGAAATTATTTTTTGGACTTGGTTTAAAGAAAAGACATTTTCCTTTATCATTATATATGTTTGAATGGTTAAGTATGACATTTTGCAAGTAGCACAAGAGTGGAATGCAAAGTTGAGTAGAGTAGAGCGAAAGTGACGTAAACTTCATTGCCAAGGTTTTGCTAATTGATTTGAGGTTTAATATTTGAATCTAAGGTTAATGACCTAGTCTACAAGGTCTGACAGTGATTGGTTTGGTTGACAGAATAAATGAAAGAAGAACATAACATTAAATTGCATGTTTGAGTAGTGAGCTCTTCTTGTAGTTTAAATTGCATGTTTGGGCAGTGGGCTCTTCTTGTATACATTGTACTACAACTCCTAATAGGGTTGGCACAACTCCTAATAGGGTTGGAATCTCCTAATAGGGATTCAAAGTCTCCTAGTAGGGACTCCATGTATTAAATGTTGTAATAGACACTTGATAGAGTACATCCTCTAACAAGGAATATTTATATTGGTACATTATTTTGTGGGCATCATTTCCATTATGGTTTTCCCTCTATCCAAGGGTTTCCCTAGTCAACATATATGGTGTAATTGTCTATGTTCATTTTTGTATGGTTATTGTTTACTTTAGTTGAATGGTTACATTTTTTTAAAGAAGATATATGTTTTAACTGTTGGATAACTGATTCAGCCCCCCCCTCCCCCCTCTCAGTTATCTTGGTGGACTATTGTTTCTAACAATTGGTATTAGAGCATCAAGTCCTTGAGGATAAAATTTAACAACTTTGGGAGATCCATGGTGAGCATGTTTAGGAAAGATAGTCTAAAGTTAGATGGAACAAATTATGAAAACTAGAAGGAAAGGATGAATAAGCATCTGTTGTGTATGGGTCTGGGATATTGGATCTTAAGAAAATCAGCAAAGATAATCATTGTTGAAAATGATTTCAAAACTTGTACCAAAGCCAAAAAGAGATCTTTTTATGTGTGACATGAGAGCTAGAGAAGCCCTATTGATTGTAATTCTTGAAATTGAATACAATTAGGTAAAGTCACTTGATACTTCACATTTGATTTAGAAAGCTTAGGAAATTTTTTTTGAAGATGATGAACATTGTAAGAAATTGAGGCTATAAAGTTGGATTTGTACATTTCAAGATTCTAAAATGATGGAAGATGAATATGTAAGAAAATTTGTAGGTAGAATATTAGAGATCACTACAAGTATTAGATCTCAAGAAGGCACCAAAGAATATGATGAGGTTATATGGAAGATATGAAAAAGCATAAAACCACATTTAAACTAGAAATTCAAATAATATAGCTGCTGATATCTTGTACCAAATATTTCACAAAGGAGACTAGTGATATGAAAAATTTTGTTAACTTCAAAAGTTAGGATGGAGGCATTGTCAGAGCTGGAAACAATGCAACATGCAAAGTTAAAGGTATTCAATCTATAACTCTTGATGGTGAAACTAAAACTGAGGATGTATATTTTGTTGATGGTTTGAAGTAGAATCTTTTGAGTGTTGGACAACTAGTGGACAAAGGTTATCAATTGCAATTCATAGAAAAAACATGCATGATCAGAGACAAAGATGGAAAGGTAATTGGAATAGGAACCAGATCTAGAGTTAATGTATTTTAGTTGAATCCTACTAAAATGACATGTTTGGTTACTAAGGTAGATGATGTTGGTTATGTCATAAGAGATTTTTTCATATAAAATTTGACAGTATTGTGGAGACTAGTAGCATGTTTGTAGTCAAATATTTTCCTAAGATTGTAAAGCCTACTACCACAATTTGCAAGGAATGTGTATTGGCAAAACATAACAAGACTTATTTTCCTTGTAAGAGATTCAATACTAAAAAAAAGTTGGAGATTATACACATAGATCTCAATCATCCTACGAAGAATAAAGGATTCTATGGTGAAATATATTTTATTATTCTAGTTGATGATGTTTCTAGAAGGATGTGGATTGCATTTCTTAAAGAGAAATCTAAGGAATTTGATAAGTTTAAGATATTCAAGAATAGAGTTAAGAATGAATCTAGTATAAAGATTAAATGTTTAAGATTAGATAGAAAAGGATAATTTACTTCAAATGAGTTTAACATATTTTGTGAAGAAAATGGAATCAAAAGACAGTTATCAGCTCCAAGAACCCCTTAGTAAAATGTCATTGCAGAAAGAAGGAACATATTAGTAACAAAAGCTACAAGAGTTGTGTTAGTTGAGAATAATGTATCCAAAACATTTTGGAGAGAAGCTACGAATACAAAATTATACACTATGAATACAATGCAAGTTAGGAAAGACACAAACAAGGCCCCTTATAAATTGTGGTTTGGTCACTCACCTACAATCAAGTATTTCAGAATTTTTGGGAGTACGTGTTATATCAAAAGAGATGATGATATTGGTAAGTTTGATGCTAGAACTGATCAAGGTATTTTTCTTCGCTATTCATTGAAAATCAAGGCTTGTAGATGTTATAACCTAAGAACTAAGACTATTATGGAAAGTTCTAATGTGAGAATTCATGAAAGATTAAGGATACAAGAGAGAATAGTTGATTACAATTTAGATGATGATATTTTTTCTAAGCCAAGGAATGATGAAGTATTTCTTGAAACTAACAATGATTTTTAGAATGAAGGAGAGCCAAGGCAGGAACAAAGCTCTAAACCTTCAATAGAGCCAAGAGTTAATATAGAAACTCCTACTTCGGGAAAGAATATGATAAAGAATCACCCATCTGAGAAGATCATCAGAAGCCAAGATAAAGGTGTGATGAAAAGAAGCAAAGTCAATTAAGAACTATGTTTGATATCTCAACTTGAACCTAAGAATGTAGATGAAGCATGTAAAGATAATTATTGGAAATAAACTATGAAAGAGAAATTGGATCAAATAGTAAAGAATGAGAAATGGGAATTGGTCCCTAGACTAGCATACAAGAATGTGATAGGAACTAAATAGGTATTCAAAAAAAAGATGAATGGACAAGGGAAAGTTGTAAGAAACAAGGCAAGATTGGTATGTAAAGGTTACTCATAGTAAGAAGGAATACGCTATGAGGAGACCTATTCTCTAGTGGCTAGAATAGAAGTAGTAAGATTATTCTTAGCCTATGTAGCACGAAAGAAATTCAAAGTATATCAGATGGATGTCAAGTCAGCATTTTTGAATGGAGAACTTGAAGAAGAGGTATACATTGAACAACCTAAAGGTTGTTCTTTAACATATGACAAGGAAATAGTGTGCAAATTGAAAAAAGCATTATATGGATTGAAGCAAGCACCAAGAACCTAGTATGTAAGGTTAGATATGCATTTGACAAAGCTTGGATATAGAAAAGCTGTAGCGGATAGTAATCTATATAGGAAAGAAATTGATGATGGTTTGATGATTTTGGTAATACTTGTCGATGATATCATATTTAGAGGAAATGATGAGGAAAGTAAGAAGTTTGTAGAAGAGATGAAGAAAGAATTTGAGATGAGTATGATAGGAGAAAATGAAATGTTTTCTAGGATTGTAAATTGTATAGAATAAGGAAGGAATCTTTATTTCTTAGAATAAGAACTTAAAGGATTTACTAAAAAGGTTTGGTTTGGAAACATGTAAACCCATTGGAATACCTATGGTAATTGGACACAAGTTATCTACAAAATTTGAGACACCTACTGTTGAGCAGAAGAAGTACAAATACATGATCAAAGGATTGCAATATCTAACTCACACAAGTTTGGATATAGAAAATGTAGTTGAAATTGTTGTGATATTCCAAGATGATCCTAGAGAAGCACATTATGCAAAAGTCAAAAGGATATTTAGATATCTAAAAGGAACATCTATGTTTGGATTGTGGTATGATAGAACTAATGTTTTACTCTAAATTTTTATGCCGATGCTGATTAGGCAAGCAATATGGATGACAAAAAGAGCATCAATGGAGGATCCTTCTTTCTTGGAGGAAGACTGGTTTCTTGGCTAAGAAAGAAGAAAGATTGTACATCATAAAGTAGAGTGGAAGTAGAATATTTTATAGTAGCAAACAATTATAATCAAGTTGTTTAGATGAAGGAGATGTTGAAGGATATAAGGATAGAAATTAGTGAACCTGTTGTCATACATTGTGACAACAAAAGCACACTAAATATGTCTAAGAATCCACTATTGCATTCAAAGACTAAGCACATTTCTATTAAATATCATATGTTAAGTGAGGAAGTTGCAAAAAATTAAATTTGATTGGAGTATATGAGCATGAAATAGAAGATTGAAGATATATTCACTAAGCCTCTTCCCAAAGAGAATTTTGAGTATTTGCAAGGTGTGCTAGGGTTTACACCCCTTCCTACATCAGAGTAGAAGATGCAAGAGTGCATCAGTCTAGTGTAATAGAGCACTATTGTTTGTTTGGACTTAATGCCGATGCTTCCTGTATGGGGGAGTATTTTTGATGGACAAAGTCATCTAGGACTCTTATTTGATGTTGTTTTGAATAGTTTCTTTTGACACTTGAGTTAGTAAGAATCATTTGTTCTTGAGTTTAATGTAGTAAAGTTAGTTACTAAAACCTTTGACATTGATGTCAATAGGGGAGAAGTTCAACATTAAAAAAATAATGAGAAAAACATGTCAGGGAGAAGTACTACATCATATGTATAGCATGGAATGTTAGGCTGATGGAAAGCACATTGAGGTAAATGAATGGGGGAGAATTATTGATGAAGAGGATTTGAAAAGAAAGAATAGCAGTCTCTTGTTGGTATTCTTGGAACTAGATGTTTTTCATCTATGTTTCCATCAATACCAAAGGGGGAGATTATTGAGAGATTTTTGGAAGCATGAATGTTGTTGATATTCCTATGGGTGAGTATTTTAGATATGTTACATTCATGATCGAGTTTACCATTAATGTCAACATAGCAATTTTCTATGGTATCTGATAGAAGAACAACTAAAAGATCAAGTTGGTATGGATGGCTAGTTGAGTATTCTAACTATCTAAGGTTATAGGAGATACATATGAGTATTTAGTATATGTAGTTAATGTCAAAAGAAGTCATGTAAGTTTTGGTGATGTCTATTTTGAAATAGAGTTTACAAAGGCATGTTTCAGTCCATTTGTTATATCTTTTAGTAGAGTTGTTATTCTAAGAATCAAAGTTGAGGATGTGTAGAAGACATGTTGGTGATGATGTGGCTAAGATCTCTCATCATAATATTGCATGTACAAAAAGTTATTCAAGTTGCAAGGCAGAAGATTAATGTTATCACTAAATGTAAAGTGTTCTTAATGTGGTCCTATAATGATTAATTGACAAGATCTAACAACCAACTTGGTAATTATTTTGTGGACTTTGTATAAAGGGAGGAAATTTTCCTTTATCATGATATATGTGTGGATGGATGAGGTTGATATTTTGTAAGCAACACAAGAGTGGAATGTGAAGTTGAGTAGAGTATAGTAGAAGTGAACAAAACTTCATTTCTAAGATTTTGCTGAGTGATCCAAGGTTTGTTATTTGGATCCAAGGTTTGTGACCTAGTCTATAAGGTCTAACAATTATTAGTTTGGTTGATAGAATAAAGGAAATAAGAACATAATAATAAATTGCATGTTTGAGTAGTGAGCTCTTCTTGTAGTTGAAATTGCAAGTTTGGGTAGTGGGCTCTTCTTGCATACATTGTACTACAACTCCTAATAGGGTTGGCACAACTCCTAACAAGGTTGGAATATCCTAATAGGGATTCAAAGTCTCCTTAAAGGGACTCTATGTACTAAATGTTGTAATAGACTCGTAACAAGGTCTATCCTCTAATAATGAATATTTATATCAGTACATCATCTTGTGGGCATCATTCTCACTAGGGTTTTCCCTAATCACAATATCTAGTGTAATTGTCTATGTGCATCTTTATATGGTTGTTGTTTACTTTGGTTGAATGGTTAAGTTTGTTTAAAGAAGATAAATGTCTTAACTATTGGGTGATTTATTCACCCCTCTCAATCCAGTTATTTCAGTGGACTATTGTTTCTAATAGTGATACCTAATACCAAGGCTTCATATTTTTCTATGATGTTGGTATTTTTGAATTGTAACTTGTATGGAAGATGAGTTACATCTCCATCTAGGAATAGGAGCACTACCCCTGCTCTAAATCCAGCAATAACACAAATTCCATCAAACTCTAGCCAAATATTTGTATCACTAGGAGGATATGGTTATCCTTCTGAATGACTAAAATCAGAGAAACATCATTTAATTCTATTAGATAGGTTCTAAAACATTGGTTTAATATTTTTGGTTATGCTAGTAGAAGAGCTTGTTGAGGCTCTAAGAAGGAAGTAGATTCACCACATTCACTTTCCTAATTTGAAAATTTATTTCGGGGGAATGGAGATGATGAAGAGAATTTTTTGGTTGTCTGTAGTAGGTCTTATTGCATCAAGAATCCTATTGAACTTTGCAATGAAGTATCTCATAGGAATACTAGGTTCCTTATATATCTAGGTAACTTGAGTCAACAGAGTGTGTTCATCTTATGTAATCTTGTAGCATGCTTCAAATCAATTCTACATGTCATCCCAGGTTGTTATACATCCTACTGAAAGGTGCTGAAACTAGTTAGCTACGTTCTCAACCAAGGTTTCCACAAATATCCTCACTGCTACATCTTCATGTTGAGCACAAATGAGACTACATGTGGCAACAAAAGGAACGATATGTTCATTAGAAGAGACCTTACCATCACCATTAATTTATGAAAATTCTGTTGAGAAGTTCTAGGCAAGTCATTATGTGATATCCCTATTTTAAGATAGAATTAAAATAATAATTAGATAATAAAATGTTATTAAATAAATAATGATAACAAAGTTATATTTATAAAACTAGGAAATACTCATTTTTTAATCTTTATTATTAATGAAATAATATTTAGTATAATAACTTAAATAAATAAATAATAATAATTTTTCAAAAATTAAATAAAGAAATAAATTTCAATGTACAAGAGACAATATTGTAGAAAGTATGTTAACTTTCTAAATAGAATTTCATAATAAATATTAATAAACTCAAATAAATAAATAAATAAATAATATAACATAAAATAATACAAATTAACTAAATCTAACAAAAAGTCAAGAGAGATTTAACAAATAGACATGACTCCTTAAAATTAAGCTATAAGAGAGAGGAGAGTTTATTTTAGAGAGGGAAAAAAAGGAGGAGAGGAGAGGAGTTCAAAAAGGAAAAATGGAAGAGGAAACTAATATCATGAAGCAAATAAGGAAGTGACTTTTTTGAAAAAGTATGAATGATATTGAAAGGATGTGAACCTTCGAAATGGTCATACTTATGAATAGTTGTGACTCTTCAAAAATATTGTGATTATAAAGTATTGGGATTTTTTCAAAAGATTTTAGTTATGAAGTGTTGTGACTTTTTGAAAGGATTATAACTATGAAGTGTTGTGACTTTTCAAAACATTTGTATTATGAAAGGTTACGACTCTTAGAAAATAAATAAGGTAATAAAGTAAAAAAAAATTATTTTAAATGTTATTTAAGATTAATTATGATAATAAGGAGGTAACATAATTATATAGAAATACAAAGGTAATAAGAATGAACATTTTCTTTCATTTGACATAATTAAATGATACAAATAAACATCTAATAAATGTAATTAATTAGGAAGAGATAATGCTTCAAGAAAGATCTCAAGATTATGATAATCAGTAAGAAATAGGTGGATAAGAGGGTAGGGCTAAGTCCTAAGGCAAGAGGGAAATATATCGACTCTTGGGCTTAGGTTTATTGAGCTATGGGACCCCACCACAATGTTTGAGGACTGAGGTATGGTATAGCATCTAGTCATGGTGAGGGATGGAAAAAACTCATTTGAAAGGTGAGGACAAAGATCTTGTCAAGCCTTTAATGTGGTCTCCTTGTCCAATCCCCCAATGACCTAGCTTATACATATAATGTAGTAGATAGGATATGAACACATATGAAGAATTATATTTAATTAAATAATAAAATGATAATATTTTTAATTGATTCCTTGGAAAAAAATAACAATATTATAATCCCTTGCAAGTAGGGGCACTAAAAATTATTCATAGCAAGTCACAAAGGGCCAACAGAATTACCCCAAGAAATAACCATTGAGGTAGGGAGGATTACTGGTACAACTTGAAAGGTGAGAATAGTAGGGGTATTTAGTCCATAAAGAGTGAGAGTGTTGTACAATAATTGGATTGGATTATGGAAAATAAGAGGCAAAGATGAATGTCTACATATTCAAGAAACAGGGTGATGTGGTGGAAAAAGAGCATCACAAATACCTTGATATACTAGATCTCAAGAGTGGGTTCTCCCTCTTCCTAGAGGATCTTCCAATATAGGGAACTCATAATTCTATAATTCTTTTAACATATGGTTGACTTTCCCTTTACCATAAGCGTGTGGGTATATTTAGAATCTAGGGTTAACTTATCTTAGTTCACAATGGGTGTACTTCTCTTAATCTTCTTTCTTGAAAAACTCCCTCCTAATATTCAACATTGGGCACTTCTCTTTCAAGGGAAATCCTTACTCTCCTATATTGTTCAAGGGAATTTTGAGTTTTCTAGGAAAGGGTATTCAATTGGTTTATTATGTCTTCTTTTTCATCTTCAAAATTGAGTTTAGGTTGCAATATTGGGATTTTCCCCTCATAAGGCGACACCATTACTCCTTATGAGTTGTTGTACATGACTCAACAAATTGAGTGTCACAAAGATAATCTCTAATTTTTTTAGTATAGCCATAGACATACTTACTAAGAAAACTTAGAACAAATGAGTTAGCTCCCCAGTAGAGTTGCAAAAGATTGTTCATTAATAGTTTGTCTTCCTATTCCTTTTGGTTGATACCTTGCCTCTTCAACTTCCCAATTGCTTGTAGAGGATAAAGAATTTAACAACATAATGGGTCAGTGTATTTATCTATTATATATCTAAAAATTGAAAGGTACAACTCCCTTTTATATGCATGATTTAGAATGAATTATGTTATTTTGGGTTTTGGTGATATGCTCTTAACCAAAGACCAGAAAAGGAAAATACCAGATTGTTCAACACTTTAAACAACCTAGGAAATTTAAAATGGGACTAAGTCACAACATCCAATACATTCTAACTTAAATGAAAGAAATAGAAATATGGATAACCAATTATGATAGTAGGAGAAAAGGAAGAGATGGTGAAATAGGTAATTCCTGGATTACATAGTTAGCTAATGTTTTGACAATACCTAGATTCTCTAACTCTTAGCTACTCTATTCACCAATTTTTAGCCTCCTTATGAAATGAACTACAATAAACACATAAACCATGGTCTACAATAGAGGTAACAAAAGAGATAATTATGATGAATAAAGTAGGAGATATAATCTGCTGAGCGAAGGAAACAAAACAAAGTTCATTTACATTCATTCAATTCTCAACAATAGAACATTAATTCCATACACTATACTTAAACTAAATAAACAAAAAAAGTAGTAATGGACTCAGAGTTACATGCAATATTCCTATCTATACAAGTTTCCAAAAAGTAATTTTGTTGATCATATTAACTTCTCAAAAAGTTACATGTATAAGCCTTCTAAAAATGACAAGTTACACTAGATGATTTCTTTGCAGAGAATATCTAAATAAAATAAACTAAAATAAGGACAATATTGAATCATTTTTCATTAATGACACTAAAAAAATTCCATGAATGGCTACAAAAAGAAAGAGAAGAGAGATAATGATAGATATATGGAAAAGCATCAGAACATCATGCCTTCTTAGTAGTAATTTCTTTGGCTCTACAAGCTTTCATGTCCTCAGTTACTTTTTCCAACTCTTCAACATTTAGAATGATGATGTTGTCCACTCAAACCATATAGTAGTTATGCATCTTAGTCAATCCTTGACTAGAACTTCTCCAATTCTCTCCTTATGATTGCTTTTTATGTTGAGAGTTCCTAGATCTTTGACATTTGGAAATTGAGTGGATCTATAGCTTTGTCAAAAATTTCTAAGAACTTTGACATCATCCTCTCAATATCCACAAGCTTAACATTAGAAAACACAAAGGACTCTCTATGCAATATCTTTAGGTATTGAAATAACATTTTGATGACCTTCTACACCAGGTCATGTACATCCTTGAGATCATTGGTGGACCTCATAGAGCTTTTTGTAAAATAAATCCAAGGATTGTTTCTAGTGAAACAATCACTCCTTTCTTGTCTTGATGATCCCATGACTAATGGAAACATTAGCATTCTCATTAATAACTTCTTGTAGAAGAGAGAACTACTCTATTAGTTTGATTGCTTCCTTTTGTATGGTGGTCTAATGATTTGAAGCTGTCTGCCTAAGCTTGTGAGAATCTAACAGTAGACATCCCAAGTTTTCAATTAATGGGGGATCTTGAGCCTTCATTTGATCTACCCATGCTCGACTAACCTACCCAAGTTTCCTTTCTTGTTGCAGCTTTAGTAGTGGATTTCTTTCTCCTCTGCATTTAGGTCATATTAACTTGATGAAGTTCTCCTTAGTGCAAACCTTATGTACTTCATCAATTCTCTATTTGAGGCCTATAGGATTTCCTTCTCTACTCAAAGATCTTCCATCTTATCCTCAATTTTCTCATTGATGGTCTTCCACATGTTCACCATGGAGTCATGAACAGGGATACAAAGATCAACTATCCTAATCATGAAGTCATCTTTAGAAAGCTCATTAAATTTTCCTTCCTTTTGTGGCTCAAAAATCTCTACTAGTATATGGAAAATTATCGAATCAGTAGCCTATTCAAAAATTATCTATGGCTTCTTAATCTTCTTGGATGGATGAGAAGAGGTGGATTGCACGATCAAGTCCTTCAATTGAGCCACCTCTTCATATCTCCTCTTCTTCCTATCAATGGTCTCTTTGAGCCATGACTCTATAGAGAGCACATTGATAACTAATAGCGAGGAAGTAGGATCAAATAGCTTCCTTGGTATTAGGGGAGTTTCTTGCTTTGGAAAGAAATAGGGAAGGCATTGACCTTAGTCACCAAGATGGATAAGGTATGCCCTTGTTGAGATGCAACTTATTCTGGGCCACCCAGGAGGTTGGTGTCACTATCCAAATTGACGACTTGGAAAGGGGAATATAGCTTGGCCACTAATTTCTCTTGATATTTGCCTTTGTGCTTGTCTTCCTCCTTCTCCCAAACTTTCCTAGTGTCCAAAAGAGAGCCACCTCTCTAGGTAGGATTAATTGTCACTTTTTTCTCTAGAGGGTCCTCTCTAATGGACTATAGAGGGCCTGTAGAGGTTGAAATAGGATTTTTTATGGTCACTATTGTACTTTATTGGGCAGCTCCAGAAGATACTTAGCCTATATAACTAGTGCTCTTGGTCCTCTTCTTCCTCTCTTGGATCCTCTCCATCAACTTATCTTTTCATTTCATTATTCCCTGCATAAGAAACTCCATAGTGTCTATAACAAGACCTATAGGTAGGGTAGACAAAATTGGGGTTCCTTTGATCTTCTCGTAGGATGTGGGATGCATGTAGGCCTCATCATTTGCAAGGTTAGAAACATCAACATAGTTATTATATAACTTGGTCTCATTAATTTTTAAGCTTGACTAAAATTTCTCTTCCGTTTGGTACTTGTTGAGACAACCAATCTAGAAATCTTCAATATCTAGAACATGATTTTAGATATATCCTAACTTTAAGTGATCCCTTACAAAGTTGATTGGATCATATTTAGGTTCTAAGCATCAGATCTAGAAGCACACGAATATGGTCCAACCACTATAGGGAAGGGAATCCTGACTATCTTCTTCACATTGGTACACAAAGTGTTCACTTTAAGGATATGTCAACATGGTTAGACTAGAACCACCTTTCCTTCTAGATACCTTGGAAGCCTCTTATGAAATACATTATAAGCTCTTATCCATGAGTGATAGAAACTCTAAAATTTCCTCTAGTGAAAATCTCCTTTCAAGGCATCCTTATAATTCTTAGGATAGCCTCATTTTGAAGGCATCATTTACAACCACATGTTATTCAAACCTTATTTACAACTATAGATGTGGATATAACTCATATAATTTAGTGTTCTTGTTGTAGCTCTAGATGCTAGGGAGGTTGGGCCATAAGCGATTAGTAGCCAAGGCATAATTAGATAGGAGAACATGTAAAATTGTTTAAATCCTCTAGTCAAATTCAACCAAAAGGAAAGCTCATTACTGATAATCTATGCATAGTCAATCTAGATATTCTTAGCACATATAACTTGTAGTAGGAAGAAATGATTCTCAATAAACTCCAAGATCTCCTCTTTTCCTTTATTTGTGAGAATTAGAACAAGAATATCCACTATCTCTCTTTTCAAATTTGTGTTGAACATGGTCTTGGGCCTTTTTCTCTTCTTTGAACAAGAAATCTAGAACTATGTTCTCTACATGTCTTCTCATCTAATGGTTTTATTTTCATTGAACATAGATGTAGAAGAGCCAAAATCAACATCATAGTATTGTTCTTTCATGTGAATTCCAAATGTGGAGTGCATTAGTGCCTTGATCAAGATAAGGATTGATTGGTCAAGGAACAAGATATGTTTTGTTTCTAGGTCGTATCTCTTGATATATTCCCTCACAAGCTCTAGTGCATACACTACCATTGGAAAAGTAGCCACCTCAACTAGTCCACTTTCTTTAAGCTTTTGAGTAATTGGGTGAATTAGCTAAGAATTGAGTCTCCTATAGAGATCACCTAGATCATAGAATTTAAATGAGAATCTATTAGCTCTTTCAATTCACTTTCTACGCCTATTAATTTATCATAACCAACATCTTGGATTACTATTTGTTATGATTAAACATGATACAATTCTCAATGAATAGCCATTTTAATACACTTGAAGAAATCAATTGCATGTAATTCTGATGAAATAGGTTTAGGAATTAGAACATTGGTGTCACATGAAAGAAATTAAGTCTAACCAATGATTATAACAACATGATTTGCATCTAATTTGATGAAAAATTACTATTTAAAATATTTTTTTCATTTGCACATAAAAATTTTATTTTTGGAATCCCTATAACTTTACTTAGAGTAAAGTACTAATATTAAAGTCACCTAAAACAAGTCTTTAAGTTTTGTGGGGGAGAAAAAGAAACTTATCTTTTCTGAAAACCAACTTTCCTTCTATTCAAAATTACAATACAAGAAGTTATCCTTTGTTAGCCTACACACTTCATTCTTTCACTTTCCACATTAAGCATTTAACACTATATTTCCTTTATATTAAGGTCACATTCTCACAACTGACCTTTCTGGAAATATCCTTCAAGAATCTCCAAAGAATATTAACATTTTAAGATGGTTTGTCTTTTTTTTTTTAAAGCTTTTAGAGAAGTGGGCTTCTTCATTACTTGGGGATGGAAAATCCCTCTCTCAGCAACATTTCCCAGAATAAAGTAAAGCTAACAACACTTTAACCTTTAACATCAATCTGATGGGCTTAAAACTAGATCTTGAGCATGCCTTACTTATGAAGAGCTCATAATAGTTCATTCAACATCATGCGTTTACTACTTTTATGTAAATCCTTAGATATCACACAATTCACTATGGCTTCAAAAGAAAAACAAAACTTTTTTGCTTCCATTAGTGCACCACAAAAAGCTCATAGATCTAGTATTTTCCTTCTAAAGGTAGAATCTACCTCTACAACATGAATATCGAATGATCTTCTTCCTAGCATTGGTTTGAATCCTCATGGATCTTTCTATCACAATATAATTGTATAAAAAGCATGTTAATAACTATCATGGATTCATTCTTTAGATAGCAACTTAATTTTGTTTGATGAAGGGAAAACTAGCTTGATTGCTTAGAATTTGGAAGAAAAAGAATAATGGAGAAAGATAGAAAATGGTAAAACATAGATAACTTAATTCTTAGTAGGAGGATTCTAGATCACATCCCAACCATACCTAGATCACCTAGACTCCGTGCGCATTAGAAAAATAGAAACCCCGCATAGAAGAAATAGGTATAGGTAATGCATGGGAGATGTAGAAAATAAAGAAAGAGAGGGACTTAGGGAAGATGAGAAGTAATTAACCTAAAGGATACTTAGACATCACACTTGAACACAAACTAACTTAAAAATAAATAACTTAAATCTTTTAAGCATAACACTAAAACTTGGCAATAGTCTCCTTGTAAGGAAAGGACTAAAGAACTATTGAGTGGCCCTAGAAAGAGGAGAAAGACATTGTAAATGGTTGAATCAGACAAGTCTAATAAATTTAATGAAGAAGAAAGACCTACTCAAGCCTAATGTAGGGAACTTGAACATGCAAATCACAAATGATAATAATTTGATTTAGTTAAATATGTTTAAAATTGTGTATAGTAATATGGATAGAATTAAAGTAGAAAATGCAGTAGTGAGGAATATGATTCTTAAGAATAAAAGATTTGAAGATGTTTGAAGACACATTCTAAAGGATTTTAATAATAGATTGATTAACAAAAGAAGAAGAATTATTTATGAAGATGAGAAAATAAGAGAAAAAATGATCAAGAGACTTTGTGTAGTTAATAATGATGAAGACTTGAAAGATATATTGAAGGAAATTGAGACCTTGTTGAGAATAAAACAAGACACATTCTTTTGATGGGAGAAAATAATGAAGATGTAAACAAAGAGACCGAAGAGAAGAGAAGGAAGGAAGAAGAAGAAAATAAAAGGACAAGAAGAAGAAGGAAGAATAAGAAGGGACAAAGAAGAGGAGGAGGAGGAGGAGGAGGAGGAATAAGGAGAAGAAGGAGAAGGAGAAGGAGAAGGAGAAGGAGAAGGAGAAGGAGAAGGAGGAGGAGGAGGAGGAAAAGGAGAAGAAGTAGAAGGAGAAGAAGGAGGAGGAGAAGGAGAAGGAGGGGGAGTAGGAGAAGAAGAAGTAGAATAAGAAGAAGACGAAGAAGAAGAAGAAGAAGAAGAAGAAGAAGAAGAAGAAGAAGAAGAAGAACGAGGAGAAGAAGGAGAAGGAGGAGGAGGAGGAGAAGAAGAAGAAGAATATATTTAACTAAGAATTTAATATTTAATTAATCTATTAACATCCCCATGTAAATTAATTCACTTAATTGACTATAGTCCAATTGCTAAAATCAAATGAAAACCCAAAGTCTAATTATCAATTAAATCCCCATTCTCCTACTAAATTAAATAAATTCATAAATATATATAATTTAAATCCCCTTTTATTTAATAATTAATTTTAAATCAATCCCGAACCTCTACCTATTCCTAAATTTCTATCATTAGCTAAATTCAACCCATTGACGCATGCTAACCTCACTTAGGTAATTAATTAAACCACCTCATAAGTTTTATCCCACTTGTACCCCACTAACATGCCACTTGCATCCTATTACCCCCTCTTATCCAAGCCCAATCCTCACACTAATCATGTGCACAACTTTAACCAAGGATTTAAATTTCCTAAGCCAAATCAAAGTCATAGTTCTATCTTATCCTTCTTACATTCATATCTAGAGGAATATATGTCTCTTGCATGACTTAATGGCTCTTTAAAAACTCTTACATTCTTCTTCTACATTCCTTCTCCCTCATAACTCCCTTTGACACATCCAATCCCCTTGTGACACTTGTCACAAGGCTATGGATTTGAAGAAGCCAATCCATGTGCTCTCCTTTTCTTGCATCCTAGCCCTCCCTAATCCTTCCTCCATCCTTGCATCATATCCCTCCATCCTCACATCCTTGATCAATAAATGACACTTTCTCCCTTCACAATTCATAATCAACTTTCATGTGAACTCATAATGCCCGTTTTAAGAAAAAATCATTCAATCAAAACTTTACCATGTTGGAATCCTCACTCATCGTATACTAGATGTTTCATCCATTTGAAGGTTCTCATCCATTTAATGCCTGAAGTGCATTTGATAATACATCCCTATCATTGGACACATCTAAACAATCAAGGAGGCTTATTGGGTGCTCTCTCTTTGGTTTACATTCCATTTTTCATTTCCTTTCATCTAATCTATATGTGAGTTCCATTATTTGGTTTGTGAATATTATAACATTATTTTAATGTTCTTTGCATTCTAACTTCCATAGATGTACATTATGGCACACTAGGTGGGACCCCAAAAATGGGTTATTCATTCATCCAATTTATCATTCTCTTTTCTTCCAAACTAAATAATCTAACAGTTGATGGTTTTTAGTACTTTTTAGGTGTTTTTGTTATTTTTGAGAGCTTGGAAACATGCTTTTAGAGGATGGATGTCCATGTCAAGAATTTTTAAAACTACTTAGAAACCCTTCAAACAGCCTAGGAGGATTTCCTTTTTTACCATTTTAATGTATATGCCACTTCTTGCAATTCATCTATAACTCTTTTGGTGCATTTGAATTTTCTTGTAGTGCCTAGTGAGCACTTTCGAAATGCATATGTTGGCCTAAATATCACATTTATTTCTTAGAATAGTGCATTTAGAAGATAAAACAATTCATTTAGTTTCTTAAATAACACATTTGGACTTTTTAATGGTGCATATTTACAATCATGTAGTGCATCTAATTGTTTCTATAGCACATTTGATGAATTTGTAAATTTTTACTCTCTATCTACACTAGAGGACTAAATTGTTGCTTTAGCACATTTGACTAGTCTTTTAGCACATATTCCATTTTTTGTAGCTCATTTGAAACTTTTTGTAGTGATTTTCCTAGTCTTTGAGTGTATTTTCCATTTTCTATAGCACATTTGATAGTTTCTATAGTGCATTTAATAGATTTTCTAGGGCATTTGATGTTTTTTGAAGTGTATTTATGAAATTGCAAAATCCTATAGATCTGACTATGCATTTTATCTTTGTGTAGGTGGAGCATCTTAGGAAGTTGTTATTTTCACTAACTATTGCCTAGAGGTTTTCTGTCAAATGCATTAATTTTTTTTTAAGATTTAACTTGTACGATTGACCATTGGTTTGATGAAATCAAACTTTAATTTGTGTCTAATAAAATTATCAATCAAATCTTGAATGCTTTAAAGAAATCAACAACCACTTTGTGGGAATGAACAAATACAAGTCAAACCATTCTTGAATGCTTAAAAGTTCAAGAAACCACACATTCCATTTTGACCCTAAAAATAATATTCTAAAAATTTCAATTTATGGCTTAAAATCAAACAAATCACTAAATCTCAAATGCTCTAAAGGAAAAGTTTCTCTTATTCCCATCCTTTTTAAATCCTTCATGTGAATGATTTATTATGTTGACTCGTTTTACTTTGCTGACTTTCATTGTCAAATTGGAATAAGCCTTTCATGCTAATCACAAGTGTTTTCAAAAATAGATAGAAAAAACTAAAAGCATCAAGATTAGAATGAACCAAGTGCCATATGTGTATTATGATTGTGTCTTTCAACACATCTTTGAGTTTCTTTTTTTCTTGCAAAATAGAGCCAATTAGATACATGGCACATCTATCAAAAGTTGGTAGCAAGATCATCCATAATAATAGGAGTTCTTCTAGCAAGTCCATCATCCTTTGGGAAGCCCATTTCCTTTGGATAGAAGCTCAAATAGTAAAATCCTCTAGCCAATATATAAATGAGAAGAATGGTAAACATTTTCCTCCATCAGGCGGGTATGTGTAGGATCATGGTCAACCAAACTATAGCCTTAAGTGACACTGAAAAATTAACAAGTTAGGGTTATGTCAACTTGACACATAATTTTAAAGTGGTTCTGGACTTTATATCAAAATGTTGTAAGAAAATAGTCTATAGGAAATTGAATTTAGTTTTTAAACTACTAGGCCTTATCTGGAGAAAAAATTATTTGATTAGTCAAAAGTTTGGATTTTAATGTAGTACTAAAACATTTTTAGGGTAAAAATAAACAGTAGCTGTATGTCTAACGAGCTTAATCAAAATTAAATGATAATATTTTTTAATATAATTATAGATATAAAAAGTAGACTCATGCCCAAATGTGATGCATATTTTTGGGTATTTTAATTCTAAATAAATAATTAAATAATAATTCTCTTCTATAACATTACAAAATAGAACACTCTCATGTCCGATTGCCTTAAATAATTGAAAACTTTACCAAATATATTTATTTATTTTTTCCTTATACTAGGTGAAGCATATAATGTGATGCAACTTTTGGATTTCAAAAATGTTATACTATTTGAAAGTTATAGCTAGTTTTTAATCAGTGTGTCAATCAAATCTTTACACTCATCTTCATTAAAAAGTAACTAAAAAATAATCATTGAACTCAGAATTTGATAGTAATTATATCGATGGAATCTTGGGAGTGTTATGAAAGAACCCTTTTCATTTTAGTGAATTTTGATGAAAATAATTTTGTCAAATGGCTACTCAAAGTGTGAATGTCAGTAAAACCTTTCTCAAACACATTTTTTGAGTTGACCAAATAGGTTTGGTAAATACCAAGCCTAATTGGGTACCCGATTTCAAATTGGGTATCTAATATTAGATTAGATACTTGATATCATATCAGGTACCCAAAAAGTGGCTAGCTAAATTCTTTCAAACATTCATAGCCTAGCTCAAATTTTTAAAATTTTGGAAAGAAACCACCCAAATTTTGGAGGGAAACCAAAATTTGGGAAGCGTGGGCATTATTACTATTAACTATTATTAATACATACGATTATGATTATTATTATTATTAGATATAATATATATATAATTTGGAAGTCTCATGCCTGGGAAGTTATAACTAGGTCTGTGTAACTTCCATATTCTTTCCTCTCTCCTATTCTTATTTCTTCTTCTTAATGGGGCAATGAATAAAGTTTTTCTTCTTGATTCTTTTCTACGAGAGCTCTATATCTTAGAATCAGAAAAAAAAAAAAAAAATATATATATATATATATATATATATATATATATATAAAGTGGCTTTGTCACAATTTTTAAAAATATATATAATTATTATAATGATTATTATTAGTAAATATAATATAGTAATAAATATGATTATTATTATATTAAAATATATAGTATTATATTATTATTATCAAATATAATATTGTCATGAAATGCGTCAAAAGGGGTCATACGTTAGCCTACAACCCCTTTTGATGCATTTAAACCAACCAAATAGGTCCCTAGGGGTCCTAGGGCCCCTAGGGACATATGTTGTCATGAAATCTATCAAAAGGGGTCATAGGTTAACTTATGGCCCCTTTCAACATATTCTAAATTAACAAATAGGTCCCTAGGGGTTCTAGGGCCCCTAGGGACATATGTTATCATGAAATGCATCGAAAAGGGTCATAGGTTATCGTATGACCCCTTTCAATGCATTCAACCAATGAAATAGGTCCTTAGGGGTCCTAGGGCTTCTAGGGACATACGTTGTCATGAAATGTATTAAAATGGGTCATAGGTTATCATATGACCCCTTTCGACACATTCAAACCAACCAAATGGGTCCCCAGGGGTCCTAGGGCCCCTAGGGACATGTTGTCATGAAATGTATTAGAAGGGGTCATAAGTTAACATATGGCCCCTTTTGATGTATTCAAACCAACCAAATGGGTCCCTAGGGATCATAGGCCCACTAGGGACATATGTTTTCATGAAATGTGTCAAAAGGGTTCATAGGTTAACCTATGACTCCTTTTGATGTAGTCAAACCAACCAAAGGGGTCCCTAGGGGTCTTAGGGCCCCTAGGGACATATCTTGTCATGAAATGCATCGAAAGGGGTCATAGGTTATCGTATGACCCCTTTTGATGCATTTGAACCAACCAAATGGGTTCCTAGGGGTCCTAGGGAACCTAAGGACATATGTTGTCATGAAATGCTTCGAAAGGTGTCATAGGTTAACCTATGACCCCTTTCGATGCATTCGATCAAATCATATAATATACTATTAAATATAATTATAATTATAATCATATATACATATAATATTTATAGGTCATAATAATAATAATAGAGTAAATCATAATAACAATAATATGAATAATAATAATCTTAATAATCATATATATTAAACTATTATATTTAATAAAATATTAATATATAATAACATTTGTCCAAATTTGTTCACATTGCCTAAAATATCCCTTTCTCTGATTTTACATGATATTTCAAGCCTCTAATCATATTTTCAAAATCAAACAACCAATATCACAAAGATCCACCAAATTTCTCAATAAACCCCAAATTGGGTATGCCGGAAATAGTGCGAAAAACTTTACAGCTTCACATATTATTAATAAATCTGAAAGTGGACATTTTTACAAAAAATTGAGCAGCATAAAAGCCCATAAAATGAAATTTCTAGATCTGTATAACATGCACACAATAGCTCCCAAATGGAGGACAAAAACAATGCTCATCGGGCTCCCGAAAATAGCACAAAATAGCCCAGAATCATCACAAAAACTTAATAATCTATCATAGAAGTATAATCATATCCAAATACATATATTCAGCTCTATTTTAACACTTCAAAGTCTAATATAAAGCAGCAACCCAAACTGATATGAAATACTCAACCGGAAACACCAAACTCTTACAAAAAATACACCTGAAAAGCCACAAATCTGCACTGTTCAGCACAAAGGAAAACTCTGCATGAGCATGCACATGGAATGGCTTCAAAATCCCATCCTTAGCCTTCTTGAAAACTTGCAAAATCCCATTCTTGGGTCTCCTTCTTCACAGGTTTGGCAGCCTCTCAAGAACAACAAAGCAATGCGCAAAAATCAAGTTCTGGAATCAGCCCAAAATGCCTCCAAACCCCTTAAAAGAGGGCATAACCCTAACTCACGTCCAAGAAGGGTTAATAAAATATAATTTAATAATAATTTTTATTTATTAGTCCATTGGTTTCCAAATATTAGCCCCTTTTTCTAAAACCTCACCTTTTTGGAGCCTGCCTGCCTTAGCAAAGTTTATTATTTTTAATTATTTGAAAAGGGGACATGACAAGTCCTCCCCTCCCAAATATTGCTTTTCCTCAAGCAATGAAGGTTGGAATTTTCAAGAATATGTGCTCCTTCCCAAGTTGCATCCTCTAGTGGTAATCCTTTTCATTTGACCAAATGCTCTATGATGCTCCTGTTTCTCAATCTTTTCTCTCTTGTATCCAAAATCTCTTCTGGTATCAAAACTAATTTCCCTTCATCATAAAGAGGTGGTAATTTTGTAGATACTATGGTTTTCTGGCCTAGAACCTTCTTCAAGCAAGATACATGGAAAATATTATGTATTTTTCTGTTTGGTGGGAGCTCCAATTCATAAGCTACCTCTCCTACCTTCTTGATGATCTTATAAGGCCCATAGAACCTTGGCTTGAGTTTCTCTACCCCACTCCTCTTCAAGGTTCTTTGCTTATATGGATGCAACCTAAAAAATACAAAATCTCCCACCTCAAA
Organism: Cupressus sempervirens; assembly: GCA_028749045.1. Classification (NCBI taxonomy): domain Eukaryota; kingdom Viridiplantae; phylum Streptophyta; class Pinopsida; order Cupressales; family Cupressaceae; genus Cupressus; species Cupressus sempervirens. Next base: position 606,342,313 of record CM053793.1, read on the forward strand.
ATATCTTTCAATCCTTTTCCTATCAGCATATAACTTTTGCTGGTTCTGTGCATGTTGTAGATTATCCTTGAGGGACCTTATTATGTCTTGGTTTTGCTTGACGAAATCACTTGCTATAGGTACTCTGCTATCAAAAAGTATTAGATCAACAAAGGAAAGGGCATCATAACCATAAAGAGCATGAAAAGGAGGCATACCAATAGACATGTGATGAGATGTATTGTAACAATACTCCCCTAGGTGTAACCATTTCACCCAAGCATGTTGTTGATTTGAAACATAGTTCCTCAAATATCCCTCTATCCATTTATTAACTATCTTTTTTTTTCCATCTATTTGAGGGTGATAGCTAGTACTAGGAGTGAGTTCAGTTCCTACCAAATGAAAGAGCTCCTTCCAAAAAGAGTTGAGGAATCTACTGTCCCGGTCACTAACAATGTTTCTAGGCAAGCCATGTAATCTAAAAATTTCCTTGAAGAAAAATTTGGCCACTTTTGATGCCTTGAAATCAGATGTGATAGGAAAGAAATGTGCATACTTAGTTAGTCTATCTATCACCACATATATGCAATCCTTACCTTGAACCTTGGGTAACCCAGTGATGAAGTCCATGAAAATACTTTCCCATTTTTATTCAGGAATAGGAAGTGGCTGCAACAACCCTGCAGGAAAATTTTGCTCACTCTTGCTTTGTTGCCATACCATACATTCCTTAATGTGTTTAAGGACATCCTCCTTCATACCCTTCCATGAAAACTGCTCTCAAATTTTCCTGTATGTCTTGAAGTATCCTTGATGACCAGCCAAAGGTGTGTCATGAAAGGCCCTCAATATCCTCTCCTTAGTTTTTTATCCTGGCACTAAGAAGATCCTATTCTTGTAATAAATCAATTCATCAACAACCTTGTACCTATTATCATCCACTAACTTATCCAAAATCTTGGTGGCAAAGGAATCTTTAGCACACTCTGAAATTATGGAGACTTTCCAATCAGCAGAGATAGATGTTGGGTAAAAGCACATATCTGTGTTACCATTTGTGATACCAAAACCTATTTTGGTCAAATCTCATTTCTCTATCAAAACTCAAGTTTTTTCAAAAACTAAAAATACCCTTTTATAGATCTCGGATTTAATATCATCATTATATAAATTTTTGAGTGTTTCGATTAGTTATAATATGTTATAATCTCAAAGTATTATAAGTTGATATTTCAACATTTCAGAAGATGCTACCTCAAAAAAGGAAAAAATAGTAAATCATGTCAAAAAAATCTAAAAATTATATTTATCTCTAGAGGAGACAATCATCTTCATGAATATGTAATTTTTTTTCAAGAAGGTATAGATTTGATAGGAAAGTTTTGACGGGAGGAAAAAAATGTTGGATTCTTATAAGGTTGAACTTGAGTACTTATAACAAAGAAAATACACATCAAATTTTTTTTTATTTTTTTTTTGTGCACTAGCGATACATGTCATCAATAAGATATTTTCAAATCAGAACAAAAAAAGGTGATTTGCATATACTTGTTTGGCGGGAACTACACCCTATATTTTTTACAGTTAAAAAAGGGACTTCAAAATAAAATAAAATGAATAAATTCCTACTCAAAAAAATTATAAAAATTATAGGCATGAAATTCATCCAATTCTACACATTTCATCAATTTACATTATCTTCATATTTTAAACACAAATACCATTTTTTTTGTTACTAATGTTGAACTGTCACATTCTAATATAACATTTCTTTATAAAAGGTGACACAGGTTTGTGCTTTTACCCTATTAAGAAACACAAAGTGGGCTTTCTTGAGAGAGCATCAACAACCACATTATTCTTTCTTTTCATGTATTCAATATCAAAATCATAAGCTTGCAATTTGCTTACTCTTTTTTGTTGACGATCATTCAAATCCCTTTGGTTCAAGAAGAACCTGAGGCTATTATGGTCTATCTTTACAATGAATCTCCCACATACCAAATATTGCCTAAACTTATGAAGTGCATGCATGATTGCCAACATTTTCTTATCATAGATGGAGTAACCTTTCTCTGATTCATTTAATTTTCTACTCTCAAATGCTATTGGATGTCCCCTTTGAGTTAGGACAGCCCATATACCTTCTCCAAAAGCATCACATTCAACAAAAAAAGGTAAAGAGAAATTTGGAATTGCAAGCACAGGGCATGAACTCATTACCTCCTTAAGCATATCAAATATTTTTTGTGCCTCTTCTGTCCAAACAAAAGCTCCTTTCTTTGTCAAATCAGTCAAGGGGGCAGCAAGCTGAGAAAATCCCTTGGCAAATCTCCTATAGTAGCTACACAACCCAAAGAAACCTCTCAACTGTGTAAGATTAGTGGGTGGAGGCCAATCCAAAATTGCCTGGATTTTTTGTTGATCAACATGTACTCCTTTAGAACTTATAATATGTCCCAAATATAGGATCTCTGTCAAACCAAACTCACATTTAAATAGCTTAGCATAGAAGGATTGCTGCTCCAAGATTCCCAAAACACTGTCTATGTGCTTTAGATGCTCTTCCCATGTTTTACTATAAATCAAGATATCATCAAAAAATACCAAAACAAATTTTTGAAGATTCTGGCTAAATACCTTATTCATACAAGATTGGAATGTTGTAGGTGCATTAGTGAGGCCAAATGGCATAACAAAAAAGTCGAAGTGCTCATAGTGACATCTGAAAGCAGTCTTTTCCACATCTTCACTCCTCATTCGGATTTGATGGTACCCTGATCTTAAGTTAATTTTTGAGAAGTATACAACACCATGTATCTCATCAATGAGTTCATCTATGCGTGGTATGGGATACCTATTTTTTATTGTCTTCTTGTTTAGAGCTCTGTAGTCTATACACATTCTCATTGTACCATCCTTTTTCTTGACAAGTACCACAGATGATGCAAATGGACTAGAGCTAGGCCTTATGAATCCCATGTCCAAGAGTTCTTTAATAGTTTTTTCAATTTCTTCCTTATAACCTCTTGGATGGCGGTATGGGGTTGTTATAACTGGCTTGGCACCCTATTCTAACTCTATAACATTCTCAAAACCTCTATCTGGTGGTAATCCTACAGGCAAGTCATTGAAAACTATACTATGCTTATCAAGAATATTTTGAATTTCAAAATGGAAATTACCCTAATTCTTTGGAGAGCTTGTTGGATGGATTATGACTCCTGCTGCCCATGCTACTTGTCCTCTTCAAAAATTCCTCTCCATCCTCTTTGCAGAGACCGCCTTAGGTGCTCCATTTGATAAGCCTCTCAATATGACTTTCTTCCCATTGGAATGAAATTTAAACTCCATAGTTTGATGGTTCATGTAATAGCCTCCAATAGAGTGCAACCATTGAACACCCAATACAAGATTTGTCTCCCCAATACCAACCACATAGAAGTCATCACATAACTCATAATCTCCTAAGGTCATCTTGAGTTGTTTCACCACCCGTGTGCAAGGCATAGTGAATCCATCAGCTACAGTAACATTGAATCCCTCAAAATCTTCTTCTTTAAGCCCTCTTTTCATGACAAATCCCTCATCAATAAAATTGTGAGTTGCCCCACTATCAAGAAGAACTGTCAACCTTTTCCCTTCTAGTACCCCTCAAATTTGGAAGGGATGGTATCTTGGAACTCCTGATAATGCTACTAAAGTGCCATCCTTGCTGATTTCATTTTATTTCTCTTCTTCTACCTCCTCCTTAGTGTCATGAAATTTCTCATGCTCATTTGAATCAGATTCTGAAGCAACTTCAATATAGTGCACTTGACCTTTCCCCAAACATTTGTGTCCCGGAACCCATGGTTCTCTTCAAGTAAAACAAAGCTTTTTCCTTCATAACTCACTCCTAGTCTCTTCATCTACCTTATTTTTTGCTACATTTATCACATATTTTGGTGGTAGTGTTGGGAAAGTCTTTTTTTGAAAATTTCCCTTATGTTGCCAAAGAATTGGGGGTTTTTGATTAGTGACTGATTTCATAGGCATGCAAGTTTCGAGGTGCAAGCTTCTTTTGATAGCTTCCTGTAAGGTTGAGGGTGAGAAAGCCTTAACCAAACCCTTAACAAAATCTTCTAAACAATCAAGAAAAAGATAAACAATCCTCTTTTCACTCATATCAAGTACCATAATAGCCACTTTTTGAAACTCTTCTATATACTCATTAACTGATTTGGTTTGCTTCAACTTTGACAATTCTTTAAAGTACTCTTCATCATCCTTGAGGTCAAATCTATCTATCACTCTTTGACTAAAATCATCAAATGTAGTTACCTGATCATGACCTTGAGTAGTCATTCCATGATACCACCAATCATAGGCTGCATCTTCCAAGTGTAGACTTGCAAATTGAACAGCATCACTCTCCTTCATGGGGTTAAGTGTGAAGAAAGTCTATAATTTTTGTAGCCATGCTCTAGCTGAAACTTTATTTGTTCCATCAAAAGTAGGTGTTATAAACTTGCTTATTTTATTTTTGAGCTCTCTTCCACTTATGTCATGCTCCCTCCTATTCTCTTTCTTAGGCATCAAAGTGTTCATCATATCCACATATTCTCTAAAAGGAACCAAACTACGAAAGTCATCATCTAAGCCATTGTAAGTAGCTCTTAATGCAATCAAGTTACCTATAACCTCTTCCATGGGATTAATGGCTGGATTTGGTACTGGTGGCTCATCTGCAAGCAAGAAAATAGTTTTAGTTGATTTAGATGGTGTGGATTTCAGATTTCTTGGCTCCTCTGAACTGTTGCCTTTCTCATTAATAGATGCAACTCCTTGTAGCTTTTCTGTCAATATTCGCAAAGCCTCTCTAGTTTCTGCCAAAATATCCATTGTTTGCTTTTGAGTATTTTGGATGTCTTGGAAGAATTTCTTTTCCATCTCATTTGGATTAGCCATACTTTTCCTTTCCTTGTAGTTTATACTTTTACTTTCAATTGGAGGTTTGATCAAAATTTCTTTATTCTTTTCTTGCTGCAAATATCTTTTTTCTCTTTCACTTAGTTGCATGCGACCATAAATTTTGACATGTAGCTGATTAGAAGCAACATGCAACCACCAAATTCACCAAGGACTAATCATGCAAATTATTAGAAGTAGCATGCAAATATAAATTTTGACATGCAAGATCTGGGTAGTTGTCAAAACCGACATGCAAACTTCTACAAACCCTTAGGATGGAAAGATCATTGCTCTGATACCACTGAGATGTCCCTTTCTCATATTTTACATGATATTTTAAGCCTCTAATCAGATTTTCAAAATCAAACAACCAATATCACAAAGATCCACCAAATTTCTCAATAAACCCCAAATCGAGTATGCCGAAAATAGTGCGAAAAATTTCACAGCTTCAAATATTATTAATAAATCTGAAAGTGGAAATTTTAAAAAAAATTTGAGCAGCGTAAAAGCCCATAAAATGAATTTTCTAGATTTGTATAACATGCACACAATAGCTCCCAAATGGAGGACAAAAACAATGTTCATCGGGCTCCCGAAAATAGCACAAAATAGCCTGGAATCACAACAAAAACTTAATAATCTATCATAGAAGTATAATCATATCCAAATAAATATATTAAGCTCTATTTTAACACTTAAAATTCTAATATACAGAAAAAACCCAAACTGATATGAAATACTCAACCGGAAACACCAAACTCTTACAAAAAATACACCCGAAAACCCACAAATCTGCACTGTTCAGCACAAAGGAAAACTCTACATGAGCATGCACATGGAATGGCTTCAAAATCCTGTCCTTAGCCTTCCTAAAAACCTAAAAACTCCCATTCTTTGGTCTCCTTCTTCACAGGTTTGGCAGCCTCTGAAGAAAAACAAAGCAATGCGCAAAAATCAAGTTCTGGAATCAGCCCAAAATGCCTCCAAACCCCTTAAAAGAGGGCATAACCCTAACTCACATCCAAGAAGGGTTAATAAAATATAATTTAATAATAATTTTTATTTATTAGTCCATTGGTTTCCAAAGATTAGCCCCTTTTGCCAAAACTTCACCTTTTTGGAGCTTGCCTACCTTAGCAAAGTTTATTATTTTTAATTATTTGAAAAGGGGACATGAAATTGCCCACACTTTCCAAATTTTGACTTCCCTCCAAAATTTGGGCATCCATTTTGGGTATCAAATATCATATCGGGTATCTAATTAGGGATGGTATAGCTGATATGGGGTTAGGTACCCAAAATACTGGCATGGTTTTTCCAAAATATTCTCTTTGACTATAGACTAGACAATAAATTTTTTTGGGGGCATTTTCATGGATTTGGAGAAAAATGATTTCTTAGCACCCATATGATCAAAAAAGGTTATATAATGTATGATTAGGTGTCCGATATTGTTTTTTTATTGAGGAGTAGTAGACATCGAAAGGCTAAATGAAAAGGAAGGGATCGAATTAAGACATTACAGAAAATAAGTAAAGGGATAAGGTAAATCATTCACGGAAGAGATAAGGTATGTTAAATGTGAGTCAAGTTGATGATGTATTGATCAAAGGTGAAATCATAGAATCAGATAATGAATATGTATAGCTGGGAAATGAAAATGTACCTATTGATAATGATAATGTTCAGATTAAAAATTTAGAGAATGAAATTTTACCAGTTCATAATGTAAATTGCATGATTGACCATGTTGAAAATGACAATGCATAGGAATGTTACATATCTCCTAATTATAATCAACATGTAGACTCTAGAACACCAAAATGGATAATTGAAATTGATGAAATGATTAGTACCAATTTGGAAGGGAAAAAATTAGAAAAAATTATTTGGTTATGGGTTTCAATACTATATAAGATGATGTTTTTCGACAATAAGACAGTGATGGAGTAATGTCAACTTTTTATGCACTTATTAAAGATGCAAAAAATGAGACCTATGCTTTCCAAATTGAAGATTTGTGTCAATAAAAAATTGGAAATAAACACCATTATCGTGAAGAATATTTTTAGTGCTCTCAATAGCATTGGAAAAATAGTAGGGAGAAGGATAAGAGAACTGCTCAAAGGATTATTACAACCTCTTTGGTAAGTCATCATTTGAGAAAGGGTAGATATATGAGACAGACATGTATTGACTTGAACCTAAATCATACTACTTTGAGAAGAGCACTTAGTAGATGAGAGATAATTGATGATCACCTTGAAAATGAAACATGAACTTTTGGTGGGAGACTTACACATTTTGATAAGAATCTATTCAATGATGTGAAGGAAGAAATTACATAGTTTTGGCACTCTAGCTCAAGGGGATCACCTAATGCTAAAGATGCATTAAAGTTGAGAATTGGCATCAGAGAACCTACACCACATCCTAAACATTATTTGGAGGTTAGTCAAATTATGTTGTTTAAAGAATTTAGAGAGACATCTAAGATTGCATATATCAGAAAGGGCTTTTGAATCTTTGAAACCATTTATTGTGTGGCACTTAAAATTTGAAATACATGTTGTTGCAACTATCATGTCAAGTTTTTTATCCACCATGAACTATTACACTCCATCCATTCTACTTTGCATAGTAAAGAAATATTAGAGAATTGTGGTGCTACTAGACTTCCAAAATCATCAAGAGACTTACTAGATCAATTTTTATGTTGTAGAGTTGATGGTTGTTTCTTATATAGAAATGCTTGCTTAATTGAGAAGTGCTTAGAATGTGGTGGCTTATCCAAGTTTAACACATGTTTGCATGAGGGGTGTGAACAAGATGTTGGGAAGACAATAGTTAAAAAAATGGTATATGAAATGGTGAAATTCACATTGAAGAGTTAGGGTGAGGGCTCTAGATGTGAATTGATTGCAAAAGAAATCAGTGTGGCTAGTCTTATTTTAAATTTCAAGAAAAATCTTTTCTAAAAGTATGCAAGACATAATCCGAAGTCTTAGTGGTTGGATCAACAATTTAGAATGTGCAAGGAGACTTTTCCCATTGGCACTATTATATCAATTGTTGACTTTGTTGACAACTACACATCGTAGTCTCAAAATAAGACACAATCTCAGTATTAAAACTCCATTTAGATTGCTATTTTTGTCCATATAACATATAGACATGCCCCTAATAGTATTGAATATAATTGGAAGATTATTAGAGAGTACCATTTTTATGAGTGATGATAGATCTCACTCTCACAATTTTGTGCAACATTGTTTCAAGAATTATTTTGATTTCTTATAGGAGCATGACATTGCTATGGATAGATATATCATTTGGTTAGATAATTGCACAACTCAATTCAAGAATTCTCTCATAATTTATTGGTTGTGTAGGATATTTTAGAGTTTTTCTAAGTCCGGTGATGTGAAATGGGAACATGATGGAGATGTGGCATGTGTGAAGAGAGCTCTAGTTAAGGAGAAATTGAATATTTTAGGAGTAGAGCTTCTTGATCCTCGTATCATTGTTGATTGCTTTAGTTCAACATTATTATAAGGGGGACTCTTATTTCAATAGTGTGCAAGTTCTTTTGGATGGTTGAGGAAGGGTCAATAAGTGATAGATTAGATTGTGCTATAGTGAGAGACTCATAAAAAATGCATTCATTCCAGAGCTTAAATTCCAATACATGGACCATTTGGACATGCTAGTTAGCTTGCTTTTGTCCTAGTTGTTTTCACTATGATTAGGATAATTGTGAGTCAAGTGAGTGGGTGGACACATGGGCTCCACATTATCTTACTCCATTGTCTATTATACCCTCTATTATAAATGATGACATGGAAAGTTCACTTGAACATAACTATCTACCAGGTCTTCTTCAACTAGGACATGTCTTTGCATTGGTTTCACCATAGGGTAATGATGAGAAATTAGATTATTAGTTGGCACATTGATTAAGAGGTATAAAAAAGCTTGCACAACAAATCACAAATGATGATGAATTCACATATCCTACTAGTTTAGTGGTTGTTTCTGGAACATGGCTATAGACATACGTTCTTAGAAGGAATGGAATTTTTGCATTCGAAGACTATCAGAAGCACAAAAAAATACTCATATATTCACATCTTATTATAGAAACAAATGTGAAGTTGTTAAAGCATCAAGGAAGACAAAAAGTAAAATAACTTTTTACTATTACTAATGCTGAACATGAAGCCCTATTGGACATCCTAAAATAGTGAGAGGGCGCTACTAGAACACTCAACTAGGTATGTTTACTTCTTATTTTATTTTGTTCATAATGATTTGGTGAACCAATGATTATCTTGTTTAATAAAATAAGTTACTAACATTTTTTATGATATTTTAATGTAGGTACATCATCAAGAGTAGCCATGCATGAAGATAAAAAACTAAATAAGGAGAAAAATGAAGAAAAATATTCTATTTTTGACACTATGAATTTTAGCACTACTTTTTTTGACAATATTATTTTTGAAACTACTATTTTTGACACTACAATATTTTATAGTTGCGTACTGATGTAATAATAATGAAACACTTGAGATATTGTAAATGTAAACTTTTGGATTTAATGTAAGAAACAAAGATGATTTTACTTAATGCAATTTATGTGGAGGGGCCTAAAAAATGATTGTTTTAATACATACTAACATCAAACTTGCATTGTTCTCAATGCCAAAAACTTGAGAGAGGTAAAAAATAATGTCTTTACTTAATACTAAACCTAGTGACACCATTGTTCCAGCCATAGAGAGCCTCCATCGTACCCCATATCGAAGAGTCTCCAAGGTGCTTTAACTATTTTATAAGGTTGATCTTCTAAGGGTTGTAACTTAGAGCTCATGATGGCTATTGATAAAACATCAAATCCTATAGGAAATTCATGTTGAGGCCTAAAATAACTATCTCATTTTGAAGAGATCACATTATGTTTGGATTGGGCACAATGATCTCGCTCAATGCCAAAACTCGCAGTGTGCCTCAATTCATAGGTGCATCACAACATAACTTTGAAACCACTAATCTTGGCATCGAATCATCAATGCCATTACCTCTAGATGGGTGGTTGAACCCTAGTGACACCCTTTTTCTACCTATAGAGAGCCTCTAGCATTGGTGACCACCCCATACCAAAGAGTCTCCAAGGTGCTTTAAGTGTATTTTGAGGTTGATCTTCTGAGTGTCATAACTTGGAGCTCATGGCTATTGTCAATGAAAAATCAAATGCTATAGGACAGTCATACCAAGGCCTAAAATAACCTATCTCATTTTTGAGATCACATTCCATTTGGATTTGGCACAACGATCTTGCTCGATGTCAAAACTCAGTGTGCCTTAGTTCATAGGTGCGTCACAGTGCAACATTGAAACCACTGATCTTGGCATCAAATCATTAGCATCATTAGCTCTAATTTGGTAGGTGAACCCTAGTACCACCCTTGTTCCAGCCATGAAGAACCTCCATCATTCATGAGCACCCCATACCGAAGAGTCTCCAAGGTGTTCTAAGTGCATTTTGAGGTCAATCTTCCAAGGTTCATAACTTAGAGATTGTGGGGGTTATTGATGAAACATTGAGTGCTACAGGATGGTCATGTCAAGGCCTAAAATAACCTATAAATCCTAAAATAACCTATCTCATTTTTGAAAGATCCCATTTTTTTTGGATTTGACACAATAATCTCGCTCGATGCCAAAGCTTTCATTGTGCCTCAGTTCATAGGTGCATCATAGACTAACTTTGAAACCACTAATATTGGAATTGAATCATCAACACCATTAGCTCCAGATGGGTGGGTGAACCCTAGTGACATAATCTTTTTGGCCACAGAGAGCATCCATGTTCCTGACCACCCATACTGAAGAGTCTCCAAGGTGCTCTAAGTATGTTTTGAGGTTGATCTTTCGAGAGTCGTAACTTAGAGATCATGAGGGTTATTGATGAAATGTCAAATTCTATAGAATGGTCATGTTGAGGCTTAAAATGGTCTATCTCATTTTTGAGAGATCACAGTCTATTTGAATTTGGCACAATGATCTCACTCAATGCCAAAACTCATAGTGTGCCTCAATTCATAGGTGCATCATAGTGTAACATTGAAATTGCTAATCTTGGCATCAAATCATCATCACCATTAGCTCTAGATGGGTGGGTGAACCTTAGTGACATCCTTATTTTTTCCATAGAGAGGTTCCATCATTTGTGGCCACCCCGTACCGAAGAGTCTCCAAGGTGCTCTAAGTGTATTTCGAGGTCAATCTTCTCAAGGTCATAACTCAGAACTCGTGGGGGTTATCAATGAAACATTAAATGTTATAGGGTAGTTGTGCCAAGGCCTAAAATAACCTATCTCATTTTTGAGAGATCACATTCCATTTGGATTTAGCACAACGATCTCGCTTGATGCCAAAACTTGTAGTGTGCCTAAGTTCATAGGTGCATCACAACATAACTTTGAAACCACTGATCTTGGCATCAAATCATTAGAATCATTATCTCTAGATGGGTAGGTGAACCCTAGTGACAATCTTGTTCTAGGTACAGAAAGCCTCCATCATTCGCGGCCACCCCATATCAAAGAGTCTCCAAGGTTCTCTAAGTGTGTTTCAAGGTCGATCTTTCAATGGTTGTAACTTGGAGCTCATGAGGGCTATCAGTGAAAAATCAAATGATACAAGAAATTCATGCTGAGACCTAAAATAACCTATCTAATTTTTGAGAGATCACATTTTGTTTAGATTTGGCATAATGATCTTGATTGATGACAAAACTCATAGTGTGCCTAAGTTCATAGGTGCATCACAACGTAAACTTGAAATTGATGATCTTGGTATTGAATTGTCAGTGTCATTGGCTCTAGATGGGAAAGTGAACTTTGGTTACACCCTTGTTCCATCCACTAAGATCCTCCATCATTTGTGGCTACCCTATACTGAAGAGTCTCCAAGGTGCTCTAAGTGTGTTTTGAGATCGATATTCTGAGGGTTGTAACCCAGAGCTCATGAGGGCTATTGATGTAATGGTTAATGCTACAAGACGGTCATGCTAAGGTGCAAAATAAATTATCTCATTTTCAAGAGATCACATTTCATTTGGATTTGGCATAGTGATCTTGCTCAATGCCAAAACTTGTAGTGTGCTTTAGTTCATAGGTGCATCATATTGTAACTTTGAAACTGCTGATCTTGGTATCAAATCATCAATTCCATTAGCTCTAGATGGGTGGGTGAACTATAGTAACACCTTTTTTTGTCCATAGAGAGCCTCCATTGTTCATGGCCACCCCGTATCGAAGAGTCTCCAAGGTGATCTAAGTGCATTCTGAGGTCAATCTTTTGAGGGTCATAACTCAGAGCTTGTGAGGGCTATTGATGAATCATTGAATGCTAAAATATATTTATATCAAGGCCTAAAATAACCTATCTCATTTTTGAGAGATCACATTCCATTTGGATTTGGCATAATGATCTTGTTTGATGCCAAAACTCGTAGTCTGCCTCAATTCATAGGTGCATCACAGCATGACTTTGAAACCACTAATCTTAGCATCAAATCATCAATGTCATTAGCTATGGATGGGTGGCTTAACCCTAGTGACATGGTTTTTCTAGCAACATAGGGCCTCCATTGTTCATGGCCACCTTGTATTGAAGAGTCTCCAAGGTGCCCTAAGTGCGTTTTGAGGTTGATCTTCCAAGGGTCATAACTTGGAGCTCATTAGGGATATTGATGAAAAATTAAATGCTATAGGACAGTCATGCTAAGGCATAAAATAACCTATCTCATTTTTGAGAGATTACATTCCATTTGGATTTTTCATAGCGATCTCACTTGATGCCAAAAGTCATAGTGTGCCTCAATTCATAGGTGCATCACAATGTAACTTTGAAATTGCTAACCTTGGCATTGAATTGTCAATTTTATTAGCTTTGGATGGGCAGGAGAACCATAGTGACAACCTTTTTCCAGCCATGGAGAGCCTCCATCATTCATGGCCATCCCATACCAAAGAGTCTACAAGGTTCTCTAAGTGTGTTTCGAGGTCAATCTTTCGAGGGTTATAACTCAAAGCTCTTGAAGGCTATCGATGAAATGTCAAATGCTAAAAGAAGGTTATAGTAAGGCCTAAAATAAACCATCTCATTTTCAAGAGATCACATTCCATTTGGATTTGGTGCAATGATCTTTCTCGATGCCAAAAATCATAGTGTGCCTCGGTTCATAGGTGTATCAAAGTATAAATTTGAAATCGTTGATCTTGGAATCAAATCATCAGTGCCATTAGCTCTAGATGTGTAAGAGAACCCTAGTGACACCCTTGTTCTAGATATGGAGAGCCTCCATCATTCATGGCCACCACATATTGAAGAGTCTCCAAGGTGCTCTAAGTGCATTTCAAGGTCAATATTTTGAGGGTTGTAACTTAGAGGTCATGAGGGCTATCAATGAAATCTCAAATGCTACAGGATGGTCATGCCAAATCCTAAAATAACTTATTTCATTTTTGAGATATCACATTCTATTTGGATTCGGCACAATGATCTTGCTCGATGCCAGAACTCGCAATGTACCTCAATTCATAGATGCATCACAGCGTAACTTTGAAATCATTGATCTTGGCATCAAATCATCAACACCATTAGCTCTAGATGGGTAGATGAACCCTAGTGACACCCCCCTTGTCCTAGCCATAGAGAGCTTCCATCATTCGTAGGCACCCTGTACCGAAGAGTCTCCAAGGTGCTCTAAGTGCATTTTGAGGTTGATCTTGCAAGGGTTGTAACTCAAAGATCATGGGAGCTATACATGAAATGTCAAATGCTACAAGATGGTCATGTTGAGGCCTACAATAACTTATCTCATTTATGAGGTACTCTAAGTGCGTTTGGGTGGGTGAGCCATAGTGACATCTTAAGGGATTGTAGAGATTATTTCAAATTAAACATATATGATAACATTTCAAATTAAAAATTGCATCAAATTTGATAATAATGGTTGTTAAAATTTTATTCACAATTTTTTTCATTTGAATTGAATATAAAAAACATGATCAAAATGAATGATATTCCATAAACATGAACAATACACATGATCCACAATAAATTGAACAATACTATACTAAATTAATATGTATATCATTGTCTGCATAAATGAAAAAAAAATTTCAAAATACATGTGTCCATAGATGAATTACACAAATATATATCAAATGTCATGTATCCATAGACAAATTATGCAATATATATCAAAAATACATAGATCCATATATAAAATGTGGCTGATCATGCCATCGAAATGTCTATAATATCAATGTTTCTGTATACAATGTAGCATATTCCATCTCAAAATGTCTCATGATGAATCCTATGACAACGATACTATCCTATGCTACTAGTGGATGATCAAAATGTAGCCTCTTTGTTGCACTAGGTGGATTAGATGCCTGCTACATAAACAAAAAAGAAAAATCCAAAGTTAAATTTATATGGTTCTAGATGTACTAACATTGAATTACTCAAATGCATAATTATCCTTTTTTTTAATGAAGATTTATAGTATTAAACTTTCATCATAAATACCTCTCTCATTGACCTCCTGCGCTAGTCAGGAGTCCTCTAATATGTCCTTGGCAATTCTTGAACCTCGTTGATTGTGGTATATGTATGTTCAAGTATGTTTTTCAGATGAATCTACAACTTAAACTATAACATTATCATAGTATGCTAAATTTATAACATATAATAAATAATTCAAACTACAACTTAATTGTGTCAACTCCTCATCTAGAGATAATGGCTGCATTAGCAGAGATACAAAACTCTGGCATCCAACCTCCTATGCACTAAGTGTTTCCTATTGAGATAAAAAATACTAGTTGTTAAAATCATGGAAATCAGTTTTGAATTTATTTATCAAAATAAGGAAAATAAAAAATAAATGATACTTATACATATGATGGGGCTCTCACTATGAATGGAAATGCTAGAGGGTTTGCGATGTGGAATCTACCTAGACTCATCACCAGTAGCCATGCCATATACAATAAATAATGTAATTAAATTTCATTATCAAAAACATTTTACAAGAATGCATCAATATTTAATCACTTTAAAAGAACCTAATTACCTTTCCCTTGTTAATGGGTTGTGCCTCATCCCTTGCACTCTGCCCCTACTGATAGGTGATACTTCCAAGAGAAAAGAAAGATTAGAAACCATATATGCTCCAATATCAAATAGAAAAAATAATGAGAAAACAACATAATATACCATAGATGTCTTAAGGCCAAATGAAATAGACGAGTGTGACATTATCAACCTATCTGAGCTCCTCCTCAGTCATCAACTAAAAACAAATGAAGAGCACATACATGTATAAGCTAGTATGGGTTAAAAATTAAAGTTACTCTATTATAAAGATTAACTTTAAATCACATATTTCATAACAAAAAAATGTATACACATGCTGACATAGAAGGATTTCATGCCTCTGCATGCCCCTCCTCTCTCATGTTAGGGTGTGTAGCCTCTGTACGCACATCTGGTGTATCCTTTTCAAATGCAAACTAGTACTTAGAAAGATCACCTATGGGACCTAGACAAATATTATTGCACATTATGCAAGTATGGGGCACAAAAAAATGTGATGGAGCTTGCCGATAATGAACTTGCACTAGCATCATCAACATAGGGAGGCAACACTAACCTAGCTTGGGATACCAATAGGCTACTAAATCTATGGATGATACTAATAATCTGAGAGCTAGCCTTTGCAATGATATCAGGTTGTTGTACTGGATGAGTAGGGGAGACATCAGTAGGGGGGACAAAAGTGTCATCTTTCTTCCATTGGGAAAAGGATCTATCCTAAGGAGCTCCTCCTCCTACACCCATGTTAGGCCTCATGCTCCAATAGTTCACCTTGAGGCCCAACACAAATTCAGCATACAATTTTCTAATGAAACAAAATGGCACCTCTAAATTGATGTATGGAGGGATGTCAAAAACCATCAACCAATGATCCCAAAAGTTCACATGCATAGCCTCATTTGTGCACCATTTAATTGATAGTATGGGCTTTGTGCATTCTACTTGTTCACTAGTTTTTGAGTCCACAAAAAGGCTAACTATATCATCTTTAGTTATATTTAGGGTCACAACCTCATCATAGTCCAACCCATCATCAAACATGGCATGCATTTGGTCACGTTAGTGAAGGGAAGCATTTTTTTCATCGGTAAGTGTTTCAATATTATCCACTATGGTGTTTAACATTGATAATATGGGAGCCAATGCGGGTATAGTGTTATATATGGTTCACAAAACCCTTAGTTTTGCAAGATTTTCAAATATCAAATCTTCAATTTGAGGAGGGTTTTGAGGGGGTAGGGGATCATTTGGTAGATGGTTTTGAGAGGGTACTAGATCATTTGGTGGAGTGTTACGAGGAACATTGTTTCATACCTCAGTACCATCATTTGGGTCAGCCATACCTATTAATTTGTAGAACATAATTTCTATTAAAAAAAACATAAATTTCAAAAATTTCTATTAAAAAACCTGATTTTTAACAAATTCAATTTAAAATAACTAATTTAAAATAATATTCATTCAAAACATTAAAAAAACATAAAAAATTTACCTTTATCGTATACCC
Organism: Cupressus sempervirens; assembly: GCA_028749045.1. Taxonomy (NCBI): domain Eukaryota; kingdom Viridiplantae; phylum Streptophyta; class Pinopsida; order Cupressales; family Cupressaceae; genus Cupressus; species Cupressus sempervirens. The sequence continues at coordinate 606,358,937 of CM053793.1, forward strand.
ATTCTGAAATTCGATACTTGAATGGAGGTCAACACTCAAGCTAGAAAGATGGAGATCTAGGATTAACTAGCTTGAAGATGGAGATAAGAATTCAAAGTTCTTTCATCTAACCACTCTCAAGCATAGAGCTAATAATAGAATCATTGGTATCAAGGAAGGGTAGGATCTGCTAACAAAGGAGAATGATATATCAGTAAAAGTAGTATCCTTCCTCTCCTCTCTCTTGTCTTGAGACCCTTTGTTGTCTAAGGTGGACAAAGAAGAGATGGTTTCTTGCATTCCTCAGATCATCCAACCTCTAAATAATTTAATGCTTTGAGCTATTCCTACTACTTTTGAAGTTCGTGAAGCTCTCTTTTTTTTGCTTGCTGATAAATGTCTAGGCCTAGATGGGTTACCAACCTTCTTTCTTCAAATGTATTGGCAAGTCGTGATGGAAGATGCGGTGAAGGCACTTCAGGAATTCTTTGGAGCTAGGATCATTCTTAAGGAGATTAATTCCACCTTCTTTGTTCTCATTCCCAAAGTTCCTAGAGCTAACTCTTTGGACAAGTTTAGACCTATTAATTTATGCAATTCCTTTTACAAGATTATTTTGAAGGTGCTTACTTCTAGGTTTCTCAAGCTCCTCCCTTTGATCCTATTGCAGCAAAAAATGGGTTTTGTCTTAAGTAGACAAATTTTAGACTCGATCATGATGGTGCATGAAGTGATTCACTCTATGGAAGCTAGCAAATAGGAAGGGATGTTGCTTAAACTGGATCTCTCTAAAGCCTATGACCAAGTTGACCGGTCTTTTCTTGATATGGTGCTCACGACTTTTTTATTTTATTTAAAAGTTTATAAGTTGATATCTCAACTTGTTTCTATTTCCTCTCTTGCTATGTTGGTTAATGGAGCTCCTTTAGATTATTTAAAACCATCTAGAGGTCTTCATTAGGGGGATCATCTCTCACTTATTCTCTTCATTATCCTAGTTCAATGTATAGGAAGGCTTATTGAGAGAAAGAAGAAGGAAGGTGGAATCAAAGGGATAAAACCTTCCTCTAAAAGTGATCCTTTCTTGCATCAGAATTTTGTTGATGATACTATCATGGGGGGGGGGGAGGAGGTTTCAGTTAAGGAGGCAAAAGCTATGAAGGAAGTCCTGGATATCTACACCAGAGGGTTGGGTCAACTTATTAACTGGGATAAGAGCTCTTTATACTTTTTAAATACCCCAGAATCCTAGAAATTTTTCCTTCATAACGATTATGTTATTTTTCCCATTCCCCAATTTCCTCCTGACTCCTTCTAGAATGGTATTATGGATAGGTTCTACAAAAAGTTAGTTGGCTAGAAAGGTGCCACTCTTAGCCAAGTTGGCAAATGCCAACTAGTTAAATCCACCCTTCAGAACATTCTTGTGTACACTTTGAGTCTTTTTGTGATTCTAGTGAAATTTTTTTAGAGGATGGAGAAAATATAGAGGGATTTCTTATGGACTAGTGTAGAAGGGAAAAACAAATATCCTCTTGTAGCTTGGGACAAATTTTGTCTCCTTAAGAAATATGAAGGTCCTTGTATAAGGAAGCTTACTCATCTAAATAAGGCTCTTTTGGCAAAGCAATTATGGCATATCTTCAATAGCATTGGGGAATGGAGAGACATTTTGGTTAACAAGTATATTAAGAGGCCTTCAATTCAGTTCACCCTTTTTAGTGAGGATATTTCTAGAGGATCTGCTATATGGAATGGTTTTCTGAAAGCCAGGGACCTGGCTAAGGAAAAAGATTCTTGGAAATTGGGGAATGGGGAGGATATCCATTTATGGTATGATAGTTGGCTTATTTAGGGTCCCCTTATGAACAATTCTATCTATGAAGTTAGGGTGAAATCACTATATTCAACATTTTGAGCTGAAAGTTAGTAACTATCGGAAGGACCAAGGTTGGCAAGATCTGTCTATTATCTTTGAAGATCTAAATCCAATCATGTTAATGTTAAATTCTATGGCTCTTAGCAACAAGAGGGATGAAATGATCTGGGGGGACAATTCCAATGGATATTACTCTATTGCTTTAGATTATATGGCTCTTTGGAGCTTAAAAGAGAAGCCTCCATGGTCGAGAGCTTGGCTCCTTGGCCTTATACCAAAAATCAATATATTTTATTGGCTGGCCCTACAAAATAAACTACTCACTCAGGATAACCTTATAAAAAGAGGATAGATTATGCCAAGTAGATGTATTTTATGTAAGAACTAGCTAGAAATAGGCAACCACTTGTTCATTCATTTTTCCTATTCAAGAGAGGTTTGGGATTTCCTTACCCAATACTTAGGGATTAGCTAGTGCATGCTAGATAATCTCCTCGATTTTTTTAGCCAATGGAAAAATTTGTTCAATCTGTCTGTTTTGTAGGAATTAAGTACCTGGATCTTACCTCACTATTGTTGGAGCATATGGAAGCAGAGAAACAATAGAATCTTCAGAGATAGAGAGGAGCCAATCATAATGCTTGGGAAGAAGATTTATAAAAATATAAAGGAAAACTAAATAGTAATGAAGGGGGGAGATATCAAAGTGGGTGGTAGAAAAATTGAGAAGGAAAAAGAAAAAATGTTTAAAAGATAGGAAACTAAGTGACTTCCCCCCTCCCCCCCCCCCCCCCCCCCCCCCAGAAGGATGGCATAAAGCCAACTTTTATGGGGCCTCCAAGGGAAATCCTGGCTCCTCGAGAAGTGGAGGCATAATAAGGAATGAATTTGGTGAGGGAGTAGCCACCTTCTCTCTCTTGTTGGGCTTCCAAACTAATCACTTTATGGAAGCAAGTGCTACTTGCCATGTGGTGAAACTGGCTTTTGAAGTTGGAGTTACTATTCTTTGGCTTGAAGGGGATTCAAATAACATTATTAAATGTATTAATGGAAATTCTCATCTGAGACTCTTGCTAAATTTAATAGAGTCCATGTCACTCACATTTTTTGGGAAGCAAACCTAGTGGTAGATTGGTTCACAAATAAAGGTGTTGAATCTGACCAAAAGATGACCTGGCAACTAGGAAAGAGTTTTTCGATGGATGTTAAGAGCCTAATCAAGCTAGATAAGAGCCAAGGGAGTATGGAGGAGATCAATTTGCAATTATGACTAGGAATGATTTTTGGGGAAAGGGTATGATCATAAAGGTTGTATTGGAAAGTGCAAGAGGTGGAATTTATTATAGTTTATTCGACACACTTTATAGGTCAATTTTTGCATATGCAACCTGTGCTACTGTAAGGTTAATTTCTTCAACTTTTTTGTTAAACATAGAGGTCCCCAACTTTCTTGTTAAACATAGAGGTCCCCATTGGGTGGTGAAGTTATAGTGTTTTGTGCTTATCAGATTTGTGGGAGTACAAAGTGCTAAAATGGTGGGTGAAAAGTGTGGAAAAGAATCGGTGGGAAAGATGGAAAAATGGAGTAGGGACAAAGTGTGGGAGAAGTTTGAATAGGGCAGGATTGCAAGATATATCATGAAGCTGTATGGTTTTGATCAAGATGTGATTGACAACATGGTCATCTCATGGAAGGATGGTAGAGTCAAGGTGAATGGGCTTTCATTTTTGATAGCGGAGGAGGTGATTTCGATTGTAACTAAGATTCTAATGGAGGGTTTTAAGTTCTTTAGGGACAAAAAGCTCTCGTTCAATGTAGTGAAGGACTTCTTTGAGAACACTAAGGAGCTGAATGCCCTAAAAAAGACTGATACATTCTATGATCCAGATTCCATAATAAAACTATGGAGGTATGTTCTACGTGCCATCATCAAGTACATTACTATTGACCCTAGGTTTGATCATGTTTGCACCCACCATTTCATTCTTTTGAATCATTTTTGGCATGGTAGTAAAGTTTCTTTTCCTTTCTATTTGTTGACTTCCATGAGCAAGGCAATGTCTAGCTTCAAAAAGAAGCCCACCGTTAACCCCACTTTGCATGAGGGGTTGTTATTTCTTATCTACGAGTACTTTAAGTCTTAGATGATAAGTAACATCCCCTTACAAAATGGGAAAGAGGATAATGGTAGCTTAAGCTACTCCTCTGACTCAGATGATATTAAGAGCATTAGCTCTTAGGAAGGGGGGTTAACTTTCTCTGGTAAAAAATTTACGCCACATGATAAGAAGTCACCTTCTCCCATTACACCTAGTAGAAAAATCCCTAGGGGTTATGGTCAAAAGATGCTTGGGAATGAGGAGAAGGACTATAGTGATGAAGAGGAGGACATGGAGACTGAAGATGAGGATAAGGAGAAGTAGGAGGGAAAAAAGGAAAACCAGTGTGGGAAGAAACATAAGCGGGTGGGATTGGGGGACGAGAGGACATACCAAGAACTAGATATGTCTTTTCCACCTCTCTCCCTTGTCCATCCTCAAGCCCATAAAAATAAGTAGAAAAAGGATAGTATTAGTGATGGGTGGAGTGGGGGAAGTGCTAGCAAAAGACAAGAGGAAATCCTAGAGGAATTTTAATGTAAGGGCAACAAAAAAGGGTATTTTTAGAGAAGTGATGAATTTGCAGATTCTGGTGGAGAACCAAGAGGAGCCACAACTTGAAGAGCTAATTAACCTTATGACTATGGAAATCTCTAATAATGCTAGGGAAACTGGGATGAACTTTTTGAGCAATGCCCACAACAACATGATTGACAATTTTAGGTCAATCAAGTGGCTTTTTCATGAGCTAGAGGAAGTTAAAGAGAAGGTGGGTCAAATGGAAGGAGCCAGGAATCTAAGGGGTATTAAGAAAAGGGCAGACCAAGATGATAGAATTAACCTAGTGAAAAGGAGGATTCTCAACCTGGAAAATTGCAACCACAATCTATCAAGCTAGATGATCTCATTGCTCAACTCAGTAAATGACAATATCCTATCTTTAATTGGTTTTCTTAAAGATAGAGGAATGCAGGGGGATGAGGAAGGAAAAGAAAGGAGAAAAGCCAAATCTGATGATGAAACTACCACAGGTATCACTAACACTTTTTTGCATGAGGAGATTCACATGACTCATTAGCAGGAGACTAAGGAGAACCAAATGGCCTATGAGGTTGCCCAGGTCATGCAAGAGCTGGAAAGAAAGAATGAGGATTACCTCTTTTTTGTCCTTTTGTTTCTAGTTGTTCCTTTTTTGTCTAGCTTTTTGTCCTGGCTTTTGCCTATTTCATTTTTCAAAAAATAGTGTGGCCTTTCCTATGGGCTTTGTTGTTCGGTTGGCCCTAGTGCTTATTATCAGCCTTTAGACTTGTTCTTTTTTTACTAGGCTTTTAACCTTATTATCAGCCTTTTTGATGTTTTAACTCTTGGGTTTTAGGGTCCCTGTAAAACCTTTTTATCTAATCAAAAACACTCAAGCTAGAAAAAATGCAATGTAAAAGAGTTCTCAGGTTTTTTTTTTAAATCTATGTTATAGGTTTCAGGTATCCAATTTCATATCAGATATTTATATAATATTGGGTATCCGATATGAAATTGGATAGTCGATTACCGACATAATACTCAAAAAGACTTGGTCCTAATTTCGTAGCTTTGGTATCAGGATAGGTGGAAGAATGTTAGAGCATATTTTTAAGCACTTTTAGACATTTCCAAACTCCACTTTTTTCACATCACCACTTTTTGTCACACCATGATCCTACACATACCTAGGCAAGATCAAGCAGTGTGTTTTTAGGCCTAGCCTGAGGTGGGAAAATGTTTCCATGATTTCATCATGTTCAAAATAGATTCTTAATTGAATCATATACATAACAACCAATTAGTTGGATCTACAGATTGAATTATGAAAAAATCTAGTTGCTAGCCTTTTAGCCTTACATCAAATCCAAATTGACCAAAGGGATAAAATGTGCTTAAACTATCTTATTTTTTAAATGACTTCCTGGAAAACATTTGTTAAGCATCAACACATCTAAAAGTTGGTTATCAAATATTATTTTTTCCAAAAAGATATCCATTATTTATCTCCCTCAAAATTTGTTTGTCCTTTGAGTGATTGCTTATTCACTTGATTTGAAAACATTGTCTCAAAGTCAAAATTGGGCATACTTAGTGTAGTCATTACCTCATCAAAGATTCCCCCAAGATTCCAAAAACATTATCATCCTAATAATATCCATCCTATATTATTTTCCTCTTGTATCATCATTTCTAAAGTCTTCCATCAAGTCCACCTTTATTGTCCTTATCCTAACTAGTTGAGTTTTCCTCGTCATTTCGCACCCCATTTTCCTCTTCCTTGGAGTTGGTTCTTTCTCCTATTATGAGCTTCATCTAAATCTCATTATGAGATTACCTTTTATCCTAATCTAAGCTTTAGCATTCATCCTTATTCATCCTTTATCTCTATCCAAATCATCATTAAAATATGATGTCACAATTCTATTATGGTGATTTTGGTCAATCTCACCTATTCTCTCACTCCATCTTCGGTAACAACACAAATATGTGTCACCCTTTTGTAAAGGAAAATGCTAACAAAAGTATATTTGACCACCATCAATGATATTAAAATGGTATTATTATTTAGAATTTGAAAATGATGCAAAATAATGAAATGTGTAGAAATTGATCAAGTTTAGGATTATAATTTTAAAAAATTATTTGGTTATTTCCCTTTGATCTCAGACTATGTTATAGAAAACATATATATCTAGGATATTCACAAATAAAAATTGGCTTTAGACCTATATTTTCTCTTTTATAATGATTCAAATTTCAACTTGCCTAAAATCGATAGTTTTCATCTCCCACCATATTTTTCAAAGTAAATATATTTTGAATAGAATAAAAATTATGCTTTGTAGAAGAGGACTCTCTCCTTTAGAATGTCATATAAGTTCCAATTTTTTTAATATGATTTAATATTTTTTCTTTCTCATAATTGTTACCTTTTTGAGTGTTAAAATCCGTGCTTGTAGATTTTTAAATTATAATATACTATGTCTAATTAAAACACTATAAACTCTATATGATAATATTTTTGACTTTGAGCTCTCTAAAATGGTGTTTATAAGTTATTAAAAAAATATCATAAAAAATAGTAAGAGTTATTGGAACCCCATTTTCCTAAAATTATTATATTTCTTTAGTAAAATTTAGATACAAACTAGTATAAAATATGTATTTAATAGAAATTTCAAATTGAAAAAGTGTGAGACCATATATAACTTATCTAGAATGAATTTATCTAGATCATATGTTTGAATGAAATTGATTTTTAGAAAAAAAATACTCAAATTCAGTCATTCTGATTAGTCAACCTAAAACATGACACAATTTTGTACTTTTACCCTCCTCTTCCAATGATGATGAAGGTCTTAATGACTATGATGGGTATACTGAAAGCATTAGAGATCTTCCTCCAAACATCCTCCAAAATCTAAGCATTCCTTAGAACTACTCCATCATGCCTCTATGCATACCTGCTAGTAATTCTTATTATACCTTTGACAAGGGAAATACATTATTTCACTTATCCACACCTCCTTCCTATCTTGTATCCACATATTCCCCTCATACATCTGTCATGTCTCCCTCTTCATCCACCTTCATTTCCCAATCTCCACCCTTCTAGAATAATTCCACTAACTACATCACTTATCCAAACCCACCATCTCAATATCTCCCAAACTATTTCCTAAATCCTCCAACCAATCCTAGTTATAAAATGTATTACCTTAATCTTCTTACTATTCCTAATCTAGCACACACATCTCCAAGGATTTTTACAAAGAAACCAAAAGAAAACCCATCTCTGACACTCATTATACCTACTCCATCATCTCATCGCTATCATCCCTATCTCATTCACCCCACCTATCAAACCCCTTCCATCCTCTACCACCCATCCATTGAATCACTCCAAGTCCCATCCACATCTCCTCCTCCTAGCATTGCCCAAATCCCATGTAATAAAACTAATGAGTCCCTACCCCATAAACTTATTCCCATTGATGAGCATCTCACCCATCCATCTACCTCAACTAAAGAAACAATCCACACAACTTCTATCATACCGCCCACTACAATCTAATCCTATCAAGATCTTGTCCAAAAGTATCCTAAAATATCTACTAGCCTAAATCATGATCCTACTATTATACCTACTCCATCTCCAGAGCTATTATCCTCCCTCCATCCAAATCAAGATCCTATCCTTTCATATACTTTTCTTTATGATCATGCATCCCCTATAATCCATGGTGATAAATCTATAGAAGAAGAACTCGCTATCATATTTGAAACTTCAAATCCTTTGCCTACTAATGGACTCACATCTTATGTTCCAAATGATGAATATCATATTGAAGAAAGAAATAAAAGTATATCTCTAGATTTTGGAATCACTTATATCTCCTTATGTTCCCAAGTCCTTCCATATTCACCCCAAAGTTAATGTCCATCTTGTTATGCAACTATTTTGGACCCTTATCCTACTACTTCTTTTGATCCCTCCATTTTGGGTCACTATATCCCTTATCTAAATCCTCTCTCCTTTCCATCCATTTTGATTCCTTATATACTTAATATAAATCCTTTTTCTTCTCCATCTATTTTGGGACTATTGTGATTTCACAATGCACACCCCATTTTAACTAGAAATGGGGACCCCCTACTTAATTTTTTCAACTTATCAAATCCCTAATCTAGGGTTTGAGTCTTTTATAGGGTTTTGTCTAGTATTTTTGGTCAGATCTAGGTTGTATTTCAAGAACCCAGATCTCAAAAACCTAAATTTTGAGAATACAATTCATTTTTGAAAAAAAAAGGCACATCAGGGCACCTCCCCAATTGTACTAGTGTGTAAAATTTCAAAGGGGTGCACTGGGTCCCCCCACCCTTTTCTCCCTATACAATATCTTCATTGTCTTCATTTTGAGTTCTCAAGAATCACAGCTCCACATTAGTAGAGGTGTGGATCACCTCTTCTCCAACTCACAAACACTATCAAAACAAAGTTGAAATACAACAAAATGAGGTGCATGGCTATGCACCTGATTTCATACACCTTTGATCTTTAAAAAACTCTTTGAAAACTTTAAAATGAACATAGAAAACACATTTAGTTGCAAAAAAGCACACCTAATTAAGTGTGCTATTGTGCACCTAAGATCATAAACATTATCACTTAAAAGTTTGAGAAAGGGTGCACTAAAGTGCACCCCAAGAGGTGCGCTGCTATGCATCCAATTTTAAGAACTTGTGTAAGGAATGATGTGCACCTATCTAGTGTGGCTGGTGCACATTTTTGTGCTTTCTAAGGTTAAAATTAAGGTTTGGTGCTTTCAAGTAACTAGTTTTTAGGGTTTTTGTACTGGTGTCATTAGGGTTTGTCTTAATTAAGTATTTTCAACTCTATAGACTAATATTTGCTTCTTTGTGTAGATAAAAGGGAATCCTCAACTTGTCAGGGTCATAACTTTTGACCTAGAGCTTGAAATTCACAACCATTTACCTTGTTGGAAAGAGAAGCTAGAAATCTAATTTTAGTTCCTAAAATAGTGAGCCTTTGGCTACCCAATTTTAGGGACCAATGAAAGTTTCAACTTGAAATTTTGAGCAAAAGACCTCTTAAAAAGGTAGTTAAAAGGACCTAGAAAAACTTGTAAAAAAGTATGAAAAAGTTCCAAACATTTGATCATTTTGGACAATCCGGATCACTTGGTCCCTCACACAGAAGGATTAGATAGTTGGAGAGAAGAAAAGATCAAAGACATAGAGGTTAGACATATGAACTAGAATAGGTTCTTCATCTTGTGCAACTGTTAATGACAAGATTCAACACATGCGCCTTAGGATTTTAGAAGCAGAAGAAGTTTAGGTCTCTGAAAGTTTTTGGCTACAAGAGGGTATAAATCATCAAAAGGATCAAAGTTAGTACACAAAAGTGATCTAATACCCCATTTGAGAAAAAACTAGAAACCATTTTCAAAACTAAGAACTTTGATTATTTGGTGAATTGAGCATCTCCCAGAGGTGCACATCTATGCTGGTGCATTGGTGTATAGGTGCACAGGTACGATGGTGCACTATTTTGAGAAAATTTTCTTCTTCTAAGATGCACAAGTGCATAGGTGTACTGGTGCACTATTTTGAGAAAATGTACTTCTTCTAAGGTATGCAGGTGCGCTGGTGCACTATTTTGAGAAAATGTGAGGTGCGCAAGTGCACAAGTGCACTTTTTTGAGAAAATGTGCTTCTTATGAGGTGCACAGGTGCAGTCTTTCAATGGTGTTCTAGAAGATTTTGAGAATTTAGAGGTGTGCTAATAGTTAACTACCAGTTCCAAATTTAGAGATTTTCATGCATTGGAAATGCATTTTGACAGTAGTTTAGCTCCTACAGATGCCTACTAAAGATGGAGCTTCTATTTTTTGTCACTTCCAGTCACTTCTATATCATCTAAAGGCTTTCTTTTCTTCTTATTTTTTCATGCTTTCTTTGTTATAAGACATGTAAAGGCTCATGGATCCAATTAATGAATATAAAATGGATGGAGTCCTACTAAGCACCAGTTAGATTGCTAGTTTGTATATAATTAGTTTGTTTTATTAATTTAAAAGCATATTATTGCATGAAGATATCTCTCACTCTCAACACAAATTGAGGAGATGATTTCTTATAAATACAACATTGTAATATGTAATGAGGGCCATCATTATTTTGCAATAATATTATACTTTTGGTGCTCGCATTTGGAGTGTAGTTATTATTGCCTAAATGTGTCATATTTTGTGAATGTATGTTCATGGAATTGTGATTAAGATAAAAGTTTTTTGCTTTGTTTCTAGTTGTGCAATCTTTTAATTCCAGTATTTGCTACATTTTTATGAATTTTGTTGACATATCTAGCTCAAGAAGAAATCACCAAATTGTGCCTGCATAACTCTTTATCTCACATGAGCGCACTTTCCATGGCCTTCGAATTTGCTAAAGAGTGAAAGATCATATAGTTATTAATTTTCCCATCAATGATTGGATCAGTTGAATCAAGGAAGTGATGCTCCTACATTCATTGGTCACCCACCGATTTCTTTGAAAGCTTAGCTCGCAAACATGTTGTTTTACGTATGTTATGTCCATTAGGATTTTACTTTTGTGTTATTTTCTTTAAAATTCTTGTTATTTTCTTTACTAACCCCTTGTTAAATTAGGAATTCATATAGGTGCATTGTTAAAACTGCATTCATTATAAAAAAAAAAAATCAAAAACATATCTCATTTGTGGTTAATTTTTGAAACAATAGATAGATTGGTCATTTGATCTAAAATTGGTTTGAACCAGCAAAGACCTCCTCATGAAAAAAAAAATTTATCTTCAATTGAGTGGATTTTAGTAGGTCTCAAGATCACCCAGAACCTTGGAGTTGATTCGCAAGATTGACTTTTAAAGAGAGGAGTTCAAAATAATTCTTGTTGTTAAGCATCATGATAAATGACAACTCAAAAGGGACCTACTCCCTTCTCTCTTCCATATATTTTAGGTCCTCATCCTTCACTCCCTCCATCCATTTTGGGAAGTTATATGCATCCATATTTTCTATTTCAATCCATCACTCCATCCTCTCAAATCCACAAGTTAGACCATCAAAGACACTCATCCTTGACTCCCTTCCAACCTTCAAAATCTATCATTCCTTCCATAATATCTCCATATGATCCATGCTCTTTTTCCCATATGATGGGTAATAGAAAAAAAGTGGATACCAAAATTAAAAAGAATAAATAAAAAAAAGCACAAAAATCCAAGTATCAACATGTCCTATCCAAAATACATGTTCAAGAATAGAAATATTTGATCCAAAAGAAAGAAAAATTTAAAATGCCACGAAGGCCTAAGCTGAAAAAATTAAAAATCATGTGGATACCAAGGTTACTAATAAAATATATGTGTAGATTAAAGAAAAATATCAATTGGCATCCATTCCCACTAATAAAAAAGCCTCATCTATTCATACATTATCCAATCTCCATATATACATCCTCCATCACTCCAATCCATTTTTAATCCTTATGCTTCTTATTCTACATTTCCCAATCTCTATCTCCAACTTTAATTTTGGTCCTTATATTTATGGGTATGTGCAGGATCATGGTGTGCCAAAAAGTAGCAATCTGAAAAATCTGTAGTTCTGAAATATCTCAAACCATTTCAAAATCTATTCCAACTTTTTTCCCACCCACCTTGATACTAAATGAAAAAAATTAATATCTTTATAAGCTCTACTATATCTTTTGATACCAAACCTATATGGTCAACTTTAAAAAAATCCTTAAAATGAGCTTTTGGCCTGTTTTTATGTGATTTTTACTTCAAACATGTAGCTGATGACTTTTTTCTCACTAAAATTTGATGAAATGAAAAGGGTTTCTTAAGAATGTTCTTATCTTTCCATAAATGTAAGGTTTGTCAAATTATGAGTTTAGTAAGTAATTATTACTTATTTTCTAATGGAGTTACATATAAAGTGTTGACTGACACACTACTTGGAAAACAACTATAACTTTCAAATGGTACAATATTTTTTAAATCCAAAAGATGCATCACATTCTATGTTTTTAATATAAGGGAAAAAAATGAAAAATTGAATTTTGCAAAGTTTTGAATTAGTTAAGGTGGTCAAACATGAGAGTTTTTTAATTCCAAAAATACTAAAGTCAAAAATAAATTAATTATTATTTATTTAGAATAAAAATACCCAAAAATATGTGTCACATCTAGGCATGAGTCTACTACTTATATCTATAATATTATTAAAAAATATTATCATTTGATTTTGATTGAGGTGATCAGACATATGTCTACTTCTTATTTTTGTTCTGAATTTTTTTGTAATATTGCATTAAAATTCAAAATTTTGACCAGTCAATTTTTTTTTTTTTGAGATAAGTCCTGGTATTTTAGAAACTAAATTCAATTTTCTAGTGATTTTTTTCTCTCAACTTTTTGATAAAAAGTTAACACGAAGTAGAAAATTGCACATCAGGTTGACATAACACTAATTTGTTTATTTTTTATTGGCACTTAAGAGAATAGTTTGGTTGACCATGATCCTGCACATACCCTTGTCCTACTCTACTTTCTCCTTAACATCATTCAAAACCATCTTTCCCACTTCTTCGTCAGCTTTCAGGGAGTGTGCCAATGATGATCTTTCAATTTTCCTAATCTATTTTCCCACAAGTCTTATGTCTTTCCATCAATTATCTTACAATGCCTACCCATCATTCCATTCATTTAATAAACTCTTTTTCATGCTTCTAAAATACACCCATCCTACCAAAATCTATGAGTAAAATATATCAAAAAATAAATAAATAGAAAAAAAGACAAGTAAAGGAAAACAACCGTCCACTAGTAAAAACTTGAAAAAGTACCATGATGAAAACTTAGCAAACAAGCATCATGCATAATCCCTCCATCCAAATTTTCTTGACACTTCAGGTCAAGTTCTACTACCCACCATATCTATTTAGTCCTATCATACCAACCACATCTCATCCATTTCACATCCTTCATCCTCTCTTGGATCTTGATAAAAATAAAATCCATCATGACATTGCAATGCTTGTGGTCATCCTCTTGATACTCATTTCCTAATCATAGCTTGTGTCCACCTATCCTTCATCCACCCATTCTTTCATCCATACAATCCCTTCACAAGCCTCATCCACCAATCATAGTTACCTTGTATCTCATTCACCTTTCCCACCCTAGCTTCCATCTACTCGTCGTCCTCTTATTGACTAATCTTCCATCCTATCACACATCTCATAAGAAACCATTCATCACCCAATCCTTATCTTTTCACATTCCTCTACCCAAACCTTTTATCATCGATACCCTTTTTTCTATCCATGCACTTCTGCACATCACCTTGATGTAATATTTCCATCACCTAGTTTATCACTTGTCAAAGGTATCTAGCTCGAGGATATCCCCATCTACCCCAATGCCATCCAACCATATCCTAAAGGCTTCTAGAAATATACAATCAACTACACCATCCCATTTCACATCTTTCAACACATCCAAACACATTGTTAATATTTTGTCTAGCCTTGTTGCAAGCTTGGGTCACAATCCAATCATCATCATTGGGATGCACTCTTCCCACTCCTTGTCTTTAGGTATATCATTCCCTTATCCACATCATCCTATCCACCCTCATTCCACTATCTCCTTATCCCATGCTTGTCCTCTATCTCCTTATCCCACACTTTTCTACTATCTTCTCATCTAAATATTTTTACCTACTATCTCCTCATCTCAAGCTTTTCATTTGTTATCTACTCATGCCAAGGTTTTCCTCTATCTCTTTATTACATGCTTTTCATCTATCTCCTTATCTCATGATTTTCTATTATTTCCTCATCTAGAGAATTTTTTCTATCTCCTCATCATAAGCTTTTGCCACTATCTCCTCATCATGAGCTTTTTTACATTCTACTATATTAGATCAATTCTACTATCCTATCATACTAAGCTTTTGTATGGTACTCTATTATAAATACTTTGGTCTGTGAGACGTATATTCCATGAGCATCAGTCCTTAGCTTAGTACTATTGTATTTGTCTTACCTTTTAATGTTAATTAGCATGTTGGTCTGCTTATCTCCCATCCTACTGATCTCTTTGGAAAAAGGTTTTTTATGGATTTACTCTTTCTTTGACATTGAATTTAAATTTTGGTTATTCATTATCTTTTCCACACAATTTGATTTTTCCCTCCTCACAATTGCGAGGATCTTTTATATTATGGTGTGCTATGAATGGGGCAGTTTGAAAGTAATGTTTTGATCATGTCTCTTTCATCTTCTTTTGTTCTTATGGGTCAGTTAGATATGAGACTTGCATGTTCTAAACATTTGATCACTTGTGGTTACATGATGCACTTGGGAAATATCATTTTCTTTTGGATTTCCTAGTCTCATATCCACTCTAATTCCTCTAGGATTCATGTATGATGTTGGGGCAATCCTTGCGTGTTTATTTCAAGTTAGTCCTATATAATATTGGTGAAAAGGTCTTGATTTTCTTCATAACCTTGGCATATCTCCAATATTTCTATACTAAACTCAGTGCTCAACTACATGGTGGTGCTCCTCTTTGTAACACCCCTATGCTCAAGCTTTAATAGATTCCTTCACACCACACTTACACAAGAAAACATACAATTTTTCCATATCCTATCCAATCATCCCATGTAAAATCAATCAAACAATCATAATCCATAAGCTCTATCCATCACTCTCACAATATCTACAACCAATCGCTTCCCATCCCAAACTCATGTTTTTAACCCATGGTTATTCTTGTGTACATGATTCTCCCTTTTTTTTCATTCTCCCAAAGTAAGAGTATGAGTCCATGTTAATCCTCTCTTAGCCAATTTGGGTCCTCCCACTTGCCTCAGATTATTGTAATTTCCAAGAAGCCATTAGGCCTCATCTTCTCTCTATGTCACCTTCTCGAGGGGCATCACACATTCTAGTCCCTCCTCTTTCTATTTGAGACTAGGGTAACTTTATTTCTTTAAAAATCTTCTTCATATCATCTATCTTCAAACTTCTTTGAAATAGTATTGTTCCAACACTATCTCAAAGAAGGTAAAGACACATAAATCTGATTATATCATTTAAATAATCCTATTTAGTCATCTCTTAAGGAATCATTGATTAATTATTTAATATTTAATCAATTTTTTTAATCCCCTAGTTAATTAATTCATTTAATAAACTATATCCCAATTGATAAAATCAAATGCCAATGCAAAGTCTAATTCTTAATTAAATCCCTATTCTCCTATTAAATTAAATAAATATATTTAATTTATTTCCTAAAATCCCATTGATTGAATAAATTATTTTAAATCAATCCCCAACCTCTAACTATTCATAAATCCCTATCATTAGCTAAATCCAACCCATGCTAACCTAGCTTAGTAAACTAATCAAACCACATCATAAGTTCTAGGATACTGTCATCCCTCTAACATGCCACTTGTATCCTAGTCCCCCTCTAATCCAAGCTTAATCCTCACACTAATCATGTCCACAACTTTAACCAAGGATTAAGAAATCCTAAGCCAAAGCAAAGTGAAAGTTCTATATTATCCTTCTTACATTCCTATTCAAAGGACTTTAAGGCTCTTACATGACTTAATGGCTCTTTAAAACCTCTTACATTTCTCTTCCACGCTCCTTCTCCCTCATAACTCCCTTTAACCCTTCACTTTGACCATCTCTTTGTTGGAATTCTTTAGAATAACCAAGAGGGGGGTGAATTATTTATCTAAGGTCTAGATGTACAAATAAAACTTTTCAATGCTTAGCATACCCATATTCATGAAATCTTGTTATGTATGCATCTATTAGATTATAAAATACTTAAACTTTGTAGGTTACTATCCTAGGTCAAAATAACTTTGCAAAAATGTAAACATGAAACATAATACATTTGACACAAGGATTTATGTGGAAATCCAATTTGGAAAAATGCACTAGTAACATGCTACTAATTCTCACTCTTCTGAAGTGATGCCCTATGAAAGGCCAACCTTGTTAAGGGTAACAATACACACTGTTAAATGTGACCTAGTTAGAGGATTTCAATTACCCTATTTGGAGTGAATCTTATTAGAGGAATTTAGACCACTCACTCATAATGTCACTCGGTTAAAGGATTTAGAAGTGACTATTAGGTCAACCTTAATCGAAAGGATTTGGGTAAAAGCACAAACTTGTGTCACCCTTTTGTAAAGGAAAAGGCTAACAAAAGTATAATTGTTCACACTCAATGACATAAAACTGATATTATTATTTAGAATTTGAAAAAGACGTAAACTAATGAAATGTGTAGAAATGGATAAAGTTTAGGATTACCATTTTTAATAATTATTTGGAATAGGAATTGATATATTTTCCTAATTTTTACAGATAATTTTTTAGTTGCTAAAAATTAGGGGTCTAGTTCCAACCACAAAATTACATGCGAATAAACTTATTTCCCTTTGATTTCTTACTATGTGATAGATAAAATATATAGCTAGAACAATCAAAAATAAAAATGGCTTTAGACCCATATTTTCTCATTTGTAATGATTCAAAATTGAACTCACCTTAAATCAATAGTTTTCACCTCCCACCACATTTATCAAAACAAATCTATTCTAACGAAAACAAAAATTATACATTCTTAAAGAGGACTCTCTCCCCTAGAACATCATATAAGTTTTTAATTTTTTGATATGATTTAATTTTTTTTTCTTTCTCAAAATTGACATCTTTTTGGGTGTTAAAATATGTGCTTATAGAATTTTTAAATTGCAATATACTATATCTAATTAAAACACTCTAAACTCTATATGAGAATATTCTTGACTTTGAGCTTTATGAAATAATGTTTATATGTTATTAAAAAAAATTCAGAAATAATAGTAGGAGTTATTGAAACATGAGTTTTCTGAAATAATTTTATTTCTTAGTAACTAGATACAAACTAGTATAAAACACGTATTTAATAGACATTGCCAATTGGAAAAGTGTGAGACCATATATAGCTTAGCTAGAATGAATTTATATAGATCATATGTTTGAATAAAATTGATTTTTAGATAGAAATACTCAAATTCAGTCATTCTAAAAAGTTAGCTTGAAAGGTGACATAGCTTTGTACTTTTACCCCTTTACCCTGGACTGATACAATGATTAGAAAGTAACACTAAGGCTTGATCTGATAGTAAATTACAACTCACTTCCAAATTACAGATCTTTATTTTAAAACTCCATTCTACTTTGCTTTAACAAACTTCAGTTTTGATGGATTCTTCACCCTTCAAGAATTCATACTCTTAAGCCTTTTTTCTTTGCATGCTAATTGCAGTCTATTCTATTTGGCCACTGAATGAAGCAATACCCTAGAATCCTTTTCTTCTGACCAACTCTCTCTATAAATAGAGATTTAATAACTTTTTTTGGTTAACCACAATAATCTATTTTAGAGTTAGGTAGGATTAGGTAGGATACAAGGATTCTACCCACTTTTGCATTCGGTTCCTCTAGAAACTTCTTCTACAATCTTCCTTGAATTCACGTCAAAATGGTTTATGTGAATACTAGCACTTGATGTCAATATTTTATCACTTGGCTTCCATACCATTCTTTTACTTGGTGAACACTAGTTCACTTGGAAAACACAAAAGTTTACTAATTCTTGGCATCAACTAAACTTTACTCATCTTACACTATGTTCAATCAGCATACACTAAATCTTCAATTTTATTGGCTTGCATTAACTTTTCTTAGCATGTATTGTGCACTCAGTCAAGCTTGGAAAATACAATTCTTCTGACTTGTTCTTCTAAACTCAATCAGTGTATCCAACATTTGTAGCCTTAAGTAGATAAACAATACATTATATCATCACTATCTTAACTAGTCTTTGTACTCTTTTTCCATAACATAACTAAACCTTTCTTCTAGGTTCTCTTGTTATATAATTTGATCAAATCCTCTTCATCAATCAAAAAATGATAGTACTCAAATCAACTAAGTAGTTGTCTTACCAACAAGTTGTAGGTTTGACATTACTGAAAAAATAATTATTGAAACACATCCTCATACTTGTATCAATCTTTTCTCAACATCCCTCACTTCCAATCAAAATGTAGTCCATATCCCCTTTCCTTGCATCCTAGCTCTCCATCATCCTTCCTCTATCCTTTCATCTTGTCCCTCCATCCTTACATCCTTGGCCTCTAAATGAAACCCTCTCCCTTCACAAATCATAATCAGCTTTCATGCAAACTCATAATTCCCCTTTTAAGAACAAATCATTGAATCACACCTTTACCATGTAGGAATTATCAATCACACTATAGAAGATGTTTCATTGATATGAAGGTTCTCATCCATTTAAGGATTGAAGTGCATTTGAGCATACATCCCTATGGTTGGATACATCTACATAATCAAGGAGGCTTGTTGGGTTCTCTCCCTTTAGTTTGCATTCCTTTTACATTTCCTTTCATCTAATCTATATGTGAGTTTCATTCTTTGGTTTGTGAATTTTATAATGTTTCTTTAATAATCTTTGGATGCTAACTTCCATAGATCTACACTTACGAGTTTAGATGATGATGATCTCTGAATTGATATCATCCCTCAGTAAGATAATCAACAAAATTAAATAGTTAGAGACTTTGAAAAAGCCTCTCATGGAAGTCATTGGAAACTTGTAGGATGTTATGAAAAAAAAATCACTTGATCCTAACCCCAAGGGTATAGAAAATGGTGTGATTCAATAATTTAATGTTTAATTCACAAGTTTGTCATAGGTTGTAGAAGCACAAGCTCGAGCCAAGCAAGATGCACAAATGTTTGACATTATTTTTCATAACATCAGAAATGACTTATTAACTCTTGATGATTTCATTGAGTCATTAATCAAGTGTTATGTTGAAGGAAAGGATCTATATGTGAAGTGTACGATGTCTTTTAGCTTCACAAAAGACATTGACAATGAGCTTAAGGCCAAATGTGTAAAAGTGGAAGCATTGACAAGTAAACTTGGAAATCTTCGTGTCTAGATCAAAGTAATTGAAGTATGGGTTAACAAGGCCGATGATGAGATAAGTCTCATTAAAGACACAAATTACAAGATAACCAATAGGTTTTCACTTTTGATAGAATAGTTATCTATGAAGTTGAGCACAATAGAGCATCAATTGAAGGAATGTCTGTTAGTTAAGACATCTTTTGACAATTTTGTGTACTTAGATCTAAATGCAATATAGATAAAATCTTATAGTTTTTGTGCTCTCCTCAACATATCAGAAGGAATCAATGACTCTTGAATAAAAATTTAGAGTTTTGAAGGTCAGCTTTTGAGAAGTTTCTTTCTATATCTATTATTGTTTTGTATAACAATTTAGGACTTAGCCAATTTTCCCATATGTTTCCATCAATGAAAAAGGGTGAGATTGTTGGAAATATTTCTTGGTAAGATGAGTTAGGGTTTTAATTTATGCAAACATATATTTTAGGATGTAAAGAAAAAATATACTATTCAAGATTCTATAGTCATAGATATAAAATTGTCTAAGTGTTAGACAGTTGCACAAGAAGCGTAGAGATTATTTTTGGTATAGAGAAGAATATCTAGAGATATTTGGCATATGTGAAGTTACAGTAAGGTATATTAGAGTTTCATAATGACATACCTAAGTGTGTAGGTCATTATGAATAGTATGGACAAAGTTACATGCTAAATACTAGTAAAGGCATTAGAATTTGTATTCTCATTTTGACCCCAAAATAAAAATACATAAATACCCTCCCTCAAAATACTTTTTATTATAATTTTTATTCCAATTCTTATTCTAAACTTTTCTTATTTTATATTTTTTTGAAGTTTGCTACTAAAATTTTTGCATCAAACTCTATCTGTCACACCATGCTAGAATTTTAGAGTTTGAAATAACCTTTTACAAATCATTGTAGGTCCAATTGTGGAATTCACACATCCATAAATCATTCCATCATGGCAAGAATGGGAAACCCTTTTGTAAAATAGTGTCAAACACTGTAATCGCAAGCCCATTATGGTGCCAGATTAATTACTTCTAAAGAAACAAGTTCTCTACTCGATGAACTTTACAAGTTTTGTAAAATAAAATGGAGTATATAATAACAAATCCTATTTTTATTATTATTCCCATGTTTTTTTCTCTATTCTTACTTATGATTCCTAATTTCAATTCCTAGTCCTATTCCATAGATGCAAAAATTGAAATGTCATAATTTCTTGTATTCTATTAAGCAATTGTTTTCCTTTAAGACAATATGCTACTTAAATTCGCATGCATTTCAAAGGGACTTTGTAAAGATTCCCTATATAAGTTTTTCATGCAAATATTCATAAAAAATATTCTTACATATTTCCTCTTGTATTGTAAAGAATAATATTTAAAACATTTTTTTTTCTATTACAACACATGTTCTCGAAGTTTCAGATAAAGGATTATGCCTACAATTTACAATTAGGATTTTCTCAAAGTGTACTTCATCTTACATACATTGCACAATCTATAGAAATATGAATAAAATATATGTTAAGCTTTCTTCTTGCTAGTAGTTTTTTTGTAAATAAATTTTTTTATTTGATGAAAGTATTGGTAATGTAATCACTATTATCTGAGAACATTAAGTATGGAATAGTTTTTAATGTGGAAAATCAAGGAATGGTAGGAATATTTTTACTCTCTTTGCACCTACCTACCAGAAAAATATTATTTTGAAATAATTTGACTAACTTTGTGTGTAAATGTTTCCTTAATCATGTTGGTTATGTAATGACTCCCTACCACATTTGTGATTTGTTTTACATTAGGCATATAATATTCATACTTAATTTTATGGTGACACTTTACGATCCATTTTCTCAAGTAGTTTTCGATTGCTAGCCTTATTAGGTAGGCTCAATGCACTCTTCATGTTAGGATGAGCCTCAAGGGAGAAAAACACTCTTAGGTTGGGTAGAAAGAGTGTTTGAGACATGGTCTCTTCTTAAGATAGAAGATGAAAAAATGTTTGATATCTTAGGAGATAGGGATTTGTAGATGGAGAGATATAAAATGGTACATTTATATCATGTATTATGACTAGCCAGAAGGTAGAGGATGTAGTGCATGCTCATCTCAATTAATGCACATTTAGTATCTAGATTTATCATGTAATTTTGAATATTATGTATTTTACAATAGTAGTGATCTACAACATGCACATTATGAGTGTGCTCATGTCACACATATCTATAGTGAGAGTAGAATAGAATGGAAAATGGAATATCTATGAATTTGTAAGAAATTAGGAAATTGGAAAGGAAAGATTAATATTCATTATTAAAACTAGAATGGGCAATAAGTTGATGAATAAAGTAGATGCCATCTTATATTTTATTTGTTTAGATATGGGTCATAGATATAGTAAGGAAGAAATATGACACAAAATAAAATATAAGAGATGGTATACATGGGAGTGAAAATATAAGAGGTTAAAGGATTGTAGAAGGAAGAAATGGCAAGTTATCTATCTTTTCCTACGAGTTGCAGCCCAAGTCCTACTTAATCTTGAGAATAAACTTATTTAGCTCGGCTAGGCATGCTCCATCATTGGCAAAAAGGTAGAGAAAGAAGTGCATAACTTTAGTGATTTTATCATCAATAGTCAATAAGATAGTAGCTTCTCTGCCTTAAGCACTAAACTTCACTCCTTCATATATAGCTGGATTGAACGAGCCATCTACACATATATTTTTAAGTTCACCTCTCATCTTTGAGCTAATTAATTTAGATGAAGTCAAGATAAGACAGAATATAAAATGAAAGTTTTTTACCTAAGGGCCTTGATGTGTTTGTTTTGAGAAGCAACATCTGGCCCATGGTGGTGATGCTCTTGTAGCCTTGTTGAATTTCATAGTTATACCCGAATCCCATTGCCCATCCATCAAAGAGGTGTAGAATACTCCACCTCTCAAGGATTCCTTGGCTTTTGATCTCTTCAAGATTTCTCTTCACTTCCTCCACACTTTCCAAACACCACTCTCCTGATACCAATAGGTTTGCATCTCTCGACACCCTCTAGAATTCCATGCCTTTCAACACACTTTTCACCAATCAATTAAATCACTAATATTATCAGGTTTTCTTTTCCCCTTGTATTTATGGAAGGGAATTTATAGATGTGATCATCCTACCTTTCACATCATTTCCACATTCACTGTATTTTCTATAAGGGGATTTCACATGGCCTAATTATCTAAATTATGTATGCTTGTTTTCATTCAAATGTGATAGTGCATGCATGTATTAACTTTATATTTTAACCAATAGACCTCTAAAAATATCATTAACTATAACCTAAAATATACTTTAAAAAAATGAAATCTTTTAGTCATTTGATTCATTTGAGTTTAATTCCCTTAGATACTCTGTGTCGTTCCTCTTTCTGAGAGAGAGAGAGAGAGAGAGAGAGAGAGAGTCTCTCTCTCTCTCTCTCTCTCTCTCTCTCTCTCTCTCTCTCTCTCTCTCTCTCTCTATTTCACTCCATCCCTTTAGCAAGTATGTTAACTTTCTAAATAGAATTTAATAATAAATAAATATAAGTATATATATAATATAACATGGAATAATATAAGTTAACTAAATCTAATGAAAAGTGAAGACGTATTAAACAAATAGACATGACTCATTACAATTAAGATATACAAGGGAGGAGAGTTTATTTTGGAGAGGGGGAAAAAATAAGATAGGACATGAGTTCAAGAAGAAAAATGGAAGCAAAAAGTAATATGAAGAAAATAAGTGACTTTCTTAGAAGGTATTAATGATATTAAAAGTATGCGAACCTTCAAAAAGGCCATAAGTATGAATAGTTGCAACTCTTCAAAATTGTTGTAATTATAAAGTATTTTGAATTTTCCAAAGGATTTTATTTTTTTGACAATATGGCTAGGTACGATGAGTTAGGGTTATCATTTATGGAAACATATATTTAGGATGTATTAACAAAATACACTATTGAAGATTCTACAATTAGATATAGAAAATTGTTTAGATAGTTTCACTAGTAGCACAAAGATTCTTTTTGGTATAGAAAAGGCTACAAAGATATTTTGCATGTGTAAAGTTCAAGGAAAGTATATTATATTATCATGATGATGTATCTAAGTGCACAGGTCAGTAGTGATAGTACGAATAAAGTTATAAGCTAAATACCATTAAAGGAAGTGTGCACAATAGAATAGAGTACATCAAGAAAAGAGGTATAAAGTATTAAAGAGTTATTTTTCTCATGAAATAATTACTTATGTTTGTAGGGATGACATCCTAGATGTTTATCCTAAATCATTGTAACATTTTTTAACATCAAGATGACTACATAAGATTTTTGTGAAAGGAAATCTTATAAATAGAGAGATGCTTTATGCTCGAAGTGTTGTGAAGTGCAATATGTGATATATCTATGAATGTGAAATATATTATATGTATATGCAAGCTTTGTATATGACATGAAAATTTATATGAGAGATCTATGATGCAAATTATGATGTCAGATCAAGTTATGCAAAGTACAATGCTCAATAATAAAGAGATTTTTGTATCTATCTCTTTTATATAAAGGCACTATATTGTATAATTACATTTTAGAGCAGTGGGCTCTTCTTTCATATAGTTGTAACTACAATACCAACTCCTAATAAGGCCAATTCTTTTAATGGTTCTTAGTCCTCTAATAAGGACTGAGACAATATGTGTAATTCATCAACTCCTAATAGGGTCAATCTCCTTAATAGAATTCTCTTTTTTAGTGGATCATTTTGTGGGTACTAGCCCCACTAGGGCTTTCCCTTAGCCAGAGTTTCCCTAGTTAGAAAATAATGGTGTTATGAGTTCTCTTTGTGTATGGCTAGATTTAATGTTTAGCATTAGTGGTTTACTTTCTTATGCATGTTGCAAGGTAATTAATAATATCTAGATGTGGAAAAACATTTGTAGATTCTTGATTCAACACATCCACCCCCACCTCTAAGTATTATCTATTTATAATAATTGGCACAAGAGCCCAATTACTTAGAAGAGGTTTAACATCTTGAGTAAGATCCATATGGAAATGGAATAGTTAAAGAGAAATCTTGAAGAATCCCTTCAACAAATTGATCTTCTTGTAGAAGAAAGAGACAACCTAAAAGATAGGTATGAAGATGCAAAATATTAGATTGGTAAATTTAAAGATGAAATCAACTACCTAAAATCTAGAAAGGAGTCAAAAGAGAAGATTATTGAAAGTGGTGACATAGAAACCCTTAAGAAAGAAAATGAGATCTTGAAAGATGAGTTGAAAATTGTTGAACTTGAGTTAAGTCTTAAGAAGGGTGACAATAAGATTCAACTAGATCTAAAATCTAGGAATATAGACATAAGATCCCATCTAACTCAAATAACATTTGAATCAAATACATTTTTTCATTCAAATGTGACATGCATCTTCTCTTATCTCTGTTTTCATTCATTCAAATGTGATGTGTGTGTGTGATGTTCAATTTTTCCTTTTCACCACCATCTTTTGATATATATTCATTTTTGCATCTGCAAACCCCAATCTTAAAATAGGTCTTGTGTGCATCTCACATGGATTTAAATCACAAAGATGAAGGTACTCACTAAGTCCAAGTGGAGATGGAGCAGTATTACAAAATTAAACACATGGTGGTCCATTATCCACATTGTCTACAAAGAAAGTTAAAAACACTAAAGTATATTTGACATGGTCCCACTTAAAATATCACTCCAAAAACATGAATGAATATAATGTTCTCCTCACTTATTCTATCATTTTCAAAACATACATTTAAACCTAAGTAACGATACAATGATGTAAATTTTGAATATCTCTAATAGTGGGTTCTATAAATTATAAATTAAATGGAAGAAATTAAAATAGCTAAAATGTGAAAATTCTTGATGTGAGAACTAGTGGCCAACATAGGAAGAACCCAAGTCCTAAAGATAACTTTTGTATAGAGCTTCCTTAGAAAATGCTTGTGTTATCTCTTGTCCAAAATTAAAGGACCATGAATTGTTAGAGAAGTATAACATACCATAATGATATTAATAACAAATAATTCAAAACTAATGTTTTAAACTAACATTATTATAGATGAATCCATAGACATAAATAGCAATAAAATACACACAAACTCGCTAATGACAAAAAAATGCTTGTAACAAACATGCATAAAACCATACCTAATCTTTAGAAAACAAATAAGAATGAATGAAATTCTAACTAATGGTCAAGAAGTTTATAATAGAATCCTAAACAAGTCTAGTATTATTAATTATGTTGAGCAATTAGTAGAACATTTGATTCCATTAAAAATCCAACCATTAGAAAAACTCAAACTGACATCTAATTGAAGGTGGTTCTTGTACTATGAAATTAGATCTAATATGGATTCTTAAAATAGCATAATCAAATTTTGTATTGCAATATCTCAGTAAATCTGAATCTAAAACTTGTCAAGTTCATTATAAGAAAGATAGCAATAATAATCAAAATCATTTGCACCATTGAAAATAAAAACTAAGACTCTAGTTTTAGTCCCTAAAATAGTGATCCTTTAGGTTCTCAAATTTAAGGACCAATAAAAGTATCAAATTTATATCTTGACTAGAAGACCTCTAAATATGCAATTTACTAGAACCTAGAATTCTTTTTTAAAAATATGTGGATTTTTTAAGTAAATAAAAAATTAACATTTCAGTTTGATGTCTCTTGACATTGTAGATCATAGGGATCAATGTTAAACTATTTTTGAAATCAATACAAGCCTAGTTATATTACATAGTGTATACATTTAGGGAAGAAAGTAAAGGAATGCATTAAAAAATTATTATTTTTTATCTAACATACATTTATTCATTCTATAGGTATATTTATGATTAGAATGAGTATTTTTAGTTAATTTCATAGGCATCATACCACATTGAATGAAATGTACTCCCTCCAGGCTAGAGCCTAAAGCATTCTCCTATGAAAGTGTGAAAAGAGTATTATTTTTATAGGATCTTAGTTATATGTAGTAGCTATGCATAATTCATCATTGTGCATTCATTCATCAATTTTCATAAAAATAAATAAATTATTAAAAATAACTAAGACAACATAAATGATGTTTAATTCATAAAAAAGTTGAGAAGACAATCATAGTGGCAACATGGCCCACCAAAAGCACAAGAAATTGGTTCATTTTCATTGATGTTTGGGAAAGAGGTATGAAATAAATACTTTGTACAATTTTGTGGTTGCATTAATAATGGGTTTTGAGAAAATAAAGTCACAAACATTAAGAAAAATAAACCTCTGAAAAACATCAAGTTCTTAAGCACAAGGATTATACATATAAAATGAGGAAATTATACCCTACAGAGTGAATTTAAAATTGTATTTCTTTATTTTTTCTTGAGATACATATTAAAAACCCTTAAAAAGGTAATAATCTACTTTTTTGCGAGAAGACCTTAACCACATGTTCTAGAGATATATGGCCAAATAATAGAGATATGTGAAAACCTAGAAGAAAATAATATAAAAAAGAGCTCAAAATGCCAAGTCTATAGCAAAACAAAAGAATTTTTCCTTGTTTTACAAAAACAAAATTTAGGTACATTTTAAATGAGCCATGACCTGCAATAGGGAACCTCTATAACAAGGAATCCAAGAAAACACTATGAAAACCCTTAAAAGCCTAGCATGGTAGTGCCATGAAATGAATAAAATTTGAAAACATATAATGATGGCCAAGGTTATGTTTAAGGGTTTTACACTAATATGTAATCCATGGAAGGATTTTTTTTTATTTTCATTTTTATCTATATTTATTTTAATAATTATTTCTACATAAAATGATATTATTAATAATTTCAAAAGGCAAAATAATAAAAAATAAGTATTGAAGTGAAATTAATAATATAATTGTTTAAATATATTTATTATTATATTTCTAAATGGATTTAGTTGGAGATTTAAAAAATGATTGTGTGTCATGTGGAGATGAAGAGAGAGTTTTTTAAAATTTCATGAGTAGTTATATGAAAGTTTGGAGCCTTTTTAGCTTATAAATTAGTTGAGTGGTGAATTTTGTCCACTTAACTCTAGTTCCTCTTACTTTCATCGTCTTTTCATGCATGGTTTTTTTCAAATCTAACCCAAGGTGATCCCTTAGAAAATGCAAGGAGAAGTAATATGGAGTTCGATTCAAGCTTAGTTTTAATTTTAGTTCCACCTCTTTATGGATTGAGGCCTTTTTTTAAGCCTTGAGATTGTAATTTTTATTTAGTTCGTTATTTCTTTATTATTTTTCTATTAGAAGAGATGGGCAATTTTATATAGAGCTCAATTAATTTTGGGTTTCGTAGAAATAATATTTCCTTTAGCTTTTAATGAAAAATAGAGTTTTTCATCTCAAATTTTTGAAAGGAAGAAAAATATTTGGATAAGAAATTAAAAATTTGTGAAAAGGAAATCAAAATGTTAAATTGATATTATCAGTTTGATATGTTGCATGTGCCACCAAATATTTTTATTCTTGTATTGAAGTTTCACTCAGCATGCATTTTTTACCTAATGTTCAATATGGTTAAGTTGAATGGGATGTGGCTTCATACTAAAAAGGGAAGAAGACTAGGCAAACATTGGCAAGGCATACGAGTGTTGGAAATATGGCTAGGTAGGATGAGTTAGGGTTTTCATTTATGGTAATATATATCTTAGGATAAGATGATAGAATATACTATTAAAGATTCCACAATTAGAAATATAAAAATTGTTTAAGTCTTAGACAATTTAACTAGTAGCGTACATATTTTTTTTGATATAGCAAAGGCTACAAAGATTTTTGGCATATGAAAAGTTAAGGGAAGTTATATTAGAGTGTCATGATGACATACCTAAGTGTGCAAGTGAGTATGAATAGTACAAATAGAGTTATAGGTCAAATACCAGTAAAGACAGTATGGACAACAAAATAGAGTTCAACAAAAATAGAGGTATAAAGTGTTAAGGAATTATTTTGGTTATGAAATAATTAGTTTTTCTTTAGGATGACATCCTATATGGTTACCCTTAGTTAATATAACATGTAATTGCATCAATCCAATTGCACAAATTTTTGTAAAGAAAAGGAGTATAAGTAAGGAATTATTTTATGAAAAGTGAAAAAAAGGAAAAAAAAAAGTATGATATGTGTGATATATGAAAATGTGAAGTATATGATAAGAATGTGAACTATGTACATGAAATGAAAACTTATATGAGATATTTGTGATGCAAATTTTGATGTCAGATCATGCTATGCGAAGTACAGTACTCAGTAGTAAAAAGGTTTTTGTATCTATCTCTTTTTTATAAAGGCACTATACTATATAATTGCATGTTAGGGAATTGGGCTCTTCTTGTATTCATTTGTAATTGTAATATCAACTCCTAATAGGATTGAAGTAGTTGCTAACAAGTTTGATGCTTTTAATAGGGACTGGTTATCTAACAAGAAATGAGACATTATATGTAATTTATGGACTCTTAATAGTGTCAATATTCTTAACATGATTATTTTCTTTAGTGGATCATTTTGTGGGTGCCCTCTACACTGGGGTTTTCCCTTGGCTAGGGTTTCACTAGTTAACAAATAATCTTGTTATGAGTTCTCTTTGTGCATGGTTTTATTTATTGTTGAGCATTGTTGGTTTACTTTCTTATGCATGTTGAAAAGTAATTATTGATCCAGTTGTGGGAAAACATTTGTAGATTACTAATTCAACCTCCCCCACCCCCCCATGCCATATGAGTATTATCTATTTTGAAAAATTAGTATCAAAGCATAGTTACTTAGAAGAGGCTTAACAAATTGAGTAAGATGCCCATGGATATGGAATAGTTAAAGAGAAATCCTGAAGAAGCCCTAGAGAAAATTGATCTTCTTATAGAAGAAAGAGACAACCAAAACGAAAGGTATGATGATGCCAAAGATTATATTGGTAAAATAAAAATATATATAATTGATTACCTAAAATATAGAAAAGAGTCAAAGGAGAAGACTAATGACAATGATGAAGTAGTAACCCTTAAGAAAGAAAATGAGATCTTCAAACATGAGTTGAAAATTATTGAGCTTAAGTTGAGTTTGAAAAAGGATGACAATAAGATGGAACTAGATCTGAAATCTAAGAATGCAGACCTAAGATCCCATCTAAGTCATGTAATATCTGAATTAGATTCTATCAGAATAGAGCATCCAAAATTCAAAAAGTACAATTCTATTGTCAAAAGAGAGTTAACTTAGGATAAGCATTAGTCAAATAAACTTTATTCAAGTAGTGTGAAAATTGATAAATAGCTATTTTTCTAGAGATATTCTTGTGATAAGATATGTCTTGGATATCTTATTGGAGAGAAATCAGCCAAGAAAACTAAAGTTAGGAAGGAACGAAATCTAGTTATTAAAAACCCTAAGTGTACAGAAACTGATAAAAATAGGATTGAACAAAGCATATCTACAAAATAATTGAAATAAGTTGAGCAAGTCAATATATCTAAGGAATTTGATGGACCAAAGAAAATAGAGAAAGGTTAATCACCTAAGGATGCTAGTGCTAAATTCAAAGGTAGATGTTTTATATGCAATGAAGTTGGTCATTTGAACAGATATTGCATAGTTAAGTCTATCAGACCTATCACTAATTTCTATTGTTATAACTGTAATGGTTTTGGACATAAAGTAGTAGATTGTAAGAAACATAAGTTTGATATTAAAAATGGAAATAGTAGAATGTTTAGGGATACTAACACTATAGGTAATGAAAGAAAGAGATCACAAAGAAGATCTAATGATGGAGAAAGACCTAATGGAGTAAGGAGTCATATTTTTTGTTACTAATGTAATAACCTTGGATACATAGCAAGGAATTATAGAACACCAGATAATCAGAATTGAAACAATAAAAAAAGGAATGCACCTATATGTTAGTTATGAAATAGCTTTGGACACAAATCAAGATTTTGTAGAATGGATAGAAGAAATTTTCAACATGAATCCTAACTAGAGAAGGAATAAGGAATTATAAAAAAAATGATAACACTAACTATTAGAAGGAAGCCCTCAAAGAGCATGTTGAAGAATTCAAGGAAGTATTTATGAGAGAAAATGATCCAGAAATCTTGAATATAGCTTTAGAAGAACAATTTTTTGGTGGACCTAAAGGAAGAATGAAATTAGTCATAGTATGTAATTCAACTTATTTGAATTATCCACCTCTTATCAAAGAGAAAGTGTCTAGAAGATGAAATAGAAGTTAAAATTTGATTTGAGACTTGAAAAGCTAAGAGGAAGTAGAAAAGGAATTAAGGAATCACTGATTAACAGTGCATGTCATTTGGTGATCAAATGAATGAGAACAAACTCAAACAAGTTTCTTGGTTAAAAGAGCCACAATTTCATGAATTTTGGTAGATGCACAATTAATGTGAAGTTCAATTTGAAAGATTTAAAGGATACAAATAGGATTTTGAGTAACATTCAATCATGCAAAGAGTTAAGGAGAAATTAAGTGCAATTTATCCATAAGTAAAGGAAAATTTAAAGCATTCAAATTAGGAAGTTGAAAGTGCCCTAGTTTTGTGAAATTTAGGTATTTTGTAAAATTTTTGAAGTGTTTGAATCAATTAAAATGATGAATCCTACTATTTTTTATGTAAGTGAGAGGTCAAGATATGTATTCAAGAAGCCTTTGTTCATTTCCCAAGTGGATGATCCCTTAGGAGAATTTTTGCAAGTTCTAAAAAATGTTCTTCATGTAGAGGATGTCAAGTCATATATATCCATTGTAAATTTGAGAGCATTAGAAACAATGATACACATAAGGACGTTGATGTAGTGTACTAGGGTGACTTGTCATTGAAACAAGAGTTCACACACCTTAAGGAACTAAGTATTGTGAACCACATGTTCTTTACTGAATTTGATAACTATGAATGGAGAAGAATTATTTTAAGTCATATTTATGAAGGAATGTTTTGGGTTGGAGAGATACCTATCATGACTGAAAATTATATGATTCATAGGTTATTTAATTTGTCAATGAGTGTAGAAACCCAATTAATGAAAATAATGTAAAGAAGATGGTAGAGACAAATCTAAAGACCAAATCAAATGGAAGGAACACAAGGATTTACTTAACTAAGTAGATAGATGTGAGCATGATTGGAAAGATCATAGGCTATAGGAGCTTGATTGGCATGGAGAAAATTGTACCAAGAGTAACAGTAAACAACACAAAATATCCTTGCAAGGATCTTGGGCTAAACATTGTTGGAAATATCAAAAATTAATCTAGTTCTAATGAGCAAGAAGAGAAGAGGAAGATTAAGGCCAAAGAGAAGAAGAAAAAAGTAGATGAAAAGAAAGAAGAATAAAAAAAGAATAGACAGAAAGAAGAAAGAAAAAAGAAGAGAGAAAAAAGCAAGAAGAGGAGAAGAAAAGGAAAGAACTAGAAGAGAAGAGAAGGAAGAAATAAGAAGATGAAAAAAGAAAAAAGGTACAAGAAGACAAGAAGAAGGAAGAAGAAGATGTGAAGGGGAAGAAGGCAATAGAAGAGAAGAGAACAAAAGAAGAACAAGAAGAACAAGAGAAGATTAAGAAAGAAGAAAAATAAAGAAAAAAGAATGAAGAAAAAGAGGAAAAGAGGAAAAAGGTCAAAGAAATCAAAAGATAGGAAGATGAGAAGAAGGAAGAGGATGAGGAATAGAGGAAGAAGTAAGAAGATAAGGATGAGTAGCCAACTGACCTGAGAACATCTCTCACCTCTCACCCTTGTTGAACTTATTAGTTCAGATGATGATGATCAATCCGAATTGATATCATCCCTCATAAAGATAATCAACCAATAAAAAAGGTAAAGAGTTTGAAGAAAACTCACATGGAAGTCAATTACAAGTTGTAGGGAGTGATGACAATAAAATCACTTGATTTTAACCTTGAGGATAAAGTAAAAGATGTGATTCAAGAATTTAATTTTGAAATCAAAATTTTTTTAGAGGTTGCAACAATGCAAGTTCAAGCCAGTCATGATGCACAAATGATTGACACTATCTGTTAGAACATTAGAAATGACTTATTGACTCTTCATTCTTGCATTAAGTCATTAAGGAAGTGCAAACTTGAAGGAGAATCTCTATATGAAAAGTGAGTGTTGTCTTTTAGCTTCACAAAAGAAATTGATAGTGAGTTTGAGACCAAATGTGTAGAAGTGGAAGCATCAGCAAGTCAACTTAGTCAACCTGGTGTGTAGATCAAAACAATTGAAGTGCATATTAGCAATGCCCATGATGAGATGATTCTCATTAAAGGAATGAAATCAAAGATAACCAATTGGGTTCTCACTTCTGAGAGAATACTTATCTATGAAGTTGAGCACTATAGAGTATCAATTGGAGAAATGTCTGTCAAGTAAGACATCTTTTGACAATTTTGTGTACTCAGATTTGAATGTAGTAGAGATAGCATCTTACAGTTTGTGTTCTCAACTTATCATTTCAAAAGGAGTCAAGAAATCATGGGAGAAGAATATGAAGATTCTTGCAATCATTTTTGGTGATTGAATCCCTTGCTTGTCATCCTAAGAAGAGGTATGGGACACAATTTTTCCTTGTAAATAAAATTTGACACTTTTTTCATTGATGTCAAAGGGGAAGAAAAATGTAAGAAAATTTTATACATATGTAAGGGGGAGCTTAGCTATGTATATATAAAATCATTATAAAAGGAGAAATAAGGAATGATGGAAATATGACATATAATGATCCATCAAGACATGGATAGAATTTTGGAGTTTTAAAGGCCAATTTTTGAGAAGTTTCTTTTTGTGTTGATTTTTATTTTGTATAACATTTTGGGACTTAGCCAATTTTTCCATACATTGACATCAATTCCAAAGGGGGATATTTTTGGAAATATGGCTAGGTAAGATGAGTGTGGCAGTTCACACATACTACAAGTATGAGTACAAACAAAGAGGTGTTAGGCCAACCTTTTCTTGATTACGGGATGAAATAAGAGGTGGATTTAGAACAAAATAAAATCCATCTTTGAAGCAATATCCCATTTAAATCTTTGAAGAGTGTCATATTGATTTTACTTGCTCCAAGCTTTGACAACTTGTTTGTTACATCATTGGCCTCCCTAAGGACATCGGTTACTCTAAAATTTTCAAATTCATTTAAAAGGAGTGAAATTTTTTTGATGTACTTATTGAGACACTAGGATTTAATTTCTCCTTTCAAAATGCCTTATCAAATCAATTGGTAGTCTCCTTCCAGATGGGTCTTTTGAACCCCTACTTTCAACCTAAGGAAGATCCCCTCTAGTGTATTAGTTTACAATGACTGATCATGGATGTATTGTACACTCTTTGTAATTCCTTGGTAGGTTTTGGGGTCAAGATAGACTCCAAGATGGAGTTTGGAATCAAGGCTCAAGTGGGGATGTTGGGCCTATTTTATCAATAATATTTGGGTCGACTTGTTGTAACTAGCTATAACCCTAAAGTGAGAGAAATCTTGTATAAAATGGCTTAGGGTTAGGGCACTAGTACATTTGGACCCAGTTTTTGACCAAGCTTCGTCACTATTTTTCTCGTCAAAATTTTGACCAAATTATAGTTTGGTCAAAATTTCGATGAATGTATTCATTGAAATTTCAACCAACCTACAATTTATTTATCAAAATTTTCACCAACTTGCAATTTGGTTAAAATTTCAATGAGAAAATAGCAATGAACCTTGGTCAAAATTTGACCAAAATTGGTTAAAAATTGGGTCCAAATTAACTAATGGGGATTTCATATGATGTGTCATGAGATAAAAGCTTCTTGTGGTGGTATTGAATTATAAGGGATTATAGATTGTAATCAAGCTGTGATCATGGAAAATTAAAAATATTGGACTTGTTATTTAGTGGATATAGCCCATCCATTGCATGAACCATGTTAAATCTATGTCTTTTATTCTCTTCTATGTTCCTTTTTATTTTTTTATTATTGGATATACTTGTGTGTAATTTTTATTTCTGTCTTGTTAATCCTATCACACTATTGCCAGGCTTTTTACCTATTTTTTTTTTTTTTTTGCAATACATTTTGTGGGTAATGCTAGAATGCTACCATCTACTCCTCTTGCCACTAATCCAATTCTTGAGGAGCTTGGATTTCCCCTTATTGCACCATAAAAATTATTTTTTTATCTAATTTGATACAAGAAATTTCCAATGAACCATCTTCTTGATTCTAAAATGAGGATTATCCCCCCATGTATCATAGTGTGTTATCAGACCTAAATGAAAATGTTATTAAAATTTATGGTAACCAAGACAAAAAAAATTCCTAATTTTTTTGTAATCTCAATCAAGAGAGATAAAAAATATACATTTATTTTTATTAAGTGTTCATTGTGCAAGAAGAAAAATACTATGAAATGAGTAGTTGATTAATACAAGTGTTTAGAAAAGTGATATATCATTAAATTAGTTCTAGTTTTGGTTTATAAATACAAATTGAAGAAAGGATTGGCATAGTTCTTAAAGAAAATTTCATATCTATTCATATGTTCATTGGAATACTTCCCACACAACTTCTAGAAATTAATAAACTCTACTTGATGAAAAATTAATGTGCAAATATAAATTTGATATATAGAGAGGGGAGGGGACCTACCATTACTTGATTGATGATGAATCTTGTGGTTAAAGTTGAATCTTTGGCTCCTTATCTATGTAAGTGTGTTATCATATCTCTGTTACCTATAGGAAGAGAGAGAGAAATGATTAAATTAGAGATGAAGGTGATATGAACTAATGAATGTGCTAAAAGATAAATATTTGGTGTGAATAAAAAATATTCAAAATTTATGTTCTATTTCGAGAAACATGCAAAATCAAAAGAGTTGTATGCAATCCAAAATCTATCTTCTTATTCAAAAAATGTAAGAATAGATACAATTATAAAAAATAAAGGTCACTGATGCCATAAATTTGAATTGAATATCAAGATATAATAAAAAATAATAATACAAAATTTAAAAGATTGTAATTTATTTACTCCAACTCATTACAGCCATAACTATTGAATTGTTTCTCAAAATTCAAAACAATTTGCACCAGTGGAAAAAATGAAAAGAAAAGAAAAACTAAGAATCTAGTTATACTCCCTAATAACATGAGCCTTTGATTGCCCAATTTTGGAGATCAATGAAATTCTTAACTTTAAATTTTGACTAGATGCCCTTTGAAAATGTCATTTATTAGAATAAAAAAAATACTAAAAAAATATAAAATTTATTTTTATTATTTGATTTATTTCAGAATGATACCCCTGAGCACTATATGTCACTCCTCTTTCCTTGTCAGGAAATGGATCCCATTTCACTACACTTCTTTAATAGTTTAGAGAATTATTCTCCAATCTATTCCTTGGTTAACCACTACTCCTGATGGGAGAAATGACCAGTTCAAACACCCTATAAAGAGAAAATTCTATGTTTCTCAAAGGTTTTAGCATGAATTTAATGACACGGTCATAATGTAATTGAGTATTAGTGGATGAATTTAAATATTTTAGCATGATTTAATTCAAAATCTTGAGAAATATCCAATAATAGAGGAAAATAAGGTCACAACCATTCCACATTAAAAAAACCCCATGAAGCCCATAAAATATTGATCAATCAAGTCCAAAACCATTTTCACCAACTTGCTTCTTAATGGTGTACATGCTATAATAAAGAGGGAATAACTTTCTATTAGTTCCTTAAAGATGCTCCTTCTAAAGATGTAACCATACCTTCTCACCAATCTAGAACTATTATTGGGTTCTTAAAGCATGTTTATCCTCATACTTCTTATTCCTCTACTCCAAAATAGCATGAACTGGAAATTATAGTTGTTGAATATTTTCAATAAATTTGTTTAATTTACCTCACTCCTTTTTAGAGTTCAACGAACTATCAGGTCATATAAAAGGGAGTGTTACATTCATATGTACCTATGGTTGATACCCAAGACAAAGAACTAATGGATGGTGCATTGCAATACCATGCACTACATAGTTGTAACTATGTTTTGCATATGTAAACCTACAAGGATTATTATTATGATACATTCTTAGGGTATGAATAACCATCTAATTTAACACCTATGTCTGGCTATGTGTTTGACAATAGGGTTTTTTTGACTTTGTTAACTCAATGTCTATTATATATTGTAGTAAACATCAAAAGTTATTGATGAACTTACTATTTGTATTAGAAATAACACTTTTTGGAAAACCAAAATGAAGAGAAGAGAAGAAAGAAACAAGAAGATGAAAAAAGAAAGAAGGAAGAAGAAGAAAGAAGAAGAAGATGCAAAGAGGAAGAAGGCAGAAGTAGAGAAGAAGAAGAAAGAAGAGGAAGAAAAGAAAAAGAATGAAGAAGAAGAGGAAAAGAAGAAAAAGGTTGAAGAAATTAGAAGGTAGGAAGATGAGAAGAAGAAAGAGGATGAGGAATAGAGGAAGAAGGAAGCATAGAAGGATGAGAAGCCAAGTGCATTGAGAACATCTCTCACCCTTGTGGCACTTACTGGTTTAGATGATGATGATCAATCTAAATTGATATGATCCCTCAAAAATATAATCAACAAAAACAAATAGGTAAAGACTTTGTAGAAGACTCACATGGAGGTCACTAACAAGTCATAGGGATTGATGAAATTGAAATCACTTGAACCTAACCCTGAGGATAAAATAAATGCTATGATTCCATACTTTAATGCTAAAATCACAAATTTTGTCAGAGGCTACAAAAACACAAGTTCATGCCAAACATGATGAGTAAATGTTTGACATTATCTATTGCAACATGAGAAATGACTTATTGACTCTCGATCCATTAATTCATTAAGGAAGTGAGCTTGAAGGAGAAGCTCTATATGAAAAATGAGTGATGATTGTTACCTTCACAAAAGATATTGAAAGTGAGATTAAGGCCAAATGCACTAAAGTGGAAGTATTGGCAAGTCAACTTAGTCAACCTAGTGTGTAGATTGAAACAATTGAAGCATAGGTTAGCAAGGCCCATAACAAGATAATTCTCAGTGAAGACACAAAATCAAAGATAACCAATAGGTTCTTACTTTTGAGAGAATACTTATCTATGAATTTGGGCACAATAGAGTGTCAATTGGAGGAATGTCTATCAGTTAAAACATCTTTTAAAAGTTTTGTGTACTTAGATTTGAATGCAGTAGAGACAACATCATACAATTTGTGTGCTCTACTCATTTTTGGTGATTGTACCTCTCACTTTTCAACTTAAAAAGAGGTATGGGACATAATTTTTCCATGTAAATAAATTTTGACACCGTTGTCATTGATGTCAAAGGGGAAAAAGAATGTCAAAAAATTATATACATATGGGTGAACCCAAAATAGTGGGTTCCACTTTAGTGGGACGAACAAAAATGAAAAAAATTGCAAAATGAGAGATTGAGTTTACCATATGTTCGTGCGAAATTTTTTTTTAATCATGTTCACACGAACATATTTCGTATGTTTGCGCAAACATATGTGATAAATATGTTCGCACAAACATTATTTGCATGTTTGCGTGAACATACGTTCACACGAACATGGTAAACATGTTCATGCGAATGCCATGTTCACACGAACATGCAAAATCACAAAAATTTTAACCTTTTTTCCATATATTTTTTTTGCTCTTTTGACTGGCATAATTGTAGAAGAGTGATCTCCTACTGTAAAATAAAAAATGTCAAAATGTGCTGCTCAGAGTAAGCTTTCCAACGACTATAATTTTAATACATAATTTAATCATTAAGACTTTCAAATATGAGTTTAACTCATTATAGGTTCATTATCGATTGAACATCAACTGACTTTGACACCTTGGGAAAATTAGTAAATTAGGTCAAGTTTTTTTTGAAAAATATGGAGGAATTGGCTTATTGAGATACCTTTCTATTCAAAAAAGAAAAATGGTTTATGATAAATTGAATTCAAATTATCTGTGTCAAATGGAACACATGTCTGAATTACGGTTCATGTCACTTCAAAACTTCATAAACTATACAATATTCAACCAAAATAAATCAAACCAAATGCATCCTCTAGATATTGATGTTACAAATCTAACGTCAAAAGAATTACTTCATTATCATTCTAGAAAAAAAAATTATGTGTGTCAAATGGACTGTCACTTTTTAAAATATTAAATTTTATTATGTACCACTTTTCGGAGGAGATAAAGAAAATTGACATAAATATTTTTTTTTTTAGATTAAAAAATATGGTTACAAAGTATGAACAAAGTACTCAAAATCACTAGTTTATGTCATCTTGAAATTATTTATAGTTTTGGAGATATAGTCACTTGAACATGATGTTTGTTGCAAAAATATTAATTTCAGTGTCAAAATTGGTCAAAAAGTGGAACCCATTATTGTGTGATCACCCATATGTAAAGGGGAACTTAGCTATATATATAGGAAATCATTGTAAAAGGACAGATAAGCAATGGTGGCAATATGATATGCAATGATCCAAATATGCAACGATCCATCAAGACATGAATAAAATTTTGGAGTTTTAAATGCCAATTTTTGAGAAGTTTCTTTTTGTGTTTATTGTTATTTTGTATAACATTCTAGAACTTAGCCAATTTTCCCATATTTTTTTATTAAGTAAAAATAGGTTTTAAAGGACCCAAAACATTTTACATAGTATCAAATAGAATTAGCTAAGAAATCCAATGAGGAACTATGCAGTAGCAACAAAAAAACAAAACAAACTAAGATAAGAAGCCTTAATAAAACAAATAGGAAAAATAAGCAAAAATTGAGCAAAAAGACAACACTAGGACAACTACAGGGTCTTTATTTAAATCAATAGCCTAATTTGCAAGGATATTCATGTTCACCACAAAGCCCTTCAAATCATCAATTTCTTTGTCTTCCACAACCTCTATCTCCTTTGAATTACTTTGGTGTGTTTACTGGGGCATTATTCCTCTTACTTGTCCTTAAACCCATGAATTATACCCAAATCCAATTTGTTCAATAGAGTTTCGATGTTGTCTATGAAAGTCTTCAATATGGAGCAGCTCTAGTTAGCAAGTTTTTTAACAAAATTCTCCATGTTGTCAACTATGTTTCCTATGGCATCCATCTTTTTCTACATATCCTTCATCATTTTTTGATTAGCTCTATTCTTTATTTCTAGCAGTTGGACTTTCTTCATTACATTTTTTACTTCTTTTGCATTACCAATAACCTCAGAGATTTTATCACAATATTGACCAAGAGTCCTCTCCCCTCTAGTATTTCTACTTAGCTAATCAAAATCCCTCCTGGTATGTTGCATCTAATCCTTTATACTTGTGATATCCCTTTTCATCACACATGGGTTTCCAATGATCCCCTTTATATATCCTTGTTCATCATAGTCCTTGCTCTGATTATGGTTTTCCTCATCCATAACCATACTATTTCTTTTAGTATCTACCTCCTTACTAACAATGTCATTAGTCTTCCCTTGGGATAACACTTTCTTACATCTCAACTCTTTCTTTTGTATCAAAGGCTCATCATTAGAAGTAATGTTCAAGCCTTAATCAGTCTTCTTCACCTTGGTTTTGATAATACTACTAGCTTTTCCTTTTATTTTCTTCCCTATAACCTTCTCAAGATCCTCTTTTGAATCTATCTCCATCTCATAAACCACCTCCTTTCCCTTTCTTTTCTTCGTAGATGAGCTCCCAAGTGAGAGTTTTTTCCTCTTCTTCTCAATCATCTCATCATCTTTCTTTACTATTTCTTCTTTATAATCATCATCCTGATCACTCCCCTCAGTATCACACTTAGGGTTTTGTTATTGATACGTAGCCTACGTACTTTTTTGGCTTTAAGAAGATTCATAATTTGCATCATCAAATCCTCATGGCAAGCATGATCCCCCTCAAGGTCATTCTAAGTAGAAAAAATGGTATTATCCAATAACTACCTCAAGTATAATGGGAAACTAATTTTAACTCTATGCCTGAAATGATTTACCAACATCAAATGGTGCTCTAAAATCTTGGTAAACGACCACCAAGTGTAAGGTATTCAATCACAAAAAACACCAAAAACCTCTAAGGTCTAGAAATGGAGTGATGTTTTTAGAAATATGGCTGGGTAAGAGGAGTTAGGTTTGTCATTTATGGAAACATATATTTTAGGATGTAATGAAAAAATATAATGTTGAAGATTCTACAGTTAGAGATAGAAAATTGTTTGTGTTAAAAAGTTTCATTGGCAACACATAGATTATTTTTGGTATAGAGAAGGGTACAGAGATATTTGGTATGTGATAAGTTAAGGGAAAGTATATCAAAGTGTTATGATGACATATCTAAATGTGTATATCATTACGAACATTTCAGACAAAGTTACAAGCTAAATACCAATAAAGGTAGTGTGCACATCAAAACATAGTATAATAGAAAAAGAGGTATATACTGCTAAGGAATTGTTTTGGTCATGAAATAATTACTTATGTTTGTAGGGGTAGCATCCTAGATTTTTACCCTAAGAGAGTGTAATGTTTGTTTGCATCAAGCTAACTACACAAGAGTTTTGTGAAAGGAAATGTTATAAGTAAAGAGTTACTTTATTTGAAGTATCATGAAGTGTGATATGTGATATATTTGAGAATATGAAGTATATGATGTATAAGTGAACTATGTATATGACATTACAAGTTATACGAGAGATCTATGATACAAATTTTGATGTCAAATCAGAGTATGCAAAGTACGGTGATTAACGATATATTTTTTCCTATCTATCTCCTTTGTATAAAGGCAGTATATTGTATAACTGCATGTTAGGGTAGTAGGCTCTTCTTGTATACACTTATAATTGTAACCCCAACTCCAAATAAAGTTGAGGCTTTTAACATAGCCTAGTCCTCTAACAAGGATAGAGACACTATATGTAATTCATAGACTCCTAGCACAACCAATATCTATAATGTAATTCTTTTGTTTAGAGGATAATTTTGTGGATACCATCCCCACTTGGGTTTTCCCTTGGGTAGGGTTTCCCTAGTTAAGAAATAATGGTGTTATGAGTTTTCTTTGTGTATGGTTATATTTACTATTTAACATTCATGGTTTACTTTCTTATGCATGTTGCAAAGTAATTAATAATATACTATTGTGGGAAAAAAATTTAAAATACTTATTTACCCCACTTCCACACCCCCTCCCTCAGCATTATCTATTTCTAACATATTTATGAAGTGTCGTTACTTTTTGAAAGAATTATAACTATGACTTTTGTTTTGACTTTTGAAATGATTTTTATTATGAAAGATTGTGACTCTTGGAAAAGAAACAGAAATTTATATTTATCCTTTCCTTATAATTAGAAAAGGAATAATTTTAGAAAGTAAATATAGAGTTGAGATAATCTAGAAGGAATAATTTATTGAAGGGCTTGCTAATGATAGAACCGCATGAACCAAGAAAAGAGGATGGTAAGAAAAGTATGTTTATGAATTATATTTTTTTAATTATATTTATAAATCTATTTAAATTAATAAATCATACTTGTGGATAATTTATGCATATACATATGTATATGTAAAGATGGAATTCAAAACAAATAACTCGCATGACTTTATTGTCAATGATTTAAGATCAAGAAAGTCTCATTTTAGGGAAGAGAGTGGTATTAATATGGTGAATAGATTAAGATTACTTGATTAAGAGAGTCCCTTTGGGAAGAGAGTGGTCTTAATATGGTTATAAAGCCAAAATATGTCATAGATGTTAATATATA
Source organism: Cupressus sempervirens (assembly GCA_028749045.1). Lineage (NCBI taxonomy): Eukaryota > Viridiplantae > Streptophyta > Pinopsida > Cupressales > Cupressaceae > Cupressus > Cupressus sempervirens. The sequence continues at coordinate 606,401,443 of CM053793.1, forward strand.
CATGTGTCAAGGGCCTAGTTAGATAATGTTTCTTCTAGGAGGGACCTTAAAGGGAGCACTTCACAAAAGACAGAGAAGTAACTAGGGATCTAAGGATCCTCAAGACGGTTAGTGATCCCAATGTGGAGACATATTTAATGTTGGGTTAAGATAGAGTGTACAATAGTGAAATATAATTTATTATTGTGTAAATTCCAACATTTGTTTTCTAGGTAGTCTTATATTTCAAAACAATAAAGGGAAGAGAAAAGTAATATGAAGAAAATAAGGAAGTGATTTTCTTAAGAGGTATCAATGATATTGAAAGGATGTCAACTTTCCAAAGGGCCATAAGTAATATGAATTAGAATAATTAGAATTTACACAATCATAAATTATATTTTACTATTCTAACCTCTATTCTAACCCAACCTTAAAGACATCTGCACATCGGGATCAATAATCCTCTTAAGGATCCTTAGATCCCTGGTGATTTCTTTGTCTTTTATGAAGATCTCCCTTTAAGATCATTTTTAGAAGAGAAATTATCTATCTAGATCCCTTGACACATATTCATATGATAACATCTACATAATACCCTAGCCTTATAACCATGTTAATTAGAATTTATACAATAATTAGAATTTACACAATAATAAATTATATTTCAATATTCTATCCTCTATCTTAACCCAACCTTAAAGATGTCTCCACATCAAGATTAATAACTTTCTTGATCCTTAGATCCCTGGTTATGATTATTAATCGTATTATAAGAAGCATTTATAATATCGACTACTGGAAGATTTTTTTGGTATAGTATTAATGTTAAGGGTAGTAAAGTGGATACTAGTGTTTTGAAGTTTAATAGTAGGAGGTTAAACGTTAAGATATTTTTGATGTTTTATATGTCTAGAAGAGGTATTGGTTAGATAGTAGGGGCTAACTTCCAACTAGTCTCTATGCCTTTGTAAAATGGGGTCAACCCCCATCTTTTGGTTGCTATTTAAATACATCAAAATAATTTTGAAGAGCCACAACTCATACTTATGGCCCTTTCAAAGGTTGACATCCTTTCAATATCATTGATACCTTTTAAGAAATTTAGTTCCTTATTTTCTTCATATGCTTTCCTCTTCCATTTCCCCCCCTCCCTAAAATAAACTCTCCTCCCTTTTATATCTTAATTTTAAGAAGTCATGTCTATTTTTTTTAAATATCGCTTGACTTTTAATTATTTTTAGTTAATTTACATTATTCCATCCTATATTATTTATTTACTTACTTAATTGTTTTAATTATTATTTATTATTAAATTCTATTTAGAATGTTAACATACTTTCTACAATATTGTCTCTTGTATTTAATTTTATTTATTAATTGAAATTTTATTATTTTTTAATTATTTAAAATATCATACAAAATATTATTACTTTTGACTATGGTGGCATCTCTTGGAATAACTGATATATATAATTATGTCTATGGATAATCATTTTATTTATTCAATCATAAAGTCAACACATTTTCACTTTGTTTAACAAAATCATCATTCATGTTTATTTATGAGTGTCATCAGCAAGATGGTTAAATCATTATACTGATCATTATCTTTATGAATGAATGAAAAATATAAGCTAACTTATACAAGTTTTATGAAATTGACTTTGACTTTTCTATGTGACATTTTTCAGTTTTTGGCTCCTTGCTATGTGGCATGCATGGAGTGAATACACTCCTTACAACATGAAATCATATAGTAATTATCTTTTAGTTTACAATATATAGATTTATCACAATTTTGTAGACTATGTACTTTATAGTAGTGGTCATGGCTTAAATAGTGATTTACAACATTTACAGTATGTGTGTCTGTCTCATCTATAGCACGAGCAAATTAGATTGGAAATAATTATACGTATTGACATTCGTAAAAAAGAAAAGAAATTAGAAAGGAAAGAAATATGACACGACATGACATAACAGTTGTTAGACATGCGAACGAATAATAAGAGCTTAAAGGAGCATAGAAGATAGGAGCAGTCAAACACGTTGAAGCAAGCATAAGGAGGGAAAAGAGGGCAACGCATGATCCTCAGCAGTTGCAACCCAAGTTTTCCTTAATCTCGAGGAACAACTTCTTTACCTTGGCCAAATCTATTTCATCCTTGGTGAAAAGGTAGAGGACGAAGTGCACAACTTCAACGATTTTATCATCAAAAGACAAGAGGAGAGCATCTTCTCTTCGTTCACCCCTCAACTCCACTCGTTCGTACATGGATGGATTGAACAAACCATCTACATATATTTTAAAGCAAGTTTTTAGTATATTAATGCAGATGAAGTGAATAGAAGAAAATATAACATTAAAGTTTACCCGTGGGCCTTAATGTGATTGTTTTCAGAAGCCGCATCTGGCCCATGGTGGTGATGCTCTTGTAGTCTTGCTGAATTTCATAGTTATACCCAGATGTCATCACCCATCCATCCAAGAAGCGGAGAATAATCCACCTCTCAAGGACTCCTTTGTTTTTAATCTCTTCAAGATTTCTCTTAGTTCCTCCACACTCAACAAACACCAATTTCCTGATACTAACAATTTTGCATCCCTCAGCACCATCTTGAATTCTATGCTGTCACACTTTTAACCAACTAAACTCATTGATCATCCTGTCTTTGCCTCTTAAAATGAGTAATAGCCCTTCCTTTTCCTTTCACATTGTATGTACAGGTGATTTTTCGTATTTGAATATAAATTTTTAATCTTTCCAACCCATGAATAAGAAATATGCTTCTTGATCAATTCAAGATTCTATAAATATTGTTTTGTTTTTGTATTAGACATTTTATGGTGTATCGAGAACCCATTTAAGGAAATAATTCTTTTCATGAGATGGATTAAGTTAATTGGGCTCTTGGGGATTGACTTTAATGGTAAACGCATGAATGAAATGGCAATAATTTTTTGATATTGGATTTGGATTTGCTTTCTACAAGAAATGGTTTAGAATAACCAGTTGTTTCATGAGAATGCAGTGACATATTGATGATGATCTAACATAGGTTTAATGTTGCGAACAATCATTCAAGAAAACCTTTTTTCTTCATTTCATTTCCAATTTAACTATTCAATTCCAATTCCATCTTTCTAGTGCAAGATCGGTATGCTTGTTTGGGGTCAAAATTAGACTTCTAGATTCCCAATTCCATTTTCATTTTTTGAAACAAGTGACTAATTCCAATTCCAATTGAGTTCCTGGAAACAAATATCTAATGGCCTATTTATCAAGTGTGAATTTAACTGGAATAGGAATTGAGAATTGTAATTTATTTTTAGTTCTCTTTTTGGTGCACGAAACCAAAATTTATTTTTAATTCTCAGTTTGGTACATCAAATAGGAGTTGGGAATTAGAATTTGTATTCTCATTTTGACCCTAGAATAAAATTATGTTAATCCCCTCCCTCAAAATACTTGTTATTGGAATTGTTATTCCAATTCTCATTTTGATTTTTTCTTATTTTATGATTTTTTCAAGTTTGTTGATAAAATTTTCACGCGGACTCTATCCATCACACCATGCCAGCAGTTTAGAGTTTGAAATAACCTCTTACAAATCATCACAAGTCTAATTGTGGAATGCACACATCCAAAAATCATTACATCATGTCCATAATGGGAAACCCTATTGTAAAATGGTGCCAAACACTGTAATCACAAGCCCATTATGGTGCCAGATTGATCGCTTCTATGGATTGCAATGACAGACCCATTTGTTTCCAGCCAGACACTCCTATATGCATTAAGGGAAAATGTATCCCCAACTTCCAACTTATATTTCCTTTCAATTGGAATTTTTGGCAATACCTTCAGTGTGCTTGGCTGATATTTGGATTACTTTATATTTTTATATATATTCATTTATCACTCAATGTTTGTCAAGATGTTGTTTGAATTTATTTTTACAAGAATGATGGTACAGATCTTGTATTGCGATTATCCTTAGCTGTTGTATATGGCATATGTAAATTGTTTTTATTTATTAATTGAAAGTCCATTGAACAGGAAAATATGTTGGAAAGATAAAATAAAATGGTCAACACATGTAATTAATTTTTTATTGACTAAAGGAGGAAAAATATTTTAATTTTCATTTCAAATAGTCAAATTGATTTTCTTTATTATAATGAGAAGTTTTTCATTTCTATATTGTTCTTTTTATTTAATTACCAAACCTACAAGAAGCAAGTTCTCTACTCTATCAAATTTGCAAGTTTTGTAAAATCAAATGGGGTGTAGAATAAGAAATCATATTCCTATTCCTCTTTCTTTTCTCTACTCTTAATTCTGATTCCTAATTCCAATTTCTAGTCCTATTCCACATATGAAAAATTTAAATGTGGAAATTTCTTGTATTCTATTAGATAATTGTTTTCCATTAAAACAATATGCTACTTGAATTCACATAAGTTTCAAAATGACTTTGTAAAGATGCCCTATGTATGTTTTTTTAATGCAAATATTCATCAAAAAATAGTGTAACTTATTTCCTCTTGTATTGTAAAGAATAACATTTATGTTGTACTATTACAACACATGTTCTCCAAGTTTTAGAAAAAGAATTATGCCTATATTTTACACTTAGGGTTTTCTCAAAATGTACTTCATCTTACATACATTTCACAAAATATATCAATGAAAAAAATATATTAATATTCTTTTTTATTAGTCTTGAGCAACAAAAAATACAAAAAATTAAATGTCCATTGACAAAAGAGTTTGATAATCTTTCTTTAATGTATGTAAATGTGTAATATCCTAAAATAGGTTTCATTTCAATTAATATAAGTGAAGTTCAAGTCTATTTATATAGTAAAATGAAAATAATTATGCTCAATGAGAAAGTAAATCTCTGTCTCAATTTCCTAGATTAAAGGATATTCACTATTTCATTAACTAACCAAAACTCTAATTGAAAGGATTGAGCCTAGGAGGTTCCATGAAATTAGGGTTTGTAATATTCTAGTTCCATAGTAAGTGTGATGGTAAGCAATATTTGGAAATGAAAGACAAGAACTATTAAGGTCTTCCATGTATTTATTTGCATTCCTAAAGAAACTATTAAATAAAAATAATAATCAATATATTGAAGTTTTTGCAAGCATTAGAAATAATAATTTTAGGAATTTATACCACTCAATTTTAGTCTTCATGTCACTTTATTACCTTTACTTAGCATATGATATCCATGCACATTGGACATCTTCACATGTATTATTTCTTTGCAAAAAAGAATATTTTGGGTTTCAACTTAGCCATATCTTGGGACTAAAATTTAAAACTTCTTTATTTCTAGAATTTATCTTAGTTGGAACATGTCATAAAAGGAAAATCTATGCATTTACACTACTTAAGCTTTGAATTATCATTCAAATTCAGTGTACAATATTTTTGTATTGTAATGGAGTTGAAGCATTTCTTAGCCTATTTCTAGGCTAGTTTCTAGATTTCTACTACACATGACAATTTTTCAACAAATAATTGTTTAGACATTTGAATAGAAAGTGTGGAATCATGTATACTATTTTTGTAGAAAGGCTCAAAGAAATTTTTTGGATTGCATTGCCATGTCTATTGACCATTCCCATGAAACTATGACCTAATTTATGTGCAAAATTTAGTTTGATATTTCCTCTTACATCCTAAACAGATAATATTCCTTTTTAAAAAAAAAAAAAAATTTATAGGATCTTATGCACAAATCATATGACATGGTTTAATATTTTCATTGTCGTGATAGTGAAAAGATAATTCTACTTCACTAAACATGGTCTTGTATAAACTTCATGTTGAAATTTGTGAATACACTATTATGTTCAATTGGACACACTACACTTTGGGCTCAATTATCACATGCATGTGCTTTTCATTATGAGAATGGCATAAATAGTTATCAGAGGATTGAGAAGCTTTCTTAGGTTTTCTCTATATTTATTTACTAATCAAATTTTATTAACTTTAAGACATGTTTTATAATATTTCTCAAAGATTTAGTATTAAAATTGTGCCAAAACTTAATATGAGTTATTTATTAATTTAAGAAGACACTTTGAAGGGATGAAACTTGAAAATTGGTTTCATGATGATGGCATAATGATTAATTTTTTGTGTATAACTCATGCAATATTTAATATAGTTTCATTAAGCTAAATAGATAATGTGTCCTTTCATGTTTGCATATATTTCTTGAAATGGTTAATGTTGTTTCACTCAACTAAATAGATAATGTGTCCTTTTATATTAGGGGTTATCTCTTGTGATGTTTAATGTTGTTTCATTGAGCTAAATAGAAAATGTTTACTTTATTTTATTATAGTTCTTGTGATAGAGCCTTTCTTCCTAGGAAAAGATCAATTTCTTCCCCCAAGGCTTTGATCCTTGATTCCTTTTATTGAATCAACAAATCTATTTGCAGATCTATAACTTTTGTGGATATAAAGTAAAAAAATAGGATATTGTGGTAATTAATATTTTCTAAAAGAGAATAAAATAGTTGAAGTAGTCTTGAATATCATATACTCTCAAGACAAGAATTAATTCTATTTATTTATTATCAATAACCCTTTAATAATGGTTGTTAATTATTTTCCTTTCTACTTGATTCATTGGAACCATACACTTTTACTACTTATTCTGGATGGAGACATCATTTTGGTAAGGTATTTAAACATATTATATATTATAAGTTTAAGTTGTATGTAATCTCATGGAATAGAAGTTGACCCCTTACTAAAACTAATGAATCCTTAATATTTTGGATTTCTATTTATTTACATGCATATTCAAATATTTAAAATTTTCTTCATGAAAGTTTAGAGAATTGTAAATTAGTTGTTTAATAAAGTAGATTATCTTATTAAGTTCTTCATTTAAAAAATTAAAATTAATTGAGAAAGTTTCTTTATGAAAGAAAGAGTTCTTGTGTATGTTACAAAAAAATAGAATTTCTTACTAAATTAATAATTAAATACTCTATGTTTTGATATAAATATTAGAAAAATAAAAATACTTTATGGCTAATTTTAACCATCTATTATTTATCCTTCCTAAATACCGAGGGAAGTCAAATATAAAGATTAGAAAAATAAAGATATCATTAAATATATTTTTTAAAGAACTTCCCTTTGGTTTTACATTACTCCTAGTCATTTCATTTTGACATGTAAATTTTGATCCTGAGGAAGGTACATAACCCTTGGTATATTACTTTCATGTTGGTACACAAATTATTTTAGTTTGATTCTTCTAAGAGAATTGTTAATTGGACTATATAAATATGAATAAAATATTTGTTAAGCTTTCCTCTTTTTAGTAGCTCTTTTGTAAATGAATTTGTTTATTTGATGAAAGTATTGGTAATGTATTCGCTCTTATCTGAGAATATTAAGTATGGAATGGTTTATAATTAGAGAAATCAAGGAATGGTAGGAAGTTGTTTACTTTTTTTTGCACCTACCTACCAACTTAAATATCATTTTGAAATAATTTTACTAACTTTGTGTGCATATGTTTCCTTCAACATGTTAGTTATGCAACAAATCTCTACCACATTTGCGATTTGTTTAACATTAGGAATATAATATTCATACTTAATTTTATGGCTAAACCTTACGATCCATTTTCTCAAGTAGTTTTGGATTGCTAGGCTTATTAGGTAGGTTCAATGCACTCTTCATGTTAGGATGATCCTTGAGGGCGAAGAAAACTCTTGAGTAGAAAGAGTGCTTGAGCCACATTTTCTTCTTTAGAAAGAAGATGAAAGAATGTTTGATAGCTTACAATATAGGGATTTGTAGATGGAAACTTATATAATAGTAAATTTATATGATATATTATGACTGGCCTCCATTTCTCCTTGTATTACCTTTTTATTTTATTCTCGATGAGTATGGTTGCATCTCTTGGTATAGCTGATGTTTATAAGTATGTTTATGTATTCAATTGTATAGTCAACACCTTTTCACTTTTTTTAATAAAATATTTAATCATTTATATTTCTTTGTGTTTTCATCAAGATGGTTGAATATTATACTTATCATTATCATTATGAATGGATGGAAAATTTAGGCTTACTTATACTTTTTATGAAATTGACTATCACTTTTATGTGTGACATTTTTAGCTTTTTGGCTCCTTTCTTATGTGGCATTCATGTAGTGAATATACTCCATACAACTTGAAATATTATAGTAATCCTCTTTTGGTTTATACAATATATAAAAATGACATGCCACAATATCTTTGTTAAAGAATACATAATTTTTTTATATATAATTGAAGATGGACATTTAGTATCTAGATTTATCACAAATTTGTATATTATGTATTTTACAACAATAGTGATCTACAACATGCACATTATGTGTGTTCTCATCTCACACACATCTATAGAGAGAGTAGAATAGACTGGAAAAAGAAAAATCTGTGTTTGTAAACAATTTAGAAATTGGAAAGGAAAGATTAATATTCATTATTAAAACTAGAATGGACAATAAGTTGATCAGTAAAGTAGATGCCATCTTATATTTTTTTTTTTTAGATATAGGTCATAGATATAGTAAGGAAGGAATATGACAGGACATGACATGTAAGAGTTGTTACACATGGGATATAAGAGGTTGAAGGACTGAAGAAGGAAGAGAACTCAAGCACATTGAAGCAAGCATAGAGAGGGAAAAGATGGTAAGTTTTCTATCTTTTCTTAGTAGTCGCTACCTAAGTCCTCCTTAATCTTAAAGGTTAAATTGTCTAGCTTGGCCAAGCATGCTGCATCATTGAAGAAAAGGTGATTTTATCATCAACAAACAATAAGAGAGTAGCTTCTCTACCTTGAGCACATATATTTGTAAGTTCACCTCTTAGCTTTGAGTATATTAATGGAGATGAAGTAGAGAGAAGAGAGAATATAATATGAAAATTTTTTGCCTTAGGGCCTTGATACAGTTATTTTAAGAAGCAACATCTGGCCCAAGGTGGTGATGCTCTTGTAGCCTTGTTGAATTTCATAGTTATTCCTAGACCCCATAGGTACATTTGTTTCCATTCAAATGTGACATGCATCTTATCTTATCGCTATTTCCATTCATTCAAACGTGATGATGTGTAGTTTTTCATTTTCGTCACCATCTTTTGATATACATTCATTTTCACATCTAAAAACCACAATCTTAAAATGGTTTTTGTGTGCATCTCACATGGATGTAATTCACGAAGATGAAGGTACTCACTATGTCCAAGTGGAGATGGAGCAATATTACGAAATTAAGCACATGGTGCTCCATTATCCACATTGTCTACAAAGAAAATAAAAATCACTAACTTATATTTGACATGGTCCCCACTTACAATATCACTCGAAAAACATAAATTAATATAATTTACTTCTCACTTATGCTATCATTTTCAAAGCATACATTAAAATCTAAGTAACAATGCAATGATGTAAATTTTGAATATCTCTAAGTGTGGGTTCTATAAATTGTAAATCAAAATGTAGATATTCGAATATGTAAAATGTGAAAATTCTTGGTGCAAGAACTAATGGCCAACTTAGGAAGAATCGAAGTCCTAGAGATAACTTTTATATAGAGCTTCCTTAGAAAATGCTTGTGTTATGTCTTGTCCAAAATTAAAGATAATGCATTATTAGAGAAGTACAACATAGAATAATGATACTAATAAAAAATAAATCAAAACTATTGTTATAAACTAACATTATTACCGATGAATCCATAGACATAAATAGCAATAAAATACACACAAATTGGCCACTAACAAAAAAAATCTTACCAACAAGCATACAACCATACCTAATCTTTGGCAAACAAAAAAAAAAGAGTAACATGCTAACCAATTTTTAAAGAGGTTTATAATAGACTCCAAAACCAAGTCCAATATTATTAATTATCGTGAGTAATTACTAGAACATTTGATTCCATCCAAATTCCAACCATTAGAAAAACCGAAAGTAATATCTAATTGAAGGCGATTCTTGTAATAGGAAATTAGATCTAATAAGGATTCTTAAAATAGCAGAATCAAATTTTGTATGGCAATATGTTAGTAAATCTTAATTCAAAAATTGTGAAGTTCATTATAAGAAAGATAGAGACAATAATAAAAGTTATATAATGTAACACGTATTTAATGCCGATAGTAAAATAACATAATGTAAACAATTATAGTGACATAATTTACATAGGAAGTCTACAATCCATCCACTATAGGAATTTCATTAGAACTATTGGAGTTTTTCAAATATCCTAAATTATATTCAATTTACAATATAATTCAATGATTATAAAAATAAAGCCAAAGAACAGATAAGACTCCTAGAAAGTGGTCTTCCAATCTTCACTAAAATTGTTGATTGTGTGATAACATGTTAATCAACTAGTGAAGGCATAAAAGTTAATGAAATAAAAATACAAAAATAATATAATGAAGTGTTTCATGTCCAACTATTTAACATGCTCTAAGTATGAACATAGAAACATAAATATAAATTATTTCTTCATTGGAACCCAAATATATGAACTAAATAAATGAGGGACTCGATGGTACAAAGGGAACTTCACTTGCAAAACTTTAAAAGTGTGTCTTTTCCAACCTTTGTGTAAGTACTCATTTTAGGGGATGGGATTAATGATGTGACATGCACCAACTCCTTTCTATCCCCAAAGTGCAAAAATCCTTAGTCTAACACACCAAAACACTATTTGATCATATGGTATAGGAACAATTGTATCAAAAAATAAGGAGGGAATATTTGGGACCTAGCCACAAAATATTTTAATTTAAAAATGTATTCCATGTTTATTTTTCTCCAAGTAAAACTCATCAAAAATCACTTCCAAATTTAATTTTTCAAAGTTATTTTTCAAATACAATTACAAAAAATTTACTACAATATTCAATTTTCTAATTAGTTAGTGTTAGAAATGTTGTAGAATAACTGAGAGGGAGGGGGGGTGAATAAGTTATTCAAGGTCCAAATGTCCAATTAAACTTTTTTCACTAAGTGTATTGTGCACATCAACCTATTCATTCACTCAAGCTTAGATTTTTCTACTTAGCAAGTTATTGTAAATCAACATGCAAGCATAACATATGAAAGATCAATATATATCATAGTGACTTACGTGGAAACCCTATTTGGGAAAAAGTACCAGTAACATGCTACTCAACTCTCACTCTTCTAAAGTGATGCTCTGTGAAAGGCCTGCCCTGTTAAAGGCTACAACACACTGTTAAATGTGACCTAGTTAGAAGATTTATCCACCCTGTTAGAAGTGGGCCTGGTTAGACTACTTTAGAACATTCACTTGGAATGTCACCCTATTAAAGGATTTACAAATGGTTATTAAACCAACCTAAGTCCATAGGATTATACCCTAACTAATATAATTGTTAGATAATAAAAATAAGGGGTTTTAACCTAATTATACTACACATTATCTTGTAGATTTTAGGTCTCTATTCAGCTCTATCAAATTGCATGGCTTTTCAACCTCTTCAGCTCTAACAGCTTGTCCTACACTCAAGCTTTGTCTCCCCGAGTCTCCATGCTCGATTGATGCAAGAGCATCTTGCATCCAAAATAAAGGGGAGACATGTTGAATGTAAAATTTAAAATTTAAAAAAAAAAAAAAAAAAATCTGGAGGAGAGAGAAAGTGACGAAAATTAGAGGAGAAATAATAAAAAATAAAAAGGAGAAAAGAAAGGAAAAGATGATTTTTATTTTCGAGGTGCATAGGTGGCATAAATAGAAACATAAAAAAAAAAAGTTGTCATTACATTAATCGAGGTGTGTAGGTGGCATCTTAGAAGCTTGTGGAAAGTTTCTTAAATCTTGCATTTAATATTTGTTGTGATCCATAAAGGAAATGTAATTTTCTAATTGGGCCACATGGTGGTGCTTAGTTGTAATTCTAGAAGGTTATGGAAGTTTTAGAAGGTTGTGGATATTGTGTAGGAGGAATTCTAGAAGGTTGTGGATAAGCCATGCATGGGGTGGTAAGTGCCTATTTAAGCAAGACATATGAGCATTTCTAATCAAGTTTGAGAAGTAGAAGCTAGAAGGCGTGAAGACTTCAAGGTGTGAAAGCTCTAAAGGTTTAGCTCTTCAAGTAGAAATTTTTGGTGAAGCTCTTGGTGTGAAGACTCTTATTTGGGATTTTTCTTATGTTGAAGAATTTGTAAACTTCTTTTTGGAAGAAGTCATATCTATCATATCATCTTGTGGGTGTTGTAAGGATTTTCAAGTATAACAAAATTGCTTATGGAGCATTTTTTTTATTTCTCTTGGTCTCCATATTTTTTCTTTCTTGATTGTGAGTGGGTAAGGGTGGTGTGGCCCTCTATCATCGATATACTAGTGCAATCTTCTTCTTAACCACTTATTGAAGTAAAGTCTCTTTGCTCTATTCTTCTCCTCCTGTGGATGTCTTCTCCTTGACACCCTTCAACCACTTTGTAATTTTGGCACACTAGAAACTCTTGCTTCTTGGCCTATGACTCCTTAAATAGAAGTTTGGAGTCCTTTTCCTACTTGATTCTTCCTTCCTTTAATTCTAGTTCATATGGATTAGGTAGGATTCATTGAATCTAACCCATATCTTGTTCCTTCTAGAAACATGTTGAAGAATCCATTAGAATTCGCTCAAAAATGGTTTACATAAAATTTTGTGCCACTAGCTCATCATCCTTATCCTCCAACTAGTTCACAAAATTCAAGGTAACAAATTTGTTGGCTCAGATCTAGTGAATCTTTGACTTTTCTAATAATGCAACAACTCAGCACTATTGAAATTTTGGTGCTCAGCACCTACTATGTTAGTCAGCATCAACTATGTTTTACTAATGCTCAGAACATGTGACTTTTCTTGGCACTTGAAGTTTTCTTAGCTCCTTCTATACAACTTGGAACACACTAGATTTTCTATTTGCTTAGCACTAACTAAAAATTTTCTCGGCTTGAACTAGCTTGCTTGGCAGTCACTAATGAACTTAGTTAAGCTTTGCAATCAAACTTATTCCAACTTATTTCTCCAATGTTTCTAAGTGTCACCAACCTCTGTATCTTCAAGTATGTTATCAATACATTATTTTAACCATTGTCTTAGCTGATCCTTGCACTTCATTACAAAACCATAACTCAACCTTTCCCTTAGGTGCTCTTGTTACATCTTGTTGATTAAATCCTCTTCATCAATCAACTAAGTGATAGTACTTGGATCTTATAAGAAATTGTCATTCCTACAAATAGCAGATTTGAAATCAATGACAAAACAATGATTGAAAGCATTCTTATTCAACAATCTCTCTTTGCAATTAGTCTTCTTCTCACAATAATCTTTTCAATCAGATTACCAACAATCTCTCTTTGCAATTAGTCTTCTTCTCACAATAATCTTTTCAATCAGATTTCCAACAATCTCCCTCTTTGGCATTGATGGCAAACCAAACTGATCAACCATATAGCCAATCATTAGTTTTCACATCTCCCTCTCTAATCTACTATCCTAACTATTTTACTTTTGGTTCTCCCTCTTAGCTATTGTATTCTTCCTAAACATTCTTTTTCTTCCTCTTTTATGTGGCTTCTATGGCTTACCACCTTTTCACTTTGATTTTGTACTACTTCTTACTCCCTCTTGCACTATTTCTCCCTCTATATTCATTGTTCATTTTTTGTTGTTCTGATATCAACTTCTTCATTCTTCTCCCTCAATAGTTACTTAATTTTTTTCTCCCTCAATTGTTTATTAGTTTCTTCATTCTTATCTGGCATTAACAACAATGCCAAAGATATATTGTTTCAGCATCTTAACATTCAAGTGTAGCTTTTGTAGGTACTCCAATTTCTCCCTCTGTCACCTTGCTTGTGACTAATTTGGAACTTTGGCATTTTGATTACTTCAGGAAAAATCCTAAAGTAAGTATCTTCTACATCAATTTTTAATATGCCAACAATCAACTTATTTGATGTAGGTTAGTCTTGCTTTGTCTCAAGTAGCCTGGGCTAGGGGTATCACCCCTAACTTACCTCTACAAAAGCATCTTTAGGTAGTGCTTTTGTGAAGATATCAGCGATTTGTTCCTTTGAGCTAATGTATTCCATCTTCACTTGCTTGTCTTCCACCAGTTCTCTTACATAATGATACTTAATTGCAATATGCTTTGTTTTACCATACATCACAGAATTCTTTGATATGTTGATAGCATTTGTGTTATCATAATAGAGTATCACATGTTCTATTACTTCTTTATTCATACCTTGCAATAGATGTTTAATCCATGCAATATTGGTGTAGTTAATAGTAGCAACAATATATTCAGCTTTTGCTATGGACTGTGAGGTATAACTTTATTTTTTGCTAGTCCAAGTAATCAATCTTTTACCTTAAAAAAGTGCTCCTCCACTGGTGCTTTTTCTATCATCAATATTTCCTCCCCAGTCCACATCAGTGTAGGCTCTCAACTCAAACTTTTCACTCCTCTTATAATATAATCCAAAGTCATCAGTTCCTTTTAGATACCTCATTATTCTTTTTACTATAATAAAATGATTTTCCTTTGGATTTGCAAAAAATCTTGCCACTATTCCAACTGCTAATGCAATGTCTAGTCTATTATGTACAACATACTGCAACTTTCCAATCATTGATCTATACATTGTCTGATTTACTTCAGTTGATTCATCATTCTTGGATAACTTATGTCCTATTACCATTGGTGTGCTAACCAGTTTTGAGTCTTCTAATCCAAATTTCTTGAGTATCTCTTTGATATATTTTGATTGGGTCACAAATATGCCATGCTTTAGTTGATGTACTTATAATCCAACAAATAATTTGATTTCCCCAAACATTGACATTTCAAACTCATGTTTCATTTGGTTAGCAAAATATTTGCATAGAACATCTTTTCCTCCAAATATTATATCATCAACAAAGATTTCGGATATCAAAATATCTTTAGTTTTTTCTGCCTTGATGTATAGGTTGTTGTTGTCATCTGTTCTCTCAAATCCTATCTTCACAAGATATTTGTGAAGTCTCTCATGCCATGCTCTAGGTGCTTGCTTCAAGCCATAGAGTGCTTTATGCAATATGCAAACCATATCCTTGTTGTTGTCATCAACAAATCCCTCTAGTTCTTCTATGTAAACTTCCTCTTCTAGTATACCATTCAAAAATGCAGACTTTACATCCATTTGGTAGACTTTGAAACCTTTATAAGTAGCATATGCAAACAATTTTCTTACTCATTCCATTCTTTCAATAGGGGAAAATATTTCCCCATATTCCAATCCTTCTTCTTATGCATAACCTTTGCAAACTAATTTGGCCTTATTTCTTGTGATCTCATTATTCTTATCAAGTTTGTTCCTAAATACCCATTTTGTACCAATCATATTCTTGTCAGTTGGCTTGGGAACTAGAGTCTAGGTTTTGTTCTTCTCAATCTGGTCTATCTCCTCTTCCATAGTTTTATACCAATTATCATCTTATAGTGCATCTTTCACTTTTTTGGGCTCAATTTTTCTTAGCAAACATGATTCATTTCTTAATCTGTTCCTTATCATTGGTTTGGCATCCTTGTCACCAATGATTTGTTATGTAAGGTGATGTCTTCTCACATACTTGGACAATCTTGGTTCTTTCCTTGTTTCCATGCTTAGTCCTTCAACATTAGAATCACTATGCACTTCTCTTTCTGGTATTTCATCATCTCTTCCTTGTGTACTATTTTCAGAATTAGAGTGTACATTTTCTTCATTTTGTAACTCAACCTCTGGATGAAACTTGACATTCACTAGCTGTGACTCAGTTGATACTGTAACTTGTCATTGATTCCCAATTTGGTTGACATGATCATCTTCAATTGGCATTGCTTCATAGAAGTATACAAAGATCTATAATATTTTGATTTCTTGGATTCATCATCTTGGACTTCTGCATACTCATCAAAATTTACATTTGCACTCTCCACAATCTTGTTAGTGCTAGTATTCAAACACTTATATACTTTTCTTCTAGTGGAGTATCCAAGGAATATGTCTTCAAAACTTTTTGCATCAAATTTTCCATTTCTAGTATCTTTAAGAATATAGCATTTACAACCAAATACTTTGAAATATTTCACCTTGGGTGAGTTACCATACCATAATTCAAAAGGTGTCGCATTTTTTCCTTTCTTGACTTGTACTCGATTCAAAGTATAAACAAAAATACTTATAGCTTCTCTCCAATACTTTAGAGCAACATTTTTCTCCATCATCGATGTTCTAGGATAGTCTATCACTGACCTATTCCTTCTTTCTACAATGCCATTCTAAGGTGGAGTTCTTAGTGTTGATGTTTTTCTCTTGATTCTTTTATCATTGCAGAACATCTCAAATTCTTTTTATGTAAACTCTTCTCCTTTGTTTGATCTCAAACACTTCAAACTCTTTCTTTTTTCCTTCTTAACCCTAGCCAAGTACCACTTGGACATTTGAAATGCATCAAATTTTTGCTTTAAGAACATGGTAGTCATCATCCTAGAGTAGTCATCCACAAATAGCAATATGTATTTGTCTCTTTGGTAGCTTTGCACTTCTATTGGTCCACATAAATCAGTATGGACTAGCTCTAATACTTCTTTGTAAGTGTAGGTTTTTCTTTTGAAACTAGACTTGGTCATCTTTCCTAGTTGACATTGTTTGCATATTGTATTTTTAGGCTTTTTGAGATTAGGCAAACCTCTAACTTTCTTCTTTTTGTTAATGCTAATTTGATTGTCAAAGTTAACATGACATAGCCTTTTATGCCATAGCCACGCATCATCAAGTCTAACAATGAGATAGGTTGCATCTTCCATATCTAGGTAAAATAGATTAGTCCTAGTTTGTTTAGATTTTCCTATCAAATTTCCATCAATATCATAGATTTTGGCAGTTTTGTTTGCAAATTCTACTTTGTAACCTACATTGCCTAACTGTGACACACTCAATAGATTGTAGTTCAGTCCTTCTACATAGTATGCATTATCACATGAAATTTTCTCTATAAGTTTAATGGAACCTTTTCCTTTGATTTGAAATGGAGCATCATTTCCAAATCTAACACTATTTCCATTATATTGAGTAAAGGTAATAAACTTAGTTTTGTCTCTTGTCATGTGATGTGAGCATCCATTTTCTATGATCCACTTGTCATTTTTGTTTACATAGCTTACTAGTGTAGTTTCCTCATCTTCATTTGATTCATCCTCCATGGTTATATAGAATACTTCATCATCATTTTCATCAGAATTTTCTTCAACAATGTAGCATCTTTTGCCTTTGTGCTTGTAATGTCTGCTATCATCATCTCTTTTGCTCTTGTACTTGTTTCCTTCTTTAAAGTTCTTCTTCTATGTACACCTTGCAGCAATATGACCTACTTCATTGCAATTGAAACAAATGACGGGGAGCTTACCTTTGAATTTACCTTTTCCTCTATGAAATCTTCTAGCCAATAATGCTTCTAATTGATCCACATCCTCCTCATTTGTGCTGCTATCACTAGATGCATGTTTGTCTTTTCTACTTTTCTTCTTTGACTTCACCTCCTTAGTGTCTTTCAATGTCAGCTTGGCCTTGAAAGTAGATTCAAGATTCTCAAGTCTATATTTATCAAAGTTGGACAATTCAAAAGTAGTAAGTCTTCCCACTATTCCTTCAAAAGTTAGTGTGTTCCCTGGTACATGTCTTAGTTCTTGGATGGCTAAAACTCTAATAGCATAGATAGGGAGTAGGGTTCTTAGATATTTTCCATTGACAGTATCTTCTTCCAAATGACCACCCCAACTTCTTATTGCACTTACTACTTCTTTCATTCTAGTGCCATATTGAGAAGCATTCTCACCTTCCTCCATTCTCATGTCATTAAACTTTCTTCTGAGGCTTTCTCTCTTTTCTCTTTGAACATTTTGATCTCCTCCATAGATATCTGATAGAGCTTTTCACATCTTAAATGTAGTATCACATCCTTTGATGTCATCAAATTCAGCATAGCTGACTGTAGAGGCAATCTCTAGCATTGCCTGATTGTGCTCCTCTCTTTTGTTCAAATCATCTGTAGTAAGGGCTCTAGCTAGGTCTACATGTTCCACATCAATTAAGGTTTTTTCATAATATCCTATTGATCCAAGGTGCAATTTCATTAGACTTTGCCATGTAATGAAATTATCTTTGTTGAGCTTGGGAACTTCTCTCTTGGAAATCTTGATCTTCCTGCTTCTAGTACCTTGAAACTAAATCAGTAGATAGCTTTGATACCAATTGTTAGAAATGGTTTAGAATAACTAAGAGGGGTAGGGGGGGTGAATCAATTATTCAAGGTCCAAATGTCTAATTAAAACTTTTTCACTAAGTGTAGTGTGCACATCAACCTATTCATTTACTCAAGCTTAAACTTTTCTACTTAGCAAGTTACTATAAATCAACATACAAGCATAACATATGAAAGATCAACAAATAACACAGTTATTTATGTGGAAACCTAATTTGTGAAAAGCCACCAGTAACATGCTACTCAATTCTCACTCTTCTGAAGTGATGCCCTATGAAAGGCCTGCCCTGTTAAAGGCTACAACACACTGTTAAATGTGTCTTAGTTAAAGGATTTATCCACCCTATGTTAGAAGTGGGCCTCATTAGAGGACATTAGAACATTCACTTGGAATGTCACCTTGTTAAAGGATTTACAAATGGCTGTTAAACCAACCTAAGTCCATAAGATTTTACCTTAACTAATACAATTATTAGAGAGTAACAATAATGGGTTTTGACCTAATTACAATACACAACTTATCTTGTAGATTTCAAGTCTCTCTTCAGCTCTATCAACTTGCCTAGCTTTTCAACCTCTTCAACTCTGACAGCTTATCCTCCTTTCAAGCTTTGTCTCCTTGAGTCTTCATGCTCAATATACCAGTGCAATCTCCTTTTTGACCACTTTTTGAAGAAGAGTCTTTGTGCTCTATTCTTCTTCTCCTTTAGATGTCTTCTCCTTGACACCCTTCAATCACTTCACAATTTTGGCACACTAGCAACTCTTGCTTCTTGGCTCGTGACTCCTTAAATAGAAGTCTAGAATACTTTTCCTACTTGGTTCTTCCCTCTTTTAATTCTAGTTTGTATGGATTAGGTAGGATTCATTGAATCTAACCCATATCTTATTCCTTCTAGAAACATCTTGAATAATCCATTAGAATTTGCTCAAAAATAGTTTACATAAAATTCTATGCCACCAGCTCATCATCCTTATCCTCCAACTAGTTCACAAAATTCAAGGCAACAAATTTGTCAACTCAGATTTGGTGAATCTTTGACTTTTCTAATAATGTAGCAACTTGGCACTATTGAAATTCTAGTGCTCAACACCTACTATGTTACTCAGCATCAACTTCATTTTACTGATGCTCAGCACCTGCGACTTTGCTTGGCACCTGAATTTTGCTTAGCTCCTTCTATATCACTTGACACTAGATTTTTCATTTGCTTAGCACTAACTAAAAATTTTCTCAGCTTGAACTAGCTTGCTCGACACTCACTAATGAGCTTAGTTAAGCTTTGTAGTCAACCTTATTCCAACTTATTCCTCCAATGTTTCTAATTATGACCAACCTCTGTATCTTCAAGTTTGTTATCAATACATTATTTTAACCATTTTCTTAGTTGATCCTTGCACTTCATTACAAAACCATAACTCAACCTTTCCCTTAGGTGCTCCTATTACATCTTGTTGATTAAATCCTCTTCATCAATCAACTAAGTGATAGTACTTGGATCTTATAAGAAATTGTCATTGCAACAAATAGCAGGTTTGACATCAATGGAAAAACAATGATAGAAAACATTCTTATTCAACAATCTCTCTTTGCAATCAATCTTCTTCTCACAAAGATCTTTTCAATTAGATTTCCAACAGTCAAAAACTTTTCCATAATTATGGATCCAAAGTACAAAAAAAATAGAAAAAAAAAAAAAAAATCTCGTTATAATGAAATAAATTTCAAGAAGAATCAAGGTCATATATTATTATAGATATGCACACAAGAACCTTTTAATGAAGGGAATCAAATTAGGGGAAAATAGAAGAAACATGGCCTGTAGAGATAAACTATATTCCTATTTCAATAGTAATAAGGAGTTTAAGATGTACAAATTAGTTCAACTCAATCTAAATACATATGAAATCTTGGTCCAATTATTTGAATTTTCCTTCCAAGAGAGTTTTCCTAAAATCTAATGGTAGACTAAAAAACAACATGAGTTTTCTATTCATTCCCTTTGGCAAAAATGAGGAGGGTTAAGTATTCACTATTATAAGCATAAATATAATAAATCATGTCCAATCCATCCATAAGGAGAACCCAAAATGACACCTAATTGAGATTTTTCTCATAAAAGATAGAAGAATACAAAAATAAAATCTAGTATATATTCTAACAATATTTTAAAAAAAAATTTATATCAAAGTATATTTTTTTTTTATCAGTATGGTTAATATATTAAAAAAGATTCATTACATCATATGAGCCCTATTATGGGCATTTCAGTAAACCATCCCAAGGCCTATAGACAGTGAGTAACAACCCTACACACAAAGAACAAAAAGATCTAGAACACTTCGAAAACTACAAAACACCAAACCGCCACACAACTTGAATAAGGAGGATCAGTTCACTTCAACCAGTTAGTCCTTTCCTCATGAGTAAAGTTAGGGATGGAATGTTTTGATGCCCCAATAGAATGATCATTGTGATGTCCACTGGACATACACCATATCTCCTCTGATAAGAAACCCCCAGATTTGCTTCACAGGGAGAATGTAAATAATTGTTAATCCACAACACAATCTGCCCAAAAGAAACACCACCCTCACCACCTGCCACTGAACAACCTCGCTATCACAAGCCACACCCAATGCCTTACCATTATTAGCATTTTGATGCTCAGCCTAAAATACTATTTTCTCAAAAAAAAGACCCTATTGATAATGGAAGCCAAACCCCATTCTGGGCTTATTAGGTAGGTTCGATGCACTCTTCATGTAAGGATGAGCCTTGAGGGAGAAATGCACTCTTAGGTTTGGTAGAAAGAGTGCTTGAGACACAGTCTTTTCTTGAGATAGAAGATGAAAAAAAATTGATAGCTTAGGAGATAGCGATTGTAGATGGAGAGTTCTATAATGGTACATTTATATCATGTATTATGACTGACCTCCATTTCTCCTTTTACTATTGGTGTATTTAATACTCGATGAGTTTGGTTGCATCTCTTGGTATAATTGATGTTTATAAGTATGTTTATGTATTCAATCATATAGTCGACTCCTTTTAAGTTTCTTTAATAAAATCATTGTTAATGTATATTTCTTAGTGTTGTCAACAACTTGGTTGAATCATTATACTAATCATTATCATTACAAATCGATGGAAAATTTAGGCTTACTTATACTTTTTATGAAATTGACTTTCACTTTTATGTGAGATATTTTTTCAGTTTTTTGCCTCCTTTCATATGTGGCATTCATGTAGTGAATACACTCCTTACAACATTAAATATTATAGTAACCATCTTTCGGTTTGTACAATATATAAAAATGATATGCCACAAAATTTTTGTTAAAGAATACATAACAAATTTACATATTGAAGATGGACATTTAGTATTTAGATTTATCACAATTTTGAATATTATGTATTTTACAATAGTAGTGATCTACAACATGTACATTATGTGTTTGCTCATCTCACACACATCTATAGTGAAAGTACAATAGAATGCAAAAAGAAATATCTATGCGTTCATAAACTATTAAGAAATTAGAAAGGAAAGATTAATATAAATTATTAAAACTAGAATGGGCCATAAGTTGATGAATAAAACAGATGCCATCTTATATTTTATTTATTTAGATATACGTCATATATATAGTAAGGAAGAAATATGACACGACATGACATATAAGAGTTGGTATACATGGGAGTGAAGATATAAGAGGTTGAAGGACTGTAGAAGGAAGAGCAAGCACAGAGAGGGAAAAGATGGCAAGTTGTCTATCTTTTCTTAGCAGTCGCAGCCCAAGTCCTCCTTAATCTTGAGGATCAACTTGTCTAGCTCGGCCAGGCGTGCTGCATCGTTAGCGAAAAGGTACAGGACGAAGTGCACAACTTCGGTGATCTTATCATCAACAGTCAATAAAAGAGCAGCTTCTCTGCCTTGAGCACTCAAATCCACTCCTGCGTACATGGCTGGATTGAACGAACCATCTGCACATATATTTGTAAGTTCACCTCTCAGCTTTGAGCATATTAATGGATATGAAGCAGAGAGAAGAGAGAATATAATATGAAAGTTGTTTACCTGAGGGCCTTGATGCGGTTGTTTTGAGAAGCAGCATCTGGCCCATGGTGGTGATGCTCCTGTAGCCTTGTTGAATTTCATAGTTATACCCAGACCCCGTCACCCATCCATCCAAGAGGCGGAGAATACTCCACTTCTCGAGGATCCCTTGGCTTTTGATCTCTTGAAGATTGCGCTTCACTTCCTCAACACTCGCCAAACGCCACTCTCCTGATACCAACAGGTTTGCATCCCTCGACGCCCTCTGGAATTCCATGCCTTTCAACACACTTTTCACCAATCAATTAACTCACTGATATTATCAGGTTTACCTTTCCCCTTGTATTTGCTGGAAGGGAATTTATAGACGTGATCACCCTGCCTTTCACAGCATTTCTGCTCTAAGGGGATTTCACGTGGCCTAATTATCTGAATTACGTACGCTTGTTTTCATTCAAATGTGACAGTGCCAACTGCATGCACTCGAAAAGCGAAATAAAAAAGAAGAAACTTCACATTTCATACATCAAATGTGACAGTGCCAACTGCATCCACGCAAAAAAAGATGAAGGTACACACTGCGCGAGTAAGATGAGACAGAACATGATGAAGGTACACACTGTGCATCTAAGATGAGACAGAAGAATATGGTCAGTCCAAAAACGTGCACTGATATAACGTGGTCCTCATTTATAATATCATTTTCAAAACATATATCTTGTAATCAGCCTGCCTTTTCCTTCCCGTTGTGTACATGGAATCTCATAGAGATATGAGCCATATCACACAAATATTGCACTTCTTTAGTTTCACGTTAACCCTAATTACTGGAAGGGAATTTCACTTCCCTAATCAGGTACATTTGTTTCCATTCAAATGCGGCGTGCATCCTATCTTATCGTTGTAGTGTACCATTCCCGAAGAAAACAGATACATCAATATACTATATTCGTTCGAATTTATAATACCATTGTCAAAACTCGTATCGAAAGATGAATTTAGGCATCTTTATGTAAATTTAGCATTTTGAGACAAGTCTATCCAAAATATGTAAACCTTTAAATTTTTGTCCAAATCAACTATGTTCAGTTTTTCCTTTTCACCATCATCTTTCGATATATCATCTACAATCTCCAATCTTAAAATAGTTGCTGCTTTCATCTCAGATGGATGTAAATCACAAAGATGAAGGTACTCACTATATTCAAGTGGAGATGGAGCAATATTGCGAAATTAAAAACATGGTGGTCCATTATCCACATTGTCTACATAGAAAATTAAACTAACAAACGTATATTTGACTTGGTACCCACTTACAATATCACTCCAAAAATATGAATTAATATAATGTACTCCTCACTTCTGCTATCATTTTCAAAGCATACATTAAAATCTAAGAAATGATGTAATGATGTAAATTTTAAATATCTCTAAGAGTGGGTTCTATAAATTGTAAATGAAATGGTAGACATTTGAATAGGTAAAATGTGAAAATTCTTGATGTGAGAACTAGTGGCCAATATAGGAAGAACCCAAGTCCTAGAGATAGCTTTTGTATAGAGCTTCCTTAGAAAATGCTTGCACTATTTCTTGTCCAAAATTAAAGGACCATGCAATGCTAGGGAAGTATAACATACCATAACAATATTACTAACAAAGAATTCAAATCTAATGTTATAATCTAACATTATTACAAATGAAACCATAGACATAAATAGCAATAACATAGATACAAACTCGCCAATGACAAAAAAATGCTTACAAACAAGCATACAACCATACCTAATCTTTGGAAAACAAAAAAAAAAAATTACATGCTAACCAATGGTTAAGAGGTTTATAATAGACTCCTAAACCAAATCCTATATTATTAATTATTACTAGAACATTTAGTTCCATTCAAAACACAACCATTAGAAAAACCCAAAGTGACATCTTGATGCAGGAGCCGTACTTCATCAAGTGGTATCAGAGCTGTACTTCATCAAGTTGTATCAGAGCAGGAGTTCCTGAGTGTACAAGCAGATCGCTAAAGTGTGAGGCAGTTTGTACCAGGACCTTGGTTGGGCAAAGTTTATCAGAGCTTGTGGATTGCAAATCCGTTGTCCTAGACTTGTGATGTGGTTCCTGATTGTTCGTGCAAGGTGGCAGGTTGCGAACTAACTTGCAAACAATTCAAGGTTGTCACAAGGAGCGTAGGAAGGATTTGTTGCAGAGGGTTTACGAAGATCTTGGGAGATGGCTCCAAGAGGATTGGACCCTAAGATGATTGTGAAAATCCATGATATAGTGGAGAGGAATTTTTCTAAGATGATTTCTCGGTTGGATGATAGATTGGTTGATCAAGTTGAGGAGGTTCGTGAGAGAAGATGGCATCGCAAGGTTGAGGTGGAAGAGGTTGGTTTTGTTGATCAAATTGTGGAGTCTGATACAGAACCTGCAGAGCAACTAGAGGTTGTTGCTGAGGATATTTCTAACCTTGCTAATGTTGCGATGGAGGTTGGTTTTCATGATCAATTGGTTGAATCTGACATGGAGATTATGGAGCACTTGGAGGTGGATGATCCAATTGTTGGAGGTGAGTTATGTATTGCAGAGCATCTTGTTGTGAGCAATGAGGTTGTTGATGTTGTGAGTGTGGAATGTGTTGATGGAGATCTACATGTTGATGCTGATGTAGAGCTTGTTATTGCTAGTGTGGATTCACTAGTTACTGATGTGGATGAGAGTTTTCTATTGAAGCATTATGTTCAGTTTGTTCCTGGGAATGAGCATGTTGATTGGATGGTTGAGATTCTGGTGTTTGATAGAGTGATGTAGATGTGGAAGATTTGTATGGTGGTTTTCTTGTCTCTGTTGAGGTGGAAACCTTTGGTGAAGATGAAGATGGTGGTAGATATTTATTTTGGCATCAAAGTGTGGGACACACTTTTCTATTTACCGAGGGAGTCTAATGCAGGAGCATCTTGCATGGAAAAAAAAAAAAATTGAAAAAAAAAATTGGAAAAAAAAAAAAAAAATTGTGGAGGAGAGAGAAAGTGACAAAAATTAGAGGAGAAATAATAAAAAAAATAAAAAAGGGAAAAAGGAGAAAAGAAAGGAAAAGGTGATTTCTATTTTCGAGGTGCATAGGTGGCATAATAGAAAAAAATAAAAAAATAAATGGTTGTCATTCCATTTATCGAGGTGAGTGGGTAGAATTCTAGAAAGTTATGAATATTGTAGAAAGTTTTGGAAGTTGTAGAAGGTTGTGGAAGTTGTAGAAGGTTGTGGAGGAATTCTAGAAGGTTGTGGATAAGTCATGCATGGGGTGGTAAGTGCCTATTTAAGCAAGGCATATGAGGATTTCTAAATCAAGCTCAAGGGGAAGCTCAAAGAGAAGCTCAAGGGGAAGCTTGAGGAGTAGAAGCTCAACGAGAAGCTTGAGAAGTAGAAGCTTGAGGAGTAGAAGCGTGAGAAGTAGAAGTTTGAGAAGTAGAAGCTAGAAGGTGTGAAGACTTTTATTTAGGATTTCTCTTATGTTGAAGAAGTCATATCATCTTGTGGGTGTTGTAAGGATTTTTCAAGTATAATAAAATTATTTGTGAAGCATTTTTTTTTTCTTGGTCTCTATATTGTTGCATTCTTGGTTGTGAGTTATTAGAGTGGTGTGGCCCTCTATCACATCTAATTGAAGGTGATTCTTGTACTAGGAAATTCGATCTAATATAGATTCTTATAATAACAGAATCAATTTTTTTATTGTAATATGTTAGTAAGTCTAAAACCAAAAATTGTGAGGTTCATTATAAGAAAGATAGCGACAATAATCAAAATCATTTGCACCACTGGTAAGAAAAACTAAGACTCTAGTTTTAGTCCCTAAAATAGTGATCCTTTAGGTGCCCAATTTTAAGGACCAATAAAAGTATCAACTTTATATCTTGATTAGAAGACCTCTAAATATGCAATTTACTAGAACCTAGATTTTTTTTTTAAAATATGAGCATTTAAAAATATATATATATATATATATATATATATATATAAACATTTCAGTTTGATGTCACTAGACATTGTAGATCATAGGGATTGATATTAAATTTTTAATTAAATCAATAAAAGCCTAGTTATATTACATAGTGTATACATTTAGGGAGGAAAGTAAAAGAATAGATAAAAAATTACAATTTTTATCTAACATACATTTATTCACACTATATGTATATTTATGATTAGAATGAGTATTTTAAGTTAATTTCATAAGCATCATACCAATGGAGTGAAATGTAATCCCTCAAGGGTAGAACCTAAGGTGTTATCCTATGAAAGTTTGAAAAGAGTTTTATTTTTACTAGATCTTAGTTATATTTAGTAGCTATGCATCATTCATTTTTGTGCACTCATGGATCCATTTTCATTAAAAAATTTCTTAAATATAAATAAGATAACATAAATGATGTTCAATTCATAAAATAGTCATCAAGACAATCAAGACAATCATAGTAGCAACACTGCCCATAAAAAGTACAAGAAATTTGTTCATTTTTATTGACATTTGGAAAGGAGGTATGCAATAAATTCTTTGTACAATTTTGTGGTTGAATCAATAGTGGGTTTCGAGAAAATAAAGTCACAAACTTTAAGAAAAATAAACCTCTCAAAAACCATCAAGTTCTTGAGCATAAGGATTATACATATAAGATGATGAAATTATTGCCTATATAGTGAATTTAAAACTGTATTTCTATATTTTTCTTGAGATACATATTAAAGACCCTACAAAGAGTAAGAATCCACTTTTTTACGAGAAGACTTCCACCACCAGTCGACATATACAATATGACTAAATACTTTTTCAAAGAAGTGAATATTCTAGATATATGTGGCCAAATAATAGAGATATGTGAAAACCTAGAAGAAAATAAAATATTAAAGAGCTCAAAATGCCAAGTACATAGAGGACTAAAATAATTTTTCTTATTTTTACAAAAGAGACAAAATATGGGTACATTCTAAATGATCCATGACCTACATTAGGGAAACTCTACAACAAGCAATCCAAGAAATCACAATGAAAACCTTAAAAGCCTAGCATGGTAGTGCCATGAGATGAATAGGATTTGAAAAAATATAATGATGGCCAAGGGTATGTTTAAGGTTTTTAAACTAATATGTCCTCACACGAAGGATTTTTTCCATTTTCATTTTTATCTATATTTATTTCAATAACTATTTCTAAAGAAAATGATATTATTAATAATCTAAAAAAGTAAAATAATAAAAAAAAAGTATTAAAATGAAATTAATAAAATACTTGTTTATATATATTTATTATTATATTTCTAAATGGATTTAGTTGGATATTAAAAAAGGATTGTGTGTCTTGTGGAGAAGAATGGGAAGTTTAATTAACTTCATGAGTAGTTATATGAAAGTTTAGAGTCTTTTTTAGATTATAAATTAGTTGAGTGGTGCATTTAGTCCACTTAACTATATTTCCGCTTACTTTCATCCTCTTTCATGCATAGTTTTATTCAAACTTGGCCCAAGGAGATCATTTTGCAAATGTAACGAGAAGTAATATGGATTTTGATTAAAGCTTAGTTTCAATTTTAGTTCTACCTTTTTATGGACTCAAGCCTTTTTTTTAAAGCCTTGGAATTACAATTTTTCTCTAGTTCTTTCTTTCTTTATTATTTTTCTATTGGAAGAGATAGGCAATTTTATATGGAGCTCATTTAATTTTGGTTTTCTAGAAATAATATTTCCTTTATTTTTTAATGAAAATCAAAGTTTTCAATCTCTATTTTTTTGCAAGGATGATAAATATTTGGATAAAAAGATAAAAATTTGTAAAAAGGAAATCAAAATGCTAAATCAAAATGCTAAATCAAAATTACTAGTTTGACATGTTTCATGTGCCACCAAATATTTCTATTCTTGTCATGAACTTTCACTCAATATGCATTTTTTACCTAATGTTGAATATGGTTAAGTTGAAGGGGATGTGGCTTCAGATTAAAATATAGTTTATGATTCTAACAAGAAATAATTCTTTAAAAAATAATATTTTTATTTTTGAAAATGATACAAAAAATGAGATACAAAGGAAGAAGACTAGGAAAACATTGGCAAGGTCTAAGAGTGTTGGAAATATGGCTAGGTAGGATGAGTTAGGGTTTTTATTTATGACAAAATATATCTTAGGACAAGATGGAATATTTGTTGAAGATTCTACAATAAAAAAATAGAAAATTGTATAACAAGGAATGTCAAGGAAAGAATCAAATGAGATTAAAGGTATAGCCTTGGAGATGAAGGCTAGTGGATAGTGTAACATATTGGAAGCTACTCCTATTGCCATAGCAGAATCTACTTCACAGATACCTATTGTTCTTTATGCCATAGTTACTCAAGTATAACCTAATGTTGTCCAACCCTTGAAAAAGCAGATAAAGAGGAAGTATAGATTGTTGAAGAGAAATCATCTACTCCTCAAAGCTAAATGAAAGTCAAAGAGAGACTGACCAAGGTGAAACAAGAAGTTGGGTCACCTAGTAAGAAAAGGACCAAGCAACTATCTAGTGCCCCTAGAAAGAGGAGAAAGACATTAAAAATTGTTTGATCTGATGAGTTTGATAAATATGGTGAAGAAGACATACCTAATTAACAAGTAGTTAGCAAAGAAAGGATAGGTACAAGAAAGAAGACTTGGAAGGGCAAGGTAGAGAACTTTAACATGCAAATCATAAATGATAATAATTTCATTTAGTTGAATTTTTTTATAGCATATTTAGTAATATGGATGGAATCTAGTTATAAAATGTTGTAGTAAGGAATATGATTCTTAACAATAAAAGATTTAAAAATGTTCAAAGACACATTATATATAATTTGTAAAATAGATCGACTAACAAAAGAAGTAGAGTTATTTGTGACGATAAGAAAATAAAAGAAAATAATGATCAATAAACTTTGTGAAATTAATAATGATGAAGACTTGCAAGATATATTGAAGGTAATTGATCCCTTGCCAAGGAATAAAAGAAGATAGATTCTTTTGATGGAAGCAAAATATGAAGAATTAGAAAAAGAAATAGAAGAAGCTATTGTAAAATATATGAATTTTGTACCAAAGGAAGTGAATTTAAAGCCAAGGAGAGTAATCCCTATATCTATTTAATAGAGTACTCCAATAGTAGCAATAGTGGAATCTAAAGACACACAAATGGAAAATCTATGTTCAAAGATATCCATTGGAAAAGATATGATGCAAATTTCCACTAGAAGTATGACAATAAACATTGCAAAAATATCCTTTCAAGGATCTTGGGCTAAACATTGTTGGCAATATGAAAAATTACTCTAGTTTAGATGAGGAGGAAGAGATGAGAAATATTGAGGCCAAAGAGAAGAGGAAGAAAGAAACTAAAAAGAAAGAAGAAGAATGAAATAAGAGACGTAGAAAAGAAGATGAAAATAAATAGAAAGAAGAAGAGGAAGAAAATAAGAAAGAAAAAGAGGATAAACAGAAGAAGAAGAGGAGAAGAAAGGGAAAGAACAAGAAGAAAAGAGAAGGAAGATACAAAAGATACAAAATGAAGAAAGGTAGAAGAAGACAACAAGAAGACAAGAAGAAGAAGGAAGAAGAAGATGTGAAGAGGAAGAAGACAGGAGAAGAGAAGAAGAGAGAAGGAGAAGGAGGAGGAGGAGGAGGAGGAGGAGGAGGAGGAGAAGGAGGAGGGGGTGAGGGGAGGGAGTGAGGGAGAGGGATAAAAAGAAGAAGAAGATGATGATGAGAAGATGAAGAAAGAAGAAGAAGAAATGAAAAAGAATGAAGAAGAAGAGGAAAAGATGAAGAAGGTTGAAGAAATCAAAAGGTAGGAAGATGAGAAGAAGAAAGAGGATGAGGAATAGAGGAAGAAGGAAGTAGAGAAGGATGACCAGCCAAGTGCACTAACCACATCTCTTAACCTTGTTGTACTTACTAGTTCAAACGCTGATGATTAATCTAAACTGATATCATCCCTTAGAAAGATAATCAACAAAAACAAATAGGTAAATAGTTTGCAGTAGACTCACTTGGAAGTCACTGAAAATTTTTAAGGAGTGATGACGATAAAATCACTTGATCATAACCTTGAGGATAAAGTAAAAGCTCTAATTCAAGAATTTAATGTTGAACTCACAAGTTTCTAAGAGGTTGCAACAACACAAGTTCCAGCCAAGTATGATGCACAAATGTTTGACACTATCTTTAAGAACATCAAAAATGAGTTATTGACTTTTAATTATTGCATTACGTCATTAAGGAAGTGTGAGCTTAAAGGAGAACCTCTATGTGAAAAGTGATCGATGTCTTATAGCTTTACAAAAGATATTGATAGTGAGCTTATGGCCAAATTCACAAAAGTCGAAGCATTGGCAAGTCAGCTTAGTCAACCTACTGTGCATATCAAAACAATAAAGCATGGATTAGCAAGCTCATGATGAGTGATTCTCATTGAAGGTAAGAAATCAAAGATAACCAATAAGTTTTCACTTCTAAGGGAACACTTATCTATGAAGTTGAGCACAACAAAGATTCAATTGGAGGAATGTCTATCAGTTAAGACATCTTTTGAAAACTTTGTGTAGTTAGATCTGAATGCAGTAGAGATAACATCTTATAGTTTTTGTTCCCTATTAAGCATTTTAGAAGGATTCAAGGACTCATAGGAGAAGAATATGAAGATTCTTGCAATCATTTTTTGTGATTGCATATCTCGTTTGTCATCCTAAGAAGAGTTACATAGGAAATCATTGTAAATGGAGAGATAAAGAATGATGGAAATATGATATGTAATGATCCAAATATGAAATGATTTTTTTAGACATGAATAAAATTTTGGAGTTTTGAAAGCCAATTTTTGAGAAGATTCATTTTTTTTAAATTATTATTTTGAATAACATTTTGCAACTTGGTCAATTTTCCCATATGTTTCCATCAATGCTAAAGGAGGATATTTTTGGCAATATGGCTAGGTAAGATGAGTTATGGTTGTCATTTATGGAAACATATATTTTAGGATGTAATGAAAAAATATACTACTGAAGTTAAGGGAAGGTATATCAATGTGTTAGGATTACATACCTAAGTGTGCACATCAGTACAAATAGTACATACAAAGTTATAGGCTAAATACCACTAAAGGTAGTGTACACATTATAACATAGTACAATAGGAAAAGAGGTATAAAGTGTTAAGGAATTATTTTGGTCATGAAATAAATACTTATGTTTGTAGGGAGGACATCCTAGATTTTAAATCTAAGGCAGTGTAATGTGTGTTTCCATTAAGCTAACTACACAAGAATTTTGTGAAAGGAAATTGTATAAGTAAAGAGTTACTTTATCCACAGTATTATGAAGTGTGATATGTGGTATATCTAAGAATGTCAAGTATATATGATGTATATTTGAACTATGTATATACCATTAAAATTTATATGAGAGATCTATGATGTGAATTTGGATGTCAGATTAAGCTATGAGAGGTATGGTAGTCAGCGATAAAAAGGTTTTTGTATCTATCTATTTTATATAAAGGCACTATATTTTATAATTACATGTTAGAGTATTAGACTCTTCCTACATATAGTTGTAATTGTAACACCAACTCCTAATAGGGTTGAGGCTTTTAACATAGCCTAGTCCTCTAACAAGGGCTAAGACACTATATGTAATTCATAGGCTCCTAACAAGGTCAGTATCCTTAACATGATTCTTTAATTTAGTGGATCATTTTTTGGGTACCATCCTCACCGAGGTTTTCACTTGGTCAAGGTTTCTCTAGTTAACAAATAATGGTGTCATGAGTTTTCTTTGTGTATGGTTATATTTATTATTTATCATTATTGTTTTATATTGTTATGCATGTTGCAAAATAAATTATAATTATAATTTAATATCTAGTTGTGGGAACAAATTTGTAGAATACTAATTTTAAAACCTCCCTCTCAATATTATCTATTTCTAACATAGTTATGAAGTGTTGTTACTTTTTGAAAGGATTATAACTATGAAGTGTTATGACTTTACAAAAGATTTGTATTATGAAAGATTGTGACTCTTGAAAAAAGAAGCACAAAAGTATATTTTATCCTTTACTTACAATTAGAAATGGAATAATTTTAGAAAATAAATATAGAATTGAGATAATTTAGAAGGAATAATACATTTGAGGATAGAGTATTCATAAAACCACATGGACCAAGAAAAGAGGAAGGTAAGAAAGTCATGTTTATGGATTATATTTTTTTAATTATATTTATAAATTTATTTATATTAATGAGTCATACTTCTGGATAATTTACACATATACATATGTATATGTAAAGATAAAATTTTAAATGAATAACACACATGACTCTATTGTTAATTGTTTAAGATCAAGAGAGTCCCTTATTAGGGAATAGAGTTCTGTTAATATGCTTAGTAGATTAAGATCAAGAGAGTCCCTTTGGGAAGAGAGTGGTCTTAATATGGTTATAAGGCCAAAATATGTCATAGATGTTAATATATTCATGTGTGTGTGTGTTTATGTGTGTGTCAAGGGCCCTAGATAAAGAATGTTTCTTTTAGGAAGGACCTTACAGGGATCATTGCATAGAAGGTAGAGAAATAACTAGGGATATAAGGATCCTCAAAAGGGTTAGTAATCCTAATATGGAGACATCTTTAAGGTTGGGTTAGGATAGAGGGTAAAATAGTGAAATATAATTTATTATTGTCAAAATTCTAACATTTTTTTCTAGGTATTCTTATATTTCACAATAATAAAGGGAAGAGGAAAGTAATATGGAGAAAATAAGGAAGTGACTTTCTTAAAAGGTATCAATGATATTGATAGTTTATGAACCTTCTAAAGGACCATAAGGAATATGAATTAGAATAATTAGAACTTTCACAATAATAAAATATATTTTACTCTTCTAACCTCTATCCTAACCCAACCTTAAAGACATCTTGACATCGAGATCAATAACCCTCTTGAGGATCCTTAGATCCTTGGTTACTTCTTGATGCATTATGAAGTGCTCCATATAAGGTAGATGGTTTAAATGGGGATTTACAACATGTATAGTATGTGTGTCTATCTCATTTATAGCAAGAGTAGATTACAAATTTTGAAATCAAAGTATTCACAAATTCTAATTCCAACTAAGTTCCTGGAAAAAAAAAAGACCAAGGCGTATTTATTGGTGGGAATTTAACTGGAATGGGAATTGAGAATTTTTTAATTCATTTTTAGTTTGCTATTTGGTGCACCAACTCAAAATTAATTTTTAATTCTTAATTTGGTGCACCAAATAGCAGTTGTGAATTAGAATTTGTATTCTCATTTTGACCCCAAAATAAAAATATGTCAATCCCCTCCCTCAAAATACTTGTTATTAGAGTTTTTAAATTCCAATTCTCATTTTGAATTTTTCTTATTGTATAAAATTTTCAAATTTGTTGATAATATTTTCACATTAGACTCTATCCATCACACCATGCTAGCAGCTTAGAGCTTGAATCAACATTTTACAAATCTTCGTAGGTCCAATTATGGAATGCACATATCCATAAATCATTCCATCATGGCCATAATGGGAAATGCTTTTATAAAATGGTGCCAAACACTACAATTGCAAGCCCATTATGATGCCAGATTGATTTCTTCTATGAACTACAATGGTAGACCCATTTTTTTCAACTAGATACTCCTCAATGCATTCTTAGAAAATACATACCCAACTTTCAACTTATATTTCCTTTCAATTGGCATTTTTGGAAATGCCTACAATGTTCTAGGTCGATATTAGGATTACTTGTTACTTTTATATATATTTATCACTCATTGTTTGTCGAAATATTGTTTGAATTTATTTTAAAAAGAATGATTGTATAGATATTGTTGTTTGTTGATGCTTAGCCCTTGTATATGGTATATGTAAATTCTTTTTATTTTTTAATTGAAAGTCCATTGAATACAAAAATATGTTGGAAAGATAAAATTGTCAACACAATTAATTAATATTTTATCAAGTGAAGGAGAAAATGTATTATATTTTCATTTCAAATAGTCAAATTGGTTTTCTTTATTTTAATGAGAAATTAGTAATTTCTATATTGTTCTTTTTATTTAATTACCAAACCTAAAGAAGCAAGTTCTCTACTCTATCAAATTTGCAAGGTTTGTAAAATCAAATGGGGTGTGGAATAACAAATCATATTCCTATTTGTTTTCCTATTCTTATGTCATTCTCTATTCTTATTTCTGATTCCTAATTCCAATTCCTAGTCTTATTCCATACATGCAAAAATTTAAATGTGGCAATTTCTTTTATTCTATTAGGAAATTGTTTTCCATTAAGACAATATGCTACTTGAATTCACATAAGTTTCAAAGGGACTTTGTAAAGATGCCCTGAATAAGATTTTCATGCTAATATTCATAATAAATAATCTAACATATTACTTCTTGTATCGTAAAGAATATCATTTAAAAAATTTATTTTGTGCTTTTACAAAACATGTTCTCCATGTTTCATAAAAAGGATTATGCCTATAGTTTATAGTGAGGGTTTTCTCAAATTGTACTTCATCCTACATACATTGCTTGAAATATATAAATAAAAAATAACTCTTAATATTCCTTTTTATTAGTGTTGAATAGAAACAAATAAAAATAAATAAATTTCTATTGACAAAGAATTTAGGAGTTTTCCTTTAATGTT
Source organism: Cupressus sempervirens (assembly GCA_028749045.1). Lineage (NCBI taxonomy): Eukaryota > Viridiplantae > Streptophyta > Pinopsida > Cupressales > Cupressaceae > Cupressus > Cupressus sempervirens. The sequence goes on from CM053793.1 coordinate 606,436,609, forward strand.
TGTAAATGTGTGAATATCCTAAAATGGGTTTAATTTTAGTTAATATAAGTAAACTCTAGGTCTATTTATAGAGTAAAATAAAAGAAATTATGCCTGATGAGCAAAGTATACTCTATCTCAATTTCCTAGATTAAAGGATGTTCACTATTTCAATAATTAATCAAAACCTTAGTTGAAAGGACTGAGCCTAGGAGGTTGCATGACATTAGGGTTTGTAATCCTCTAGTTCCATATTAAGTGTGATGGTAACGAATATTTGGTGATGCAAGACAAGAACTATCGAGGTCTTCCATGTATTTCTTTGCATTCTGTATGCAATAATTAAATACAAATAACAATCAACATATTGAAGTTTTAGTAAGCATTAGAAATAATAATTTTAGGAATTTACACCACTCAATTTTAGATTTCATGTCACTTTATTACCTTTACTTAACATATCATATCCATGAACATTGAAGAATTCAAAAAAAGTACATTGGACTTCAACTTAGTCATATCTTATGTTTAAAATTTAAAACTTCTTTATTTATACAATTTATCTTAGTTGGAACATGTCATAAAAGGAAAACCTATGCATTTACATTGCTTAAGCTCTGAATAATAATTGAAATTTTGTGTTCAATATTTTTGTATTATAATGGAGTTGAAGCATTTGTTAGCCTATTTCTAAGCTAGTTTCTAAACTTCTACTACACAACATTTTTTCTACAAATCATTCTTTATGAGTTCCAATACAAAGTGTGGAATCATGTATACTAATACTAATTTTGTAGAATGGCTTAGAGAAATGTGTTCAATTGGATTGTGGTGTCTATTGAATGTTCCCATGAAACTAGCAACTAATTTATGTGAAGAAATTAAATTCATATTTCCTATTAAATCCTAAAAGGATGATATTCAATTTTTTTGAATAACATTTTTATAGGCTATTGTGCAAAAATAATATGGCATAGTTTAAGATTGTTTCTTGTATGAATTTCATGTTGAAGTTTGTGAATACACTATTATTTTCAATTGAACACATTGTACTTTTGGCTCATTCATCACATGCATGTTCTTTTCATTCTTCGAATGGCATAAATGGTTATTAGAGGATTGTGCACCTATTTTAGATTTTATCTATTATTTTTCACTAACCAAATTTTATTAACATTTAGACATATTTTATAATATTTCTTAAATATTGAGTGTTAAAATTGTGCCAAAACTTAATATTAGTTATTTATTAGTCTATGAAGACATTTTAAAGGGATAAAACTTGAAAATTGGTTTCATGGTGGTGCCATAGTGATTAATTGTAAGTGTATAACTTGTGCAATATTTAATATTTTTTCACTAAGATAAATAGATATTGTGTCCTTTCATGTTAGCATATAGATCTCAAGATGTTTAAAGTTTTTTCACTGAACTAAATAGATAATGTGTCCTTTCATATTAGGGTGTATCTCTTGCAATGTTTAATGTTGTTTCACTTAGCTAAATAGATAATGTTTAATTTATTTTATTATAGTTCTTGTGATAGAGCCTTTCTTCCTAGGAAAAGACCAATTTCTTCCCCCAGGGCTTCAATATTTCATTACTTTTATTGAATCAACAAATCTATTTATAGATCTATAACTTTCGTGGATATAAGGTAAACAAATAGGAAATTATGGTAGTTAATATTTTATAAAAGAGGATAAAATAGTTGAAGTATTCTTGAATATCATATACTCTCAAGACAAGAATTAATTTTATTTATTTATTTCTTATCATTAACCTTTTGTAATGGTTTTTAATTATTGTCCCTTCTACTTGATCTATCTTAACCATATAGTTTTACTACCTATCTAGATTGAGATATGTCATTTTGGTAATGTTTCTAAATATATTATAAATTATAAATTTTAGTTTTATGTAATCTCATCTAATAGACCCTTACTAAAAGTAATGATTCCTTGATATTTTTTATTTCTATTTATTTTATATGCATAGTCAAATATTTAAAAATTTCTCCATGAATGTTTGGAGAATTGTAAATTATTTTTTTAATAAAGTAGATTATCTTATAAAGATCTTCATTTAAGAAATAAAAAATTGTTGACAAAGTTTCTTTATAACAGAAAGAGTTCTTGTGTACATTACAAAAAATTAGAATTTTTTACCAAATTACTAGTTAAATACTCTATGTTTTAATATAGAGATCAGAAAAATAAAAATATTCTATGGCTAATTTTAACCATCTATTTTGTTATCCTTCCTAAAGACTAAGGGAAGTCAAATATAAAGTTTAGAAAAATTAAGAGACCGTTAAGTATTTTGTTTAAAACACTTCCCTTTGGTTTTGCATTACTCATAGTCATTTCATTTTGACATGTAAATTTTGATTTTGAGGAAGGTATACAACCCTTGATTTATTACTTTCATGTTGGCACACAAATATGTTTAGTTAGATTCTTCTAAGAGAATTTATAATTGAACTATAGAAATATGAATAAAATATTTTTTAAGCTTTCCTCCTTCTAGTAGTTATTTTGTTAAGAAATTTGGTTATTTAATGAAAGTATTCATAATGTAATCACTCTTATTTGATAACATTAAGTATGGAATGACTTTGAATGTGGGAAATCAAGGAATTATAGGAAGCTTTTTACTTTCTTTGCAACTATCTACCTGCATAAATATCAATTTGAAATAATTTGACTAAAAACATGTTGGTTATGTAATGACTCTCTACCACATTTGTGATTTGTTTAACATTAGGTATATAATCTTCATACTTAATTTTATGGCTACACCTTACGAACCATTTGCTCAAGTAGTTTTTGATTGCTAGGCTTAATAGGCAGGTTCAATGTACTCTTCATGTCAGAATGAGCCTCGAGGGAGAAAAGTAGTCTTAAGTTGGGTAGAAAGAGTGCTTGAGACATCGTCTCTTATCGAGATAGAAGTTGAAAGAATGTTTGATAGCTTAGGAGATAAGTATTTGGAGATGGAGAGTTAGATAATGGTGCATTTATATCATGTATTATGGCTGGCCTCCATTTGTCCTTGTATAATTTTTGTGTTTAACACTTGATGAGTATGGTTGCATCTTTTGGTATAATTGATGTTTATAAGTATGTTTATGTATTCAATCGTATAGTCAAAACCTTTTGACCTTTTTTAATAAAATCATTGTTCATGTACATTTCTTATTGTTGTCAACAAAATGTTTAAATCATTATTAATGTTGATAGGGATTCTGCAACGGAAAAATGAGCGAAGTGGGATGGTGTGAATGTGGTAATGTTTCCTTTTATTCTTCTATTTTAAATTTGACAGCCATCTACATGTCAAGAGTTTAAATCTTATTATAAATTTAAAATACTTTTAATAAAAATTTAATAAATACCACATAAAAATATTCATTTAAATTATAATATTTTTAGATATAAATCATCCTTTTTTTAACAAGTTAAAATAAAACGCTTAAGCTAGTAGAATACTAAATAAATAGAAATAATGGAAATATAAATAATTTTAGAGGTAGTAAATTATAATTATAATTATTTTTTAGTCGATATCTATTGACATTTCTTTAGATAGATTTATTTAAGATATCTATACTAGTACTTATCATTATCATTATGAATGGATGGGAAATTTAGACTTACTTATACTTTTTATGCAATTGACTTTCAATTCTATGTGTGAGATTTATAGTATTTTGGCTCCTTTCTTATATGGCATTCATGTAGTGAGTACACTCCTTACAACATGAAATATTATAGTAATCATCTTTTGGTTTGTATAATATAAAAATGACATGCCACAACATTTTTGTTAAAGAATGCATAACAATTTTATATATCGAAGGTGGACAATTAGGATCTAGATTTATCAAAATTTTGTATTTTATATATTTTACAACAATAGTGATCTAAAACATGCACATTATATTTGTCCGCATCTCACACATTTACAACGAGAATAGAAAAGATTGGAAAAAGAGCGAGGCTAGAATAGATTGGAAAAAGAAATATCTATGCGTTCTTAAAAAACTAAGAAATTGGAAATGAAAGGTTAATAATCATTATTAAATCTACAATGGGCAATAAGTTGATGAAAAAAGTAGATGCCATCTTATGTTTTATTTATTTAGATATAGATCATAGATATAGTAAGGAAGAAATATGACATGGCGTGCCATATACGAGTTGGTATACATGGGCATGAAGATATAAGAGGTTGAAGCTCTATAGAAGGAAGAGCGAGCATAGAGAGGGAAAAGACGAAAAATTGTATATCTTTTCTTAGCAGTCGTAGCCCAAGTTCTCCTTAATCTTGAGGATCAACTTGTCTAGCTTGGTTAGGCATGCTACAACATTGGAAATAAGGTAGAGGACCAACTGCATAGCTTTTGTGATTTTATCATTAACAATCAATAAGAGAGCAGGTTCTCTGCCTTGAGCACTTAGCTCGACTCCATTGCACATGGCTAGATTGAACGAGCCATCTGCACATATATTTGGAAGTTCACCTCTCAACTTTGAGTATCTTAATGGAGATGAAGTAGAGAGAAGAGAGAATATAATATGAAATTTGTTTACCTAAGGGCTTTGATGTGGTTGTTTTGAGAAGCAACACCTCATTCATGTTGGTGATTCTCTTGTAGCCTTTTTCAATTTCATAGTTATACCCAGACCCCATCACCCATCCATCCAAGATGTGGAGAATACTCCACCTCTCGAGGATTCCTTATCTTTTTATCTCTTCAATATTTCTCTTCACTTCCTCCACACTTGCCAAACACCACTCTCCTAATACTAATAGGTTTTCATCCCTCAATGCCCTCTAGAATTCCATGCCTTTCAACACACCTTTCATAAGTCAATTAACTCACTAATATTATCAGGTTTGGCTTTCCCCTTGTATTTGCTAGAAGGGAATTTATAGATCTGATCACCCTACCTTTCACAACATTTTTGTTGTAAGGGGATTTCAAGTGGCCTAATTATCTGAATTGTGTACCCTATCTTTTCTGTATACCAAATAAATTTGTTGATGCTATAGAAAATATTTAGAGAAACTTTCTTTGGATGGGGACTATAAAGAAGAATAGATTTCATTTGGTCAAATGGGAAGAAGTCTATAAACTAAAGAATTGTGGTAGGTTGGGGCTAAGATCTATAAGGCTGATTAATATAGCTCCTTTTTCTAAGCAATTATATAGATTTTCTTACTCAGATAAAGAATCTAGAGTAGTATTCTTAAAGACAAATATCTTTCAAATTTCAATAATTTGCATTCTTTCTTAGATTTTGAAGAGAAAATTAATGGTGCATCCATTTGGAATGGTATTCCAAAGAGTAGAAATCAAGTGAAAATTGGTAGTGGTTGGGTTCTTAGTAATGGTCTAAAGATCAATTTTGGGATGATTAATGGTTAATGGAGAAATCAATGAGATTTTTTCATAACCTTTATATTCATCAAAATACTCAAGTATTTTTAGTTTTGGGAAGAAAGTGGCCAATTACTGGAGGAATGATACTTGGATGAACCTGAGTGTCATTAGTCAGGATTTGAATTTGATATCAAACTAATATTAATTAAGGGTTTATGAGAGAGAATGTGGAGGATGGGTTTATCTCAAAACTTATACAAGATGGAAACTATAGTGTGAACTCAGGCAATAAAGAAACTTTTTAAAATGAGAGAAAACCATTTTGGGATAAGGCTTGGGTCATAGACCTCACTGCAAAAATCAATACTTTTTACTACTTATTTCTTTAGAATAAACTTTTGAATATTGATGATATGATTAGAAACAGAATGATTATTCCTAATAGATGTTACCCATGTGAACAAGAGACAAAAGGTAATAATCATCTTTTGTTGATTTGTCAATACATGGAGGAAATTTGGAACTTGATCCTTGCTAAAATGAATCTATCCTAGATTTTTCAAAACTCCATTCAAGGTTTTTTTGAGCAATGGAGAAGCCTTATGAACAACTCTAATTTTCAAAATCTCTAGAATTTCATAGCCCCCCATATCATCTCTCATACCTGGAAAGAGGGAAACAATTTTATCTTCATGGATAAGCGTAGGAAACATAAATATAATGTGGAAAGAATTATTTATTTCATTAATGAAAAATTTCAAATTTCTAATGAGCTAAGAAATAATTGTAACGTGAGCAATAAGGAATGCCTTGAGAGCTGGGAGATTTCTAAGTTCAATAAAGACTCAAAAAAATTAGGGAAGATGTCGTCTGGACTTTTCATCCCCATGATTTGATAAATGCTAACTTTAATGGTCCTGCTAAAGGGAACCCATGTATTTTTGGCTACGATGGTATTTTAAGAAATGATTTTGTAAGTTATCTATGTATCATTGCTACACCTTTAGGAACTCAAACTAGTCATTGTGTGGAAGTAATGAAAGCTATCACTATTATCAGTATGGCTAGGGAAACTTGTAGCAAATGGGTTTGGCTTGTTGGATATTCAAAAAATATAGTTAATTATATAAATGGGTGGCATAATCTTAGAATTACGATTATTCATATTATTGACAAAATTAAAATTGAAATCCAAACTTTTAAAGAAATTTCTCATGAATATAGAGAATCAAATAAAGTTGTTGACAAACTAGCTAATTTGGCCATGAGGAGCAATGACAATATAAATTAGAAAGCAGTGAAAAGATGGAGCATGAGCTCATTAATATCATCAATCATGATATATTAAACTCCTAAGCAGGGGGCATTATTAATTAGACTCAAGGAAAATTTTAATATTTTTTGTAACACTTGTATGCTATTCATGAGGAACAACACTAGCCTTTGGGATTACATGGGGTTTAAGATTTATTGAAACTATAAGGAATATTGTAAAAGGAAATAGGATATTAGGCAAATTCTAGCATTTCAATGGCTTAGATCTCACAAAACGAAGAAGACCTTGGAAATTGATCTAAATTTTCTTGAGCCAGAAGAATATTAGTGGAAGGAGCATAAAAACACCTAAGAATTTTAAAGAAAGGTGGTGTTGCAAAGTTTTTGGAGAAGTTCCATGGTGTGGACAAGGAGATTACTAAGTAATTTGTGAAGATGTGGGAGAATGGCAACATAATTCTGCACAACCAAAGGGTTATTATCAACATTGACCTGATTTCTAAAGTAATGGGTCTTCTAATTATTTCCCTAAATGAATTTACAACTAAGAAAAAGTAAAAGAGTCTTCTAGTTAAAAAGTGTGCTAGCTTCTTAGATATCCACCAGATTAAGAAGAAATGGTGAAAAGTTGCTACGACAATTATGAAGTATACCACTCTTGATGGAAGGTTCTCAAGAGTTTGCAACTACCATTTTTTTCTTATTAATAAATTCAAACATGAGGTTAAATTTTATTTTCCTTTCTATGTTTTCAATTCTCTAGTTAGGGGCCTTGAAAAGCATTGCAAGAACCCATCTAACCTTGTTCTTTATGAGGGTTTATTATGATTTATTGTAAAGTATTGTGAGAAGCACAAAGTGGGGGAACATCAAGAGACTAAAAATCTAGATAAGTCCAAAGAGGAGAATAACAAGAAAAGGAACATGGAGGTAAAATAGGACAAGAAAAGAAGGCTTGTCATCTTAGACCCAGATGGCTCCTCAGATGGCTCTTCTGATTCAGATAAGGACCTCAATAAGAAAAATTCAAATTATCTAATTCAAAAGAGACTACTACATCCAACCCTACTAATAGTTCAAATGATATTTTAACCTCATTTGTGACAAAGGACTAGGAGAATGAAAATAATGGTAGCTTCGAGGGGAGTACGTTACCACTCTTGATCATGAAGATTAGGTCGACTCTGAGGAAGAGGGAAATTTTAATACTAAATATGAATGTGGGGAAGTTAATGAAGATTTTGATCTCCATACGGATAAGGTAGAAGGAAAGATGGATGATCTAATAATGTAGAGGGTAATGTTGATATTGATGAAGGGTATGGTGTAGAAGACAAGTAGATTCTAGAGGATGATGATAGTAATTACATTGAGGACGAATACACTCAGAAAGCTAAAGGGTTGTCTCCCAGGTTTCTGGAGAATGTGAATTGTAATCAACAAACCTACTTGGAAGCCATGGAAGCGAAAGCCCTAAATAAGATTAGCGACAAAAAGATGGATTGTAATACTAGAATTGAGAAGAACATTGTCAGAGCCTAGGGTATTATGTCATTGGATCAGTCCTAGATTAGAAATAAGGATCAGAAAACTGTTAACTTGAAGATTCTTGACATTGCTCAAGCTAGGAATTCTAACTCATTTCAGTTTGACAACTAGCTTGTCAATGAAACTTAGTTGAAAAAATTGGAAACTAAGGATGCTAGAAAGGAGGTCGGTGATGATTAGAATATTGATTTGAGCAGATTGGTTAAAGAAATGGAGAACAAAATAAAGATTTTGACTGAAAGGATGAAAAAGAATGAAACAATGTTGGTTACAATTTTTCTCCATAATCAAGAGTAACTAAAGGCATCAAGGATAAAACATAAAAATCTCTATGAAATGTTGCAATATTATTAGGAAATCAATATGGACAAGGATGATGTTGACACTAATGATATCATGGGTCCTAGCAAGAGAACAAGGGGCAACAAAAGAAACATGACAAAGGACACTAAAGTGGAAGAGCCTAAAGAGGACTACATCCTTCAAAATCTATAGAAGTTGGAAGATTTTGAAAATCAAACAAATTGTCTCCTCCTTGACTTGGTCCAATTTCCTAGTTTTTTTTTTGTTTTGGTCTTTTTTGTTTGCTATGTCTTTGTTGGACTATTTCACTCTTGTTACTTCTATTGTTGATGTTGTGTAGTTTCTTATTGTTAATAGTCTTTATGTTTTTTCGGCCAATTGGATTATGACTATTTTTCTCGTGAGTATTTGCAAATATGAGGCTTCTTTTGTAAAGGGTTTTACGTCCCTTGAAAACCTATTTTTTCCATTAATTGAAAACATCAACTTTTACTTAAAAATTTGGGATATCAAAATTTGCATATACTTTGAAAGTGGAATTTCCATGAAATGGTACTATTGACCTAGAGGATTGCTAGTTTAGTAGAATGTGTGAAAACATGCTCAAAATCTATTTTCATTGGTCTTTTATAACCTCTTTCAACATTTTCTTAACAACCCTCGATGAATCATCTCACAAATTTGGCTATGTGTGTCTTAAAGAAGGGTATTTAAAAAAAATACTATGTGACTAGTCATAATCTTTGATAGGAAGATTTTGTGTGATTTGCCATAAAGGAGTGTCCCAACTCTAATACAATTGATCTAAATTTAAAAATGGAATAGAAAAAAAGAATCTAGTGTGAATTGAAAACTCGTGATATTTTTATTCAATTTGGAAAAACTTTCAAACTTGAAAGAGTTGTATGCAATCCAAAATTCATCTTCATATTCAAAATTGGAAGAATATATATAATCATATAAAATTAAAATTTTCCACAAGCATAATAATTTGAATTGAATATCATGATGTAAGAAAAGAACAAAAATTATTGAAAAATTCAAAAATAAGGAGTTTATTTACCCCAACTTGTTGGTGTTGTCACTTTTGACTTGGTGCTCAAATTTCAAAATCATTTGCACCAATGGAAAGAAAAACTAAGACTCTAGTTGTAGTCCCTAAAATAGTGATCATTTAGCTACCCAATTTTAAGGACCAATAAAAGTTTCAACTTTAGATCTTGACCAAAAGACCTCTCAATATGCAATTTACTAGAACCTAGACTTTTTTTTTTACAATATGAGGTTTTCTTTTAAACATTTCAGCTTGATATGCCTGGACATTGTAGAACATAGGGATCCACATTAGACTATTTGTGAAATCAATACAAAT